>CM053604.1:109741067-109832710 GCA_028646535.1 Procyon lotor | reverse complement strand
CCATTCATCTGTTGATGGGCATCTAGGGTCTTTCCATAGTTTGGCTATTGTGGACATTGCTGCTATAAACATTCGGGTGCACGTGCTTGTTCGGATCACATTTGTATCTTTAGGGTAAATACCCAGTAGTGCGATTGCTGGATCGTAGGGTAGCTCTATTTTCAACTTTTTGAGGAACCTCCATACTGTTCTCCAGAGTTAAACCAAAATTTATATACCAAGGTAGAGTGCCAAAAGCAGGGCATATTACACAGTTTTTCTTTGTATAATCTGATAACAAAGACTGTTGCCTCCCAGATAACAAGTGTAGGGATAATTAAGCGAAGCAAACAAGATATAGTCAAACTGTGCATTAAAGTGTGCTGTGTGAGTTTGCATTTTCTTTTTTTGTTATGTTTTATTTATTTATATTTTTTATTATGTTAAGCTAGCCACCAGACAGTACATCATTAGTTTTTGATGTAATGTTCCATGATTCATTATTTGCATATAACACCCAGTGCTCATTACAACACGTGCTCTCCTTAATACCCACCACCAGGCTAACCCATTCCCTCACCCCCTCCCCTCTAAAGCCCTCAGATTGTTTTCCAGAGTCCTTAGTCTTTCATGGTTCTTCTCCCCTATGATTTCTGCCCCCTTCATTCTTCCTTCCCCAATCTCCTCTGTGCTATTCCTTGTGTTTCTCATATGAGTGAAACCATATAATAATTGACTTTCTCCGCTTGCCTTATTTCACTTAGCACAATCCCCTCCGGTTCCATCCATGTCAATGCAAATGGTGGGTATTCATCTTTTCTGATGGCTGAGTCATATTCCATTGTATAAATGAAGAACATCTTCTTTATCCATTCATCTATTAAAGGGCATCTGAGCTCCTTCCACAGTTTGGCTATTGTGGACATTGCTGCTATGAACACTGAGGTACAGGTGCCCCTTCTTTTCACTATGCTTGTATCTTTGGGGTAAATACCCAGTAGTGCAATTGGTGGGTCGTAGGGTAGCTCTATTTTTAATTTCTTCAGGAATCTCCACACTGTTTTCCAAAGTGGCTACAGCAACTTGCATTCCCACCAACAGTGTAAGAAGGTTCCCCTTTCTCCACATCCTCTCCAACATTTGTTGTTTCCTGCCTTGTTAATTTTTGCCATTCTAACTGGTATAAGGTGGTATCTCAATGTGGTTTTGATTCGAATTTCCCTGATGGCTAATGATGTTGAACACTTTTTCATGTGTCTGTTAGCCATTTGTATGTCTTCTTAGGGAAGTGTCTGTTCATGTCTTCTGCCCAATTTTTTACTTAATTATTTGTTTTTTGGGTGTTGAGTTTGAGAAGTTCTTCACAGATCTTGGATACCAGTCCTTTATCTGTAAAGTCTGCATTTTCTGAAGCATGCCAGTCACAACAATACATTGCTTTCAAGAATCTGCCTGAGGGGCGCCTGGGTGGCTCAGTGGGTGAAGCCTCTGCCTTCGGCTCAGGTCATGATCTCGGGGTCCTGGGATCGAGCCCCACATCGGGCTCTCTGCTCAGCGGGGAGCCTGCTTCCCCCTCTCTCTCTGCCTGCCTCTCTGCCTACTTGTAATCTCTCTCTCTGTCAAATTAATAAATAAAATCTTTAAAAAAAAAAAAAAAAGAATCTGCCTGAAATTTTGGTCCAAACTACGTCAGGAATAGCAACCTCTCTGCTCTTTAATATAGACTATTTACTTGAAGAGAACAAATTGCTTCCACTACTATGGAATTTATGTCAAATGAAAATCTTTTAAAGAATTTTAAATAAATGCTAGATTATAGCTGGAAAAATCAACACTTTGAGAATGTATTTTAAATAACTTTTAACAGTGTAATTAAATCAACCACTGTATATGTACCACTATGCTTTCTAAATTAAGACATTATTTTATGTATTTAAGTCTATTAAACTGGTTTCACTTGAGAAAGTGAAAAATTAACATTTTGAGTTATTTCAAGAAAAGTCTATAGTTTTAACCTCAATCATGATCATCCAACATGTATATATGAAGGTATCTTCTAACTTTGTGCTTCCTGCTTCCTGCCTTTGCCACTTTTACAGCTGTATACATTTTTTTCTAGTTTCAAAAGCAATAAATGTTCTTCACAAAAATTCAATTATATCTCTTTTCCTATCATATAGAAATGATTCCTTAACAGTTTAACATCGTGCCAGGTGATTTTCTAAACAAACATATTAAAACAGTGCTTATTAAGGGGTGTCTGGGTGGCTCAGCCACTTAAGAGTCTGACTCTTTTTTTTTAAGAGTCTGACTCTTGATTTTGACTCAGTTCATGATCTTGGGGTGGTGAGATCAAGTCCTGCTGCATAGGACTCCATGATCAGTGGGGACTCTGCTTGAGATTCTCTCTCTCCCTCTGCCCTCCCCACTACCCTGCACGCTCACTCTCTAAGATAAATAAATAGATAGATAAATCTTCTTAAAAGAACAGTGCTTACGAAAACAAAATAATTCATAGTAATTTATAATTTTCTTACCTTACTACCAATAACATATCATGGATAACTCTCCTTATAGAGATGTTTAGCTCTATAAGCCCATTTCTTCGTGTGTATTTGCATGGCATGCTATTTTATGAATGTAGCACAATTTATTTAGCCAGTCCACTACTGCGGGTAAATTAATATTACAAATGCAAAAAAAATCCTTGTGCATACACTTGTGCACATTTTTCCTATTTAAAATTTTTCCTATTTAAATTAAGTTTATTTAAAATATTAAAATTTAAATGTTAAATTTAAAATTTAAAAATTTAAAATTTCCTATTTAAAAGTGCTTCTATTTTCTGGGGCGCTTGGGTGGCTCGTGGGTTAAAGCCTCTGCCTTCAGCTCAGGTCATGATCTTAGGGTCCTGGGATTGAGCCCCATATCGGGCTCTCTGCTCAGCGGGGAGCCTGCTCCCCCCACCCCCGCCTGCCTCTCTGCCTACTTGTGATCCCTCTCTCTCTGTCAAATAAATAAATAAAATCTTTTAAAAAAGAATTAAAAATAAAATAAAATGTTTTCTTTATATATAAGTAGCTGGCTATATTTTCCCTTTCTTTTTTTATCACCACAGATAAATCTAGAATTAAGTAAATGACAATGAAACTGGCAAATGAACTTTGGAAAGTACATATTTTTACATCATGTTATTCAAACACCTACATATTTTGTCATTTTCTGTGCTTCTGAGCCAGAAAATCTGCAGAAGAAAAATTCTGGGTGGAGGGATTTAGGACCACTTTCAACAACCTCAGCAAGCCTAGGCTCACTGGGGGACAGAGCCCTAGGCTTGTGTCCTCCCTACATTGGGTCATTTATGAAGGTTTGACCAAAGTCTGTCTACATCTCTTCTCTTCTCTCCTGCACTTTTCTCCCAGCAGCTGCTTCCCTTCTTCCACTCTTACTATGGGAGATGTGGGGTTCTCTGCACTCCGTAGTCTTATTCTTATCCCAGAGGCAAAGGGAATTCAGGAGCTGAGAAATCCGCCATGCTGATTCTGAGTATGGCGGTGAAGGAAAAACAAATAACTTGTTAAAACTCCAAGGGTAAAGTCAAACATGAAATCTGAACAAGACTTCAAAACAAACATTGTTTCTTTGCCATTTTTTTGGACAGCTTTTGATCCTTTTGTCACACAAAATTTTCATTCAGGATTTCTTTCCATGTTGCCATTTGCCATTGCATCATCTTTGTGTCATGGTATGGTTTTCAATGGGCTATTTGTTTAGAGACTTTCCTTTCCTTATTGCCAAATTCTGTGAACAATGAATTACTTCAGTGGAAAACTCCATGCCATCTTTGCAGAAAGATCATGTGTGCAGTTGTATTCCTTTGTGCTTTCATTGGTTTGTGTGTTATAAAAGAAAGCATTTAAAAAATACAAAATAGCCCACGGACGCCTGGCTGGCTCAGTCTGTGCAGCATGTGACTCTTGATCTCAGGGTTGTAAGTTTGAGGCCCATTTTGGTTGTAGAGATTACTTAAAAAAAAAAAAAAAAGACAAAACAGCCCAGACTAAAGAGAAATGAAATCCAAATTACTGGCTCTTTTCCTCCCTGGGCATTGTACCATTTACCTTTAGCATGAGGTCACCAACTACAGGGCTTGGGGAACTTCAGAGAGGTCAGACAGTTGGTAATTAGTGGGAGCCAAGATTTGAACCCAAACATTCCAGCTGCAGAGTCCAAATTCTTGATATTACTGTATAGCTGATTCCATAACACACACAGAGCTCTGAGGTTAGGTGAGAAAGATTTTTCTCAAGAGTAGAATTTTAATCTAAGACAGACTCTTGGGAGGAGAAGCACACCAAACTGAAAGCTGGAGGAAAAAGTGAAGCGTGAAGTCTGTGCACTGAATAGTAGGCATTCCAGAGCCTCTTTCCTTTCATGCTTACAGAGGGGTGGAGTTCCACTTTACCTATTCAAAGCAGAAGTATTCTTAGGAGACTTCTTGGTCTTAAAAGAAACTAAACGTTCCCATGAAAGAGAAATTCTCCCAACCCTACCTTTTGGGTGTCCCAAAGAAAACTTGGCTTAATGCCAGATTGTTCTTCCAAGAAGGTCTACCAATCGCCATACCCACCGATCACACAAAGACTGCAATCCAACATTTTAGAGCCTCAGTCTTACTTATGTAGGCAGTCAAAAATGATCAGACATTCGAGAAAAGAGAAAGTCTAAATAAGCAGACAAAAGAAACGTAGAGGCCACAGAAACAATACAAGGATCAGAAGAAATGTTTTTAAAAATCCACTGTATTTAATATCTTCAGAGCCCTCCCCTCCAAAAAATATAACATCTGTGAAACTACAGGATATTTAAGAAAAATAAAAGAACAGAAGTGACACCTTAGAAGTTACAAATTTGAAAAGAGAAGATATCAATAGCATAAAAGATAAGAAATTAGAAGATCAATTCAAATGGTGTAATATTTAGCTAACTAGAGTTCCAGAAAAGAGAAAGAAATAAAGGGGAAGAAATTAGCAAAGTGAGAAGAATACATTTTTTCCCAGAAAGGAAAGGCATGAGTTTCCATATTAAGAAGAGCTAAGTGATATGATTTCATTCATATGTGGAATTTAAGAAACAAAACAGATGAGCATAGGGGAAGGGAAGGAAAAAGAAAATAAGATGAAATCAGGGAGGAAGCCAAATAATAAGAGACTCTTAACTCTAGGAAACTAACTGAGGGTTGCTGGAGGGGAGGAGGGTGTGGGGAGGGGGTAACTGGGTGATGGCATTAAGGAGGGCACTGGATGTCACGAGGACTGGGTGTTCTATGCAACTGATGAATCACTAAATTCTACCCCTGAAACTAGAGATACATTTTATGTTAACTAAATTGAATTTAAATAAAAAATTTTTAAAAAGAATGGCTAAGTGGCTAAAATAATTAATGAAAAAATACTCGATTCATGGCAAATCACTAATGAGATATAAGAATACATCGATATAAAAAAGACTGAAGGAAATGTAAAGGTAATGGCAAAGGACTTCCCAGCAGCAATAAAAGGGACTAGAAGGCAGTGGAGGAGGCTTCAGAATTCTAGGAAAACTGATTTTCATCTGGGTATTCTATACCAAACTATGAAGTGTGTGGTAGAACAAAGACATTTTCAGATATTCAAGGACTCAAAAATTCCCTTGCCTGTGCCCTTTTAGAAAAACTACTAGAGGATGTATTTTGGAAAAACAGAATCAAATCAAGAAATAAAAAGACAGGGGCGCCTGGGTGGCTCAGTGGGTTAAAGCCTCTGCCTTCAGCTCAGGTCATGATCTCAGGGTCCTGGGATCGAGCCCCACATTCGGGCTCTCTCTCGGCAGGGAGCCTGCTTCCCCCCTTGTCTCTACTTGTGATCTCTCTCTCTGTCAGATAAATAAATAAAATCTTTAAAAAGAAAAAGAGAAAGAAATAAAAAGACATTGGGGTCCAAGAAAAAAAAGAATCCAACACAGAAGAATGACAAAAATGAGTCCCAAAACCATAGCATACTGGAAGTGGAGAGAAAGAAACCATCCAAATTGGAATAGAACAGAGGCCTAAGACAGGAAAATCTCAGAGGGGAGGAAAGTAGAACCAATAAAATGTTTGGAGTTCTTTTAATGAAAGAAATGTTTAATCACCATGTGACCTATCTCCTGGAGCATTTGAAAAAATATTGACAATAAGTCCATAGAAAAGCTAACGAAAAAATGCAGTGATGATTAGTTCTGGGTAAAATAAAAGGCAGTCTATTAAAGGAGACATAATTATGGTAACCTATTTGGCTCTGCAGTGACAATATTTATATTAGTTACAATAATCTAAGTAGTGATTTAGTCAAGACTTGTACTGGAAGTTGTGGGGAAGAAAAAAGAGAAAATAGAGTGTAGCAGAAAAGAGAAATTTTCATCTACTGTGATTGAGAGTCAGTAGCTAACACTTGAAATTGATCAATACATAGTAGTGTATGTATATGCAGGGAAATCTCAGGAAGGATAAGTGAGAGGCTGGTTTATTGGTTGCCTCCAGAGACAGAAGGAGGGAGACCAGGGACCAGGGTGAGAAGAAGACTTTTCTTTGTTTTTATCCTTTTTTTCTTTCAAATCTTGAACTATGTAAATAAAAAACAACTAAAAGGGAATAGCAGAAAGAGGATAATTTTTAGGAACATGAAATAGCAAATAGAAGAAGGGCTAAGAATGTTGAAAGGGCAGGGGCTCCTGGGTGGCTCAGTGGGTTAAAGCCTCTGCCTTCAGCTCAGGTCATGATCTCAGGGTCCTGGGATCAAGCCCCGCATCGGGCTCTCTGCTCAGCGGGGAGCCTGCTTCCCCCTCTCTCTCTGCCTGCCTCTCTGCCTACTTGTGATCTCTCTCTCTCTGTCAAATAAATAAATAAAATCTTAAGAAAAAAATTAAAAAAAAAAAAAGGAATGCTGAAAGGAGTCCTCTTCAGGGAAGAGGACAAGAGGATGGGGGGGTAGAGAGGTAAGAGCTATATTTAAGCTTTTCCAATTTCTATTTTATTTTAAAAATTAAGTCCATGTATTTATTTATATAAACAAAAGGTTAAAGCAATATCAGAATATGAGAACACTTTGGGGAGAAGCTAAGTTTAATTGGAGAAGTAAATTAAGTTAGGTGAAAGAAGTAATAACATTTCCCTCCCCCCTTTTTGTCTAAAAATATACAGTGTTAAGTACACAAAAACAAGAAATACAACTTAAATCACAAAGTAGGGGCATGTTTGCCAGCCTTCTTTATTTTGTAGCACATGTTCTAAAGTGTCAATCTAGAATATTGATCTCAGACTATGTAACACGAGTTATAATTTTAAAGAATCAATGATCTACAAATTTCAGAAATTTACCAGATCCACCCAATTGCATTACATCAATGAAACAAATCAGTCTTAAATATGGCTAAATACACTGGCGTAGCATAAAGTTTCTTTTTACTATAAGTTCTTGGAAAAACTGGGTAATTTCATGTGTTCAGGATTCCACCACCAAAAATTCTTACCCCCTTTTTTTTTTTTAAGATTTTATTCATTTGACAGAGAGAAACACAATGAGAGAGGGAACACAAGCAGAGGGAATGGTAGCGGGAGAAGCAGGCTTCCTGCGGAGCAAGGAGCCCAATGCGGGGCTTGATCCCAGAACTCTGGGATCATGACCCGAGCCGAAGGCAGACGCTTAACGACTGAGCCACCCAGGCGCCCCCAAAAGTTCTTACCCCTTATAGAGATACCCTGCCATCCCTCGATTCTGGAGACAATGGTATATGTCTCAACCTCTTTCTTTAATTCACTTGATCACTTGGGCACAAGTGACCAAAGGAAGATCCACCCAGAACGGAATCATGGTTTCAATCTTTGTAGTCCATTGTGGCTGCCTCAAATAGGAAAGATGTCTTCTTATTAGCAAGACATCATTTTAACTGAGGCCTACAATGATAAAGACCAATGCCTGCCGCTCCACTTGCTCTGCCACAGCTCAGAAATTGCTGATTCTCATTTACTCATCTGCTTACTATGATGGTTAATTTTATATGTGAACTTGACAGAGCCACAGTGCGCCCAGATATCTTCCTGCCTAATGACTTCTGAACTGGAAAATCGACTCTCCCTTGGTCTCCAGCCTGATGTCCCATCCTACAGATCGGACTTGTTAACCTCCATAATCATGTGAGCCAAATCCTAAAAACAATACTAATAATCATAGTAATTATAATGCAGGGGCATCTGGGTGGCTCAGTCGGTTAAGCGTCTGCTCAGGTCATGATCCCAGGGTCCTGGGGTCCAGCCCCACATTGGGCTCCCTGTTCAGCCGGGAGTCTGTTTCTTCCCTTGCTTGTGCTTTATCTTTTTGTCAAATAAATAAATAAAATCTTTAAAAAATATAATAATAATACATACCCAGTAGGCTCTGTTTCTCTGAAGAACCCTGACCGATACATTCATTCAAACAAATATTTATTTAATACATACTACATGCCAAGCAACAAGCTAAGTGCAAGGATAAAAAGTTAAAACTATAGTCCCTACCCTTGAAGATTTAGGAATCTGGCAATAATATAAACAGTAAATAGTTTCTCCTAAGAGTAAGTTGGCAAAGCTGGCCCCCTTTCAGATACAACGTGCACATGGATTTCATTTAGGAGCTTTAGGCTTCTTTGTGGGCTTATTCATGATGAGAGCCTCACCAAGTTTGCTTAGCGCTTGGGTTTTTCCAGTCTTGCATTATCCATTTTTTTCTAGAGGGTGAAAGTTTCCAGTGAAATACCATAAATTTCCACCCCCTAAGAAGGGGGTAGTGCATTTATTTGCTAGCGGTCCATGGAGTAACCCTTACTTATGCTTTTGTATGGGTCTTAGACATAGTTGACACCTTGGAACACCGAACAATATTTAGTCATCTGGGATATTTGTCCCACCTCCCTTACAAGTGGTTGGCTTGTGAGAGCTAGGTGATACTAAGAAAGCTAGTAAGTGTACTGGATCTTGTCTGTGAGAGTTCTTTGAGCATGAACCATTCACCAGGTAGGAGCTCAAATAAAACCCCAAACGGGCCACAGAATATTCCAAGGGATTCTGCTGTGCACCACGTGGTATGTAGAGTATACTGGAAAGAGGGATGGTTTTAAAGTCAGACAGGTCTGAGTCAAACTCCTGCACATGTTTCTTAGTTGCCAGGGACCTTGGAGAATTTATCCAACCTGTTGGCTTCGGTTTTGTCACCTCTAAAAGGAAGACAGCAAGGCCTTGTCACGGGATTGCTGTTAGGACTGAATGGCGTGGTGCATACACACCATGATAGGAATGATGCCTGCCCTATGGTACATATGTCCAGTTACTACTTTCTAAAATTTTTTTAAAAAGAATTTATTCATTTATTTGAGAGCGTGAGAGCTAGAGAGAGAACACCAGTGGTGGGGAGGGCAGGGGGAGGAGGAGAAGCAGACGCCCCACTGAGCAGGGAGCTTATGATGTGGGGCTCCATCCCAGGACCCTGGGATCATGACCTGAGCGGAGGGCAGAGGCTTAGCCAACTGAGCCCCCCAGGCGCCCCCAGCAGCAGAGGTGACTTTTTAACACAGAGCGTGGGTGTATCTTTGATCCATGTCCGTGCTTGTAAGAGCAGTAGGAGTCGGTCATAAACAATTGCTTGCAAAGTGTCTTTTTTATAAAAGAAGGATTACAGTCCCCATTTCAAAAATTTATATCGCACTTTTAGAACAAAGGACCTGTTTTAGTTCAAAGTACAACGTAATCTTTGTTACTCGGAATCCTAGAGAATCCTAGAGAATAGATGGTAAATGGAAATCCAAAGTGTGGTCAACGAAGAGCTAATTCACACGGCAAGATGATCATACCTACAGCCTCCCTCTCCTTCCCAGGGAAACATCAGTGTAACTGCAACAACAGAAAATCCAAAGCGTTACTGTTTGTAAGGCAGAGAGCAAGCCCCTAACCCCTGCAACCTTTTTTATAAAATGAAGCCAGGAAAACAATCATCTTCTAAAAATCTGAATACCAACTCACAAGACTACTTTGTGTTCCTCTGGGGAGACTAATGAGCTCAGTGATTTTTGCTGGACTATCTCAGAAATGCTTATTCCTAGAACCTTGATGAGGTGGTGAGTGTCAAATTAACACAGCTTATTCTGCTCAATGATTATGCTTAACAAAGATAAACTCCAAGGAATTAAGGAAAGGGGGCGGGGGAGCGGAGAGAACAATTTCAGAGAAATACTTCAGTCAGCAGGGTCATAAAAAGATGTTTCAAAACCACAGATTACAACTGACTCATATTCTAAAAATTGCCCAGAACAGTTCTGGAAAGTTGTAAAATAGAGATACAACAGTGGAAACGTATTACTCACCGTTAAACCAAAAGCACAGTAAAGTTGTAACTTTTACTCAAAGTAGCTCAAAATAATGAGTTGTGAAGACATGTCTGAGAGGAATAATATACTAGTGGAAATTAGGTAACCTTATACAATAAAAATTTTGAGTACTGAAGTTCCACAAAGTTCGTCTGCAATCAATAGTAGTAATTGGCGGTCACGGCTTACGACATTATTATACTCATAGCTCCTAGTAGTTCCCCAGAGAGGCTGGAAGTCAAAGTGATGCTGACCAGGGATGACAAGGTCTCCTGGCAAACCAACCTCGGAGATTGTCATCTTAGAGATTTAAGGGAGTATACTTAAATCCTGATCAATTTGAAATTACAGTATTGAAGTTTGAATTATGGACGCGAGAGAAAGACAAAATCCAAGCAGAGATTCAAACGGTCACACGGGCATCTGTAAATAGGCAGTGAGTTTTTTCTAAGCAGTACAAGAAAGCTTTCACTTCTTGAAGATTCTACAGAGGCTCCATATTGTCTTGGGAGCAAGTATCAAGTCTTTATTCTGGTAGTGAAGTCAGGTAAAGTCCCGTTTTACATCATTGTCTTGCTAACAATACTCATCACAGGCTAATCACCTGTGTGCCATGAGCCAGGCTGGACCCTTGACATCCATTCTTCTTTTTCTTTAAAATCATGCAATGTCTGTCCCCATTTACAGGTGAGGAAACGGAGACTCTGCATGTTACAGAAAATTGCTCAAGGTCACACACCTTTGGAATACACATCGGAATCATCTGACTCCAAAAAAAGCCCTCTCTTTTTCTCCCCAATAACTATCCAAAGTGAAAGCCAAACCCTACTCATTCAGCCTTTCAAGCCACTGCATGAACTGTTTGCTTTTAGGTGACAAATGTCTCCACCTCTGCTTATCTTTCCAGTTCTAGGCCCACTCTCAAAGCTCACGAGCCACCCCGGAGTCCCCTTACTACACCTGCAAACATCAGTGTCCCCTTCTGTGACCTTGGCAGAGAACAGACCACCTATGTTTCTTGGCCCATCATCTGATGAGTCAGGCTTCCACTTTAGCTAATGCTTTGTTACATTCTTTATCTGTTTTTTTGTGTGTAATCTTTTCTTCTAAACACGTGGCAAGAGCCAATTTTAGAAATTGTCATATGCTTCCCCATTTTTATACTCAGTGGGAAAAAATAGTAATTCTTTAATAGATTTAAAATGTCCCTTGCAATTTTTGAGCACTTTGCAGCCCACTATATACGACTACACATTAAAAGGATAATTTACTTCTTAGCTTGCTATCGTATGATAATAATCTGCTTTAAAATAAACTAAAACTTCGAATGGGATTACTTTTTTTTAACCAATTATAGTTCATAGTATCACATCATTGTGTCATCTCCGTAGGCGTGCTAACAACACGGACTCCATCTTTGGCCCTCCATCTTGTTCAGGCCCACCCTAAGACCTCCCCTGAGGTTACATGTTCCAGGCCCTGTGGAGGTTAATGTATGACCTGACTGGAATGCCGGAAAGCTTGTTCTCATCATCCCTAAAGTGGAGCACAGAAGGCGTCACTTTAAGTAACTAGTAGAGATGGCTGTTGCCCAGAAGTCCTCACTTTAGGTACCTACTAGAGATCCTCTGGTGCCAGATGCATCACCATCCTGTGACCTCACCACCATGCCGCCTCCTCTATCAAAGATGGCGACTTGGAGACTCACCATGGCAACTTGGAGACTAGAGGCAGAGGATGGCTGTCTACTGCCCAGATCATCTACCCACCTGCCCAATCCCCTGTCAGTAAGTTACCCTGAATAAAATTTTGCGTAAATGCTATGGAGTGGCTTGCTTTGTTCTGCAGTCTTAAAGTGCTTCTCAGCCTGGAGGTTACTTTACTGACACTCCTCTACCTTCCAACAATCTCCTATGGTAAGAATCTTTGATTATGCAGAAAGGAGATGAATAATCATGAGTTTATAGTTGCATTTTAGCCAAGAGTATCAAATTTCCCCTTCGCCATTTTTTTTACACCTGACACAAAGTTCAAAAACTTGGATCAGTGTGTTTTACCTTTTCTATTTGTCCCTGGACACACTAAAGTGGACCTTCTGTTAAGAGTGAACTTGCCAAAAAGGAGGAGCCAACAGGTAAGTTCTAGAATGGAAAGGCAACCAGACGAACCACCTCAAGGAAAAAGACCAGCTGCTTGTGTGAGGCCTGGTGGACAAGTCCATGGCCAGGACTTCCTACAGGTAACCTATTATTATCGAGCCAGAAATGGGCAGAACTTGTTCCAGGTCCTGGGGCAAGGCAGTGGATGTATTTAACAAGCTGCCTGGGCCACAGGAGGAAGACAGACAGACATCAGGCAAGGCTGATCCCAAAGAACACTCCACAGGTTGGTCCCTTGAACTAAAAGGAGCATGGGGTAGGAAGGATCTTATGTATAGCCTTTTCCCGGGCCATGGTCCTGAGGCTGGACTGGCAGGTTCTCAAACAGGCCCCATGGCACCCCATCCTGGTCCTTGGAAGCTGGTTCCCAGCTGGAGGCAGGAGCTGATGAGGTGAAATGCGTTCATCTAGGAATCCAGTAAACGAATCAACCCCTTTTTTCCTGCACTCACTGGGAAAGAGGGGGATTTTGCTAGAGTGGAGCACCTGGGTCCTACCTACAGTGTAGGCAGCTCAATATCAGGGTTGCTGTGGCTTCTGGCCCTCCAAGAAACACATTTCTGGGTTTTGGCTACCATTCGAAGTTTTAGTTTATTTTAAAGCAGATTATTATCATACGATAGCAAGCTAAGAAGTAAATTATCCTTTTAATGTGTAGTCGTATATAGTGGGCTGCAAAGTGCTCAAAAATTGCAAGGGACATTTTAAATCTATTAAAGAATTACTATTTTTTACACCTATTCCCTTTCCTTTTCTCTGGGTAACAGGCAACTGCTAAAGAATGCTGATTTCATTTAGATACAGTGCCACCTGGCTTGACAAAGCAGTTGGGAACAAAGCTGCCTTCTGCTCATCAGCGTGGGGTAAATGTTCATTTCCTCTGTGCCCAGTCGCTGCTGCCTTTGCACAAATGGGTCTCCGGTCAGTGAGGAAGGCTCTCAGTGCTTCATCACTGGAAAGGGAGGGAGGTTCCACTCTGGTCTTAGCCCTACAGAGAGATGCAGGTGCCCTGCCTTCCTGTTACTTCACCACCTGCCTCCAACATCCAAACAAAAGAACAGCAGCCCTCATCCAATGGGAAGAGGCAGGGAGAATCCAGTGGAATCACATTTTTAGATCTGAATTTTTTCTACCTCTGGTAAAGAAGTTCTTAGCTATGGAAAGTGGAGCCGAATGCCTCCTCTTTGCTCATGGAGACATACTATCTTCCATTGCTTGTGTTGCTCAAAGTAGAGGAAAATTTAAGAAATGTATGAATGGAGAACTTTCGAAGTCCCATTATATGGCTCATGGCTCATGCTTATTTGTATTTCCCAAACCAAAGAGACACCAGAACTTGCAGCTTTGAGGGAGTTCCCAGCTCCCATAGAATGGATCAAGCCTTCCAATCTGCATTCACTCCATCTCCATGACCAGCAGAGGGAGCCAGAGAGCTCTGAGGGGTGAATGTGGGGAGGTGTGGGGGGGGATAAGTGTGGTTATCTCCTACCTTAGGGCCCAGGGTCACTACCCCAGTCCCCAGGAGCCAGCCTCTTAACTCAAAGTCAGGGGAAGGTTCGGGAACTAGAGACTTTTTCTTCATTCAAATAATTCAAAGAGATCTATTGAGGAGTAGATACTTGGCCAGGAAGACACAGTCCTTCAGAAAGAATGAAGCCAAGAAATGTTTAAGTTAAAAAGAAAGCATAAACAGGGGCATCTGAGTGGCTTAGTCAGTTAAGCGTCTGACTTCTGATTTCGACTCAGGTCCTGATCTCAGGGTCTTGAGACTGAGCCCCAAGTTGGACTCCAGGCTCAGGGGGGAGTCTGCTTGAGATTCTCTCTCTCTCTCTCTCTCTCTCTCCCTCTCCCTCTCCCTCTGCCCCTATCCTGGCTCATGCATGCTCTCTCTCACTTTCTCTCTAAAATAAACAAATAAATCTTTAAAAAAAAAAAAAAAAGGAATATAGAAAACCAGAACTGAAGATAGAAGAGGTCCTAGGAGTGCAGCTAGTCAGCCCCTGCTCCTCCCTCAGAAGGAAGAAGTCTGTGGCTAGGGTTGCCTAAGCTGGCCAGCGTCAGCAGGTGTGTTTTGGTTGGCAAGCACAATGTGCTTTTAAATGCTTTACTCTTAATTAGTTACTAACCTTTAAAGATCTGGAGAGTTCGTACTAATAAATTTGAAAGTCATTATTTCTAGATTCCCCTGATGAAGCAGAAGATTTGGCAAAACTGGCTGACGTCCACCCGTGTGTCACATCTGTCCTCCCTAGTTAACCCCACCGAGCCCCCGGCCCTCCTTGGGGAAAAAAAAAAAAAAAAAAGAATCTGGGCCTGGAGAGACACCCAAGCCTCAGAAGTGTTTAAAGTCCCCAGGTGATTTTTGTATCGGCCAGGTTTAAGAATGGCTAAGGCTAGACTATGAAGGGTGGGTGATAAATATTTCTCTTCTTGAAGCTCCTCAGTGGCTTATCTCACTGTTTTACCTTTTTTTTTTTTAAAGATTTTATTTATTTGACAGAGAGAAACACAGCGAGAGAGGGAACACAAGCAGAGGGAGTGGTAGCAGGAGAAGCAGGCTTCCTGCTGAGCAGAGAGCCCGATGCAGGGCTCAATCCCAGGAAGCTGGGATCATGACCTGGGCCGAAGGCAGCTGCTTAACGACTGAGCCACCCAGGCGCCCCTGTTTTACCATTTTTGAATTTTTCATTATATCCTGCCAAAGTCTGTTTTTCTCTTATTCCATTCTCCCAGCAGCTTACGCAGCCCTAGGTTTTCTTTTCTTTTTTTTTTTTTTAGTTTCTCTTTTTCCTTCATTAAGTTATTTTGGTTGCTCTGTTCTCAACCCCTCCTCCAGCTTCCCTGCGTTTTTTAAATAGATTTTATTTTTAAGTAACCTCTGTACCCAGTGTGAGGATAGAACTCACAACCCCAAGATCAAGAGTTGTATGCTCCTTCAACAGGGAGCTAGCCAGGTGCCCTCTCCACATTCTTTTAAAAGTATAACGGACAGAATTAAAAACCCTATCATTATTTTACTAGAGTAGAATTCAGTAGTGGTATTTTTTTCTGGTTGAATGTCATAGTTAAATCTCAGAATCACATTAATTCCCTTTCATAACACTTTTTTTCTTTTTTTTCACTTAATCATCACCTGGTTTTTGTTAAAAAGGAACTCAATTGCAAAAACCTGAGAAATCACACTCTGTGATGGAAAGAAAACCAAGATTTGGGGCAAATTAAAGCATCAAATATCAAATCTCATTTTCAGCTTAGAGAGACATCAACCTTTCCCCAGGGCCATAACCTGATATGTAAAATTAAAGGAGACATAAGGACATCCATAAAAGTTTTAGTTCTTTGCCTGTAAACTAATTTATAATCAATCGACTAGTCTGTTTTTAGGCAAATTCTAAGCTATTTTATTTTTTAAGTAGACTCCACATCCAGGACAGGGATTGAACACAAGACCCCCCAAATCAAGACCTGCGCTGAGATCAAAGAGTCCCATGTTTAACCAACTAAGTCACACAGGCACTGCCCCCACTTTTTTTTTTTTTAAAGATTTTAATTTTTAAGTAATCTCTATACCCAACATGGAGCTTGAACTCACAATCCTGAGATCAAGAGTCACATCCTCTAAAGCCTGGGCCAGTCAGGCGCCCCTCTAAGCTAATTTCTAAGTTAATCCTCAACTGCCAAGTTATAACAGAAATGATGCTTAGTGTACAATGGAATTGGAAGACCAGCACAAATGGTAGCCTATCTCAATGAGATAGTATTTTGTTGTACCTGTTTTACAGATTGAGAAACTGAGGCCTGGAAAGCTTAAGCAGGTTGCCCGCAGTTGACTGCCAACCCCACATACACAACATCTGCTGGGTCCTGGCTCTAGCTGACCCTCTGGAGAAAGTAAACCCTTCCATACTCATCAGCCCCTGACTTTGGGTACCAGACACCACATCAAGAAATCAAGCCTGGAGAGGCTCTATTCAGTTAGGCTCTAGATCCAGCAAGAGCAGAGACTGCGTCTCAATATCACACACTCGGGCAGAACCAGATCATCATCAAAATGCACACGAAACCTTGAACGTGCCATCCTGGAGCCAACGGACTCTGGTAAATGCTCCTTGGAATCCCTAAGGAAAAGCCAACGTTCTCTAAGAAATATATAAACCACAGAGCGACCCTTGCTTGCATAAGGCCAGCTCTGTAAAGTTGGAAATCTTATCCAGAGAAAAAAAAATATGAACAAGTTGAACTACAAGATTCCCTCTAGCAATGGATAGTAAGAAAAAGCAAGCAAACAACAACAACAACAAAAAAAAACAAAAACACCACACCCCTTCACACTCACAGTTGGAGGAGAAAGGAGCGAATTAATGTTTTATGTCTTTTCCCCGTAAAACGTCTGCCCTG
This sequence comes from Procyon lotor, assembly GCA_028646535.1. Taxonomy (NCBI): domain Eukaryota; kingdom Metazoa; phylum Chordata; class Mammalia; order Carnivora; family Procyonidae; genus Procyon; species Procyon lotor. The sequence continues at coordinate 109,815,761 of CM053604.1, read as the reverse complement.
TTAGAACCCAATACGCGAGGAAGGGAAGGGAAGGCTTGAGTGTGGGGCTCGGGGAGAGCGGGAGGCCCACGAGGCTCGGAAATCCCAAAGGCGCTGAGATCCCAAAGGAACACGGACGCCCCGCCCCCACGCCCAGGGCCTCTGCAAGGACGCACCGCGACCGTCACTGCGCGGTGCACAAAGGTCTCCCCGGGCGGGAAAACACTGGCCTTATCGCGAAAAAGACCCGAGATAACAAGTCTACGCGGGCTGCTAGGCCCGAGGGTCTCTTCTCTTCGTGCATCGGTTCCCAAGCCCTGCGCTAGAAACTGGGCGCCCAAGCCCCCTCCCACAGTCGCCCGAGCTGTCGCCTCCTCGCCGCGCCAGCGCGCACCACCTCCAGACGCGGCGAGGCCGCCCGGCAGCCCGGTCCCCGGCGCGCCCGCCTCTCCTCTCGCCGCCAGGGCGTCCCCGCCCCCCCGCTGGAAGCCTTCCCCGCAGAACCGAGCCGCCCGCGAGCCGCGCGGAGCCACCAGTACTCACGTGTCCGCGCGTTTTCGGGAAGGGCGCGCACCACCCCCGCCCCCGCAGAGGAGAAGACAAAAGCGCCGACAGAAGCCTCCCGCGCCGCCTGAAGGGACTAGCAGACGGCCGGCTGGAAGTCCCTCATGTTCGGCAAGCTCGCTCAAAATGCTCCTTGGTGCCGCCGACGCAGCTGCCAGGTTTAATAACTATGTCAGGCGGCCCCTCCCCCCCATAAAGAGCCACAGAGATGACAGGCTGGGGACCGAGGTCCGCAGGTTCCACCGCAGTCACCCTGCCTCAGCCCCAGAGATGCCGCAGGTGGAGTGACTGTGCAGGGACCGACGCGGAGAAAGGTTCGAGTGCCAGCCTTGACCTGGGAATTCTCCAGAAACCTCAATTCTTTGCTCTTCGCTTTGAGCCTAAATCTGATGCCCTTCCCATCAGTATTTGTGAAATAAAACGAGAGGCCCCTTTCAGGTTAACCTGACCTGCGTCTCAAATGTCAAGGGGACTTTTACGTAAAGGAACGCAGCAAACCTCAACCTTATTTATACTAGATTTCTGGGCACTGATAGGATAATCTGGCACCATGCTAAATGCACGCAGGAAGCTCATCGAGCTGTTTCCCTCACGTTTTAGGGGCTCACACTAACGTTCCCGCCTCTGCAGAGAATTCTGGCCAACAGAACCTTACTGTCTGGGGGAGCTCCTTTGCAGATCCTCCTTGACCTGGACCATCTCCGACGCGCTGACAGCTCCTCGAGAGCGACTGGGTTTTGTCAAGGCGGAAGGAATTCGTGGTTCTCTTTTGCAAGTGTAATATCTCTCGGAAAGCAGTGCCTTTTAAATATATGTATATCTAACCGATACAGGGCGCACTGCAGCCTGCCAGCCACGCCCCGCGGCCTCCCCGGGGCCCCGCCCCGCCCCGAGGGCTCTACCCCGCGCGGCCCCGCCCGCCGCACCTGCCTCAGTGGGGAGCGGTTTCCGTGGAAACTCCAGCGGGTTCTCCCTTCAGACTCGCTGTTGCCCTGACAACAGAGATCTAGCATTCGGCGGTCCAGGAAGGCTGTCAGTGGATGCCTGTTTTAAATCACAGATTCAGATTTACGAGGGTAGTAGGGCAGAAATAGGAGGGCAGTGGTATTTGGGAATGGAGACGGAGCCCCCCACCCCAGCCTGAACGTAGATGGGGTTAATGGACAATGCAGACCCCGGGGCACAGCATCTCTCACCCCCCCACCCCCAGCAAACAAATTTATACTTGGCTTTAGAATGAATTCCATCATTCCCTTCAGTGTATTTACTTTTCTCTATTCTGCTTAAGATACTAGGTAAAAGTTTTTTTGTTTTTTGTTGTTTTTGCATGGACTGAGTACTAGCTAGCTCCTGGTAGAAGCAAGGAGAGGCACATAAAGACGGGTGGAGCAGAGGGGAGATCTCGTGGGAATATTTGAGGATGATCTCATGCATGGTAACTCAGGAATTGTTCAGAATATAACCTTACACTATCAGGCTATGGTGAATGCGTGGTTTTAAAATTTAGCTCTATTTCGGGTGAAGTTTTAGGTGGGGAAAATGGGAAGGGTGGATAAGACTACCCATATCCTTATTTGGTAAAAATTTAAATGTTCTTATGCCATCTTATTACTTTTGGGTATGGATATTTTATACTCATCAAACTGCAAACAGGTACTAAAAAAATAAAATGAAACAAGTTAATGCTTTGTGCAAAGTGTAACAGGATTGAATACACACACATACCCCATACTGGTTTCTCCTTACTATAAATAGTATATTTTATATCTCAGTAATTAAAAATCTAAAATTCATGGCATATTTGAATTAATGATATTTTACCATCCACATTATAATAATATGATGATAATTAACCTCTGACTCGAGACTAAAATATCTATCTCTGCATATATGTATACATGTATACATATATACACATATAAACAAACTCTTTTAAAGTCACAAATGCATTTATGTAAAGTTCCATATGCATCTAATTTTCATAAAGGAAGTGACATTGCCATATTTTAAGGAAACAGCTTCTGTAAAGGAATGCATACCAGATTTTGTCATAAAGCAAAGACTTCTGTCAAGAAGAACTATCTAATTTGTATGTTTTGAAAATTCACACTTTGTATCTTAAATCTGCTCTGAAGCACATAATTTTGTAATCACATGACACAGATGTTTATTTGCAAATGAAGATCTCTAAAACAAAAATGTGTATACCCAGCCAAAGAATAGCCACCTCCCTCACCTAATAATTTCAAATTTGAAAAAAATGAAAGTATTGAACGGACGATCCTCACTTCTAACAAAAATTGAGAGTGAATATTGTAGAAGACAGAAGAATAGGGGTAAAGAGGTTAAAAAATACTAAGTGATGCAATCATTTAAACATATCTTTCCAAAAAAATAATTAAAAGATGATAATCTTTACCATATTATAGTAACTGCTAATATGAGATGAGATTCAAAACAATAAATAGGTATGATCCCAATCTTTTTCAAAATTATGTGCTGTGTGTGCTGATACACATGACAATGATGAGTCAGTGGAATGCTTGGCTTTATGCTTGCCTCCGTCACTTGTCTCTATCTCTTTACAGTTATCTGTATTTTCCACCACGGCTATTGCCAGTGAGAGCAGAGAGGTTGAATGCTCGAGACAGTAGGCTCAGCATCTGCTAGACCGGGCCCAAGTCCCTGGTGATACTTCAAGGCTATGTGTCTCTTTTTCATTTGAAAAATGGGCTAATAATAACACCTTCCTCATTAAGGTGGTTGGGAGGATTAAGTGGTGTAAGTAAGACCTGAGGAACAGAAGAATGTGTTCCTTATATCAAATACATTCATTCCAAATACATTCTGGGGGCTATTTTCTCCAGGTTTTTAATTCTCCTTTTTTTTTTTTTTTAAAGATTTATTTATTTATTTGAGGGGGCTGGGCAGAGGGAAGGAAACTTCAAGCTGACTCCCTGCTGAATGCCTGATTTCAAGACTCACGACCTGAGCCAAGAGTCCATGGCCCAAATGACTGAGCCACCCAGGCACCCCTCCCTTAGATATTTTTGACCATCCAGTTAGAGATTATCATGTTCTATATCCAGTATTATTTACATCTGTCCACAGTTTTTACTGATATTCCTCATCATTCCTTTTTGCATCTCAGAAACTTCTGAGATCATTCTCTTTTTCTTGAAAGTTCATCCCTAAGAAGATTTACAGTGATGGTTTTCGTCACTCGAATCTGCTGGTTTTGGTTTGATAATATCTTTATTTTGATTTTGTTATTGAAATATAGTGTCACGACATATAATTTTAGGTTCATGGTTATTTTCAACTGGCACTTTGAGGATATCATCCATCTGCCTTCTGGCTATGTTGTTGCTGTTGAGTAAACAGCTGTCATGTAATTTTTACTTTTGTTCTAAGTAATCTGTCAACCTTGAATGTTTTTCTCCTTGTTATGCTTTTATTCTATTATCCTAGCGCTTTCAAAATATCAAACACACCTATATCATATTCTGTATGCAATCATTCCAATATTAGTAGTCTTTGTCATCCAGTATTACTGTTTTGGACGACATGATTCATGATGTCACTTCCTTGTTTATTCAGTGATTTTTATTTATTGTGAACCCGTATACCTTGGAACTTGATCTGTGGGACCTCTTGGAGTCCTGCACTACAGTGCAATGACCGTGTAGATGAACCGGGGAGGTGAGGACACTTCTGACTTGGAGCCGCTTTAAAATAAAGTTTCAGTTTAAAGTTTTCAGGTTCATTTACATTACATTCTCTAGAAGGTATAAATGTCAGACTCAGACACTTGAGAGCGAAAGCCTGAGTTGGGACGACTTGAGGGAGATTCTTCTGTACCTCCCCCAGCATGGCTGAGATTGGCAACATCTTACACAGGCAAGTTGTTTTCTTGTACGTGGTTTTGGTCTTTCAGGGGTTCTGGTCCCACTCTGCTCAAGCCACGTGCTTTTTACCTCCTGCCCCCTGCATGTGACTCATTTAATCTCAGACTGTGGGGCCGGCAGACACCTTTCCTCCAGGCCTCTCACCAAAGGCCGGCTCCGCCCTTGCTTCTCCTTGTGCAATCAAGCTTTCTCATACTTTTTGCCTTCTGTTCCCTTTACTTTGCCGCCAGCTCCAGAAGTGCTTTGAAAGTACAAGGCAAACTCTACCCTCTGAAAAATAGGTAAAAGGTTTGGACAGACATTTCACTAAAGATATACGGATAGCAAATAAGAACACGAAAAGATGCTTAAGATTCTTTGCTGTTAGGGAAATGCACCTTAAAACCACAATGAACTATCACTCATAGGGATGCCTGGATGGCCCAGTCGTTAAGCCTCTGCCTTCAGCTCAGGTCATGATCCCAGGGTCCTGGGATCGAGCCCTGCATCAGGCTCCCCACTCGGCAGGAAGCCTGCTTCTCCCTCTCTCATTCCCTCTGCCTGTGTTCCCTCTCTCGCTGTGTTTCTCTCCGTCAAATAAATAAAATCGTTAAAAAAAAAAAAAGAACTATCACTCATAAGAATGGCTAAGAAATGAAAAAGACAAACAATAGCAACTATTGGCAATGATGTGGAAGATCCAGGAATTCTCATACATCCCAGGTAGGAGGATAACAATGGTGTAGCCACCTTGGGAAACAATTTAGCAGTTTATTAGGAAGGTAAACATACATATGCCTTGTATATTAGTTTTCTACCGCTGTAACAAATTACCACAAATTTAGTGGCTTAAAAACTACAGCCCTTTATTAGCTCATAGTTCTGAAGGTCAGAAATCGGAGACAATGCGACTGCGCTGTCTGCTCACAGTATCGCAAGACACTGCAGTCGAGGTGTTAGTGGGCTGAGTCCTCTCCTGGATGCTCCAGGATGAAATCTGCCTCCAGGCTCATTCAGGTTGTTGGCAGAATTCAGTCCCTTCTGGTTGTGGATCTGAGGTCTCCACTTCTTTGCTGGCTGGCAGCTGGAGGAGACTCCTCTCGGCTCCTTAAGGGTGTCTACATTCCTTCTTTGGGGCCCCCACCATATTCACGCCAGTGAGGACTCACTAAGTCTCCCTGCTCGTCACATATTTCTGATGTCCTTTTTTGTCTACCACTTTTTAAGGGTGCATGTGATTACATCAAGCGCACCCACATAATCTCCCTTTGCCATGTAAGTGACATATTCACCTGTTCCACTCACAGTCAAAGGGGAGAGGGTTAAACATAGGTGATGTCCTTGAGGTCCCTTCCTAGAATTCTGCTTCCCATGAGATACAGACATTTTGTTCCTAGGTATTTACCCAAAAGAAATAAAAATGTATGTCTACCCAAAAACATATAGGTGAATATTTATATCCACGTTATTCATAATAATTCAAAACCAGAAATAATTCAAATGTCCTCAGCTGGTAAATTAATAAAACAAACAGTGGTATATCCATCCAGTGGAATACCACTCCTCAAAAGAAAGGGACAGACTCCTAATCTGCACAACAACATGAAGACATCTCAAAAGCATGATGCTAAGTGAAGGAACTCAAACACAAAAAAACTACATAATGTATAATTTCATTTATATGAAATTCCAGAAAAGGCAAAACTGTAGTAACAGGAAGTGGATCAACGGTTGCCAGGGATTGGGGTTGGTGGGGGGCGAGGTCCTTTGTAGTCTCGCCATGAGCATCTTTGCTGCAAGGATTTTTGCCATAAACATTTTCATTGCATAACTAATTGACTGTAAGGCAATTTTGCCGTAAAAGATAAAAAAAGATAAAAAAAAAAAAAGCTGGGCTTCATTTCTCCACTGAAGCAGAACTCCCATTTTTATATTCTGTAAATCTTAGCCTTCATAATGGTCTATACAGTGGTGCAAAGTTTTGAACTCATCTTTCCTATAGGACTTTGGAACAACTGTCAGTGGACATGTGACAATGTGCCAAGAACAAACAACAGCAGAAGGCTTTCACAATGCGATCCAAAGCTCATTTACAAATATGCATCCTAGTATTTGGAAACTGATACTTCTTTTAATGAAGGAAGAAATTTTAATGAAAAACTAAAAAGTGTGGTGCTGGGGCACTTGGCTGTCTCAGTTGGTCTCAGTTGGTTAAGTGTCCAACTCCTGATTTCAGCTCAGGTCATGATCTCAGGGTTGTGGGATTGAGCCCCAAGTTCCCTCTTCCTCTGCACCTCACTGCCCCACCCCATGTGTGGTCTCTCTCTCTCTCTCTAAAATAAATAAATAAAATCTTTTTTTAATAAAGTGTGTTGCTGAACAAGGGGAGGAATCACCAAGCCAAAAAAAAGGATAATACCATGAGCAAAAGATTTTGAAGTAAGTGCTTGGGTACGATCCACAAAATGAAATCAATTATTTGCACAGTTTTGCCATGAATCTAAGTACATTTTTCATATAATCAAATATTTTGCATTTTGCAATAAAGGCTTTATAATTTTGCTATTAATTTTCATGTTTCATTATGTTCTTTTTAATGGATGTCTCCCTTTTATTTTTTGTGAGTTTATCTTTTATGGCAGAATGGCTTTCGTGCCAATTAGTTATGCAGTGGAAATGCTTGAGGAGAGGGTGCTTTATGGTGGGAATGCTGAAACTACCGGATATGGACCGATCATGGCGGGAACGGATTGACTGCACAGGGCACAGGGCACTTGATGGGGTGATGGAGAAATGCTGCACCATGACTGTGCTGGTGGTTATGGGACTGTGTACATTCATCAGTATTCACTGAATTGTACAATTAACATCGGCGAATTTCATTATACATAAATTGTACCTTAACTGACAAAAAAGAAGATTGTGGTCTTCATATTTTACCCAGCATCTTAAGGTGTTTTATATTAGAAGTTTCTCTATACATTTAATCCACACAATTTATCTAAGACTTTTGTAACAATGTCTAAATATGCCCGTATTTTTTTTTAATTTAAAGATTTTTATTTATTTATTTATTTTTTTTTTTAGATTTTTATTTTTTTATTTGGGAGACAGTGAGCACACGCGTGGGGGGAGGGGCAGAAGGTGAGGGACAAGCAGACTCCCCACTGAGCAGGGAGCCCAGGACCCTGGGATCATGACCTGAGCCCAAGTCAGATGCTTAACCAACTGAGCCACCCAGGCACCCTGCCTGTATCTTTTAATTCATAGCCCTTACACAGTGGAATTGCATAGTCATTTGGTTATTGTCTATCTCCTTTGTGTTTGACTACAAACACCATGTGGGCAGAATCACATCTGTGTTCACTACGGTACCCCATTACCTGGGGCCATAGTGAGTCTTTGACAAATATTTGTTGAATAAATGAATAATGCCTCCCCCAGAGCAGTTTCAGACATGGAAAATCTGATTATATATCTTTCCTCTAGCTGATCTCTTCTTCGGTTTTGTTACTAAAACCTTTTCTAAGTTGTAATCGAAAGTTGGGAGTTAGAGACCTTCCCTTTAGCCCCATTATGTTATAGAGACGACGCATCCTGACTGCCGCTCTCCCGGTTGGGAGCCCAGGGTACATCAGTGTCACCATCTGGGCTGACAGAGGAGGAACACAGCAGCAGAGGACTAGTCTGGCTGACCTCGCTGGTTTCTCACCATTTCCAGTCTTTGTTGTCAGGGCAAACTAAGCACCCTATTTCACTGCCACGCTTACGTTCATGGTTTTCTTCTTAAGGCACACTTGATTCATCTAAATGTTAAAAACATATATTAGTATTAGAGAACAATGTCCTTTGGGATTAAGGGAGACATTCCCAGAAGCCAAAGACGGCAGAGCCCTTTGGACGGGAGCCAGCAGCCCCCTCAGAAGACAGTGGGGCCAGGAAGGCACCAGACCTTTCTCTCTTGAGGAAACTAATCAGGTCCTCTATTCGTTTGGTCTTGGCCTTCAGTTACTTATCTGTAAATGCCACACCCTCCTCCCTTCCAGGTCATCATGAAGGTGCAAAACTGCCAAGTGCTAAGGATTTTTTCCTATCAAGGAAAAAATCATTTGGGAACTAGGCATTTCTTTTACCTCTAGTCTTAGTATACGAATCTGTAAGCACAAACTGCATGAATTTGATGGTCCCTCTTAAAAATATCATATAGCACACATTGACTACTTGCTACTGAGCATCTATTCCCTCTATTGGCAAAGGACCTCAAATTTCCAGAGGAAATTTGGCTTGGGTGGGATCAAACCCACCACAAGTTCCAGGAGGGGGCGCTGGTGGGCTTAAACTGACTGGCAGGCCTACCTGTGCCCCCAAGTCATCTGTATCGGATTGGATTTTAGCACTAACACAATCACAGCCAACAAGCCAGGACAAGGTACTTGCTGGGGCTCTTGGGAAAAATAAAACTTCTCTTATTGTGGTTTTGGGAGAAGAGATCATTATTTTTACTCTGGATGGTGTGGTATCTATCTCCTTTGTGTTTGACTATAAACACCATGTGGGCAGAATCATGTCTGTGTTCACCACGGTACCCCATTACCTGGGGCCATAGTGAGTCTTTGACAAATATTTGTTGAATAAATGAATAATGCCTCCCTTATTGGAATACCCTTATTGGCAGGGTATTCCAATAAAGGAGGATAGGGTATTCCAGTAAGGGAGACTCCCAAACTGCCTTTGGAGCTGCCTTGTGAAGCCTGCAAATAAAGCCAACACTATATAAGACAACATGGGGAGGAGAGAACCCTGGCCTAGGTGCCATTTTTTGAGCCCCTGGATCCAATCTGACCTGAAACCAGTGCCTCTAGATTTTCAGTTGCCACTGAATCAATAATATCCTTTTATAAGACAGCCTTGTTTCAGCCATCATTTGCAATAAAAAATAAATATGATGTTTAGTTTTAAGATTTTCAGATTAATACTAGAACGCCACTTAGACATCACCTAAAAACTGGAGAAACAAAGGAAAAGAAGTAATTGTTGCTACTTAATCTGACCCACTGGAGAAGACTGAATCCTCAAAATGGATAGAACGATTCTGGAGAACATCAATAAGGCTTACAAAATATATCGCACTTGTTAACCAGTGACAGATTCCCAGAGTCTGATTTGCCACCTTTATCTTAAAATTTCCATTAGTGATTTGAATGTAAAGAAATTTAAAATCATTTGTTGAGCAAACGCAAGTTTATTTTTTCCATTTCTGCTTCTCCAATGATAACAGGAGGCACATGTTGAATGCTTACTCTGTGTTGGGCACTGTGATAGGCATTATCTCATTTACTCCTCAAAGAAACTTCCTGAAGTTGCAATCCCATTCTATAGATGAGGAGACTGAGGTTCGGAGAGGTTAAATGTGAGCTCACCCAACACAGGTGAGGCAGAGGAGGGACCCACGTCTGGGTCTGAAGCCAAAGTCTGTGTTCTTAACCAGTTCTCCATATTCTCAGGTCAAGCCCGTCGTCCACCCCCCACCCCCACCTGTTGACCTCCTACCAGTATTTCCTCTAAACCGCAGCCATTCATGACTCTCTTTCTCTCATTACAACCTGCAATCACAAAACTCTTTCTTGTCTGTGAGTGAACCATGCTCCACCTGGTCTGAAATTCTCCCACCAGTAGTCACTTAGAGCAGACTGCCAAGGAGGGGAGGAGCAGCCCCGCCCTGGGGGAGGGGGACAGGTGTCAGTGTGGGATATCCTCACTCTGTGCTCCCACCCCACCCGTCAAAATTCCATGCACCCCATGCCTGAAACCCCCCATCTCTGACCAAAGGGAATAGCTCCTTCGGGAGAAGCTTGGGGCCCTGTGGCCTCCTGGTCTGTGCGGTCTCCGACAACCACGACTGCATGCCAACTGTGAGCACCACACTCCACTGGCTTTCTTGTGCTTTTGTTGTATTCTTTCCCTTTTCTCCTTGTTACAGCCCCAAAAGTGCAGAACACGGACCTGGCATATTGAATAGTAATACTTTTTTGAAATAGAAAAATGAAAGGAAAAGGAAAAAACAAAAACCCAGAACCGTGATGCGCTTCACTGCTGGCTGATGGCGCAGTGAGGGAAACTGGCATGTTCTGAGCACCTCCTCCCGGACCCTATGCAAGACTGATCTTAGCTGCCCCATGCTCTGGGAGGTAAGGAGCTAATGCCCATTTTACAGATGAGGAAACAGATGGGACTAGGCTAGGGGCACACAGCAGTGATGGGGCAAGGCTTTGAACTGGCCCGCCTGGCTCCACAAGCTCCAAGTGCCACCTTAGCGCAGAGCGAGGACCAGGGGCTGGAGGAGGCTGGGAGTGAGATCTGAGAATGAGAAGAACTACAGGTACCAAGGGCTCCTGGGTTGCAAAGTGAAAGCAGGAATTGAGGCCCTGCATGGCCAGTTAATAAAAAGCTAAGGGAAACCTGTCCTTTGAGTCAGGAACACAAGAGAAGGAAGTAGGGGACAAGGGACAAGGCCCCTCGGCAAAGGGCCAGAAGCAAAACTTAACTCATTTTTCCTCCATCCTGCCCAAAGTGACCATAGCCCTCACTGGGAATGAAGTCAGCAGGAACCTGGTGAGGGCTGCATGATCCCAGGGGCCTCAAATCCCAGGTTCACTCCTTCTCCCTGCTCCCTTCAGCCTGCTCCCCACTAGGGCACCCCTTCCTCTGAATTCCTGGGGCAACTGCGTGGCTCAGTGGGTTAAAGCCTCTGCCTTCCGCTCAGGTCATGATCTCAGGGTCCTGGGATCGAGCCCTGCATCGGGCTCTCTGCTCATTGGGAAGCCTGCCCCCCCCCCCGCCCCACCTGCCTCTCTGCCTACTTGTGATCTCTCTCTCTCTGTCAAATAAATAAATAAAATCTTGAATTCCTGTTAAACCTCAGTTTCTCCTGATTGTATGGACACACAGGACATGGGTTTATGACATTTTTTCCTAAAGGCGTATTTATTTATTTTGAGAGGGAGAGAGCAGGAGAAGGGACAGAGGAAGAGAATCTCAAACAGACATTCTGCTGAGCGCAGAGCCCCATGTGGGGCTTGAACTCATGACCTGAGATCGTGACCTGAGCTGAAATCAAAAGTCAGACACGTAACGGAATGAGCCACCCAGGTGCCCCAGGTTTCTGACATTTTGTTGAACAAAATTTCATCCTTGATCCCCAGTCTCCAGCAACCACAGTAAGAATGTGCCTTTCTGGAGATGAGGGGTGGTGATGGTGGGACCACAGAGGGAACCTACTTAGTGCCACAGGACCCTACACTGAGAAATGGTCAAAATGACAAGTTTTAGGTTACGTGTATATTTTAAATGTGATTTAAAATGTGCTTATCAGGGGTGCTTGGGTGGCTCAGTGGGTTAAAGCCTCTGCCTTCGGCTCAGGTCATGATCTCAGGGTCCTGGGATCAAGCCCCACATTGGGCTCTCTGCTCAGCAGGGAGCCTGTTCCCCCTCTCTCTCTGCCTACTTGTGATCTCTCTCTCTCTCTCAAATAAATGAGGAGAATCTTTTAAAAAAAAAAAAAAAAAGAGTAGGACTGGCTCTTTAAAAATAGATAAATTTAAAAATGTGCTTATCAAAACTCTTCATGGACTTGGGGCACCTGGCTGGCTCAGAGGAGCGTGTGACTCTTGATCTCAGGCTCATGAATTTGAGCCCCATGTGGGGTGTAGAGATTACTTAAATAAATTAAAAAAAAAGAGCCAGAAACAGTCTTCACTGACTTATATTTAGGCCCTGTGACTTTAGGGCCACACCCAAATACGGATAGCCTAGGCTTCTAATTGTGTACTACCCCAAATGTTCCCTGACCACCCCTCCTCCTCCCTCATGTTCCCAACTCAAGGGACGCGTTTCCCCTCCCCTTAAGGAGCCCCATTCATACTCTTTGTACTCCTACAAGCTGGGCCCAGTCCCGCGGCCACTGCTGTCTGTGTGCTCAGGGAAGCCTCTTACCCATGTCTGTAATTGTAGACACAACGTCAGTCACGGCTTAGCATTCATCGGCCTGCAAATGCCCGGTGCGTATACTGAGCGGCTGGTGGCCTGGGCATTTCTAGGGCAGATACCGGACGTAAAATCACTTCCCCTGCAGATGCTTTTGAGAGCAGTGAATTTTCTGCATTCTCTTGGCACCTGGTAGGAGACAACCCTGGGAGTAGAGACAGAGGCCCCTTTCAGATTATGTGTTTTATGGCATCTGATTTCTTTTTTGTAATTCATCGGGTAGAAGAATGATCACTCCCTGTTTAAGGCGCCTGTATTTGCCTTGACTGTTTTGTAAAAATCAGAAATTGACTTGAAACAAGCAGAGTACGAAAGGCCTGCGGGTATGATTCTGTGTGATAGATCTATTCCCAAAGGGTGGGGAGAGAAACGATTGTTAGACTTGTTAATAAGAGCTAACATTTACTGGGTGTTTCTCTGTACCAGGCACTGGGCTAATTCCTCCTCCCCACCCCCCCAGGCTTTATCTCACAAAATCATCAGGGCGGCTCAATGCAGCAGACTCATGGCACAAATGAGGAAGTTTGGCACAAAGCGATTATTTAGTTTACCGTAGATCCCAATGGATACAAAGAGCAGAGCCAGACTTGAGCTCAGGTGGCCCAAGATCTGAGCATCCTTCTTACTGTAAAAGAACAATGGATGCTGCTCTGTAAAAGGTTTTTTGATAAATCCTTTCCAGAAGAAGAGAAAGATTCAGTACTGAAGATAATTGTACCATTCTGTGTGTTCAGATGGTTATTTACCAGATTTTAACTGTAACACACTTTCATCTAGTCCAACCAAGACATTTTCTGGCACATTAAATATTTCATTGTCACAGCAAACAATCATGATATGGTAATCCTCAGAATTTGGAAGAGGTGCGTAGGTCCACGCTTTGGTAGAAAACAAGAGCCAAATGAGCATTTCTGTGACCAAAGGCTTTGTTTAAGAGAAGAAAAGAGGCACTTAGCTCTCTGACTCATAGAAGCTTTTGTCATTTCAGATAAGCCGCGGGCCACCAACCAGATCCCACAGACCAGGGGAGGGTGTCTTTGTTCAGATAAGGGCTGCACAGGACCATAGCAGGAAATCAAATAAAACTCAAAAAGGAGTTTAGAGGGTGATGATAGGAATGCTGATGCTAATGAGATGGTTTGGGGCTTTCTCCCTTTCAACCACCACTGGTCTTTGTTGTTTCCCGGGAACACTTGATCCCATGTTTGCGGTCAGTGATTCTTGGCTAGACCTGGATGTCAGTCGCTCCAGGGCAGATGCTGAGGTCCCTGTGGAATCCAGGGCTGGACTCCTGGAACCCGGGGAGCTCATCTGCCCTCGGGAGCCTCTCGGCTGCTCGGGCTGAAGAAACAGCTGCTAATGCTGTCTGCTCAGGGCTCATGCTCCCTCTGACCCTCCCACACCCCTTCTCACGCCTGAAATGCTCACACCCAATAAATCAGACGGAAGTAGGCTTGATGTCAAACACCTGTCACGCATCTGTCTACACTGGGCCACTGAATCCACGAAACAAACAAACAAACAACCCAACCAACATCTTACAGACTTCAGTTATGGGAAGAAACCACCCCCTTGAAACCCTCCCTTCCTTCTTCTCCTACTGAAATACTTTCTAAAATAATATAGAGCTCCCCTGAGACATACCAGATTGGATTTGATTGAGAAAAATTCCGTTTTTCAGATACACAGCGATTCTTTATCTGGAATTTGGTTAAGTTTGATGCCAAGTGGACACCACACTCTGTTGAGCAGACGCCCAAAAATCCTCTCACTCGTGGGCTATTGCATGGCCTTTGCGCTCGGGGAGGGGTGGGGGTCGTGGGCCAGGGGGCACCGTGTTTAGAGAGTGTCAGCCTCAGGAGGCGGCCAGGCTTGCATTCAGGGTTCTGAGATACAGTGCAGCTGGGCAGGGAAGGGACGTACCTGCTTCCTGATGAGCAGGTCGTAAGTCATGACAGAGCTGGAAATGCGAGCAGGTGCTGGAAGGGGAAGCCAGGCTCTAGGGAACTTCGTCTGGTGATTCTACAATGATCGGAATATGGCCTCTTGCACCCTGACTGACTAGCTTCCTAGATTAAGTCCAAGATTAATTGAATGTCTCTCCCTTTGTAACATAGCTCAGACTCTCTTCTTTGGTCTGCTTGAAGAGTGCAAGCGAGTCATTTTCTCTAAAACCCACTTTAAATTCCCCCTGCTCTCCCCAAGCTGGTGCAACCAGGGGGCATTGATGGACTTCTGAGGTAGTCCCACCTGCCGCCCCCTCTGTCCCTCCGCTATGAAGAGCCTATGAAGTCCCCGCTCCCGCTGCTCCGCATGAGACCATCCCTGGGAGTCTCTTGAGTCTCTCAGTCACAAAAAGGCTGCCTGGCAGGCTTGCTGAAAGTCTCATTATGACTCTGAAAACATCTGCTTGGCATTTCCCTTCTTTAGTGTCTGCTTCAAAATGATCCTGTCTGGGATTCACACCACACTCTTCCTCTGCAGCTTTGTCTACTTCTTTTCTCTTTTGAAAATCACAGTGATGGTGACACATTTAAAAATCCCATGCTATTTTCCAGCTATTCTATAGGAGGAGGGAAAGGGGATGAAAACTCCTAGGTGTCTACCATTGGGGCCAAGAGGTTTGCTTACCAATATGTGAAAGTACATCAACAAAATAGCTAAGTCACATTTGTGAGTGTGTATGAATATGTGTGTGTATATATATAAAACACTGTCATCACTGAAAAGTAATAACAATAAAAACTTAATGACATAAAATACCCATTATTCTGCTAATGCAAAAACTATTTTCATAATTGTATATTCCACTCCCACATTTGCTGAATACATACATTTTTATAAGACTAGAGAACACATGTGGTTTTATTTGCCGCCATAGGAATTCCTATGAATAGTTGCTCATTTCTTTGCTCCTCCCCCACCGCATATCCTATGACCTGCATTTCTGTTCTAGCAATTATTTCCCTGCATCACAGTTAATATTGATGTATCATTCTCCTCTATCCCTAGAAGGGTAAGAGCACATCGTAGTTATCTCTACGTTCTTAGCATGCAGCACTGTGTGTCTGGTATACAGCTGGCACTTAATAAATGCCTATTGAGCTAGTGATTACAAACATAACGCCATCAGAGCAGGTTAGTCTAGACTGAGGTTATCCCTGTTCTGAGCTTATATAGAGTCCAGAGTCCATTGGACCCCAGACATTTAGCACATGGGATGAAAGGGGAGATCCTGAAATTTTCAAAAATCACGTCCCTACTAAGTTCTCAGCAAGAGGTAACCTACCAGCAATGTGCATTCAAAAGGACCACAAAAAGTGAGTCGACCCTGACCCGATGTGGCTCTGATCTTGGTCAGAGGCCCAGGGCGGACCTGCTCAATCACTGACCTTGAGGACTACTGACGGCTGTGTGTGATTTGAGAGAACCCAAGCACCCCATAGCATAGCTCTACTGATGAAAAACATATGCTATTTGAAAGAACTCACGATCCTGGATATGATTATCAACCTCAACCTGGCCTCCACTATACAGAGGAATTAAGTTCAATGTAAATAGCAAAAATGAAGGGCAAATTAAATTTCATTGTCAGTGAAATGGTCCAAGAGGGATTCTGGAAAGGCAGAAGTGGGGATGGCATAGTGTTTGCTTGTTTGTTTTGTTTTTATTTACTTCTAAGTAAGCTCTACACCCAATGTGGGGCTTGAACTCACCACCCTGAGATCAAGAGTCCACGTGCTCTACCGACTGAGCCCACCGGGCACCCTGACAGCATAGTTTTAAAATCACACCAAATTTCCTTCTAAAGACCGACCGAGCAACTAAGTAGCGACACTCAAAATCCATGAACAGCTTTTACCAGGAGACTGGAATTTAAGCCATCCCTACAAACCCCAACAACCCCATTAGTTGTTCTCCAAGAACAGTTTGAGAGGGAGGCGCCTGGGTGTCTCAGTCCGTTAAGCATTTGCCTTCAGCTCAGGTCATGATCTCAGCGTCCTGGGATCGAGCCCCACATCGGGCTCCTTGCTCAGCAGGGAGCCTGCTTCTCCCTCTCCCTCTGCCTGTCACTCCCCCTGCTTGTACTTTCTCTGTAACAAATAAATAAATAAAATCTTTAAAAAAAAAAAAAAAAAGAACAGTTTGAGAGGAAGAGCTGAGACTTGGAAGGGGCTTGTCCAGTCCAATGGTAGGTGAATGCAAGAGGTCCGCAGGCAGCTCAGTCTAACTCCTAGGAACTGCTTGGGGTCCAGTCAGAGCCCCCTTCAGGCAAAGAGCACCACACAGAGGGCAAACTGCAATCACACAGAGCAAGACAAGGACACCATGAAGAAGAAAGGAAGGTCTAGATAAAAGTGCTGGAGGGGAACAGAGCCAGCCAGTCTCAGAAAGCATATTACACACACGTACAATCAAAAACCGGCGGGGAGCCCTTTGAAGATAGAAAAGCTACCCTGCCTCCTAAAAGTTAAGGAAAACTAATTTTGCTTAAAAATGAACAACAGAAAAAAGTCCAATTCCATATACAGTCCTTAAGGGAAGGGGAATAAATGCAGAGGAGCGATACTACAGACATTGTAAGCATACCAGAAAAAAAAAACCATCAGAAAAAGATCATAACTAGAACTCTCTCTTGCAAAATGAGCTAAAAGTCATTAAGAAAACGATAGGGCGCCTGAGTGGTGCACACGGTTAAGCATCTGACTCATAGTTTCTTGGCTCAGGTCATCATCTAGGGTTTGTGAGATCGAGCCCCACATTGGGCTCTGCATTCAGCGGGATGTCTGCTTCTCTCCCTAGCCCTGTGCCCCTCCCCCCACTCACATGCTCCCTCTCTAAAATAAATAAATCTTTTCAAAAATTAAGAAAATGAACAACTAGGGACATCTGGATGGCTCAGTTGGCTGAGTCTTTGGCTCAGGTCATGATCCCAGGGTCCTGGGATGGAACCCCGTGTCGGTCTCCCTGCTCAGCAGAGAGCCTGCTTCTCCCTCTCTGCTCTTCCCCATCCCTGCTCCTGCTCTCTCTCTCTTTTGCTTGATTTCTCTCTCAAATAAATAAATAAATTAAAAAAAAAAAAAGGAAAGGAAAGGATATGATATAACTGAGCAGCTGTTCCTTCAAGGGAGACATAGAAATGGATAGTAAGTATAATAAAAGATGTTCAACATCATTAGCCATAGAGGAAATGCAAACCAAAGCCACCCGCCCTGGGAGGGCTATAATCACAAAGGCAAATAATAACAGGGTTGGCAAGGATGTGGAGAAACTGGAAACCTCATACACAGCTGGTGGGATTGTAAAATGCAGCCACTTTGGAAAACAGCTTGGCAGTTCCTCAAAAATAAACCATACAGTTACTATAGGACCCAGAATTTCTACTTCTAGGTATTTACTCAAGAAAACTGAAAACATAAGTCCACATAAGAACTTGCACATGAATATTCATAACAGCATTATTGGTAAGAGCCAGAAAGTGGAAACAACGTCAATGTCCATCAACTGCTGAAAGGATACACAAATAATGGTATATCCATACAATGGGCTGTTATTGGACCATTGACACCTGTTACAACTGAATCTTGACAACACAATGCTAGGTGAAGAAGCTGTACACAAAAGACAAAATATTGTATGGTTTCATTTATATGAAATATCCAGAATAGGGAAATCTATGAAGACAGAAAGTATTCTGTGGTTACCTTAGGAGTTGAGGGGAAATGAAAAGTAACTGCTAGTGGGCACAGAGTTTCTTTTTGGGATGGCAAAATATTTTAACACTGTGATGATGGTTGCACATTCCCATGAATACACTAAAAAGCACTGAACTGTACAATAAATGAATTGTATGATATGAGAATTTTATCTCCAAAAGTTCTTGTTGAAGAGAAGAAAATTATAAAAGACATAAAAGAACAACGTAAACCAGAATCAAACAAACTCAGAAATGAGGTTATAGAATTCAAAATTAGAAATTAAAAAAAATCATTTCAGAAGTGAGGACTGAACTAGAAGACTGAAGAACAGATGGAGCAAAAACAATAGAAAATGCTTTAGAAAGAGAAGGTGAAAAGGAAGGTATTTTTAAAAATCATAAAGAAATGAAAGAGACCTTAAAAATTCAGGAGAAAGTGACAAGTATTGGAAACAAAGGAGATCCAACATATGGAGAGGATGAGTTTCTAAAGAAAAAGAGAAAGGAGCAAATACAGAAAACCATAATTTGAAAAGACTTCCCTGCAGTAAAAAAGATTAAGACTACATAACGAAAAGCATAACATATATCTGGAATATGGACTCCAAACAACCAACACCAAGATCTATTCTAAGAAAAATAGTGGACTTAAAAAGGAAAAAACCCTTTGCTGTCTTTCTTAGAAAGAAAACCAGATTTCATAACAAGAAATTAAAAAAAATAATATATTTAAGATATTCGAGGAGGGAAAATGTGAGCAAAGATTTTACAGCTTGCAAAACTATTAGATAAAAGGTACAAACAAACAGTTATCAACATGCTGGAATTGAAGGAATATTGCTTCCATGAGCCTTTCCTGAGGAATCGACTATAGAATGAGTCTCAGGAAACCAAAATGATTAGAGATACATTGAGATATGGACTGGTGGGGCACCTTAGACATACATAGATTACTTGTAGAACTAAAAGTGGGTTAAAAGAAGAGGATATCATATGTTAAGACTGTATGTGCAGATAGCATAGATGTAGAAAATATGAAAAGTAAGTGAAGGAGAAAGGAAAGAGCAAACATTTTCAGGCTATTCTCAATAATCTTATTGGTGATAGTCATGTTATCCCAAGACTGTCATATATGTAATATGGGCGAAAATAAATGACTAATTATGGGTTCTACTAATTCTGTCATCCCTTCAGAACCAAGATGGTCTGGGTGCAAGGAGATGCAGTTATAACAGATAAGAAGTTAAATAAAAAACTTGAAGGGTGCCTGGGTGGCTCAGTCCATGAAGCATCTGCCTTTGGCTTGGGTCATGATCTCAGGGTCCTGGGATCAAGCCTGGCTTCTCCCTCTCCATTTACCCTTCCCCCTGCTTGTGTGCTCTCTCTCTCTCTCTCCCTCTCTCTCTCATGTTCCCTCAAATAAATAAAATCTTTTAAAAAAGCAAAAACAAAAACAAACAAACCTTGAAGTCTTGAATTGGAAAT
Organism: Procyon lotor; assembly: GCA_028646535.1. Classification (NCBI taxonomy): domain Eukaryota; kingdom Metazoa; phylum Chordata; class Mammalia; order Carnivora; family Procyonidae; genus Procyon; species Procyon lotor. The sequence goes on along the minus strand of CM053604.1, from coordinate 109,796,105 downwards.
AACAGAATGAATTCATGAAGTGATCTATCTATCGATCTATCTATCTACCTATCAAAAGAGGCCTGGGAAACAATCACCCAATCCAGTTGTGATGAACATTTCTTAGATTGTGGCTTGAAATGCCATTTTCCACTAAAAAAACAAAACAAAACAAAACAAAAACAAAACCCAAGGCTTCTTGGAGGAATGATAGGATCCTGGTACAGTTTGAGCCAAATCATCTTATCGTACCAAATAAGAGTAAACTATCAAAGACTAAAGGACCCAGGATCCAACCCTGAAGAGGCACCTTTAACCAAATAAGGGAAAATTTGAATATCAAAAAGCATAATAATTGCCACTGATTAAAATCAGAACATATTTTTAAATCCAGGAGTTCATGATGATATTTTAAAATCTCATTGGTCACTTTCAGAGGGTGGTAAGGAACTAATCCAATTAGCTATTGTGTATAACAAACTCCCCCCAAGACTAAGTGGTGTAAAACAACAATTTTATTATGTTAGTGGATTCTATGTTTCAGGACTTCAACAAGACCTAGTTTCAATGGCTCCTTGATGTATGGTTCCTCATCTGGGAGGACCAAATGGCCGAGGGCTGGAATTAGCTGGAGGCTCTTCATTTGTGTATCTGGGGCTGGTGGCTGAAATGATTCCACCCAAGCCTGTGCTCGGCTGGGGTGGTCAACCAGTCTGGGATGCGTGACCTTCCGGCTCTTTCTGACAAGGTGGTATCAGGGTGGTAGGATTTCTCATAAGGCAGCTCAGGGTTCCAAGGGCCTGTATTCTAGGAAACCTTTTATGACATGAGCATGGAAGTCACAAATTGTCATTTTTATGCACTGGGTTGTTTGAAGGGGTCATATGCCCTCCCAGGCTCAAAAGGAGGAAACACAATCCAAGTGCCAAAGACTTTGGAGCCTTGTTTTAAAAGCACCACAAGGGGGCTCCTGGGAGGCCCAGTCGGTGAAATACCTGCCTTCAGCTCAGGTCATGATCTTAGGGTCCTGGGATCCAGCCCCACATCCAGCTCCCTGCTCAGCCTGGAGTCTGCTTCTCCGTCTCCCTCTGTGATTTCTCTCGCTCTCACTCTCTCTCAAATAAATAAATTAAAATCCTAACAATAAATAAATAAATAAAATAAAACCACCACGAGAACGAATTCATTTTCTTGAAAACTGGTTAATTATAGCAAAGGAAATAAGGTTTTTCCAAGTGAGCTGTGCCACTGAGAAATCAAATACAATATGAAGGGATGCAGCTTTTTATAAAAATATTCCAAATAATAAATGAAAAATAAATGGCGGAATGGGAATATCAGCGTTTCGCAGACCCCAGTGAACTAATGGGTCTTGATATTGAGCATTAAGTGCTCGTATCATCACAACATGTCAAGCGGTGATAACCTGCCTCCTGATGAGAGAATACATCACCACCTTCAGTCTTGCTGAAGGGATCTACAGTGAGTCTACTCCAGTGTCGGCTCCAGCTCTCCATTTGCAGGATATACGACAGACAGGGAAAGATGCTGGATTGCACCATGGATATGCAGTTGGCAAAATACAGACTTGTAAGGGCTCTACAGTCAAGGACCCCCAGGTTCTTAAACAGATAAATTGAAAAGGAAAGAAAGGGATGGAGGGGAGCCTATAGAATAAAATAAACTTAAAAGACAGAAAAATGAAAAATAAGAGGAGGGGGTGCTCAGATTAAACTATAGTGTAGAGGTATGTGCACTTAGGTGATAAGACCATGAAGAAACAAGGACACTACCACGATAAAAGTCAGCATAGTGGTTACTTCCTGCAGAAGGGAGACAATTGAGGTGGGAACAGGGGGTTTTGGGGGTGGCACTTTTGGTGATATGAGTACGCACCTTTTAATGACTCATTAAGCTCTGCATTTGCTTTGGGGTGGTAGCTAACACTTATTGAATGCTTACTGAATGCAAGGCACGGGGCTCGGCACCTAGCATAGGTTATCTCATTTATTTATTTATTTATTTATTTAAAAAGATTTTATTTATTTATTTGTCAGAGAGAGAGATAACAAGTGGGCAGAGAGGCAGGCAGAGGGAGAGGAGGAAGCAGGCTCCTGCTGAGCAGAGAGCCCCATGCAGGGCTTGATCCCAGGATCCTGAGATCATGACCTGAGCAGAAGGTAGAGGCTTAACCCACTGAGCCACCCAGGTGCCCCACGGGTTATCTCATTTAATTCCCACCATTATCACCACTAGGATCCCCGAGTCTCGTATGGGGAAACTGAGGCTTGCGAAAGCTAAATAACTTATCCAAGGTCTTCAGTCAGTAAGGGGTAAACCTGAAATTTGCTGATGATCCACAAGCTGAAAATTCCCACAAGTAAGGTTAAGGGAAGAGTAAAGCCATGAGGATTCTATTCTCCCCTTCACTCTGCTGAGTGAAAAAAAAAGCAAATAAAGGAGTAATCACTCTTCATCATTTACTATGGAAAGATTCATCTTTGGTAAACAACACTTTAGGGGAGTGGAGGATCTTATCCTAAGTATTTTGTGATAAACTACTGACAGGCAAGACAATAATCTGATTTGGGATTTGCAAAAAAAATAATTTATCTTATTATAGTGATTTTAAAAATCCAACTATCTTTACTGAAAAAAAAAGTCCTACGTGCTCTTGTTTCTAATATTTAAGAAGGAAGGAGTTTTAAGTCATACATTTAAAAATAATTTAGATCAAGCAAAAAATAAATCACTAGGTTTTAAAATGAAATTTTGGGGTGGCTGGGTTGTGGACATTGGGGAGGGTATGTGCTGTTAAGTGCTGTGAAATGTGTAAGCCCGACGATTCACAGACATGTACCCTGGGGCAAATAATACATTATATGTTAATAAAAATTAATAAAAAAATAAAAAATAAAATTAAATTTTGGTTATCAAGTGAGGTCATTCCTTTGTAAGAAAAACTATTAAAATAATTGATCTCCTTATCTCTCCAAATCACATTGAAAATTCCAAAGCAAGCTGTTATACCTATGAGGATAAATGTAGGCCTTTCAACGCATGGAACATATTATAATTTCTTTTGGGTTCTCTCCCAAGGAAATTGAAATACAGATCCTGTTTGGTAACCACACCAACACCAATACTTCCTGAATTTGTAATTAGTGAATTTTCCAGAAGAGGGCACTCATTCCCCATGCTACTCAAAGGAGCCCCTTGCCAAAGCTCAGTAGCGAAGAACAAAAGAGGCACATTCCACTCAGAGGACTAAGAACCAAAGGGTAAATTTTTAAAATGCAAGAGAAACTCAGCATTTATTATTGTCTCTCATAATTTCCACAAACAGCCTATAACTCGACCACAACTTGTCACAGACAGGCCGAATATTGCATTAAAAATAAGCTGGAAAGCACCTGTTTTGTTTTGTTTTGTTTTTTAGAAGACATTGTTTGGGGAAATAATACCATCCTAGTAATGTCTATTTAACCTACAGCCAATTTTGCCTGAATTGTGTTTTCCCAGAATGAAATGCAGCAAGGCATTGCTGAATCCAAAACCAATATATTTTAACGTGAATCGTGTTTAGTGGGACAAAAGTCTACGTGCTTTATTTTGTAAGACGGGGTCACTCAGCACTGGCCCAAATCATGGCCCTGTCCTTATCTCTGGCCCTGTTTGTTCCATTGTGCTCTTGAAAACACATCTCATCCACACAAACAGCTTTACCCAAACCATTACACTTTTAAAAACTCAGAGCCACTTCCAACAGTCTGTTTTTAAGAAAACAGTAAATATTCCTCAGCAAACACAAAGATAGAAATATTTCAGAGCAAGCGACTCAAAGCAAACACACCGATGGAACCCAGTCCCCGCCCCCTTCTCCTTTACTTACAGGTCTTTAAGCTCCTAATATTGACATGAGTTTCTTAGGTCTCCTGTGCATTTTCTTTCCTATAGCAAACAACAGTACTTTCATCTATAAAGAGGCAGGCTTTGCTGCTCCAGAAAGATGGGTTAATTGTTCCCCCAAGGACGTAAGGGTGAATAGTGCTGAAGACTTGTGTTACTGGGAGCAACAGGCCAGAAGGCTTGGTCGGCAGAATAAGTTCTGCTGCATAAGCTATGGCCGTACATTTCAGAATCCAGGATAAAGAACCGGCAGGAGAGACAAACAATCGGACGATTACACTGTTCGAGAAGCTTGGGCTACAGCCTTTTCTTAGGGTCTACTTGAAAGTATTACATTGAACTTCAGCGTACCTTTCCGAAGAAAAGTATTTTTAGAAGCAATTAGGTTGAAAGCTTTGAGCTCCTCGGGGTTTTATCTATACAGATATCTCCTGGCCTAAGGGACCTTAAGGTATTGAATTAAGTGAGACTCCTCTTAAAAAGCAGGAGCTCCCATATATGGAGAAAGCAGCCTGGGGGGTGGGGGGCGGGGCGGCAGCTGCTGCGAGGCATTTGGAAAAGGCCAGGTGTGTCAGGTCCGAGTGCTACTGAGGCCGGGAGAGCTGTTTGTTTTCACGGTCGTTTTCCCTGCTGGGGCAGGATTGGTCAGGAAGGGCCTATGAGGTCTTGATGCGGGGCTCAGGTGTTCCTGCCCCTCCCCCTCCCAGGAGGGGCCGCAGGAGCCGAGCTAGGGGCAGACCCGCGAGAGAGCCCTGCACTGCATTCCTCCCCCTGCGACTGGGCTCCCTATCTGGAGCCACTAGGAAACCAGCATGAGGCGGGCACCCGCTACCCCCCCACCCCAGACCCAGCGCCCACTCAGCCAGAGCTCACCCTTCCCCCATCGCCTCCTGTGTCCGGGCTGTTTTCTGCTTGGGTTATACTGCCTGCTCATGGCCTGGGGCAGGAGATTTTATCCCGGTGCCTTAAGGATACACAGCTTCAGGGTCTGCCCCGTCCTGAAGTCACGTGTGAGGTGTGTGGTTATAAACAAGTACATGTGGGAAGGTGGGGGGGCGGGGCGCCTAGGCGGCGCAGTCAGTAAAGTGACCAACTCGGTTTCGCTCAGGTCATGATCTCAGGGTGCTAAGATCGTAAGATTGAGCCCCGGGGTTCTCTGCTCCACACTCAGTGGCGAGTCTGCTTGAAATTCTCTCTCCCTCTGTCCCCTCCCCCTGCTCACGCACTCACTCTCTCTCTCTCAATATAAATTTTGTTTTTTAAATGTACATTTTTTTTTCTCCTGAGAGGATGAGCCTTTGGTTTTCTTGGACTCTCAGAGGGATTACAGCTCCCAAAGGGCCATGCAAACCACCCCAAAGGGATTGTGAATGAACTAAAGTCAGAGAAACAAACACAATCTGAGTGATAAGGCTGTCAAGACTTGGTAAACAGAAGAGCCAACAAGAGACAGAGCCTCTCAGGGTGTATAGACGACAAAGGGATCTAGAGGACAGCTAGTCCAAGTCCTTGATTTTATAAATGAGGAAGCCGAGTTCAAAGCCACAGGCCTGGCATCAGGCCAGCACCTGGGTCTGCTCAGTCTCAGTCAGAGCTCTTTCCATAATACCGTTCTTGTCATTCTCATTCTGGAAATTGTGGGAGGATGTTGAAGTTGTTCTAGACTTGGTAGTCTTCATGTAAGCCGTGTGGCCTCTGGAGCATAAGTCTTGATTCTGCCTCTTCTGCCTTTAGTAAAATTATCTCACTCTATGTGCCTCAGCTTCCTTATCTGTGAAGTGGGAATAATAGTGGCACATACCATTTCAGATTTTGCTGTGAGGATTAAATGGGCAAATATATGATATATATTATATATACTAAATATAACATATAATACTTAGGCTCTGACACATAGTAAGCACTCATCCTCACCTACTGTTGACATTTTAATAAGCATTTATTGAGCACCTCTGATACTCAAAGCATTGTGTCAGCCACCAAAGATTCAAAGACGAAAGACCAAATTTATTTCCTCCAGACTGGAGAGGGATGTGGGGAATCACAGTTAATTAAAATATTTTGTGACAAGACCCTCAATAGTGATTGGCCCAATGCCCTTGGGCCAACCTTGGTAACTGGGAAGGGCGTTCACTAATGCCTGGTGTCTTAAATTTTCCCCGAGACTCAAAATGCAAACTTGGGCAGGTGTGCTCTCTAGATCTACCTGTGAGGGCCCTCAGAGGGACCGAGGGAATGCTCTATGCAAATGCAAACGGCAGCTGTTCTAGCTCCCCTTGGGACAGGGCTGCCAGGAACTGGCACTTGGCCAATTGGGATTGAAGGCAGGAGCAAAATTGGGCATGAGTGCAATGGACTGGGAAGGGCTGCTTGAAGACCGAATATAGCAAAAGGTGCCAGGATATCCTGGGATTTGGTTATGTCCCAGAGTTAATGAGTCAGCCAGGGCAAAGACACAGGGAAATGGAGCCGGGATGAGGGTGTGCACAACCTGGGTTAATGTCTCTAGGGTGGCTATGTTCTGTGCTCCCTGTTTAAAGGCATCTAGCTGGGGCCCCAGCCTACTGACCTTGTGATTTAACTAGAAAGCCCACTGTATTAGTCAGGGTTCTTCAGGGAAACAGAACCAATAAGATGCATATGTATTTTAAGAGATTTATTTTAAGTAATTTGCTCATGCCACTGTGGGGGTTTGCAAGTCTGAAATTTGTAGGACAGACCAACAGGCTGGGAACTCAGGCAGGAGCTGATATCGCAGTCTTTAGTCTGAAGGCTGGAAGCTCAAGCAGAATTTCTATACTGCCATTTGGAGGAAGAATTCCGTCCTCTTTGGGAGTTTTCTCTGAAGGCCTTCAACTGATCAGTTGAGGCCCACCCATATTAGGGAAGTTAATCCACTTAAAGTCTGCTGATCTAAATGTTAATCACATCTTCGAAGCAACACCTAGACTGGTGTTTGACCAAACAATGTGGCACCCTCGGTACCAAGGCCTAGCTAGGTTGATACATAAAATTAACTGTCACACCCTCTGACTCTAACACTCACCAGACTGTAGGGCCATGTGAAGTTAGGAGGGAAAGAGAGCCTTTAACGTTTGAAACCCTAGCAAATCTGATTCTTCTCTTCCAACTCTCCGTTTACTCATCACCTCCTCTGGGCAGGCACTCCCTCCTCTGTGCCATGAGGTCTGGTTTCCTCTTTCACAACCCAGTGTCACTGCTGGCCGCAGTTTGGGGCAGTTTGGGGTTGTAAGCCTGTGTTTATTCTTCCCACTGTCTCTCATCCTCATAGTCCCGGGGTATATTTTCATTGCACCTACTGCATACAGTAGGCACTCAATAAATGTTGGTTCAGTGATGAAGTTTCTGCTTTTGGAATCTCACCTGAGCCTCCACACCAGTGAAGCAAGGAATTCAAGTTCCCTGACAAACCTTGGTGCCAAGGAGAGCCCAGCATCCGAGATGACAGATGGCCCTTATATTGATGTTAAACATTAAACTTATCAAAACACACATCATGCCCAGTGATGAATACCACTCTTCTATGTAATGTGCTAATAGAAACACATATTTTTCTTATTCACCATCAGATAGCAGCTCTGAGTCACTTCCTTGGGAGTGGGAGTTCAAATTAAGGATCTTGACGTGAATGAGGTTCCAGACTTGGTCCTCCAGGCTTGCCTGTCGTTCTTTCCTTCCTCTGCTCCAAAAGCATTTCTTGGACGCTGACTGTTTGTCAGGAGCATGGTCCCAGCCCCTCAAAAAGTTCATGGGCTAGGGCTTAAGATGTCACTTTTATTGTCATAAAGAAATGCCAGATTTGCTTGATATTTTGCGCTAAGGAAACATAGTGAATCTTAGGTCAAATTGTCATGCTTCATGACCTCATCGTTTTCATGTTTTAAAGATTTTATTTATTTATTTGACCGGTGGGTGGGGGGTTGGGGGACAGGAGAGAGAGTACCAGAGGGAGAGGCAGATTCCTCCACTAAGCAAGGAGCCCGATGTAGGACTCCATCCTAGGACCTTGGGATCATGACCTGAGCCAAAGGCAGACGCTTAACTGACTGAACCACCCAGGCACCCTATGACCTCGTCTTTAAATCTGACACACAGTCGAAGCTTTGGACATTGTAAGCCACCAGGCATTTCAAATTTTGTGCCATTTCTTCTCTAGCAGAATGTGATACATAAAAGCGACCCCATATGGGGCTATAAATTCTGCTCCACAGCAAACTTAGACCAAAGGTGGTGGAGAAGAATCCCCCTCCCCTTTCCCCTTTCTCTGATCAATACCTCAAAATCAAACTTGGAAAACCAGGGGGGAATAGAAAAATGTGTCCTTTGTAATCATCATACCATTGGAGTAGTAGTGGGATTTCAGATTACCAACTAGAAAAAGAAATGTGTCCAGAGTGATACTTGATAAAACTCAATATACCTCAAAATACCAAAAACCCACTAGTCGTGTCTTATATTCATACGCGCATCCATGCAAAGCCCCCTCCAAGGCCTCCCTCTCTCGCTGGCCTTGTGCGGAAGGAGCATCGGAGGTGAGGGATTCTTGGCATTTGGTTCTGTTCCATATGGTGACCTGAGGACATTTACCGGGAAGCTTCCATCTCCATTCTGCTGTTTCTATGCGTGGCTCAGAAAAGGATATAGCAGGTAGTCCGTTCGGTATGCGCCATAAAGGAAAGAAGCTAGACTCAAGACCGACATTTTCCCCAATCAAGTACAATAATTTGCAAGTGTTAAGTTTTGAGTTTTTATTGCCTTATTTTTATGATAATTTATGTAATTGTGGGTTTTTATAATTTCCTTTTTAATGATGGCAACGTGTAGCAATTGGCTCAAAATTCCCCAAAATTTAATAATTGGCTCTTGCAAACTGATACAGGATGACCCTCTAAACTGAAACTCCACGGAAATGCTGGTCGAACTACAATATGAATTTATAACATATAAATAAATATCAGAGCTCAAATGGAATACGAAGGAAATCCCCAAGTGCTAGGAACAACAAGAGAGCTTGGAGCCTGACCTGGGGTAGCGAGGAAGGTAGTAAGAGGAGATGGGCCTGTGGGCAAGGGAACGTTGGAGCCAAATATCAGCTAAGGATATGGCAGGGCCTGATTCCCAAGCTAGGAAGGGAGACGTGTCTGGGCATGCACAAGACAGCAGGCCTGGCATTAAGCAGGGGCCCTGGGGGACAGCCACTCTGTACCCAGCCGCCCAGGTAAGGCCAAGGAAGCTTGTCTCTGGCCCAGGCAGTTTTCAAAAAGGTCTCATGAGAAATCGAAATTCCAAGCTTGTGTCCAGTGTGGGTGTGAGGTCTGAATTCACACTATCTGCAAGATGAGGGAATTACAAGTTAAAAAATTAGTGTAAAAACTATTCCTGAGGGGCACCTGGGTGGCTCAGTGGGTTAAAGCCTCTGCCTTCGGCTCAGGTCATGATCTCAGGGTCCTGGGATCAAGACCCGCATCGAGCTCTCTGCTCAGCAGGGAGCCTGCTCCCCCCGCACCTCCCCACCCCCCCGCCTGCCTCTCTGCCTACTTGTGATCTCTCTCAAATAAATAAATAAATATATAAAATCTTAAAAAAAAAAAAAACAACTATTCCCCAACCAGCAAAATCCTAGGGCCCAGAGCAGAGGATATTTTTTTTTTCTGACAGTTTCCAAGTTCCATGTTACACACTGGGAGAAGATATTTGCAATGCATAGAACCAAAGAAGCATTTGAATGGAAATGCTTGAAAGGAAAACAAATAATTCTATAATTCAATAAGAAAAAGACAGGGGCACCTGGCTGGCTCAGTCGGTGGAACATGAGACTCTTGGGGTTGTGAGTTCGAGCGCCACACTGGGTGTAGAGGGTACTTAAAAAAATAAAATCTTAAAAAAAAAAAAAAAAGACAAACAACCCAATAGAAAAATGAGCAACGTATGGAATTAGCAGTCTACAGAAGAGGAAATATGTATGGCCATTAAAAAAGGAAAAAAAACCCAAGGCAATACAAATTAACATAAAAATGATAGCATTTCATATCTTACTGAATCAGCAAAAGTGTTAAAGACCATTAAAAATATTGGCAAACATGGGTGGCTCAGGCAGTCGAGCATCAGTCTCTTGATTTCAGCTCAGGTTTTGATCTCAGGGTGGTGAGTTCAAGCTGTGCTCTGGGATCCATGCTGGGCTTGGAGCCTACCTTTAAAAAAACTTGGCAAGGGACTCCTGGGTGGCTCAGTGGGTGGCTCAGTGGGTTAAAGCCTCTGCCTTCGGCTCAGGTCATGATCTCAGGGTCCTGGGATCGAGCCCCGCATCGGGCTCTCTGCTCAGCGGGGAGCCCGCTTCCCCCTCTCTCTCTGCCTGCCTCTCTGCCTGCTCGTGATCCCTCTCTCTCTCTGTCGAATAAATAAATAAATAAAATATTAAAAAAAAAAATTGGCAAGCCTAAGGGGAAATGAGAAGCCTCTGTGAGCACTGGTGGGGCTGTAGGTGGCGCCACCACATGGGGAACAATTTACTGTTGGCTCAGTTGTGGAAATGGAAGCGGAGAAGTTTCAGTAAGTAGGGAATGGCTAAATAAATCCTGGCAATACTCACCCATTAGGATGAAATGAACAAAGTAGAGATACATGTATTAATATATATATATTTGGAAATATTAATGAGAAACAAAAAAGGTACGAAAGGCTTTCTACCTAAAAAATATTTAAAAAGGCACCATACAGTATGGTGTCTATATATGCTATATGGCATTTCTGTTACTCTCTTTCTTTCTCCATATATATATAGAGAGAGATATATAGTTTTATAACCAGTTTATATATATATATATATAGTTTTTTTATATATAGTTGTGTAGTGTGTATATATACACAGCAAATTATTCTTCTAAATTATAAAACCACAGGTAGGGGGCGCCTGGGTGGTTCAGTCTTGGTTTTGGCTCATGTCCTGATCTCTGGATTGTGAATCGAACTCTGCAACAGGTTCCACACACAGCGGGGAGTCTGCTTGAGACTCTCTTTCTCCTTCGCCCTCTGCCCCTCCCCTCCCCACTCAGATGCTCACCCGCAGGTGCTCTCACTCTCTCAATAAAAAAACAAACCCTTTTTAAAATAAATAAAAAAATAAATAAAACTGCAGGTGAAGAACACATACCCAGCTTCAGGATCATTACTTCTGGGGAGGAAGGAAGGGAAAGAGATAAATGGGATGGCAGTGAGGACTCCCATTGTATTAATAAAGATCTCTTTCTTGGGGTGCCTGGGTGGCTCAGTGGGTTAGAGCCTCTGCCTTCGGCTCAGGTCATGATCCCGGGGTCCTGGGATTGAGCCCCGCATCGGACTCTCTGGTCGGGTGTCGGTGAGAGAGTTATTTTGAACATGCACTTCAAGATGTTGCTGATGGGTGGCTTGTAAAATACATTGGGAGAACGACAGCTTCGGCATTTTGGCCATCTTGGCTAAATACCTGCCTTGGTTTCCTTTCCTTTGAATAAAACGGGGGAAAAAAGGAGGCCTGGCTTACCGCTGGTGAACATGAGACCTCAGAAACCAGGGCAAGGCTCATCACCCAGCCTCATGGAAAAAAAAAAAAAAAAATCTAGACTTGTCGCCAAAACGAAAGTAGATTATTTATCTAGTTAGAAATGGAAGAGGCAAGTTTCCACTGTAAGTGCCAGGGGTGGCAGGCAGATGGTAAGGTAATGCTTGAAAGAAAGGGGAGTCCAGTCCCTTCCCCCCTCTTCTTGATGGGCAGAGGGAGAAAACAAGGAAGAATCCAGCTGAGAAAGTTCCTGCTGGTTTACTCACAACTGTGGACTCATGTCTTATCATGTATTCACGTTTGCAAAGTGCCCTCAGCCTTCTGATAAAAAAGAAAGGAACAAAATATTGGCAACGTGTTCACTATTACTACATTGAAGGAGAGACCCAGTGCGAATATTGACACCCCAAATGCAGAGCTGGCTAGCAGGACAGAGGGATGGACGGTTGGCCAGAACTTCAGAACGACATAAACTAAATCTTATTCTACATGCTGCCCCACCACCTTCCAAATCACATTCCCCCTCCAAAGTCCCAGAGTCTGTAACAGAGCTGCTGGGGCTGGTGGCGTGTCTGCTGAAAGGTGACGAGATCTGGGAAAGCCCGGAGCACCCATGCCATGGGCATTGGTCATCTCAGAGGCTGCCCAGGAGGTGACACTTGATGAGTCTTGAGGGAGGCTGTTGCAGTGGCCCACGTGCCTTTCCCTCATTCCCTGGAAGCCAGGACACAGGACCCACACTCAGCTGGGCAGATCCTTCTACTTGGGGTTTCGAACCTGGGAGTAAAGAGTAAAGCAAAGAGTCAGAGATAAGGAGACCAGCCTTGAGATGGTGGCAATGATGGCAACAGAGCAGGGACAATGTCTGGAGTCTGGTGTGGGCAGAATCCTCACAACCAGCTTCTAGAGCATGATTTTGACTGAGTTCTGGCCTTGGGGATCCCTTTATTCCTAGTTTTTCATTTCTCTTGATGGCTCTGTGAGCTACCCAGTATCCTTTTAGTACCTCGTTTCTACCTGAATCAGCTGGAGTTGGCGACCATTGCTTGCATCTAAGAACCTAGCTGGTTCAATCAATGCCTCAGAGAAGGAAGGTTCCAGGTAAAGGAAACTACTTACTTAAAAAGAAGGAAAAAATCCCTGTAATTCGTTTCAGAGATGGTAAAGTCAGAGGCTTCAAAGCCTCATTTGTTATTTATGTCGAATGTGTGTCAAAGACCTCTACATTTTTAAGAAACGGCACAAGCCTTTGACTCAGTATTTCCTGTTCTAGAACTTTATCTCCAGAAACACTCCCCTAAGGATGATGCTAGTTGTTGGGCTTGAATGATAAACAAGATGGTGGTACCATTTTCTGGGGCCCAATGGAGGAAACAGGTTGGGTGGAGGGGGGGGAATCAAGGGTAACATTTGGGAAATGTTGTTTGAGATGCTCCTGAAATAGCTGAAGGACATACCAAACTGGTACTTGGACTGGTATAGGAGTTTGGAGGTCAGGGATAATCCAATCAAGGAATAAATTTGGAAGTCATCAACAAATGGATGGTGTTTAGGGCTGTGGTTGAAAACACCGAGGGAAAGATTGAAAGAGAAGAATGAAAGGGCATATGTGGAGATCAGGGGAGACTGACTCAGTGAAGGAGACTGGTTAGAAGTATCTTGTGGGCGAGGAGGAAAATTTAGAGGGTATTGGGTCAAGGAAAATGAGAGAGGGGAGTGATTCAAGGGAAGGGAGTGGGCATTTGTGTTGCACCTTGCAAGATGGTTACAATAGATAAAGTTGGGTCTGACAACATGGCCGTCATTGATGACCTTGATGGGAAGAGTTTCAGGAGAGTGATGGAGCCAGAAGCCAGACCAGGGGTGATGGTGGGGAACTGAAGAGTTAATAGCGGGTAATTAGGATGATTATGTGTTGTAGACAACTTGGTGGAGAAGTTTCGTTTTGAAGCAGAACAAAGGGGGAAGAAGCTAAGGGCCTGTGGGGTCAAGGAAATACTATTTTTTTTAATGATAGGTGATTCTAGCTCGTATTTATATGTTAATTGGAATGATCTAATAGAGAAGAGATTGGTGGTTTAGGAGAAGGAGAGCTAACTGGAGAAAGGAAATTCTTTGTGCGGCGCCCGGGTGGGTCAGTTGGTTGGGTGTCGGACTTCAGCTCAGGTCATGATCTGGGGGTCCTGAGATCAAGCTCTGCATCAGGCTCCATGCTCAGAGGGGAGTCTCCTTCTCCCTCTCCCTCTGCCCCTCTCCCCACTCGTACTGGATCTCTGGCTCTCTCTCAAATAAATAAATAAAATCTTTAAACAAAAAAAAAAGGAAGTTCTTGGTCATTCAACATTTAGTGCTTACCACATGTCAGGCACTGTACTGGGCACCACCATAGAGCACTGCCTGACCCAAACAAGGTTGCCATTTTCATGAGCCTCCTTCTGGGTTGAGTTCAGGTGAAGGGATGGCTTTTGATAAGAGCAAGACAATTATAGATGCGGGTACATTGTAGATTTGGGATTGGAAGAGAATTGAGTTCCCTTCTGCTTTCTTGCCAAAGCTAAGTGTGAGGCAGGTTATCAGTAACATTAGGGGAGGAGGAGGTCATATGGGAGGTGTGGGGAGAGAGGAAAATATGACACCGTTGCCTGGGGAAAGTAAACTCTTGATAGAAACCAAGAGGGTGGCTCAGTAGTGCCCATGGAAGTCAGGGGCCATGAATTTAAAGTAAAGCCAGTCATCCTGATCGTGTGACTATTTTTCCTGTCAGGGTCAGCAGCTTAAGGGTAGGAAGGTTGAAGGTCAATGTTTGAATCAGTTAAGATTGGGGTTTTGCCATAAAGGTGTGGCTTAGAGAGGAGAGGAGCGTGGAAGTTGAGGAAGTCTGCTGGGGAGAGGGCATAATGATGGATATGGTAATCTAGGCAGGTATGGAGGGCAGTGATGAGGGAGGGGATTGCGGATAAAGCAAAAGACAGAACGTAGGGTCATTAATGAGTCTGAGCTCTTGGGGTTGGGTCCTAGAGCACACAGGAGAACTGGGAGCTGGGAGCGAGTGGTTGGAGAAGAGGGTATCTGAGATGGATAGTTCAGAGGTGGTGGAGAAGCTTCTATGACAAGGTCTATGGTGCGACTGTGATCCTGGAGTGGTTGAAGTGGGAACATGATAAGGTTGAATGGGAAGCCCCCCGAAGACGTGTTCATGCCGTGGAAACTGTGAGTGTGACCTTGGAAAAGGTCTTTGCAGATGTAATTCAGTTAAGGACCTTGAATTATATTATGTAAGTGTCCTTATAACAGACAGAAGAGAAGACTGGGACACAAAGGAAAAGGCCATGTGAAGAGATCAGAATTACACAGCTACGCGCCAGGGAATGTCTGGTGGCCCCAGAAGCTGGAGGGAAAAGGAAGTCTTCTCCAGTAGAATCTTCAGAGGGATCGTGGCCTGGCGATACATTGGTTCGGGGCTTCCAGCCTCCAGAACTGTGAGAGAATAATTTTCTGCTATTTTCAGCCGGCCAGTGTGTGGAAGGTTTTTACAGGAAATGATACAGGAACCCAGCAACGGTGGCTTTGGCGGGCTCCTCCACGGAGATACCAAGTCACTCTGCACATGAGGCGGGAGCTGAGGTGGAGGAGAGATCAGTGAGCCAGAGCTGGTGTGTGTGGTGAAGAGTGGGAAGGACCGGAGGTTGGTGAAGAGTGATGGGGGAAAGCAGGCTGTGGGATCGCTGGATGGCACACGCTTCAGGCGAGCTGTGGGTTTTAAAGAAAAGAGAAGAGAAATAACTTGGAAATGGCAACGGGGGAGGGCTCCCAGGGAAGTGATGTCCCCGGGGGAACAGTGTGGTGTCAGCCCACAGAGAAATGGGGGGACCACTCAGAGAAAGGGTTGGCCGTGTGGAGTCTGCCAATGACAGTCGAGCCGGGGATGCAGGCAAGAGGAGACAAGGGGCCCATTTAGGAGACATGGGGGGCAGAACAGGGACAAGAGTCAGGGGACAATTGAGGGGAGGCTTGAGATTCTCGTGGGACTGAGTGGATAGGCTCGAGAGGCCTGCCAGAAGGCTTGCAGTCCTGAGAGGGAGGAGGGTCCGGTCAGGGTCTGTGCTTCCCAACACTCAGCTTGCTTGTTTGAGGCCTTGGGGGACAACTCCCTCTGACAGCTTGAAGGCCGCCATGGTGGCATTGTCCCAGGCGCACCTGTGCATGGCTGCCTGGGGGGTGGTGAAGGGGAGATGGGGGAGTGGGAGGGTGGGGAGGGTGGGGTGTCCAACGCGCAGCTGGCTTTAAACTCCCCACAGTCATTTCCTAAGGGCAGAGCTGAAGCATTTGAGCTTGTTTGTCTAGATTCATGGCCAGATTACCTCTCCAGATTTATCTGAATGTGTGTCTTACAATAAAGGGTCTGTTAAATAAATTATGATACATTCATGCAACGGAATGTTATGCTACCATTACAAATTATGTGGTTGAAGAGTATGGGGAAATATTCACAATAAATAGTTAAGTGCAAATATCAGTTTATAGAACATAGACTATGATCCCAATTCGGCAAAACAAACAAAAGTTTCTCGGCAGGTATAGGTAGGCCTGGAAACAGACTATATTATACTATAATATTATAAATAACGGTCTGCTGAAAACAGAAGTATGGGAAATTTTTATTTTCTTCCTACTAGTCTGTATTTTCCAGAAAGGACGATGAATGTTTATCACTTTTGTGATCTGAGAAATAAATGAAAGAAAATCAGTCCTATTATACTTCTCCAGAAAAAAAAAATTTTCTCCCCCTCTCTGGGAGGAACATTTAAAGAACCTTTTGAAATTACTTTGAAACTTTCAGGTACTGATGGTCGCAAGTAAAAAACTAAATTGTAAAAAAATAAAAATTAAAACTGAAAAAAAAAGAAAAAAAGAAACTTCTCGTGGTTTTCTGTGGCTCACAGTAATTGGGAGACACCCTCCCGTCACAGCGCTGCCCCTTAACTACCCCTCCAACACTGAATCAAAGTATCTGGAGTTGGAACAGCCGCTGTGGTCTGGATCCGTGGGTCTTTTCCACAATGTGCCAGACAGGTGGCCTCCTGGACAGGACTCATTTCTGTTTGGCTATGACGCCCAGCAAATGTGCAGCCCTTTATTCTCAGACCTGCCTTCCCCTCCTACCCGTAAGGGATCCCAGGGCCCTGGGCCTTTCCTCCTCGGCCACTAACACTGGCCACTTTTGGGCTGGGGCAGGGACCCTCGAAGCCTCCTCCCCCCTCCCTACCCTGCTCCCACTCCTCTCTAGCTGTCCCATTCCCTCCTGGCCCTAGGCCTCAGCTGCCCTTTCTGGTCATGCTCCTGCCCTTGAGACTTACCCTGTATTAACTCTTCTTGGGTTTAGACTTAGCCTCTGGCTTCTTCTGCTCCATTCCACTCTGAGAGGATGCCTAGTCCTCTCGTGGACCCTTGGGACTATCCCACTCACTTCCTCCCTAGGGAGGACTTTGAAATCGGAGAGGGAGGGAGGCAGTCCTCTTCTATGGGCCTCAACTAATCTGGATTTGGTTCAGATTGGCCCATATGTTAAGAATTGTTGATCCTAACTCAGTTTCGAGCCATTTACAAATAGAATTTGCATGCTGTCTCTTCACTTACACAGACACTGCTGAGCTTGTTGAATGGGCTCAGAACAGAGACCCAGTATAGATCTCCAGAAATTTCCCATAGGGACTGACACTTGCAGGACGTGGAACAACCCATCTAAAGTGGACGATTTGCCCCAAAGTTCCCCACACATTGACAAGGCCAAGGCCTGACCGAAATCCCAGCACAAGCGTCCCAGTGCTCCCCTGGTTTTCCAGGCCAGGGTCATTCCTCAATCGTTACTCTCGTTAGGACCTCACTCTTCTGGTCTGTAAAATGAGGCTATGCGGCAATATTGACCTTGGGCTGTCATGAGATAACATATGCGAAAGCACTTCGCAGCCTGTAATTTATGATTGTCACCCCAAATGGTAGTGATTGGCAGTTGAAGCTCTACCTAGGCGAGGCTGAGAGTCTGGCCCGACTTGTTTTAGGTGATCTGTGCCCCTCCCAATGGTCAGGAACCCCCCCCATTCTAAATAGTTACAAACCATCCATTGAATAACGTTTTCCAGTGTTGCCAGGAATTTATATCAGACACAATGGTCTAGAGCTTATGAAACCAATCCGCTCCCCCCCCTTTTTTTTTTTAATATTTTATTTATTTATTTGACAGAGAGATAGAGAGAGAGCACAAGTAAGCAGAGTGGTAGGCAGAGGGAGAGAGAGAAGCAGGCTCTCTGCTGAGCAAGGAGCCCGACGCGGGGCTCGATCCCAGGACCCTGAGATCATGACCTGAGCTGAAGGCAGCCGCTTAACCAACTGAGCCACCCAGGTGCCCCTCCCCTTTTTTGAAAGTTGAAGCAAACCATCACACGCTGATGTGTCACCAACACAGGAGTAGGATCCAGACTGCATATAGAACTGGGATAAATCAATAAGAAAGAGATAAACAGCTCAATCAAATTGGCAAAGGACGCGAATAAGCAACTGACAGAAGAGGAAACCCGAAGAGCCCACAAAGATATCAAAAGGTGCTCCTCCTCTTTTGTAATCAGGGAAATGTAAATTAAAGTCATGATGAGAAACCACATCACCCTTTAGATTAGGAAATACAATTCCAAGTGCAATGAGGACATGGAGGAGGGGACGCCATGCAGTGTGAGCGAGGGGAGCTGGGCAGCTCCAACATCGAGTTAGCTAGAGGGGTGCAGCTCCAGCCTCAGCAAGATGGCGCCCGGGTGTAGACCAGAGACCAGTTCTTGCCCATGTGCCCAAGGAGACATGGGCCCAGATGGGCACAGCAGCAACGTTTATTAGGAGAAGAAGTGCAGGAGTGCTGGAGAGGGGTCTCAGTCTTCCTTCAGCTCAGGGCACGATCTCAGGGTCCTGGGATCAGAGCCCGGTGCTAGCGCTCCCTGCTCAGCAGAGTCTACTTCTCCCCCTGCTCCTGCTATCTTTCTCTCTCTCACACACACAAAGAAATAAATAAAATCTTTTAAAAAAGGAGAAAAAGTGTGAATAACTTAAATGTTCAAACAATTAAGAAAATGGATTTTGAAATCATAGTCTATTTACGCAATGGAACTCTATTCCACAATTAAAATGAAGGAGCATGACAGGGCACATAAGGAGGGCTTCTAAGTCCTTGTAATGTGCTGTGTATCTTTTTTAAGCAACGTCATGGCTACACAGAGGCAATCCCTTTATAAAAAAATTCCTTGAGCTCTATCTTTAGGATTCGGTAGTCTTATCGAATAGATAACACATCAATAAAAAAAAAAGTATGCAATCGGGCTCTTTGCTCAGCAGGGAGCTTGCTTCTCCCGCTACCGTTCCCTCTGTTTGTGTTCCCTCTCTAGCTGTGTTTCTCTCTGTCAAATAAATAAAATCTTTAAAAAAAAAAAAAAGTATGCAAAAAGATAAATAAATGTGAATTGTATATATCATCATAGATCAATTTAAAAGATTTAGGGTCGGGGCGCCAGGGTGGCTCGGTCGTTAAGCGTCTGCCTTCAGCCCAGGTCATGATCCCAGGGTCCTGGAATCGAGCCTTGCATCAGGCTCCTTGCTCGGTAGGGAGCCTGCTTCTCCTGCTACCATTCCCTCTGCTTGTCTTCCCTCTCTCGCTGTGTTTCTCTCTGTCAAATAAATAAAATCTTAAAAAAAAAAAAAAAAAGATTTAGGGTTAAGAAAAACAAATGTTGCTGAAGGCTACATGGAGTGTGGTGTCATTTATAAAAAGTCTACAATGTGCCAAATAATTAGGTGTACTGTTTATGGATACACACAGATGTGGCAAAAGTATTCAAACACACATGGTGAAGAGCTAAAGGAATGAGTTTAGAAGGGCCACACACAGCAACATACCTGTAAACTTTTATTTTCCAAGCTCGGTGGTAACTACACAGGTATGTCACTGTATCATTACTCATATTTTTTTTATACATGAGGAGGGCTTCTAAGTGAAAGGTTTTATTTAGAACATTTTATAGGGGCTCCTGGGTGGCTCAGTCATTAAGCACCTGCCTTCAGCTCAGGTCATGATCCCAGGGTCCTAGGATCAAGCCCCGCATTGGGCGGGAAGCCTGCTTCTCCCTCTGCCCGTGCTCTCGTGCTCTCTTCCTCTTGCTCACTCTCTCCCTCTCTCTCTCTTCCAGATAAACAAAATCTTAAAAAAATAAATAAATAGAATATTTTATATAAAATCAGGACAGATTATGTCTCTTTTCAGTTTTCTGATTCTCTTCTTTTCTCCAGACTTCTCACAGGTGACCTCGGAAGCTGAGAGTCCTTCCTGTTGGTGTGTTTTTGTTTCCCCTCACACCTGGGGAGGTAGTGGTTAAAATTCCAGAGCCGGACTACCTGGGCTCAAATCCCAGCTTGCCATTTGCTAGCTGTGTGACCTTTGGCAAGTAAGATAGTCCCTCTGAGCCTCAGTTTACTGATCTATAAAATGGGGATTGTAACGACATCCACCTAGTAGGGTTGTTGACAGAACTAACAGAGCGAAAATGCCCAGAACTGTGCCTGACACACAGTACACACTGTATGCATGGATTCTTCCGATGAAATTGCCAAGACGTGAGTGTGGACTGTGGAAAAGCAGAGTGCCACTTGGTTCTACCCTTAGCATCGTTGTTCGCCCTTTCCAGCTCTCCTGTGAGCAGAAGGCACCAAACGGAACAGAGGCGGAGCATTCTCACATTCTGGTTTCTTCAAGGTCCATCCCTGTGAAGGGCCTGTCCTGCTTTTGCCTTTATCTGTCCCTCACTCTAAAGCCCCGTGGCTGTCCCCTCTAGCTTTCTTCTCCAGTGTCAGGACCTTCTGGGTCTGGCTTCCTGATCTCTTGCTTCAGAGGCCATTAGTTGTTTTACTCGGGCCCCATGGCATCTTAAAATACTTGAAATAGTATAAAAGGTGCCTACATTTATCCATTTATCAGAAACGTTCACATTAAAGCCTGGATCCAGGGCGCCTGGTTGGCTCAGCTGGTTAAGCAACTGCCGTCGGCTCAGGTCATGATCCTAGAGTTCCAGGATCGAGTCCCGCATCGGGCTCCCTGCTCAGTGGGGAGTCTGCTTCTCCCTCTGACCTTCTCCCCTCTCATGCCCTCGTTCTCTCGCAAATAAATAAATAAATAAAATCTTTAGGAAAAAAAAAGTCTGGATCCTTAGCTTCTTTCGAAATACTGGAATCTCTGGCAACATTGGGCCCGTAGCCCCAGGCGGCAACCTTTGATCTGGGCTGAGTGGCAGCCCCAGGGAGCCCCATAGCCCTCTCTCCTGCCTTACCTGAGGGGCCACCCACAGAGGACATGTGTGCCCACGCCAGGGCACGAGGGGGCACTGAAATATAGCCAGGTTCTGCTCACCAAGCTGTGGCCCTGAGGACGGGACGCGTTTCCCAGAAGGGCCCCTGTTTCCTCAGTGACACAGAGATGCCAGACGGGTTTGAGACGGCCCTGTTCGGTCACCTAACTCTCTCTGGGCATTTGAATCAGCAACTGCCACTTCGGTTGGAGGTCCCACGCCCTCCTGTGTGACCCCATTCTGTTCTGTGTCGCTCTGCCCATCTTTGCAATTTGAACCTCCTACAAAGTGTATATATGCTTTCAGGTCCTGTGAAGAAGCCCCTGAAGATGATTCCTCTGTGGAGAAAATATTTCACTGATGTTGTCATTCATCGAAAATTCCCTGGAAATGGGAATCATCTGTGCTGAGTATAGGTTGGCACTCCTCTGCACCAGGGCGGCCACTCCCATTTGTTCCCTTGGCAGGTGCTGGGAGGAGAGGGAGCCGGGGAGGGCGAGGGGGGCACAGAGGAGCCATGCAGAAGGGGGTGAGGCGGGACCACAGTGCCTCTGTGTACCTCCTGATGATGGCCCCCTGAAGGCCGCTGAGATGTTTGGATCCTGTGAGATGTCTTTATAATTGCATGTGCCTGACCCCCATGTGTTTTTCACAGTGATTTATCAAAAAAGTCTTACTCCAAAAGGATTCAGTGCAGATTTGTGGGAGCAACAGAAAAAAAAAAAAAAAAAAGCTTCAAAGGTTGCCTAAACTCAGCAGATGACTTTAGGGAAAGGGGAAAGCAAAGGGTGGTGGAAGAGTTCTGACAAGGAAGGGCAACCGGGCGAAATTCCAGGCTTTCAGGACAGCAGGAAGAAGCAGGGTCCCAGAGCAGGGCCTTGGGGCAGAAGGAGTGGGAGGTCGGTGGCCTTCTAAAGACTCTGTGTCTTTCTCCAGCAATGGGCTCCTTCATATTTCTCTGCTTGGAATTTTATTTCTGAGAAGCTCCCTTTTTTCTTGACGAGTTTCTTTTTTAGAATCTCAGACATTGAAATCTGCCATTCTAAAGTCAGCAATTTTTTTTTTTTTAAGATTTTATTTATTTCTTAGAGAGAGAGTGAGCACGAGTGGGGAGGGCAGTGGGAGAGGGAGAAGCAGGCTCCCCACTGAGCAGGGAACCCGTCATGTGACTCGATCCCAGGACCCTGGGATCATGACTTGAGCCGAAGGCAGACGCTTAACCAACTGAGATGCCCAGGTGCCCCTGAAGTCAGCAATTTCTAACCAACATAGCAAACATAGATCCCTGCAAGAGAGCTGTACTGTTATTTATTCTTAGGGTACACATGGAATCAAGGGCCCTACCCCACACCTGCCAGGATCGCCAATGCTTTTCTCCTGTGGCCTAAATGCCACAGGGAGTCCTTTTACCAAGCCCTCATGCTCAGAAGAGAATTGCTTTAACTGGGACTTTGTGAATTGGAGGGAAAGGAGACTGGGACACGATTTGCAAGCAGCTTGAGGTGGCAGACATACTCACGTCTCTTTGACTTTCAAGTTTCAGGTTCAAGGGGTTTTTGTACCTTTCTTTCAAAGAAAGAACTGCAAACCCAGTTATCGGATTTCTACCCCGGACTGAATACGCACTGATGGGCTGCCAGGGGCTGGGGCGGCGGCCGAACAACAGGCTGAGGTGAGCAGGGGAGATGTGATGACTATGTCTCACCATCCTCACCTTCCCAGAGAGCTGCGAAGCGAGGACACGTTGTAACTTCCACACGTTGTTTGCCCACATAAGGAAAAAGCCTACGGCACAGGTCACTGCCTGTTTTAGGAAATTATTTCAGGTAAAAAATGAAGAAGAAAAAGTGCCTTCTTCATTTTTTTTAATCTGTTAGAACACAGGTGAAGAAAAATAGTGAAGGGAGAAACCAGAAGGCGATGCGAATCTGATGCTATCCATTTTACTTAGTGAATGGACACAAATATTCGTGAAAGCAGTTCAGTCAAGCTCATAATTCCTGTGAGCTGGGCCCTGGTTCCCGTGTGAAGCCATTCTAGAACAGAAAAGGGAATACACTCTAATTCTTCATGTGTTATGGACTGAATGTTCATGTTCTTCCCAAGTTCCTATGTTGGGACCTACCCCCTTCTTTGGGAGGTGATTAGAAGGGAATGAGGTCACAAGGGTGAACCCTCACATTGGCATCACTGCCCTAAGAGTCTTCCTCTCTCTGTTCTCTGCCACGTGAGGACACAACGAGAAGCAGGTATAACCTAGCCTGTTCTGATTAACACACAACTTTGTGTTTGTCAATAAACATGTAGGCTTGTATTGAACACACACACTTCCCATGTTAAAACAGTTGCACATCCTTTGGGTGTAGCCACTACATTTTCACAATATGGCCTCTATTGGCCATGGCTAGGTCTGTCTATTTCTGTGGGGAGAAAGGAGATGCCAGTGTAGACCAAGGCAAAAATGTGGGGAGAACAGACTAGAGCAAAAGAGCAGCCTTCTGAAAGGACACTTGAGCATTTGGGGAGCTCTGATTTGCAAGTGTTTGTAGCCCACCCCATTCCATAATCTACTTACTGAAGCCTGGAGCTCAGAAACGGATTGTGGGGGGTTCCTCGCTGGCTTAGTTAGTAGAATACGCGACTCCAGGACATGAGTTCAAGCCCCACATTGGGCATAGAGCTTACTTAAGAAAAATAAAGGGGAGCATGTGGGTGGCTCAGTCGGTTAAGCGTCTGCCCTTGGCTCCAATCATGATCTCAGGTCCTGGGATTGAGCCTTGGATCAGACTCCCTGCTTAGTGGGGAATGTACTTCTCCCTTTCCCTCTGCTTCTCCCCTGTGCTCCTGTTCTCTCTCTCTCTCTGTCTCTCAAATAAATAAATAATCTTTATTAAAAAGAAGAAGAAGAAGGAGGAGGAGGAGGAGGAGGAGGAAATGGATTTTGTAGGATGACTATAGAATTTAGTGGAAAGGTCTAGGAACCAGGTTCAGACCCAAGTTCCCTGGCTTCCTCCATCTTTTCTTTACCATCTCACCTGTTTCTTTGCCCATATAAAAGGCATGGCAAAAGCCAACACTTTGATCGTAATTTCAGTTTGCCTGACCCTGGTCTAAGCACTTCATGTGTATTGAACCACGTGATGCTCCCAAGAACGGTCTGCAGTCGTACTCGTTACTCCTCGTAGGAGGCTGGCTCCCTGTGGATATCAGGTCCTATTCCAGAACCTGTAAATCTTACTTTATATGGAAGAAAGGATCTTTGGAGACGTGGCTAAGGATTTCAACGTGGGGAGATTTTCCCGAATTATCTGGGTGAGCCCTACATGCCATCACCTGTCCTAATAAGAGAAAGGCAGAGCAGGAAGCAAATGGCGGGGGGGCTCATTTCCTGTTCTGGCAGGGGCTAGTGAGAGTCACAGGTTTTTGCTTTCTGCAAACACAGTCTCAATACTCTTCCCTAGACAAGCAGGAAAAACTGTGCCTCTCAAGAAATGATGCCCAGGCTCCCTCGTGCATTTTTAATTCCTTATGGCAGAGAGCCCCAATGTCTGTTGTGCCCTTCTTGCCTCCCAGGAGAGGCCCGGGTTGTAATTGGGCACATGGCTGCCCAGAACGAAGACCACATTTTCTCACCTCCCTTGCAACTAGGTAAGGCCATGTGAATAAGTTCTGGCTGATGGGATACAGGTAGAAATGCTGTGTGAGACTCTCAGGACCCAGCCTTAAAGGATCAGAAGGTGCCCTTCTTCTCTCCCTCCTCTTTTCTGGCTGCCCAAAATCCAGACATAATGGCTGGCCCATCACGGCCATCTTGGGACAATGAGGCAGAAGCCTCACGCTGAGGGTAGTGGAGGGCCAAGGGGGAAGCCTGGGTCCCTTGGCACAGACTGCCTACTTTGGTCTTCCTTTACGCAAGACCACTGCCATTTGGGGTTTTAGCCCAAACAAATGGGCCCCTGTTTCCATAACTGTAATTAATCTTCCTTGTTTAAATCTTAGTCACCACAGTGACCTTACCTGACAAGAGAGCCTTTGCCTCTAAACCCAGCTAAGTCAGCCAGCTTTGTTTTTTCCACTTAGTGTTAAAGAAAGTTAAGGAAGCGTATATTTAGGGGAAATGTTCTGGATCTGCTTAAAGGAAAATGAAGCTGAAATACAAAAGCTATTTTTTTAAAAAAGATTTTATTGATTTGAGAGAGAAAGAGAGTGCGCACACAAGCAAGGGAGGGGGCAGAAGGAGATGAAGAAAGAGAATCCTTGAGTTGACTCCCTGCTGAGTGTGGACCCCTATGTGGGGCTCGATCTCACGACCCTGAGATCGTGACCTGAGCTGAAATCATGAGTCCTATGCTTAAGGGACTGAGCCACCCATGTGCCCCACAAAAGCTAATCTTAAGTAACGTTAAAGCCAAGCCTGTTAGGCCTCTGTCGCCCATTGTCTGAGATGCTTGACCAGCCTTATTATGCAGTTTCCGTTTCCAGAGAGGCTAAGGATGTGTTCCGATCCCACGCAATGGCTGCTGGGTGGTGTTAATTGTACTTCTGCACTTGTGCGGATGCTCGTCTTCCGTCCCAGGTTCTATATGTTCCCAACTACAAGGTAAATAAACGTACAGGAACCGCATCTAAAGCCGGTTTTTCTTCTTTGTAGAGCCAGGTACACTGGCTGCATCATACGAGCATGCGCACTGGGATCGCGCACATAAGCTGGTGTCAGAATTGCTTTAGTTATGCCAACCTACTTTTACACGTTTCACTTTGTTTCCTAGCTTTGTTTCCCTTCTCCTAGTTTGCTCAAAAAAATTCCTAACAATCTTTAAAATTTCTCCTGGAAGTTGTATTTCATGGCTTTCTTCTTTGCTTGAGAATTAGATGCAAATAAGTTTTGACTTGCAAATTCTAACTTAGCCACTGAATGCTTCCAGCAGAGACTCCTGTGCTCCCTTGCCTTTCTCTATGTAGCCTCCTTCAGGAAGGTAATTTCGCTCTTTAAAAAATGCAAAGAATTCTCATTTCAAAGGCCCTCACAATGTGATCGCTTTTTATTATGATTATCGTATCCAACTTTTGTTGGAATTGTGTTAAAATGGCCATGTACATGCAGAAACACACTGGAATAAATGTGTCTTGCACTTATTTGCTATCTTATAGCTTTGCTTCAACAATTTTGCATTTTTTATACTTAACAGCAAAGAACGAAGCTATTTCATTGTCAATTAGGTTTTTAAACAACATGTCCTGTCAGAATCCTCAACTATATGCTTTAATCTTGCCATTAACAACCGGAATGAAAATTAAATCGGCACTTTCAAAACAAAGCTTGAGGCTTCCAAGGTCAGCTAATGTCAACCCAGTCTCACAGTTCACAGGTGTGGGAGGCCCTCCTGAGCGTGCACTGTGGAGAGCTCCAGAACCCTCCACCGGAGACTTCTCGGGGTATTTGGAAAGAAGCTCCCAGAGAAAGTGGTGAGCAGGAATGTTCATTCCAAAATAGTTCTTTTCTCCAAGTGGAAGCAACATTGAGTCTTCGTAGTCTGGGTATACACTTAGGGGGTTGAGTGACAGGCAGCCCATCAATGCCAAGTCAGGTAAACTTGTTGATTCAGTCTATGGAATGTATTTTAATCTTAACTGTTCCATATCAATTAACAGGAAGAATTTTATTTTATTTTTTAAATGACTTTTTAAAAAAATATTTTATTCATTTATTTGACAGAGAGAGAGAGAGAGAGATCACAAGTAGGCAGAGAGGCAGGCAGAGAGGGGGAAGCAGGCTCCCTAATGAGCAGAGAGCCGGACGAGGGGCTCGATCCCAAGACTCTGAGATCACGACCAGAGCCAAAGGCAGAGGCTTTAACACACTGAGCCACCCAGGAGCCCCAACAGGAAGAATTTTAAAAGAAGGTGATCCAAACAATGCAGTCAGGATCCTCTTTGCCTCACTGGACACAATGATCTGCATTGGTGTCCACCCCACAAAGAGCCAGGGCAGAGACATCCATTCTCTGGATGTCTCTCAGACATCCACTTCTGACCTGAGATTTTAGGGCACTGGCCCTTCTCCATGCTGCTTCTAAGTTTCAGCCCAGCAAGAGTTTCCAGGGCACTTAGTGTTGCCAAGAACAAGCCCACAAAAGTCATGTCATACCTCTTTGCTATCAAGTAGAAATTGGTGGACAAAGTAGACAATGGAGACCCCATATTCTTTAAGGAACGGATATTCATCTAGAAAGGGCTTTCTTTCTTGTCCATGTTGAATTTAAATGAAACAGGTAGCAAAACTCCCAGAGTAATCTCGTGTAACCACAAAACCAAAATTATTTGAGGTGGAAACTGAAGTTGAATTTCTCAAATGCCCTGTCTCTTGGTCTCTTCTTCTAGATGGTCATCTTTCCTTCTTCATCTCTTACCCCCAGCTAAGGTCAGGGTTTGCATCAATCACTCAGTTTCCTACAAAAACCTGCTATGCCCATTTCTCAACTCTTGTTCAGTTTCCACACTGTTCTACCATGGTTTTTTGTTTTTTTTTTTCCAATGGTGTTCACCAGGCTACTTTTTTTTTTTAATTTAATTTTATTTTTTCAGTGTTCCAAGATTCATTGTTCATGCACCACACTCAGTGCTCCATGCAATACGTGCCCTCCTCAATACCCACCACCAGGCTCACCTGACCCCCTACCCTCTTCCCCTCCAAAACCCTCAGTTTGTTTCTCAGAGTCCACCGTCTCTCATGGTTCGTCTCCCCCTCCGATTTCCCCCAATTCACCCTTCCTTTCCTTCTCCCAATGTCCTCCATGATTTTCCTTACGCTCCACACATAAGTGAAACTGTATGATAACTGACTCTCTCTGCTTGACTTATTTCTTTTTTTTAATAAAGATTTTATTTATTTATTTGACAGAGAGAGAGAGCACAAGTAGGCAGAGCAGGCAGAGGGAAAAGGAGAAGCAGGCTCTCCACTGAGCAAGAAGCCCGATGCAGGGCTCCATCCCAGGACTCTGGGATCATGACCTGAGTCTAAGGCAGCCAGTTAACCGACTGAGCCACCCAGGCGCCCCTCTGCTTGACTTATTTCACTCAGCATAATCTCCTCCAGTCCCATCCATGTTGATACAAAAGTTGGGTAGCATTCTTTCTAATGGAGGCATAATATTACTTTGTATATATGGACCATATCTTCTTTATCCACTCATCTGTTGAAGGGCATCTTGGCTCTTTCCACAGTTTGGTGATTGTGGCCATGGCCATTGCTGCTATGAACATTGGGGTACATGTGGCCCTTCTTTTCACTACATCTGTATCTTTGGGGTAAATACCCAGTAGTGCAATTGCAGGGTCATAGGGTAGCTCTATTTTTGATTTCTTAAGGAATCTCCACACTGTTTTCCAAAGTGGCTGTACCAGCTTGCATTCCCAACAATGTAAGAGGGTTCCTCTTTTTCCACATCCTCTCCAACACTTGTTGTTTCCTGTCTTGTTGATTTTGGTCATTCTAACTTCACCAGGCTACTGTCACAGGAAGTCCTGATACCTTCCTGTTGCCTTCAGAACAAAATTTCAGTCCTTGTCTCAGCGCTCAGGTCCTCTCTGCTCTGGGACCAACCTACTTCTCTGATTACCTCTCTAGGGCTTTCTACATACTCTTTGCCCTGGTCTTTCAGTATTGGCCCTGTTTTATGCTTTTGCTCAGGACCTCCTTTCTGCCAGATGCTTCTCCTATCTCTTCTCTGTTTTCAGCTGCTAATCTCTTGGCCCTATACTCAGTTCCTAGGAGTTGACTCAGGAAGCCTTCCCTGACTTTTCAATGTCCTTCTCTGGTCTCCCTCTGTGTCTTGGGCACATCTCTGTCAGAAAGACTAACTTGTGTGGTAAATGTGAACTGTTGCACACCATGGGCACCAGTAGAATGTAGACTGGACGATCCCAGTAGGCAGGTTGTACACTATTCACCAATTGGCACAGTACCTGGCACAAATTATATATCCAATAAATATTAATTAATTAAATGAGTGGATCCATGGCCATGTAGAAATAGAGCGAAGGAACAATTGCTATGGTGTCTATTGCAAGCAATAGCATAAGCAAGCATAAGCAAGACACAATGGAACCTTCTACCCTTTTCCTTCTCAGAGATTCTCCCAATGCATCCTCTTTTTCTGCCTTTTCCTTCTTTTTTTTTTTTTTTTTGCCTTTTCCTTCTTGACTCTTAGGCACCAGCATTGTGAGCAGGCGCCTGAGAACGTACGGAAGTTGGGAAAAGTGAGGAATGTTCTAGAAAGATGTATTTGTCTGTTTTACTTTTCTGCTTAAGTTCCTAATATTCCCATTCTGATTGGATATTAGCTTTCAGCTCCAATAAAAATTTGGAGGATAGGAAAAAGGACTGGGAAAGGAGGGAGGGAAAACCACTATTTTTTCAGGTAAAACCAGTGAGAATACCATCCCATAAGATGAAGTTATAAAGAACCTCTTCAACTTAAGAGACAGTTAATTTATAAGTAACAGAAAAATGTAAACTTCCACGTACACTCATAAGCCATTGGATGTGCATATTCTTCTCCATTGCTCCCTCAGATCTATTTTCTGTACTGCTCCTTGCCCTGGGAAGCTGACATCTTTGGGCTGCATCACCTGGGCTCCTTGCCCCCTGGCTCTGACTTAAGTCAGACCCATTGGAAGCACCATTAGTAGATTAGAAAGAAGGCATAGAAAGAGGTAGAGGTATCCATTTCCGATCTGCCTGGCTTCTGGCAAAGTTCACTTGTCCTATTTTCAACAGAACTGTCAGACCGGTCACAGACAGGATAAAGGCATCCACGCTTACTTTAAGAATATGGTATGTGTAGCATTAAGTAAGTGGGCTTTGTATATGTCATTACTACAAGAACAGAGAAAGCCAGAGAGATTCGGCTGCAGGGGTTCCCCACAAGCCATGTGGTCGGCCCCCTTTAGCTTCACTCATCCTTTTTTTTTTTTTTTTAAGATTTTATTTATTTATTTGAGAGAGAGAGTGAGTGAGAGAGAGCACCAGCCTGGGGGAGCAGCAGAGGAAGAAACAGGCTCCCCCTGAGCAGGGAGCCCAACATGGGGGTCGATCCCAGGACCTTAGGATCATGACCTGAGCCGAAGGCAGATGCTTAATCCACTGAGCCACCCAGGCGCCCCTACCTTCACTCATCTAACAGATATCGATAGCTCGAGTACCCAAGACATTTAATCTGTGATAGTGAATTTAAGCCATGATGGGACCCCAAGGTCATTTCCACTCTCCCCTTGCTCATTGACCAAAATCAGTATGTTCTAGCTGAAAACCAAATATCTGCTTCTGCTTTCTCCAGTGGGCTTTGAGATTCTTTCTTTTCCTACTTTCAGGTCAAAATGAGAAATCTGAAGACTGTTATCCATTGTAGGGAAAATTATAAATACAGATTAATTGCTATGAGAGAGTGCTCTAGAGATGTAGTCTCATTGAGGTCAGACATAGAGCTAAGCACTTCCACATGCATTGCCTAATTTAATCTTTAAAACCCTCGAGGTAGTGAGCGTTATTCTCAGTCTCATAGATAAGAAAACTGATTACCGAGAAGTTACAAAACTTGCCCAAGGTTACACTAGCTCCCAGCTGCCAAGTCCGGATTCAGACACAGAGACGCCAGAATGCTTTTTCTTAACCACCGCACTCTACCACTGTGAGAACTCAGACAAGCCTGTCATGTTCTCTAAGCCTGAATTTCCTCCGCTGAAAATAAGAGGGCACGATTAAATCATTTTAAAAAGTCCCTCTTGCTCTCCAACTGTGTTCTCCTCAGGAAGCTGCTTTACTTCCATCGACCACCAGGTGGCGAAGAGCCAACCGTGCAGTATGATTGCCAAGACCGACCTACCTACCCCCCAAACCTCTTACTGTGACTTGGGAATAGAGGGGAAACTCATTCCCATTAGCGATGGGTGCCAAGCCACACAGCCTCCACGTGGCAGAACCAAGAGTTTAACCATCTGGTCTGACTCCTATGGCATATTTCCATCAGCTGCACGGCTGCTCCTCTTAGTTGACAGGTAAGGGGGAGATCTGGGGGGGTCAAACCATCACTTCCTGTTAGCTCCTTTGCAGCACCTTTATGTTTTCTGCAAACAGCATGTAGAATCAACGTTTAAATAAATAATGGGAAAGGAGTAGACGCGTGCCATACGAATGGGGATGTTCTTAATTCATGAGGGAGAGAATTACTGTCAATGGCACACCCAAACCCTAGTCTCTGAAATCCCTGTGAGCCCTCTGACTAGTAGCCCCACTGGTACATGTGAAAATAAAAGAAACCGAACTTGGTTCGCGAAGGTGGGTATACAGTTTGTGATAGAATCACAGCCAGGAGCTTGCTGCCTTGGGAAGGGATTTCAAGTCCACAAATGGCCTTTTCAGGGAGAATGAGTCACAGAAGTAAGGATGGTCTGACCACATCCTTCTCTGACAACCTCGGGCACTGAGAAGCTGCAGGAATTGTCGTCAGTATGTTGGCCCTTCCTTGCTGGCGGTGTCAATGACCTCCAGGCTGGCTCAGCCATGACCTGCCTATCTCCATGCTCAGCGGAGAAATAGACACGAGGCACTGATGCCCAGGGACTTGGGAAACAAAAGGGTAAAGACAGAGACAAGGGTTCTTCCTTCTTCATGCCCCGCCTAAGGTTCATGTGCGTGTATGTGTTCTAACTGGCAGTGAAGACATCTCCAAGGACAGAAGCCACTGTTGGAAGAGGCCAACAGAGCCATTTCATGAGAGCTCCCGATCTTTACCCATACTGCCCTATCAGCTCACACCCACCCTCCAGGTTCTGTGAAATCTCGTAACTCAGAGCAGTCTGACCAGTTATCCCGGCTACCTGTGAAATCCTTGGGAAAAGCTGTGCCGATGTTTGCTAAAGAGAAGAAAATGATAAAAGTCACCGTGCTCACTTAGAACCCAGTTTTCCATTTGGATTCTTGTTTTCTCTCCTGAGTGGAAAATTTGAAAAAAAAAATTATTTCAGTCTCAAAAAGATCATTTTTTTTTTTTAAAGATTTTATTTATTTGACAGCGAGAAACACAGCGAAAGAGGGAACACAAGCAGAGGGAATGGCAGAGGGAGAAGCAGGCTTCCTGCCAAGCAAGGAGCCGGATGTGGGGCTTGATCCCAGGACCCTGGGATCATGACCTGAGCCGAAGGCAGACGCTTAACGACTGAGCCACCCAGGCGCCCCTCAAAAAGATCATTTTTTTTAAGAAATTAAGTTGATGTGATTTATTTAGAATGTCAGCGTGGTTTGGAAAGATGGTTTCATAAGAACAGAGTTCGTCTCCCTCTACAGCAAGGTCATCCAGACACCCCGAGAGCTAGAAATCAGCTATGAATCCAGCATCAACCGCTTGGTGGGAGCAATTAACGCTGAGTCAGATCCCAGTGCATGCTGGGAGCTGATAGGATTTTAGTCGGGGCATCCCACCCGGTGAAGAAACATGCCATTTATATTAGTTCTAGGTCTGATTGTAGCTCCCCACATTTATGAGCTTGGAGTCTTGCAGGCTGAACCAATGAAATCAGATCTGTGGCCCCTCTGGTGCCACCGTCTTCCCTGGTGTTGACCATTCTTCCCCAGAAATGTCAGCTCTCATCAAGAGAACAAAGGAAGACCGAATATTGACTCGAGGAGGGCTAAGACACCATCTGGTGGCCGTTCGCTATAAATCTTTGCCTCAGATGCAAATTCCTTGCACAAAGGAGCCTGACCTTTTGATTTGCAGGCTGCAGGGATCCAGTCTGTATTACCTGGGAAAGCCCGGGAATACTCAAACTTCCTAGCACGGGCAGGCCTCTTTTCAAATTTTTCCCCCCAATTTAAAGTACCCAGGCCCAAGTTTTGTAACAACATTCTAACCATGCAGCACGGAGGGAAGAAGTTTCTTTTTGAGATCTTGCACAGCTTGAGAAAAAGAGTCATTTCAGTTGTGATGTTTTACCCTCTCATTGTGACGGTTCTAGAAAGGACAAAATGCCTGAGAGATCCTGATTTTTTTTTTCTATTAATGTTCTGCAGTAAATAGAAACAAAATTTAAAAAGCCTGTCTATCAGGTTCCCCTTCTCATTTAAAACTTCCTTCACTGACTAAAGACCATTTTTACAAGACTAATGCATTACAAACTGAACCTTCCCCACGTCCAACCATCCTGCCTTGGGCTCCCCGACCACAAATTGGCCTTTATCCTCTTTGGTAGACGGCAATGACTAAAGTGACCCCAACTTGACATTTTCTGATTCGTAACCACAGAACAAGGCTATCCGTGAGCACAATGCTGGAGTGAAATTCTTCTCCAGGGTCTCTTACTCCCCCTTAGCTGAGAGGGAAGGAGGGGCATCCTTTCCCTGACCACTTCTCTCCCTAGTTCCACAATAGCTCATTCTGACACAAACATGGCAACTTTGGGTCCCAATTTTGAAAAGTGTTGCTTGCTAAAATAAAATAGTCTCTGAGGTTATCTTCATTTTCAAAGGAGCTCCACATGGGACACCTGGGTGGCTCAGTAGTTAAGCGTCTGCCTTCACCTCAGGTCATGATCCCAGGGTTCTGGGATCGAGCCCCACGTCGGGCTCCCCGCTCAGCGAGGAGTCTATTTCTCCCTTTCCCTCTGCCCCTCCTGAGGTTTGTTGATAATGTTGTGAAAAGTGGCTATGGTCACTAGACCTAGACCTTGCCTGAAGCCCCTCTACCTATAGCAAGCCCTTCCCTTTTTTTTTTTTTTAAGATTTTATTTATTTATTTATTTGACAGAGAGGAGAGAGATCACAAGTAGGCAGAGAGGCAGGCAGCGAGAGAGGGGGAAGCAGGCTCCCCACTGAGCAGAGAGCCCGATGCAGGGCTTGATCCCAGGACCCTGAGATCAGACCTGAGCCAAAGGCAGAAAGCCCCCCCCCCCCCTTCCTATACTAGTAGGGCTGACCTTCCAGCCAGGATCTCAAAGACCCTGAACTTTAAGTCCTAAAAATGAACACCCTTCTCCCTGTTACCAGCTCCCCAGTGTCCATGGCTCTCCTCTAGATGAGCCAAGTACCTTTACCTCTTCCTTTTCCTACCGTGGTTGGTAGAGCTGTGTTCAGACTTGCCTGTTCTGAAATAAATAGCTGGGCATTTCTCAGGAATGGGTACTTCACGTTAATTAACAGGAAGAAGATGAAACAGGAACCCAGCTCAGAAGGAGCCATTCACCTCACGGGTCAGGAGTAACAAGTTGGGGGAGGGGGCAGGAGGCCAGGGTGTGGAGGAAGGAATGGGGTGCAATTGAGCAGGTAGCAGTTTTCTCAGGCACAAATTGGTTTGTTTTTTCCTTGTTTGCGACTAAAAAAGGTTGAAACGAGAGGGTGACTCTTGTGTCCATCACTTTTCCGGACACTTTCCCGGTCACCAAAGCATCCCCCATGGCAAAGGCCAAAGGCCAGGAAAATCAATTCACTTGTTTCAAGAGGCCCAAAGCACCTGGACTTCAGGTAACTAGGGTGAAGAGGAACAGACTCCTACAAATAATTTGCTCCTCTCAATTGTAATGACGACTAAGTACCCAAATACAGATGTCCTCATTGCCACTTGCTGTTCTCCACATCCCGGCTGGGATACAGAGACCCAGCCCCAGAGCAGCTCAGAGTTGGGGGGGGAGCCAGAGGGGGAAGATCATGACCAGGGGGCCCTTCACAACCCTGCCCAGACTTCAGTGGCCAATGCCCCTGAGATCCTGGGGGAAGGAAAGCCCAGGCTTCTGATCTCATGACTTCTCCAATTTTAGGAACTCCCCAGAAGCTAGAGATGTGAGAGTCTGTCACAAGTCCTTAGCCACTGAAAAGGTCTGACAGAAAAATCACGAGACGTTAGTGCCAAGGCACAATGGGACGAGAGGTCAAGAGAACCACAGTGTTACAGAGTGAATTCTGTCCTCCCATATGTATATGGATGGATGGATGCATGCATATACAGGCTTCCTAACCCCCATGGTACCTCAGAATATGACCTTGTTTGGAAATGGGTCTTTACAGAGGTAATCAAGTTAAAATGAGGCCAATAGGCTGGGCCCTCAACCTATATGACTGATGCCCTGTACCAAGGGGAAATTTGGACACCGAGTTAGTTACAGAGAAGACACCATGCTGAGAAGAGAGGCCTGGAGCAGAGTCTTCCTCCTAGCCCTGAAAAGGAACCAACCCTGCTGACACCTTGATCTTGAACTACCAGCCTCCAGAACCAGGAGGCAGTGAATTTCTGTCGTGTAAGCCTCCTGGCCTGTAGTACTTTGTACTGCAGCCCGAGGAAACGAATACACACGGTCTCTCCCTGGGGTCTCTCCGGATGGCCGTGTCTTTGGGGAGGTCCTCCCACCGCTCTGGGGAATTTGAAGTTTGGCTGGACATGTTCCAGAATCCCTTCCAGGCCAACACTCTGCTTCTCTGGCCTCTGGGCTTCTAAGAGCCAAGGGAACATCTGTCCCATTCAGCATCTAAAAAGCACTGATACCCTGATTTTGTGCATCCCATTCAATCACCAAGTTCCAAAGAGCGCAGTGCGCAGAGATAGGAGTAAGGGAGGAATTTGCTGCCAGGTTCTAAAGCATTATATTAAATACTATACACAGACTCAGATATTTGAAGCACATTTGAAAAGTAAATCGGGGGGGGGGGTGCCTGAGTGGCTCAGTGGGTTAAAGCCTCTGCCTTCAGCTCAGGTCATGATCTCAGGGTCCTGGGATGGAGCCCCGCTTCGGGCTCTCTGCTCGGCGGGGAGCCTGCTTCCCCCTCTCTCTCTGCCTGCCTCTCTGCCTATTATCTCTCTCTAAAAAAAAAGAAAGAAAGAAAGAAAGAAAGAAAGAAAGAAAGAAAGAAAGAAAGAAAGAAAGAAAGAAAGAAAGAAAGAAAGAAAGAAAGAAAAGTAAATTGATATATAGGCTAAAGAGTATTTCTCCGTTCCACACCAACCTCGATCTTCCTCTGGCCATGCGTCAAGTTCAGAGCACATTATCCTTATATGTTCCTATTGGACAGTAGTAATGAAGAAGCCCATGCCTTTGAACCTACGTCGCTAACCGCATTCTCCCTTCCCGCCTCTTTCCCACAGCTTCCATCGGTTTGGTTGGGTTTTACATGCGGATATGCATGTGTTGGGTGAGCGCTGAGTGTGTGTGGATCACAGGTGCAGGCTTGTTGGATGAGAAGGTGCAGGAGGGGAGGGTGTGGTGAGGGTGGAGACCGACGTTGGCACAGGCGAGCAAGCTGGGGGAACATTCTGGTGGGTCTACGGGTTCTCGGAAGGTGCCTCCTTCTCTGAACACTTGTATCTCTCCTTGGGCAAGAGGCGTATTAAGCCAGCAGCAGCGGTGGGAACCAGACCTGAAATTTAATAGGTCAATTAAATAGCTTGTTTTGACATTTTGATACCAGAGGCAGTGGTGGGACCATTCTAGGAAGGGGTTTAATTGCAAGGCACCCCCGAGCCCTTCTCCAGAGACGTGTAACCCTGCTCGTATCGGAGCAGTGAACTCAGCACAGACACCCCAGGCAAGGACCACGCCTGGGGCTGACCTAATGGAGCTTCTCACTTGGGGCCAGCGGTGGAGGAAGGCAGAAGCCTCTAATGTGCCAAGAAAAGGCAATGGCGGGGGGCAGGGTGAGGGAAGGCGAAAGGGGGAAGGGGTGAGGGCAGGCTCCTTTGAGGTTCAATCTGCGCCGAGTGACTAAAATGAGGGTGATGTCATGAATAATCGGCAGACTTCCAGCTGCTATAATTCCGTGTGAATAATTCTGATAATGACCCTTTACTCAGCGAGGGTGGCATCCAGATAAGCAGATGGCTGGAGCTTTTCTGTCAGCTTCTGTTCACGGCGCATTCGATTGCCATCTGACATGACGTAACGCAGCACCATGACTGACATGTCCCTGTTGGGCCCGCTGGGGCTGTGGGAGGAGTGACAAAAACAAGACCCGTCCCCGTGGAGAGAGAGAGGACCACTCCGTGGGGTCCTCGGAGCTTGTCCACTTCCTCTCCTCCTTGTAGGGAGGCCCCCACCAGGGGCCCGCCAGTGCTTGCCAGGCCAGAAACAAGGGCAGAGGGACAGAGGCTTCCCCTTGAGGGAATAGGGTTCAAGATTTTCTTTCCTGTCAGGAGCCTTGTGGGAAGGAGAGAAAGACGGTCATGACAAAGAAGCTGGGCTGTGGGGTTTTGGTGCATCTTAAAGTCAAAATTCTGGTACCATTACGTGCCCCAGGTGCCATCTGCTGTGAAGTTTTGTATTGGCTTTCCCAACATCCCTTCCCTCCCTTTGGTAAGTGTGCTCCTGAGATCTCTTTGGGGAGCTGCCCTTCCCTACATTCTCAACCCATGTGGTCCAGGGGGATGTTACCCTTACTTCCAGCCCAGGAAGGGAGCACACAGCCCGGGACCGGCCGGTGAGAGACCTGCCCGCCACCTCAGGCTCTGTGACTGGTTCAGGTGCTGGCCGGTCAGGGACACATCTGAGATTTTTGTCGCAGCCATTGGGAAACAGGGGCTCTGTTTCTGCTGCAGTTGCTAAACTTAACAGGATTATTCTAGCCTGGCCGGGAGGCATTTCTGCCAACTTGGGAGAAGAGATAACCAAGAATAAAGCCAACACAAAATAAAGCTGAGCAGAACTCAGAGTGGAGGGTGGGAGGAGAGCTGATGGATTTCCGGGATCCATCCAAGCATCTAGACCCCGCTTTGTCTGAAACTGACCCCATAGTTTTCAGATATAGGAACCGATAAATTCTCAACCTATCTCTCTCTCTCTCTTCTCATGGTGGGTTGCGTTTCCATCGTTTGCAGTGGACAGAGTCATGGAGAGTACACAAAGCCTGTCACCTCCAAAGGCCCGGCATACAGAATCCACTGTGGCCTCTCTGAGGCGCAGCTCAGCTGTCCGAGGTGGTGGGGGAACGGGCCACCTCTCCCAGAGGGACCAGGGGACCCGAACCTGTGCCAACAATCTCCCCACAATGCTGCCACTCACTTCTCTTTTTCCCTTCCTTTTTTATCCTGCTGTTATACTTTATTTCTCTTCTTTCCTTTGCTCTTCCCTCTCTCTTGATTTTACCTAGTATTTTTTTTTTAAATGCCAAACATTTGGCATTGCCAGAAAGCAAGTGCTCAGAAAAAGATGGGCGCAAGGACACAGGAGCAGCTGGAAATGGCTCCTCCAACAATTTGAGCACTAAAATAATGGAGGGCAGTAGTGTATTAAAGACCACTAAAAAATAGAAATCTTTGGGTCCACACCAATAATAAATACATAAATGATAGAATGAACAAACACACAAACAAGTAAGGAGAGGAAAAGGAAAATCTTTTGCTTACAGCAGAATATCGAGTGCCTGCTAATGAATCACAGGCCAAGGAAATCATTGTTGAAAAGGTTTGAAAATTCTCACATTGAAAAATCATTTTGAAGCTGTCATAGTAAAGATTTATATGGATAAGAAGGGATCAATGGATTCTAATTTTAGGGAGAATTTTTGATTCTCCCTAAAGAAGCAGGATATTTTCATAGTCTCAAAGTGTCTCCCCAGAGATCACTCAAAGGGAAGCAGAGTAACTTCCCAGTGGAGAAATAAGACCATGTCTATATCAAAATTAACATTAGCAATGAGGGACAGGTGGACATCATGTGCCTCCAGATAGGATATCCTGGGAAAAGCACTTCATGATTTCAGTGATGCTCTTACATAACCAGAATCTAACCATGAGAAACCACTCAACAAGTCCCAAATGGTAAACAATTTATTTCTCTCTGTTTAATTTTACTGTGTAAAATTATGTATAAAAAACACATAAGATCTACCATCTTAACCATATTTAAGGTTAGCATACAGTACTATCAAATATATGCACATCACTGTGTAACAGACATCCAGAACTTTTTCATCTTGCAAAACTAAAATTCTTTTTATTTTTTTAAAATTTTATTTATTTATTTGTCAGAAAGAGAGAGCGTGTGCGTAGCAGGCAGAGGGAGAAGCAGGCTCCCCACTGAATAAGGAGCTGAATGTAGGACTTGATCCTAGGACCCTGGGATCATGACCTGAGTCAAAGGCAAATGCTTAACTGACTGAGCCACCCAAGTGTCTCTGAAATTCTATATCCATTGAACAACTCCTCTTTTCCCACCTCCCCCAAAGTCCTTGGCAACCACCATTCTACTGGCTATTTCTGAGTTTGATGACTTTGCATACTTTTATAAGTAGAGTAAGTCAGTATTTGTCTTCTTATGACTGGCTTATTTCAGCTATAATGTCCTCAAAGTTTATCCCTTTGTAGCATATGTCAGAATTTCCTTCCTTTTTAAAGCTTAGTAATATTCCATTGTATGTATATGAATATACCACATTTTCTTTATCTATTCATCTGTTGATGGGTGTTAAGGTTGCTTCAATCTCTTGGTTATTGTGAATTAATGCTACTATGAACACGGGTGTGCACATATTTCTTCAAGATCTTGCCTTCTATTCTGTGGTACTTGGGGGGCTCAGCTGGGTAAATGTCTGCCTTCAGCTCAGGTCATGATCTCAGAGTCCTGGGATCGAGCCCCGTGTCAGGCTCTCTGCTCATTGGGGAGTCTGCTTCTCCTTCTCCCTCTGCCTGTCACTCTGCCTGCTTGTGCTCTCTTGCACTCTCCCTCTCTGTCAAATAAATAAATAAAATCTTAAGGGAAAAAAAAGATCCTGCCTTCTACATACCCAGAAGTGGGAATGCTGGATCATATTTAATTCTATTTTTAATATGTTGAGGAAACTCAATCCTGGTTTCCAATAGCGACTGCACCATTTTACATTCCCACCAACCGTGCATGAGAGATCTCTTCTCCACGTTTTCGCCAAAATTTGTTATTTTACATTTTTTAATAGAGGCCATTCTGGTGGCATGAGGTGGTTTTGATTTGTATCTCCCTAATGATTAGTGCTGTTGAGCATCTTTTCATAAGTTTTTTGGCCATTTGTGTATTTTTCTTGGAGAAATGTCTATTCAAATCCTTTGTTTTTTAACTAGATTGTTTATTGTTGTCGTTGAGTTGTATGAGTTCTTTATATATTCTGGATATTAACCCCTTACCAAATATATGGCTTGCAAATATGTTCTCCCTTTCCATAGGGAGAGGTTGCCTTTTCACTCTGTTAATGCTTTCCTTTGCTGCACAGAAGCTTTTAAGTTTGATGCAATCTCATTTGTCTGTTTTTTGCCTTTGTTGCCTCTACTTTTGGTGTCATATCCAAGATACCATTGCCAAAGTGAAAGTCATAAAGTTTTTCCCCTGAGTTTTCTTTTTCTTTCTTTCTTTCTTTCTTTCTTTCTTTTTTTTTAGAGAGAGAGCAAGAGTGAGGGTGGGCACGCTCGTGCCCATGCCTGCGGGTGCGGGGAGGGACAGAGAGGTAGGGAGAGAATCCTAACCAGGCTCCATGCACAGCACACAGTCCAATATGCGCCTCAGTCTCACAACCTTGAGATCGTGACCTGAGCCAAAATCAAGAAGGACGTTTAATCAACTGAGTCACCCAGGTGCCCCTCCCCTGTTTTCTTCTAAGAGTTTTACAGTTTGGGGTATTACATTTAGGTATTTGTCCATTTTTTAGTTTATTTTTTTATATGGTATAAGGTGGGGGTCCAAATTTATTCTTTTGCATGTGAATATCCAGCTTTCCCAACACCGTTTTTAAAAGAGATTATCTCTCTTTTTTTTTTTAAGATTTTATTTGACAGAGAGAAACACAGCGAGAGAGGGAACACGAGCAGAGGGAATGGTAGCGGGAGAAGCAGGCTTCCTGCAAAGCAGGGAGCCCGATGCGGGGCTCGATCCCGGGACCCAGGGATCATGACCTGAGCCGAAGGCAGACACTTAACGACTGAGCCACCAAGGTGCCCCGAGATTATCTCTTCTCTACTGTGTAACCTTAGTACTTTTGTTGACGATCATTCTGTGTGTATGACAATCATACACATGAGTGTATTCCTGGGCTCTCTATTCAGCTCTATTGGTCTGTATGTCTGTCTATACCATACCACACTGCTCGGATTGCTGTAGCTTTGTAATATATTTTGAAATTAGGAAGTGGGAGGTCTCCAGCTTTGCTTTTCTTTCTCAAGATTGTTTTGGATATTTGGGGTCCTTTGAGATTGCATAAGAATAATTTTAAGATTTTTTTTCATTTCTGCAAAAAATGCCATTGATATTTTGATAGGGATTTCATTGAATCTGTAGATTGCTTTGGGTAGAATGGACATTTTAATAATATTAATTCTTCCAATCCATAATATTGGCTATTTTCCCATCTATCTTTTTTTTAATTTCTCTAAACAATGTTTTATAGTTTTCACTATCAGTCTTTTACCTCTTTGGGGAAAACTTGGTTAAGTTTAATCCTAAGTATTTTATCCTTTTCAAAGCTATTGTAAATAGGATTGTCTTCTTAATTTCCCTTTTGTATCATTTATTCTTAGTGCATGGAAACACAACTGATTTTTGTGTGTTGATTTTGTATCCTACAACTTTACTGAATTAATTTATTAGTTCTCAGTTGTTTAGTGCGTGTTTGTAATCTTTAGGGTTTTCAATCAATGAACATTATTTTTAAAAAATGAAATTTATTCTTTATAAATGTTATTATAGAAGATAAATTGTGGAAGTATTTCAGAATAAGGGAAAGTAAAGAAACATGACAACTAAATGAAATCCTTGACCCTGACCCTGACCCTAAACTGCATTCTATATTGGGGTAAGGAGGATGCTATCAACAACGTTATTGGGCCAATGAACAAAATTAGAAAACAGATGTAGATTAGGTAAAAGAACAGTATCAATGTTTAATTTTTTAAAAAGACTTTATTTATTTATTTGTCTGAAAGAAAGAGCACAAGATGGGAAAGTAGGCAGAG
This sequence comes from Procyon lotor, assembly GCA_028646535.1. Lineage (NCBI taxonomy): Eukaryota > Metazoa > Chordata > Mammalia > Carnivora > Procyonidae > Procyon > Procyon lotor. Next base: position 109,754,331 of record CM053604.1, on the reverse strand, counting down.
CAGACAGAGGGAGAAGCAGGCTCCCTGATGAGCAAGAAGCCCGACTCAGGACTCGATCACAGGACCCTGGAATCACCACCTGAGCCAAAGGCAGACGCTTAACCAACTGAGCCATCCAGGTATCCCTCAATGTCTAATTTACTGAAGTGGTTAACTCAACTGTAGTTGCACAAGAAAATAGCATTATTTTTAGGAAATGTAAGTCAAGGTATTTAGGAGTAATGGGACTTGATATATGTCACTTAGCCTCAAATGGTTCAGCAAAAAAGAGAGAGAGAGAGAGAGAGAGCCAGAGTGAGAACAAGGGGAAGGAACAAGCAGCACAAATAATAAAATGAGTAAAAAGGGTAAATCTGATCAAAGGTATGTGAAGTATATTACATACTATTCTTTTTCTTATAACTTCTCTGTAGGGTTTAAAGATTTTTATTTATTTATTTATTTGACACAGAAGAGAGAGAGAGAGAGAGAGAGAGCGCACAAGCAGGGGGAGTGGCAGGCAGAGGGAGAAATAAGCTTTCGATGAGCAGGCAGCCCCACACGGGGCTCGATCCCAGGATCAGGACCTGAGCGGAAGGCAGATGTTTAACCAACTGAGCCACCGGGGGCCCCTCTGTAGGTTTTTAATTATTTCCAAATTGTTTTTGTTGGTTTTAAGATGCTAATGCCTAACAGGTGATATTAAAGAGACAAAACCAAACTTGGTGAGCACCACTGTTCTGATCTCTGAGAATGATGGCAGAAATGGAGTATGGTTGGGCAATAAAGAAGCATGACTAGAGATTCAGGGCTATGTACTTGCCTGGGGACAGTGGCTCCCACCAGCCGTGCACTTTGGTAGATGACCCCTCCTATCTCAAAGGGCCCTGCTGTAACTTACAAGAGCAGCACGTAAGACATCTTTCCACATGGATTGGTAGTTTTATCAAGTGGAATTTAATCCTTCCAAAGCAAGAGGATTATTTTGGATAAGTCATTAAAATTAATTAAAATGTTAGTGTCAGATTGCCTTTGTTCTTGTTTATAGGAATTCTCCCAGAGCCTGGGTGTGTTGCACCTCTCTCTCCTGGCCCCCCTCTTGAATCCAGGCTAAATCCAGGGCCTTGATATCACCCCCCATTTCTGCCCATGACTGAGGAACCCTCTAACGGTGGGCATGAGGTTGAAGGAGAAGGGGTATTCTAAGGCATGCTCCAAATTAAGAGAAGACCAAATTTTTTGGACTGAATATTTGTGGAGCCCCTGGTACGTGGAAGGCAATTGAGGGAAGGTATGGTCATTGTCCTCAAGCAATTTACCATCTAAAATGAGAAAGCAAGAAAACACACAAAAAGCTGGATAATCATAGAAGGTGTATTTCAATAGTACTCCACTGGAGAAATGGTGTCAGGCAATAGAAATTAATTGACCCATTAATGGAAGACTATAAGGACTCCACAAATATTCAGGAAAGAAAAGAATCCCTGTAGGTAGAGAGGATTAAGAAGACTTCATAGAATGAAGAAGTAAAGCTGAAATGGATGGATGGGTAGGATTGGTGGACAGAGAAAGAGGTTTCCAAGAGGGAGAACCCCAGGAACCAGGGTGGGGATGAGAATGCTCAGGTGTGTTCGAAGGGCAGGGAATAAACCAGTTTGTCAGAAGTTGAGAACTTGGGAAGGACAATGAGGGGTAAGTATCCTTGAGTAGATTGATAATCTATATCGAGAGCTAGATTGAGTAGATTGATAATTGAGTAGATTGAGTAGATTGATAATCAATATCAAGAGCTCTGAATACCAGCAACTCATGCTTTGTGGGTAATGAAGAATCAAAGAAAAGGCTTTGAAGCAGAGACTGGGGTAGGAGAGCCTCTTGTATACACTGAGCTCATATACACTGAGCCCCCACTGGGATTCTGGGACTTTATATACTTATCTCTGATCCTCACATGAACCTTGCAAGGCAGATATAATCACCTTCACATTGGCAAGGGCAACTACAATCCCTGGGAAGGGCAAGTACTTTGCCCGGGGCCATGCAACTGTGGTGATGGTTGGGGAGGATGCACAGCTGGGGTCCCACGGAGGCCTGTCAGACTGCAGGCTTGAGCTCTGTCCTTAACGTCGCTTTTCTCCCTCTATTACTGTAATAGGGGCAGGGAGTCACAATGCTTGAACCAGGGCAGTGGCAATGGACATGGAAGGAAAAGAAAGATGTACGGAAAACATGAAGTAAAGCCGACCAGACTAGGGGAACAATGAAGTGTAGAAGGTAACTGAAATGGGAGTTCAATAAAGCTTCATTTTGTTCTTCAAGCAAGAGCTTCCTGTTACGACTGTCTGACTGGAGAACAAAAAAAAATAATCATAGTGTTGCCCCTACACATAGGACACTATTGTCCTAAAATATTGTAGCCTAGTATATAACATTATAAATATACAGAAATATGTGTAACACAGGAGACACTGACAAATGCTCTAAGAGTGAAATGTACAAAGTGCTGTAGAATTTGTCCCTCAGGAGAGAGAAAATCTAAGTGTTAAAAGCAAGCATTCACAGAAGGGACAATATTTGACCTGGACTTTAAGAAATGAATACAGCTTTGAGTGGCAGGAGGAAGAAGTAAGGGGAGGAAAGTCCACATCCGGATTTCTCAACCTTGGAACTACTGACGTTTTGAGCCGGGGTAATTCTTTGAGGTGGGAGGCTGTCCCGAGCATTGTAGGATGTGTAACAGCAGCTCTGGCTTCTACCCATTAGATACCCCTCCCAGTTCTGACAATCAAAATGTCTCTAGACATTGCAAAATTTCCCCCGCAGGGCAAAATCAACCTCGGTGAGAACTACTGTTCTAATCTAGGAGAATGATGTTAGAAATGGAGTATGTTTGGGGAATAAAGAATCATCTGTATCAGCCTGTTTCAAAATGTGTTCCTGGGAACATTAGTGTCTAGTGAGAGAAGTAGTAGTCTCTTAAATAGGGTTCATGGACAAATAGCATTGAGAAATACTGCATGCTTTCCCCCACAGTTGGAAAGTCACAGTATACATTAGAATAGTAAAGGCTTTGAGAGATTGTATAGGGAAGCTGTTTGACGTTAAATTTAATTATCAAAGAACTCCTTTTTTTTTTTTTTTGTCAAGGAACAAATATTAACCTCGTGAAGGGCACTATTGTATTGCAGAACACAGCTTGAAAACTGATGGTTAGGGGCGCCTGGGTGGCTCAGTGGGTTAAAGCCTCTGCCTTCAGCTCAGGTTATGATCTCAGGGTCCTGGGATCAAGCCCCGCATCGCATCGGGCTCTCTGCTCGGCAGGGAGCCTGCTCCCCCCGCCCCTCTGCCTGCTTCTCTGCCTACCTGTGATCTCTCTCTCTGTGTCGAATAAATAAATAAAATCTTTAAAAAAAACCACAAACAAACTGATGGTATATTTGACCGAAAGACAGGATATACGAAAGATTGAAAGCTGGAAAAAATACAGAGGTGCCTGGGCGGCTCAGTGGTTGAGTGTCCAACTTTTGATTTTGGCTTAGGTCATGATCTCAGCGTCATGAGATTGAGCCCCAAATCTGGCTCCACACTGGGTGTGGAGTCTGCTTAAGATTTTCTTTCTCCTTCTCCCTCCGTCTTTCTCCCTCCCACCCACCTTCTCTCTCTCAAAACAAACAAACAAACAAACAAACAAACAAACAAATACAATAAAGCTGGAAAAATACAAATAGAGACTAGAACCAGATTCAGAGGGCTTGGAACTCAGACTACAAAGTCTGAATTACATTTAATGAACAATAGGGAGATAACCAGCAGGTAGTATAATTAAAATTGTACCTCAGTTATTCATTTATTCGTTCAACATATATTAAGCAATATTAGTCTAGTGGCAGCAAGCCAGACAGATTAGAAGATGTAGAAACAGGAACCAAAGTACATTAAGTTATTACAAAAGTAATGGGGCACCTGGGTGGCTCAGTGGGTTAAAGCCTCTGCCTTCGGCTCAGGTCATGATCTCAGGGTCCTGGGATTGAGCCCCACATCAGGCTCTCTGCTTGGCGGGGAGACTGCTTCCCCCCTCTCTCTGCTTGCCTCTCTGCCTACTTGTGATCTCTCTCTGTGTGTGTCAAATAAATAAATAAAATCTTAAAAAAAAAAGTTATTACAAAAGTAATAACTTACACTGATAAAGATGGAAGGAAGGGGCACATTCGAAAAGTATTTTAGTGGAGCACTTGGGTCACTTGGTTGGTTAAGCATCTGACTCTTGGTTTCAGCTCAGATCATGATCTCAGGGTCCTGGGATCCTGCTTGAGAGTCTCTCCCTCTGTTCCTCCCCCAGCTTGCACCCTTGTGCTCGCTCTCTTTCTAAAACAAGTAAATAAAATCTTTTTTAAAAAGTATTTTTTAAAAAAGTATTTTAGAGATTGACAGAACATAGTGTCTGATTTGTTGAAGGGTAGAACAAGAAAATGAAGAGGTCAATCATGATTACAAATTTTTAAGTGTGAGTTACTGGAAGCTTCTTTAACAAAGAGGATAGTCAGAAAAAAAAGCAGATTTGGGGAGAAATCATCTCATTCAAATGCTGAATTTGAGGGGTTAGTAGGACATCCATGGACAGATAGTCAGCAGGTAGCTGGTATTATAAGACAAGTGAGTGAAAATGGAACTGGAAATAAATTTGGGGAAATCATCTGCCTTAAAGTAATAAAAGAAGTGAATGTGAATGTGGCAAAAGGGGGGAAGAGTAGGGATAGAAGGAAAGGAGATGGCTAAGAACAGACGGGAAGAATATCTACACTGAGAGAGTGGGAAAAGGATGGTAATGTCATGAGGGAGACAGAAAGATCTATTAGAGGACTAGAAGATCCAAGAAAAAAATGTTAGAGAGGCCCAAGGGGGTGGGGGGAAATGTCAAGAAGCAATTGACCATGTCACAAAGCGGTCAAAGAAGATGATCACTGAAAGAAGGCCACTGGACTTAGGATATAGGTGAAAAGAGGCTATTGAAAGGGGTATCTGTAGAGTGGTGGGGATAGAAACTAAATTGTAAGGAGTGAATTGGTGGTAGGAAGTTGAGGCAATGAATACAAATTATTTTTTGGAAGAGTTTGCTACCATGACTGCTTAGAAGTAGTAGCCACTGAAGGCAACAGGATTGTTTGTTTGTTTGGGGATGGGGGGATTTGAGAATGTCTACTGACAAAAGATAGGGAATCAGAGGGTATTCAGGGATTCAAGAAAGAGGAATAAGAACTGATAGGGCAAAGCTTAGGAGGAGTCAATTAAGATGAGATCAAGGTCAGAGATTCTTCAACAATAGAAGAGAGACCTGTCTTCCTGAGTTAGGAGCAAAGGAGGAGGAGACAGATAAGAACATAGAGAAATCTTGAGGTGGAGCCCTCAATAAATTCAAACCTTAATAAATTCAGAGATCTAGGTCATCAGCTGACAATGAGAAAAGTAGAAGCAGGATTGAACACTTGAGGTACAGAAAATAGTTAGCAGTTTTGAAGAATAGGAGAGAGTTAAAAAGAGATGGCTAAAAGGTTGTCCAAGTTGGAATGAAAACTAAAATTTGTTACATGAACTTGTAGCTACCCAATTAATATAATTTGGTGACCGACTTCAGAAATGCTCAGAAAAAAGTGAAAAATGAGCCATAGAAACAGATCTACAAGTGATCCAAACACTTGTATTAATCAGAGAGGAGCATTAAAATAACCGATCGATATATAATCAAGAAAATAAATGAAAAGGAGCTCCTGGGTGGCTTAGTCAGTTAAGTATCCAACTCTTGATTTTGGCTCAAGTCATGATCTCAGGGTCATGAGATTGAGCCTCATAACCCCCTACTTAAGAGTGTCTCTCTTCAGGGCACCTGTGTGGTTCAGTGGGTGAAAGCCTGTCTTCAGCTCAGGTCATGATCTCAGGGTCCTGGGATCGAGCCCCGCATCGGGCTTTCTGCTCAGCGGGGAGCCTGCTTCCCCCTTTCTCTCTGCCTGCCTCTCTGCCTACTTATGATCTCTCTCTGTCAAATAAATAAATAAAATCTTTAAAAAAACAAAACAAAAAAAAGAGTCTCTCTCTTCCTCTCCCTCTGCCCCTCCCCACTGTTTCTTTCAATCTCTCTCTCAAAATACAAAAAAAAAAAAAAAAAAGGATGACAAAATGGAAATTTTTACTAAAGAATTAGAATTGATTAAAAGTAACCAGGACAAGAACACATTATTGCAATATGTACATATATAAAATTGCATTATTATGTTACACACCTAAAACAACTACAATGCTACATATCAATTATATCTCAGTTAAAAGAAAGTAACCAAATAGAAATGATTAAACTGAAATATAATAATTGATATTAAGAGCTTAGTTAATGAAATTAATAGTAAATTAGGTACATTCAAGGGGAGAATTAGTGATCTAAAAGAAAGTTCAGAAGAAAATATTGAAAACAATGGAAGGATATTAAAAAAATGGGAAAATATAGGAAGGAATGTAAACAGATGGAGCACAATATAAAAAGACCGGGTGAGCATATAATCAGAGTCCCAGAAGGGGAGAAATGAGAGGATGGGAAAGAAGCAACATTTGGAGATAACAGCTGAGAACTTCCCCAAATCACCAAATTACATCTAGCTATAGATCCAAGTTCTATAAACCCTAAGAAGAAAAAAATTCAAAAGAAAAACAGACCTAAGCACAACATAGTAAAAACAGCTAAAAACAAAATCAAGAAAAGTCTTAAAAGTTACACATTATCCCCAAAGAACCTGGGAAGACAGTGACAGTTAACATTTTATCAGACACAACAGAAGCATGAGACAATCCAATAATATCTTCCGTATGCTGAAAAAATAAATAACGTCATCCTAGAATTCTATGCCTAGCTAAAGTATCTTTCAAAATTTAAGGGAAAACAGAAGACATTTTAGACACAGACAATGAGAGAATGTATTGCCAACAGAATTGCACTAAAAGAAGTACAGGAGGGAGTAATGTTTGAGACACAGAAAATGATTACAGATGAAAGCATGATAAACTAGGAAAGAATGGAGGGCAATGAAAAGGGTACATATTTTGTTAAAATTAAATGAGTATTAAATGTTTAAAACAACAATAAAGTCTTATGGGTTTAAAATGTAAGTACAAATATGAGGCACCTGGGTGGCTCAGTTGGTTAAACGTGTCTTTGGCTCAGGTCATGATCCCATGATCACATCGGGCTCTCTGCTCAGCATGGAGTCTGCTTCTCCCTCTCCCTCTGCCCCTTCCCCTGCTCATGTCCTCTCTCTCTCTCTTACTCACTCTCTCTCTCAAATAAAAAGATAAAATCTTAAAAGATAGATGACAGATAGATAGGTAGATAGATAGCAGATAGATAGATAGATAGATAGATAGATAGATAGATAGATAGATAGATAATATAGAAACAGGGATGCCTGGTGGCTCAGTTGGTTAAGCTCTGACTCTTGGTTTCAGCTCAGGTCATGATCTCATGGGCTGTGAGACAGAACCCCATGCCAGGCTCCATGCTCAACAGGGAGTCTGCTTGAAGATTCTCTTCCTCTCCCTCTACTGCAAGATTCTCTTCCTCTCCCTCTACTACACACTCCCTCTACTCTTCCTCTCCCTCTACTCCCTCCCCCATAAATAAGTAAATCTTTAAAATATATATATATATGTAGAAATAAAAATATCAGGGCACTTGGCTATCTCAGTTGGTGGGGCATGTGACTCATGATCTTGGGGTTGTGAATTTGAACCCACACTGGGCATAGAGATTATTTTTAAAAAATTAAATTTAAAAAAGAAATAAAAATCATATGTAGTAATAGAAAGGACTAGAATGGAGAAATGAAGTTAAAGAATTATAACATCTTCACATGGTATAGGGAGTGGAAAAATACTACTTTAAAATAAACTCTCTCACATGGAGGGCATTGTGAGAAGGAAAGGAAGGGTGAATGGGGGGCAATCGGAAGGGGCAATGAACCATGAAAGACTGTGGACTCTGAGCAACAAACTGAGGGTTTTGGGGGGGGGTTGGGAGAGTCTGGTGGTGGGTACTGAGGAGGGCACATATTGCATGGAACACTGGGTGTGGTGCATGAACAATTAATCTTGTAACACTGAAAAAATAAAATAAACGTATTTGGGAAAAAAAGAATACATGCATTTAAAATTTTGACAAATATTGGGGAAAAAATAAATAAATAAACTCTAATAAAATGGGTTGCATGTTGTAATCTCTAGGGTAACAACTAAATGATTAGTAAAATATATATATATTTACTAACAAGCTTATCAGGGAGTGAGGGAATAATGAAAAATTTTAAAACTTTGATAAATCCAAAACTAGACAGAAAAAGGAAAAGAAATAAAGACTAGGAAGAACAAAAAAATTAGCAAGATGGTAGATTTAAACCAAGATATATATGCAATTGTATTAAATATAAGTGGATTAAAAGAGATATACCAGTAAAGAGATGGAAAAAGAAATACCATATAGACACTAAAATAGCTGGTGAAGCAGTACTAATAACACACAAAGTAGGATTTAGTGTAAGAAGTGCTACTAGAGATAAAGAAAGGATATTTTATAATGATAACTGGGTCAACCCACCAGACAGATATAGCAATTCTAAATTTGTATGTTCCTAATAATATAGATTTAAAAATATGTAACACACAAAAATTGGCATATCCAAAAAAATAAATAGACACTATCAGAGTAGGAGGATTTAACACATACTTCTCAGAAAATGATAGAACAAACTGACAAAACAAACAGGAAACAAACCAGTAAGAATACAGAAGACTTGAAACACACAATTCACAAATTTGACTTAAACATTCTAAATACTGCACCCAACAACTGTAGAATAGTTTTTATGCTCACATAGATATTTTACTAAAATTACCCTAATGCTGGGCCATAAAACATATTCAACAACTTCAAAGGATTGAAATCATACTATGAAATCAGTCTATGACTGAAATGGAATTAAACAAGAAACTAATAACAAAACCTAAGCTGAAAACTACCCAATATCAGTATATTAGACAATGCATTACAAGATAACCCATGGCTCAAAGAGGCAATTTCAATGGAATCTCAATGGAATTGGAAAATATTTTAATCAAATGGTAATGAAAGCACTACATAAAAAAATATATGGGATGCATCTAACATCACTCTTAGAAGAAAATGTATAACCTCAAAATGAATAATTTAGAAGAAAATATTTGAATAGTAAAGAAGAAAGACTGGAAATTGATGATCCATTATCTTAAAAATTAAGGGAAAATTCAAATTAACACAAAGAAAGTACAAGAAAAGAAATAATAAAAGAGCAGAAATAATAGGAAATAAATATGCAAAAATATCAACAAGCTATGACTGATCAAGAAAAAAAGAAAGAGGACATACATTACCAGTATCAGGAATCAAAAAAGGGATATCACCCCAGTTTTGCAGACATTATAAAGCTAATAAGGGGATATTATAAACTTTATGTCACTACATTATAAAATGTGGATTAAATAAAAGTATTCCTTAGAAAAACACAACTGAACAAAACCAACAAAAGAAATTAAAAGATCTGAATAGTCTATTTTCTATTAAAAGACTGCCTCTATTAAAAATCTTCTCAATTCTATTCTAGTTGGCTCTGTGACAAAATTCTTCAAAAAAACTTACGGAAAATAACCCCTATCATAATACATAAAATTTTCTAGAGAATTGAAAAAAAGTGAGTACTTCCCAAATGATTTCATGAAGCTAATATGAACTTGATAACAAAATCAGACAAGACAGTAGAAGAAAGTAAAATTATAGGCTGATTTCTCTTATGAACATACGTGTAGAAGTCCTAAACAAAATATTAGCAAATTGAATTCAGGAAATTCCATTATGACTAAATTGATTTTATCTCAGAAATGTAAAGTTTGCATAACATTAAAAAAATCAATCAATATGAACCACCATATGAATAGAATAAGAGAAATATAATCGTCTCATTAGATATAGGAAAAGATAAAGAATTTTATAAAATCTAATACATATCAATGATAAAATAGAAGAAAACTCCCTTAATCTAATAAAAGGTATATACAAAAAAAATCTATAGTAACATTACATTTACTCATGCAACATTGAAATCCCCTGAGATTGGTAATTAGACAAGAACACTTTCCTTATCACTTTTATTTTATATCATATCGGAGGACTTAGCCACTGTAATAAGGCAAGAAAAAATAGATAGATAGACCAGATAGACTGATAAATCAAATAGAAGCCATGAATAAACTATTAGAATTAATAAGTGGATTAAGCAAGTCTACTGGAACAAGGAAGGCCAATACACAAATATCAATTGTATTTCTAAATATCCACAAAAAATAATTAGGAAAGTAAATCTAAAACTTGTACCATTTACAATAGCATAAAAAATTAAATAGGAATAATTCTAACAAGACTTGAGAGATGTCTACACAGAAACTACAAACATTATTTGGAAACATTAAAGAAAATCTAGCTAAATGGATGGATATACTATGTGATTTGAAGCACATAATATTATAAAGATATCAATTTTGCAATATTGATCCATAGTTTCAATGTAAACCTCAAAACTATCCTGGCAGGTTTTTTTTTTTTTTTAACGTGGATCTTGACATTTAAATTGTGGCATTTAAATTATATATGGATATGCAAATGGCCAAGAATAGTCAGGACAGTCTTGAAGAAGAGCAAAGCTGAAAAACTTACATCAGCTATCACAAGGTACTGTAATGCTCAGTAATTAAGACAGCGTGGTGGTGGCCCAAGAGAAAAATAGATCAATAGAACAAAAAACAGAGAAAGCAGAAACAAAGACAGTACTGTAGTCCAGTGAGGAAAAGGACAGTCTTTTTAATAAGTGATTCTGGTCAATGGAGAGCTCTAGGAGAAATTCGCATCTTCATCTCGATCTCACACGATTAAAACAAAAACAAAACCCCCATCACCGACAACAAAAAACCACAGCTGGATCTAACTATGAAAAGTAAAACAATTATATTTTGAGAAGAGAGCACAGGGGAATATTTTTAAGCTATTAAGATATGCAAATATTTCTCAAACAGGACATGAAAGTCACCAGCCGTAGGAGAAAACATTGATAAATTAGACTGCATGAAAATAAAGAACTTCTGTTCATCAAAAGATACCATTTTAAGAGCGTGAAAAGGCAAGTCACAGACTGAAAAAAGAGATATGCAATATACATTTCTAACAAAAAACTCATTCAGAATGAATAGAGAAGTCCTTTATGTTGCTAAGAAAAAAAAACAGGAAAAAAAAACTACAGAAAAATGGGCCGGGGACTTAGCATACATATCACAAGAGAGCATCCAAATGGCCAACACATGTCTGAAAAGGTGCTTAATCTCATTATTCATCAGAGAAATGCAAATTTAAACCACAATTAGATTCCACTTTCACTCACCAGAACGGCTAACGGCAGAACAACGAAGTATCCGTAAGGATGTGGAGCGACTAGAACTCTCATAGATTATTGGGGGTGTGCACGTGGGGCCAACTTTGGAAAACAGAGAGTACCTAGTACAGAGAACCCTGAATATATGAATACATTATGACCCAGCAATGCCACTCGTCCTTCAACAGATGTTCATACATGGGTGCACAAAAAGGCATACTTGTTCATAGTAGTCATAAGAATCAAAAACTAGAAACAACCCAAAGTCCCTCAACATTAGCGTAGACAAATAAATTATAATAAAGTTACCTTATGGAATGTTATAAAGCACTGAAAGTTAAATATTGTTCTTTTTTAAGATTTTATGTATTTATTTGCTTATTTGAGAGAGAGAGAGAGAGAGAGAGCGCGCACATGAGCAGGGGAAGGGACAGAAGCAGGCTTCCCTGCTGAGCAGGGAGCCAGATGTGGGGCCCCATCCCAGAACCCCAGGATCCTGACCTGAGCCGAAGGCAGATGCTTAACCGACTGAAACACCCAGGCCCCTCCTTAATTAAATATTTTTTTATGCAATAATGTAGATGATTCTCACAGAAATAATTTTAAAGGAGGTCTGACAAAATAATACATATAGTCAGTTGTGCATCTGACTCTTGATTTCAGCTCAGGTCATGATCTCAGAATCGTGAGATCAAGGGGAACAAAAGCTTATTTTAAATTTTGATATAGATTATTATTCTGCCCGTAGTTTATAATCCCAACACCAGAGTATGAGAGTATGTATTTTTTCGTACACTTGTCAACATTGGGCTCTGCGATTCTTCTTAAACTTTGTCTAACTTTGAACTCATATATATAATAGTTTTAATTTGTATTTCTTTGAGTATCTGTGATACTGAACTTATTTTCGTGTGCTTACTAGCCCCTTGCTTTTTTCTTTTCTTTACTTTCTAGCAGTTTACCTTTAAGTAAATAATCACTCAAATATCCAAAAGATGTCCACTGTAGTTTATAAGAGTGAAATATGAGAAAAAAACTGAAATGTCTATCAAATCGGAGTTGGCTAATAAATTATGATACTCACATACGATGGAATACCAAGTGGTCATGCGAAATAGCTATATTGATTATCATATGTTGATGCATTTTCAAAAAGGCAATTAGATAAATACAAACATAATATCACCCATAATGTAAATTTACTTATAGGTCCACACACACATGCACACACACACACCCTTACCTGGAAAAGTGTCCACTAAATTTTAATAGTTGCTATCTCAAGGTCATGGAGGTCAGCTTTCTTTTTAATACTTTTCTTAATGTTTGAGTTTGTTCAGTGAATGATACATCACTTTTATGATAAGAGAAAACAATGGTATTCTCTTTTTTAAATACAGAAGTTCTCGAGACAATAATCTGGTCTGTTTTTATGTCACAGGTAATCCTTTCACATTCCCATGTTGCTTGCCATTTCCCCCACTTGGCCTACTAACCCTCATGAAGACTGCAAATCAGACGGAGAACTGTAATATGGGAGAAGCTCTTTGGGGTGTATTAAAGTCTCCGCTTCAATAACAGCGAATGGTACCACCATAGCGACTGGAATGTAGCCTCCCCTACCCCCAGCAGCTGACTTCCGTGCCTTCTCCAGGAGTAGGAGCAGGAAATAATGCCTGGGGATCCCCAAGTCCCCTCCACCTTGTTTTTTGAGGAGTTGAGGGAATTCTGGTTATTTGCACTTCTATAGGCCTTTCAGTAGGGATCTAAGAGCTGGGAGCCATTAACTCTCATGC
>CM053604.1:109672311-109740567 GCA_028646535.1 Procyon lotor | reverse complement strand
AACTAGGATCTAAAGTGATAGCGTTGGCAGCAATGAGAGAGGTCATGGAATGGATCCCAACCTCCTAGTTTTACAAAGGACAGAACGGGGCGGGGGGAGGGGGCGCGCCTGGGTTGCTTAGTTGTTAAGGGTCCAGGTCGTGATTCCAGGGTCCTGGGATGGAGCCCCACAGCGGGCTCCCTGCTCAGCAGGGAGCTCTCCCTTTCCCGCTCCCCTTACTGGTGTTCCCTCTCTCGCTGTGTCTCTCTGTCAGATAAATAAAATCTTAAAAAAAAAAAAAAAGAATGGGAGTCCAGGGAGGTGAAACGACTTGCCTAAAAATGTAAGCAGTAAAGTTTGATTTAGAGCTACAGCATTTACTCTTCACACCTAGTGTTCTTTTCTCTATTTGTGGGGAAGCCACATCACCAAATGAAGAAGGAACACGGTGGCCCTGACTCTGGGGGAATGAGTTTGGTCACTGTTTTATCATTTGCAATTTCCCTGCCTCTTCCCTTCAAGGCAGAGGACACCCTTTGACCAGGTGATTGGTAGGGGATGCGTCCACACAGGAGAAAGGAAGGGTCATCCTCTATGCTTCCGCCGTTTGGGTAATTTCCTTAGGGGTTGGGTATCCGTTGCCCAAAGAAAAAGAGCCAGTTAGTGAACAAGTAGTTTATTCATAAAGTGAGCAATAGTTGCAGAACCTATAGCAGGTTCTCAATAAATATGTGTTTTATTGATGAATGGATGGTTTCCAGGTTGGGTTTGTTGCTGCTGCTTTGGCAGCATTTCCCGGCAGTAAAATTTTGTCTGGTTCATATTTAGAAAAGTATTAGTCCCTTTTTATGCTCTTTTGGATGTGTTGCCTCTCATGGATTGTAATACCCAGGCACTGCAGGAGGATGGGTACTAGGCTCTGAAGAGACTAGCGAGCATTCAGATGTTTTCCTGTCCCCATTTAAAGTTGTTTTATCTTTGTAGGTTTGGAAGATGACACACAACCCAGTTGCCTTTCTCTCTGGCAGCCGACCAGCGAGTGAAAAAGTATGACACAAGTTTGATGTTTGTGTCTGCTTCCCCAAGGCCAAGAAATTATCTCCTTAGAAGGCAACAGTACTATGCATGTTATGAATTGTGTCTCCTTGGTCAGCGATAAAGAAAATGCGACTATCACCACGGCAGCTGGCTTCATGATCGGGCAAACAGCACCGCCGAGGCCGCCTCCTCCTCCTCCTCCTCCTCCTCCTCCACCCCCTCCACCTCCACCATGTCCATATTCAGGGGAGGGCTTTCCTCCCTCTCCTCCCCCTCCCCCCCCACCTCCACTCCCTGGGGGGCCTCCACTCCCACCTCCCCCTCCAGGACTACCCCCAGCTTCTCACCTGAATGGCTACAGCCACCTTGGGAAGAAAAAGCGCCTGAGAAGCTTTTTTTGGAAGACCATTCCAGAGGAGCAAGTTCGTGGCAAAACCAACATCTGGACTTTGGCCGCCAGGCAGCAACATCACTACCAAATTGACACAAAGACCATCGAGGAACTCTTTGGGCAGCAAGAAGATACTACTTCCAAGTCTTCCCTTTCTAGGAGAGGAGGATCCTTAAATTCATCCTTCAGGGAGGCTAGGGAAGAGGTAAGAACAGATTGGGGGGATTGGCATAATCCTGCACGTACTGCTTTGGTTTGTGTTTGGAAGGGTGTGTGCATTTCAAAACTTGCTAAATCACTGAGAAATAAGATAATGCAAGTGAGTGTGCTCTGGAAATGATAGAAAGGGCCTTATGATGAGCTTGAGCTGACTAGCAGAAAAGTGTAAGAAGTGTGCATGCCACATCCTCCCAGACATCCCTGTGGATTATGACCTCACGCTGAGAACATGCTATGTGGGGCCATCGTTCTTTGGCCTCTCAGCACTGCCCTGTCTCCAGCACATCTGCTGCGGTTTCCCCTGGTGGAGCAGTTCTGCCGAAGTCCACATTATTAGTCTCTGTTGAAACAAAAACCTGAGTTCCTGAACTCTGCTAACTGAGATTAATTGGAACTTTCTGACACAGAATGCCCTTTGTTAAAGACACCCTTAACTAATATACATCTTGAAGATTTTATCTGTATTTTTCCCTCTAGTTTTCCTTCCCTAAGTGTTAGGAGGGAGCGTTCGTTCCTCAGAGCTCTGAATTGAACTGTGGCCATCGTGGAATAGAGATTTCCAGAGTTCGAAGCGTAAAGCTAGTTTTAGGTGGATTTCCTAGGAAGCGTATTTCCAGTAAGCAGTAAATACCTTACACTGAGAACAAAGTAAAGCTGGCAGGTTATAAGAAGTTCACCGAAAGCATGGCTTCAGGGCTACCAATGTCTGTGTATTCTAGAAACTGAGTCCAAAATTGCATATGAAAGTCCTCTGTTTAGAAACAAAGTAAATTGAGAAACCTCTGCTGGCAGAAGTACTGAGGAAAGTAGAGATTGAAAGGAAAGAATGTTGCCCACCAAGAAGAAAAAGTGTGTGTGGGGACAACAAATGTATCATTTTTAAAATGTGTTCTATAGGAGCAGAGAATATAGGTCAGAGATGGAGTGACTCAGGTAAGAGAGTGGGCAGGGCTCCGGGATTAAGGAGCACCCTCTACATAATTGGATTCTCAAGCCCACAGTATTGACCTTTTTTCTGTCTGGCTCAGGAACAGGTAACTTCTCTCCATGGATTCCCTTGGGGGTCCTTGAAATGGATGATATGGTCCCCTGTTGAAATAGCCAAGAGTCTGTGACCTATACAATGCAGAGAATGCTGGGATTAGAATTACATGTTAACTGTGAAATAAATCTGAGAGGAAGTCTTCAGGACAGCCCCTCACGCCCTCACCCGCTGAACTTCCCTGTTCTTCCCTTTCTGCAGAGCCCTTTTATTTCGTAGCGGATCCTTTCACTATTGGAAGGAGCAAGAAGTCACTTCCTTAGTACCCTGGCCTTTGCCCGAGCTTCCAGCAGCTACTCCATGCTGCACTGTAGGGCATTTCTCACCATTGTTTCCTAGTTCTCCTTACTGAATTTCAAGAATTTGGAAGAAAAGAGTGGATGGGTTCAGCGGGAAGTGGAGCGTAACTCTCAAGAAACCACCTGTAACAACCAGAAGGGGGTCTAGCTCATCATGCTGCTGGGGGAGCAGCTACCAGGTTAGACTGTGTGGCCCCCCTTATAATTATTCTAAGATAATATAACACAACATAACATGACACAACACAACAACACAACACAACATATATAAATTTATTTTGGCAAATGATAGTTCCAGGTCTACTGGAACTCGCGGCTTTATGTTTGTTGATTCAGGATCAGGTACTAAGCACTCGGAAGGAGGGACATAGCAGGGAGTGTGGCGTCTAGCCCTGGCTACAGCTGTACAAAAATGTCCAAAAATCTTCCCTTCATCTCTCTCTACTCCCTCACCCTAGATACGCCTTTACTTTTTTTTTTTTCCTTTCACTTAAAAAAATGCCTGAAACCAAATAAAGTGCTCTGTACCCATCAGGTCCTCACTCCCCCTTCCCTTCTGCCTTCAGCCCCTGCCAACCACCATCCTCCTCTCCGTCTCTAAGAATTTAACCACTCTACGTGCCTTATGTAAGCGGAATCATATAGTATTTGGCTCTTTGTGACTGGAGCGTTTTAGTTCACATAACGTCGTTAAGGTTCACCCATGTAGTACGTGTCAGAATTTTAAGGCTGACCGATATTCCTCTGTATATATACACCGCATCTTGTTGATCTAGCCATCCGTTGATGGATATGTGGGCTGCCTCCACCTTTTGGCTATTGTGAACATGCTGCGATGAATATGGGCGTGTGACTGTTTTTAACACTGGTAGGTCCTAATCTGAGAGAAGCTGCTAGAAAGAAAAATTAAACCACCATGACCATGTGTCATAAGATAATCTAACTTTTCAGCTCTTTAGAACTCAGGTAGGATGAATAGTTTAGGTGGATGGATTTGAGTGTGTATTAGGCAATATTGTCACATCATGGAGGGTTATCCAGAATTATTTTCAGCTTTTCATGTTATCTCCAACATGGCTGAAAGTATTTTATGTGTGTGTGTGTGTGTGTGTATAAAGGATTACAGTACATGGTGTTTTCTTCCCTCATTAGACTTTCTTCTAAGAAAACTATAACTCGGCAGACTGATAGTTTCACAAGGTCTAGTAATAAGTCTTCTACTTTACTAGGAAGGAGTAAATGGAATCCAGAGTTGAAAGTACTAGTTCCCACCCCCTGTCTGCTTGGAGTGGAGAATACCCTAACCGGCACGTTTGGTAGAGGGACCCATCCTGAGCCTCGAAACACAGGCCATGATTCCGGAGGTTCAGACATGTCAGGGATCAGATAATGTCCCCTTGAAATATAATAACCTCTTGCAGAGATGGCCTGCCATTATGTGGCTGGCTCCTACTTGAAAGGGCTTATAAAGCATTACAAATCAGTTTCATTATATTCCAGACAAAGGGGTTGCTGGAAGATAAGGGAGGCTGGGTTCAGGAATGGCTGGATTTAGGAAGAACAATACTCAAAAGAGCAAATTAGAACATTTAGTAAGGGGGAGGGGAAGAAAGGTTATGAAATATTACTATTCTTGTGTTCTTGTTACCTAAAAATTAACCTGAGGAGGCTACAAATGTTACAGTAATAATTAAACTGTAATAAAATAATTAGAAATAACAAAAATATATTGCTGGGGATAGTAATAACCAGAGTCAGCTCAAACGCCACCTTCTTTGCAGAGTTCACTGACCTCATCCCTGAGACGTTCCCTATGTGTCTGTCCCGTGGCTCCCAGCCCCCTCCCAACAGTGCTCGCACTGGTTAGCTGGGTCTCTATATGTCTCCCTTTAGAATCTGAAATGCTCTTAAAGGAAGGGACAGGGTGCCTGGGTGGCTCAGTTGGTTGAGTGTCTGCTTTCAGGTCAGGTCATGAACCCAGGGTCCTGGGATTGAGTCCCCATCAGGTTCCCTGCTCGGTGGGGGGTCTACTTCTCCCTCTACCACCCCCTGCTGTGCATGCTCTCTCTCTCTCTCTCTCAAATAAATAAAATTAAAAAAGAAAAATAGGAAGGGACTCTCTTAGCTAGTTGGGTAACTGAGCTGACAGAACTGAACCAAGGGGGCAAAGTTTGATATGATAGATCAGTATGATAGATCAATATGATCAAAAGCAGGATTGATAAAACACAAGATGAATGAGGCCTGAGGCTGTAATATAAAACAAGGTGACTACAGCTGATGACACTGTGTTGGGTAATTGAAATTTGCTAAGAGAGTAGAACTTAAACGTTCTCACTGAAAAGGAGGAACCAAAGATGACTGTGAGGTGAGGGGTGGGAGTCCTTTTACCATGTTTACGTGTATCAAATAAGCATGATGCACACCTTAAATATCTTTTTTTTTTTTGTATTTATGTGACAGAGAGAGACACAGCGAGAGAGGGAACACAAGCAGGGGGAGTCGGAGAGGGAGAAGCAGGCTTCCCCTGATTAGGGGCCCGATGAGGGGCTCGATCCCAGGGCCCTGGGATCATGACCTGAGCCGAAGGCAGATGCCTAACGACTGAGCCACCCAGGCGCCCCCACACCTTAAATATCTTATAATTTTATTTGTTAATTATACCTCAATAAAAGTGAAATAAACAAGAAAAAATGCTCACAAATGTCAGAACACATGAGATCATTCTAGATGGTGTCTGTAGTAATTTTACAATTAAAATTAATATTACCTTGTAAGAAGTAACTAAAATTGCTTATTAGGCAAAAAGAGCGAGGAAGGGAGGAAGGAAAGATGGAAGGAAGATTGCTTTTTTCTAAATTTCTGAGCAGTAATAACTTATTCTCCCACTCTAATTCATTCAGGTTATGGGTTATTCTTTCTCAGCTTTTGTTATGTTCTCAGTATGATCCAGAATTTGGGGATATGCTCAACCCAGAACTACAGAACTAGATGAGTATTTGAAATACACCTGAAAGGAAAAAAAAAAAAGCTTCAACTAGGTTTTTATTTTTTTTTCCCCCATACCCAGGCTGGAACATTTTCCCAGTTGGCAGCCAACCAAAAAGAACAAGAAAATGAACAAAACAAAACAAAAACATCAAAAACCAAAATCTATGTCTATATAAGAGGATACGGGAAGATTTTTTTTAAATTTTGCTTTTCCAAATTTACGTAGCATTGAAATAACCACTACTTAGTGGTACTTGGAAAGGGAAGCCCTCTTTGACATATTGGAACAAGCGTGGTGTAACAATTTCTTCTACCTTGAGGACATCATGCTCAGTGAAATAAAGCAGTCGCAGAAGGACAAATACTGTATGATCCCACTGGTGTGAGGTTCCCCAGAACAGTCAAACTCAGATGGGAAGCAGAAAGGAGGTTGGCAGGGCCGAAGGCAGGAGGGAAGGGGGAGTGAGGACTTGAGGGATACAGAGCTGCATTTCTGCAAGAAGACAAGAGTTCTGTGGGGGCACCGTGGTGACAGACTGCAGTGTCTTCACTGCCCATTTAAAAATGGTTCAGGAGGGGGGCTCCTGGCTGGCTCAGTCGGTAGAGTATGCCGCTCTTGATCTCAGGGTTGTGAGTTCGAGCCCTATGTTGGGGTAGAGATTACTTAAAAACGGTTAAGATGGTTAAAACGTTAGGTGTTTTTTTTTTTCGTTACGTGTTTTTTTTTTTTTTTTAATGATTTTATTTATTTATTTGACAGAGAGAGAGAGATCACAAGCAGGCAGAGAGGCAGGCAGAGAGATAGGGGGAAGTAGGCTCCCCGCTGAGCAGAAAGCCCGATGCGGGGCTCGATCCCAGGACCCTGAGATCATGACCTGAGCTGAAGGCAGAGGCTTTAACCCACTGAGCCACCCAGGCGCCCCACGTTTGTGTTTGTTTGTTTGTTTTTACCACAACTAAAATGCAAAAGCTGTTTCTTCTCTGCAAGACTGTGGGAGGCAGATTGTGTAGGGGATTGCTTGTGGATGATCGCGAATTGTAGAAGAAAGGAGCAGTGCCTAAAGGGATACGGTGGAACCAGTCAGAGCCTTTCCCGAGTGCCGAGTGCCGACGTCTCAGGGCTTCAGAGGGAGGCCCAAGGGCCCAGGCCAGCCGGGCAATGTGTGGGGACACTGTTTCTCCAGCAGGGTCACCTCCCGTCCTAGTGGGAAGTGCTCAGGACGGCGTGAGTGGAGCACAGGACATAGTATTTCTCTGGGTCTGGCGCAACTCTTCGGTGGCCCTTGAAGGGAAGCCCGTGAGCTCTATGGTACTGGGGCCGTCCCTGCCGTGACAGGCCCTGATTTCATGGCGGTCCTGCCTCCCTGTCCCGCAGTGTCCAGAAAACTGGATTTAGGTCCATCGGAACTGGTGGGCAGGGAGGGAGCCCGGTTAGGTCATCCTTGTTCCTGAGGCTGTCTGTCCCAGCCTGTGTCGCCAGCACCTGCAGAGTCTGCTGCTCTGGGTGATTCCAGAACATCACCCAGTCCCACACGCGGGGGTTCCTGAATTACCCAGCTTTGAGCTGGCAAGCATTTGGGGAGGAAGAGAAGCTAATTTGCATGTGAAGTGACAACCCTCTTTAAAAGACTTTAACAGCCACTTTTATGACACTGCTTTAGAAGGATCAGTGTGACTCCCTGTGAGGAAGAGCTGGCCGGCTGGCGTGCTAGGCAAATCCCAGGATGCCAGGACAGAAGTAGGACCATCCCTGGAATGCTGTCAGTTTTCCTGCTGTTTGGATGAGCCTCTGGGCTTTGTTGGCCCTGTGAGGTGCTCAGTGATGACCCGCCCAGGTATCTCCTTAGGAGTATTGCTGACTTCTCTCTCTCTCTCTTTTTTAAGAGTTTATTTATTTATTTGCCAGAGAGCGCACAAGCAGGGGGAGCAGCAGAGGGAGAGGGAGAAGCAGGCTCCCCACTGAGCAAGGAGCCCAGTGCAGATGCGGGACTCCATCCCAGGACCCTGGGATCATGAGCTGAAGGCAGACGCTTAATGACTGAGCCACCCAGGTGTCCCTTTCTGAAATTGGTGGCCAATTTCTGAAGCTTTGTGGTGGAGGTAGCCGCTGCCCCAGGCTGTCTCACTATGAGAACATGATTTCTATTCATCCTCCCACACGCGCGTAGCCCTGGAGTCACCAGGGGACTTGGCCAGGCCCTAGGGATGGCTTTCTGTAGATCTTCCCCATTCCTGGAGTGGATACCAGTCCGAGGCTGGTGGGGAAGCACGGCCACTCCTCTCTATTCCTGTATGCTAGCGATATTCAAACTCACAGGAACTAGAGGGAGAAGGAAACGAGAGAGACCCAGGCTAGCATTTGAGTTCTCGTGTTGCTTTGAGAAAGGGATGACGTGACATCTCTGAGGCTCGTTTTCCTTATCTTTTCAAATAGGAATAAAAAGAATAATTTCTCCCGTCACTTCTCCAGGGGCAGGAGCTATGAATCTCGGTCAGGGGCATGGAGCGGCAGGGGGTTAGGGGTGGAGCTTGGAGTTGGGGGCAGGAGAAGGTGCTGCCATCCAGGGTTAAATAGAGCAAGATGTGGTGATTTAATGAGAGAATAGAAAACAAGTTTTTTCCTTATTCTGGGTAGAGGTGAGTGCCGAGGGAGTTCTTTGGATATCGCTGTTTCAGTATACATGTTCTTACACGTGGCTTTTTAATTGATGGATTATAATGTACACTTGTTTTCCGTCGTACTAAATTTAGATTCCTCTGTTTCCTATGAGCTTTCCTCTTTAAAGGGTGTTACGTTTGACAGGTTTTATTCTCTGCCCATCTTCTCCCTTCCTTTCACACTGAACTTGAACTGCAGTCCCTGGGTAAGTTTCCAATAAGGGGCCTGCCCTGTGTGCCTGGGAGTTTATTTTATGGCTGGTAGGTGATTGCACGAACATGAAATAAACCCCTAGGATAGTAAATAATGTGATTGTTTAAGATTAGCCTTCAAAAGAAGGCAGCCACACTCTTGTAAAAATTTAACCTTATAGCCAGGAAGTGCCATTAAATTTGGTTAACAGTTCTCGCTGCTGCTTATAAACTTACAAGTGGGCCTAGAGAACAGGAATTTAATCTGAAACCTGATTATTTGCCTTTGTTCACAAATGAATCACATACATTTGGAAAGGAAGAGAATCACAACAACATTCCCGTTTTTAGCTGGTCTCCCTTTACCAAAAACAAATGTAAAAAAAACCTGTGTCATTGTTAAGGTGGTCTTTCCTCCGTGCATCCTAGACGGTCCCTCTAGAGAAGGAATCGGCTTCTGTGTGTGTGTGTGTGTGTGTGTGTGTGTGTGTGTGTGTATTTATTAAGATTTTATTTATTTGAGAGAGTGAGAGAGAGCACAAAAGGGGTAAGGGGTAGAGGGAGAAGCAGACTCCCCGTTGAGCAGGGAGCCCGATGCAGGGCTCCATCCCAGAACCCTGGGACTCCAGGACTCCAGGATCATGACCTGAGCCGAAGGCAGACACTTAATCGACTGAACCACCCAGATGCCCCAGCTTCTGTATTTAATAACAACATCTTCCCCACTGCCTGCCAAAAAAAGATTCTAATTTCTAGTCTGATAAAACCCTGCCCAGTTATTCATTTTGAACAACTAAAACCTATTGCACCCCAAAGCTGGGTTTCGACAGTATATTCGAATGGCACCATATTTCATTAAATCGAAGATGCTGTGTGTTGTCAGATACACATCCTGATGCCAGAGAGGTTAGTATGCATCTTAGATTTGGTGAAATACAGCACAAGGGTTTCCCTTTTTAAATGCTGAGTAAATGAAACGTGGGAGACTTCCTTACTGCCCCTCGAAGGACAATATATGAAGGATACATATTCTTTCTCAATGAAAAGAAATTTATCTTTTAGAAAAAAATTAATTTTATTACATTTCTTAAAATAACAGTCCTGGTCTTTCTACATCCCTAAAGCAGGATTTGGGACTCTGCAGTATGAGTTATTTTTTGCTTTCTTAGTTCAAATCTCATATGATTTGGCTATGATAACACACCTGTTTTTCAAATTTGAGCTTTTAAATGAAGACTGTATTATTCTAAGAGGAAATGGCTAAATTTAAACAATTTTAATATACATTGTTCATTAAAAATTATGTAAGATTAGGGGTACCCAGGTGGCTCAGTCAGTTAAGTGTCTGACTCAGTTTCAGCTCAGGTCATGATCTCAGGGTCCTGGGATCGAGCCCTGCATCAGGCTCTCTGCTCAGAGGGGAGCCTGCTTCCCCCTCTCTCTGCCTGCCTCTCTGCCTACTTGTGATCTCTCTCTCTGTGTCAGATAAATAAATAAAATCTTTTAGAAAAAAAGTTATGTAAGCTTAAAATAAATATGTATAGTTATTATAGTTAAGGAAGTAGATCATTGCAGAAAGTTTGGGGAAGATGATAATATTTTAAGCTTTACAAAACTGTGTTAGGTATGTCAGTTAATAACCAGATTTACATACTGAAAGTTATTCTTGTAAATTAGTGGTGTATTAATAATTATTGTATTATAATACGTTATATATATTATAATATATAATACAATATTATTGTATTATTATTGTATTATTAGTTTTGATAGGTCTTACTTCTCTTCCTCCCTCCAAGTGTTCTAATTTGTAATAGTCTTCTGTGTGTCTGTTCTTTTCCAGATTACTGTCTTGGATGCAAAACGGAGCATGAACATTGGGATATTTCTTAAGCAATTTAAGAAGTAAGGCTTTTGCACACCTTTGTAACTTTAGGCATATCCCTGCTGTCAGCATCTGTCTGTGGGTGTGGCTGAGCTGAAAATTCAGCTTCTAAGATGAGCAAAAGTCACTCCTCATACCTGCCTACCCTCCCTCAACCCATGGCGTGATGAGTGTGCAAGTGCCTATCTTGCTCTCGGCTCTTTTCCTGCATGGAAGCATACATAACCTAGTAGCTTGAAGTACGGGCAGACTTGCCTGAGGGTGTCTGCTCAAGCCTGCCGTGCGGGGGAATTCATGAATTCCTCTGGAGTGTTGCCCCTCAGCAGAGAGTGGACGGGTCAGAAGACAGTGGTGAAATGCCAACATCTTGAGTGGAAAGGAGAGGCTCGCCAGAGTTCCACGCAACCAAAGGGGATCGCTTTCCTTCTCCCAGAGAAGACTCCCATGGTTGCAGCCACTTTCAGCTTTTTCTGGGATGCCCAAGGGTGGGCTTCTGGGTGCAGGGGCCTCTGGACAGTGTGTCGGGACCTTTCCCTGGCACTGGGGCTCCTGTGATCGCTGACACAGCGACTGGGAAGAAGGCAGGATGGGCAAAGGGTCGAGGTGATTTGTCTTAGTTTCATTGACTTGTGTTTCTTTGGCACTCTGACAGACGCGAAATGGAATCTAATTAATTGTCTTTTCAAGGTCTCCTCGGTCCATTGTAGAAGATATTCATCAGGGAAAGAGTGAGCATTATGGATCGGAGACCTTGCGAGAATTTCTTAAGCTTTTGCCGGAGTCAGAGGAGGTAAGGAATTTGGCACAGGAGTTTTAGATGGTAGGAACGATGATCAAAGCTCAATATTTTTCAGTGTCAGCACTCACATGGGAAGGGCCCTCTGCTACCCAGGGCCAGAGTCTTCTCACAAGTAGAAAGTGACCTAGTCGAGAGAGCATAAATGGCGGAGTTAGGGAACCTGGGTTTGAACTGGAGCTGCCTCCTTGCTTGGGCAAATTTCCTAACTCCAAGGAACTTAGTGTCTCCCACCTGTACAGTGAGGGTTTGCCAGGATGCTGAGCCCTTAGTTATGCATCCGGCGTGGTATCTGGCACACGGGACCTCAATGAACTTTGGTTTCCTTTTCCGTCGCCAATGACGGGTTTTGCTGAGGCTGTACCTAGGTTATAAATACGTATATCTTATACCCACAAAAACAAAAGGAAACCACTTTTGGATAAAAATGCTTTAAAATTTTGGTGAGGTAGGTAAACTGATAAATGTTGTTTCTGTAATTGACTTATAGGGGAAAATTGCTGTGATAGCAATTTAGGACTGCAATATCAAGTTAATTGATCTTTTTGGGGGGCTCTGAATTAACCGTTGAATGGTTAGAAGCTTTATTAAACCTTATAAAATTGTAATATGCCTTTTATTTCTGAAGAAGGGGACCCTGAAAACATTTAGTAAGACACGACATGAATATATGTGTTTACAAACATTTGAATAATGTAGAATCTTACAAAGTAAGAGTTTCAAGTTACCCTTTTACCCATGCAACTGGTTCATCTCTTCCCCATCCCACTCCTCTTCCCACACATAATTTATGACCTTTGACTTCAGTGCCATAAATAACAAGAGGAGTATATGTCTGTACTTCATCTTTTATATCAATCCGTGATAAACTTGCCATGCCAGCTTGAGAGTTTTACTTGGTAACAGTATTCTAAGTGTATTTGATAATCTGAACCTCTCTCTCCGTGTCAGGTTTTCTGTTTGCAAATTAAGTGTAATTTACCTAAGGCACGATTAATTACCAGCACTTATTAATGGCCATAAAGGGTCTTAACGTATTGAGGGAAAAGTATGTTAAATCATAGTTTACCCTGGATCTTATACACCGAACTTAGTCTTTTTTAATGTGGAGAATGAGAGTTTCAGAAATCTTAATTAGGATGGCTAGGGCTTAATTAATTTGGATTTTAAAAAGATTGAGTTGTTCTTCAAATCTGATCCCCCTTTGGGCTTTCTTTATGCCTCCTCCTTAGGACTTGCTCTGGTGCCTGCTCCTAAGTGACCTCATTGCTTGTTTCAGTGAGGGTCACATTTGAGAGTGCGTGTGAACACGCTCTGAAAGGCTCTACATTTCTAACTAAAGGGAGGTTAGGCGGGAGGGAGGCTGCCAGCTTCGTGCCTCGGTGAAGAGGTGGGAGATTAAGCACAGGTTTCCCTAATATCTTCATTTCTAATTTTAAATTCAGAGGTGATTAGACAATGCAAAGGCTGCGGAAGCCTCAGGGATTTTTCAAAGAAGCAACTTAGCTGTCAAGCCTCCCTGTAGTTGAGCTGGGAGGGGGCCGTAATTCAAAGCAGGGGGTGGGGGTGGTGGGGGGATGTTCAGGGCAAGACGACTGAAACCCACCAGAGTGCTGCTCCCCGCAGATGGTT
The DNA here is from genome assembly GCA_028646535.1 of Procyon lotor. Lineage (NCBI taxonomy): Eukaryota > Metazoa > Chordata > Mammalia > Carnivora > Procyonidae > Procyon > Procyon lotor. The sequence continues at coordinate 109,727,445 of CM053604.1, read as the reverse complement.
AGCCAGCCCCAGAGACTGTTCTGCTGGGATGAGATGGAGCCCCGAGATTCTGCCCTGCGGGCGCCGAGCCAGGCGCAGCTGCTTCTCTTGTCCCCTCTCCCGCCGCAGGGTCATCCTCAGCCTGAATACCCGACAGGCTTGGTCACACTTCTTCTTGTTTACATTACCGACTCTGGGCTTCAGTTCACCACACCCTCCACACTCAACTGGAAGCTTCCTTCAGCAGGAACACCCTGGCCGCCCCCAGGGCTTTTCGGCGCCCCTCCCTAAACCACTGTGGGGATCTGCGCTAGCAGAGGGCGGTTCGGTGCCCGTGGAAGTCACCTCCTGACAGATGCCTGCTGCGGGGACCCACTGGCCTCGCCCTGAGTGCCGTGTGGTCCCCATAACCACCCGGAGCAAGGCCAGCCCCCGAGTCTCGGGTCAAGGGTGGAGGCTGGGGGTGGGCAGGGGGGAGCCAAGGACAAGTGAGAGAGGTTTAGGAATGCATCAGGAATATGTTACTAAATGCACAAGTGTCTGCGTAACCGCATGTCGCTAAGCCTGGGGTGTAAGGTCCTGTGCTCATTTTTCGCACGAGAAGGGACTAAACATTGACAGAGTGTGTGTGTCCCTGTGTTCTCGGCACTGGGCAGGGCAGAATGCAGTCGAGTGAGATAATGGGATCAAGTGTGTAGTCGGTGTGCCTGGCACGTAGAAGGTCACTCAGTCACAGCTCTGATGATCCGGGGGTGCCTTTGGCATTGAATCCTCCCAGCCCCATTGTCAGATGGCCCTCAGGGTACAGATGGGAAACTGAGGCTCCTGGGGTGTCGCTGGAACTGCTCTCGTGTGTCCCATAGTTGACAGGCCCGAGAGGAGGGTGGATTTGCACGGGATTCGTCTGACCCCCCGCACAGTTACTTCTGCAGCGCTCTGCTGCATCCCTTTGAGGAAGGAAGGGCAAAGGTTCTCAGAACCCCACCTCGCACTGCGGGCCTCCCTCCCAGCCCTTTCATCGCCCCCGCACCCCCCAGAGCAGAGCCCTGGCGTGAGTGTAGCTGGAGTGATACCGTAATCTTATCAGCATGTTGAAAAGATGAGCGGAAACAGCCGTTTTTTCGGCCGTGCATTCTCCGCTGACAAGCCAGAAGAAGGTTAATTTGTTTTCAGGATTTCTCTGCCCTTCCCCACATATCTTTTGTCTGGCACGTTTTTTTTTTATTTTGCCTTAAACATTTGCACGGTTAAAACTTGCAGAGGAAGAAGGCAGGCCCAGAAATAAAAGCCCTGGGAGGGGGTTCTTTACTCTGAAAAGTATTCCTGTGGCCAGAGAGGGGACAAGGATGGGGCCCGTGCAGGAACCAGGGGTGGGAGGGGTGGGAAGGGAGCCCCATGTAGCCTGTGAGCCCTTCCCTCTGTTGGAACTGGGGCCCCACCCCTGTGTCACCATCAGGGATAGAGGGCTGGAAGGTGGTAGGAATTTCCTGTTCTCTCGGGGAGCAGGTTGGTTGCCTCCTCTGACATTTTTATCACGCCGTCCTGACCTTCTGTACCAACTCTGCCCCTGGGGGAGGGTGGGGAGAATGACCAGGAGGAAGCCCCCAGGTCTTCCCTTGGATGAGTCTTTTGGTGGGAAATCTCATTTGGAGGCCGTGTGAGTGGAATTAGGTGGGTTGAAGGAGTTCTGCCCTGGGAATGTGTGTCTCAGGGAGCGGGCTGTCTGCGTTTTGGACAGAAACCGGGCACAGCCAGGTCACAACGAGAGTCACTCGGCTCAGCCAACAAAATTATGCCCAACAATGTGTGATAAATGCTTTTTGATGATGATGAGAATGCACAATAATTATAGGGTTTGTTCGCCTCTCTTTTTTCCCTCCCTACCACTGCGAAGGTACAATAATCCCTCTTAATGAACGTGAGTCTCATTTTGAAATGGAATTAACGACTGTATACACAGCATCTGAATTAAGTACTACCTTTTCCATCACCATGCTCTCGAAATCCATAAACATTTTTAGCTCTTTATGTAAGTGAAGGAGATTAATCATTGTTCAGTTACAGTTTGAGCACATGTTTAATAGAAATACCTCCCAGGTTTATTTAGCGTGACCTATTCTATATGCTTTAGACAGAAAATTGCGCTGTTCTTTTCAGAAGCTTTGCATATGCTGCATGGACGGTCTTAGAAAAGGCAGACAACCTCTGCCCCTTTCCATATATAGTGAATTGCTAAAGTCTAGTTCAGAAGGGATCAGGACCTCATCTTACGGTTTTCTCCGTTCAGCAGCTAGGTACGGATTTGAGTTTAGTTAAACCAGAAATTCCATCTGCCCCTAAATTGAATAAGACTAAAAATGGGAAATTCAACTTGGGGCCCTAAAGGTAGAGGAAGCAGTGCAATTCTAGAAATCACTATTTTCTGCCCATTTTAAAAAAAATGTAGTCTTAAGCATCAGACTTAAGTCTAGGGTGTCCATCGGCACTGTGATATTTTGTACTTTCAGGTTATTGATGTAGATACTTTAGTTTGTGGAATTTTGCAAATACTCACTGCTCTGTGTTTTGGAGCTGTCGTTTCCTATTTCTCAAGACACCGAAAAGGCATGTTATTCTTATGGGCACCCGCCATGATCCCTGGGATGGAAGAGAGTCAGCCTTATAAATACTAATGAAAGATGGTGAGTGCTCATTGGCTATGGCAGGTGCAGAGGTAGGCTGTCTGCCTTACCCCAGGTTCGATTTACCATAAAGTACTTTTGTTGCAAGATGCTCTACGATGGTGGACGTAGTAGAGAAGTTTCCACTATTGGGCCGGTCCATTTTTCTGCATGAGGGAGGCACTGATTTGCTCTGATGCGGTTTGAGAACTTTCTCTTTGCTTCTATCCCCACCTGCTAGCTGTTTGGGTATATTCCTGTGTCAGAACACTTTTGTTTTTCTTTGCTACGGTTGAAAGAATAACTTTGTGTTGAGTTTAAATTTTTACAAGAGTAATCGTGTTCGTACAGACATTTTAGGACATAAAAATGAGCAGCAAAAGAATATAATAATCCTATCACCTTGTGTAGGTCGGGGGGTGGCTTCTAATCTTCTCCCCCGCGCCTGCAGTGTGTGCATGGGTGATGGGGGTCGTAGTGGATGGTTTCTCGTAAAATTTCTAGAAATGGGATCTGACTGTACATTCTGTTTTATTACCTGATCTTTTTCAAATGGGAGGTCTTGACATTGACCCCTCAGCTGCTTAAGCTGTTTTCCTTTTTCTCTTCCCACTGGAGAGCTGGCGTGTCCTTGCCTCAGCGCACGGCAGCCCCTTGGTGTAAGGCTCTCCTGTGTGGAGGGGGACTTGGCTACAGAAAGGTCTGTTAGCCCTCCCCCAGGCTGAGTATTTTATATCCAAAATACCCAAAATAGTAAGATTTCTTTTCATTAGGGGCCTACAGGACCGTGTTATAATGACGACCCAGTATCCGCTTTCTTCTCCCAGTGTCTCCCAGATTATAACTTACGGAAAATTTTCGTCCTTAGAACTGACCCTTTTCCTGAGGATTCCTAGGGCTCTGATTCTCCGGATCAATTGAAGTTATTTATACCCACACATATAACACAGCTCTTCTCATTTGTTTGGTTTTTCTTCTTTCAAAAAAACATAGTCGATGTGATGATTTCCTTTTCTGTCTTTTCTAGGGTCTCCATTTTTATTAATTTGAATTTAGCAGTGAAATCTTAATTTTCTTACAGGGATTCTAAGATGAAATTTAAAATAATGTTACATTTTAATCACAAGCTATTTTTTTTTTCTGTTCTCTTCTCTGTCTTTTAGATAAAGAAATTGAAAACATTTAGTGGAGATGTGTCCAAGCTGTCCCTGGCGGACTCCTTTCTGCACTACTTGATTCAGGTGCCAAAGTAAGGCTCGTCTATTCCTGTTCATTACAGAGGAAGGGTTTAAAAACAGTGACATTAAATGCTACAGTTATACTTTTTTTTTTTTTTAAGATTTTATTTATTTATTGGACAGAGAGATGCGGCAAGCAGGGGGAGTGGGAAAGGGGGAAGCAGACTCCCCACAGAGCAGGGAACACTATGTGGGGCTCGATCCCAGGACCCTGGGATCATGAACCTGAGCCGAAGGCAGACGCTTAACCCACTGAGCCCCCCAGGCGCCCCGACAGTTTTACTTTTTATTTTTCAGCTATTCAGTTCGGATTGAAGCCATGGTGCTAAAGAAGGAATTTTTGCCTTCTTGTTCTTCTCTGTACACAGACATAACAGTTCTAAGAACTGCGACAAAAGGTAAGGGACCATGTGATGCTTTATGTAATTTGTTTTTCGTAATTTTGGGGGTAGCATTCTAGAGTTCGGTCTGGGTTTTTTTTGTCTGTCTTTTTTCTTTGTTTTTGTTTCTTAAATTCCGCATATGAGCAAAATCGTAGAATTTGTCTTTCTCTGACTTATTTTACTTAGCATTATACCATCTAGATCCATCCATATTGCTGCAAGTGGCAAGATTGCATTCTTTTTTATGGCTGAGTAGTACTCCACTGTGTATATACACCACATCCTCTGTATCCATCCATCTGTTGATGGACACTTGGGTTGCTTCCATATTTTGGCTACTGTAAATAATGCTCCAGTAAACAGGGCTGCACATATCCCTTTGAGTTAGTGTTTTCATATCTGGGGAGTAAATACCCAGTAGTGGAATTACTAGATCATGTGGTAATTTATTTTGAACTTTTTGAGAAACCTCGCTACTGTTTTCCATGGTGGCCGCAGTGGTCTGGTAGCAGTTTCTTTTAAAAAAACAAAACAGGGCACCTGGGTGGCTCAGTTGGTTCAGCAACTGCCTTCGGCTCAGGTCATGATCCTGGAGTCCCAAGATCGAGTCCTACATCGGGCCCCCAGCTCCACAGGGAGTCTGCTTCTCCCCTCTCAGGCTCTCTCTCTCTCAAATAAGTAAAATCTTACAAAACAAAACTGTTCAATTGAAATGAGAAATGCAAAGTCCTAATTCTGCTACACCCTAAAGAGAGAAATGAGATATTACCTGGGATGACAATTAAGGCTTATTCCCATTTACTTTCCTCCCTAATTAATTAATTGATGACCAATTAATTAGCATCTTAACCTCCCATAAAAGAGGATTTCTTTCGTCCTGAGCTTCAGAGTAAACCTTGCTGTTTGTAGCTCGCTCTTGCTCCTCTCCCAGGTCAGCTTTCTGTGTGCATGCTGTGTGTGTGCATGTGTGCGTGTGTGCGTGCATGCGTGTACGATGCGAATGCTCAAAGCCTGGGCACTTAGGCCAGCCACATCCTCATGCTCTGGTGTGTGTGTGTGTGTGTGTGTGTGTGTGTGTGCGCGCATGCGTGTGCTCAAAGCCTGGGCACTTAGGCCAGCCACATCCTTATGCTCTGGCCTCTGGTGTACAGGATCTGCTTTTCCAGCAGCATTCCTCCTTTCTTCCTCGCTCCTCCTGGGCATCTCCAGTGTGACCTTCTGCAGGTTCCTCAGGGTTCTGCTCTGTGTCTTCTCCCACCTGCTTCCCCTTGAGTGGGCTATTTGCATTTGATAGGGGCGAGTGGGTCGTTTCCATTTCTTTGAACGTCTTGCCTGCCCAGCTCTGGGCCACTCTCCAGAGTTGCTCTCCTGTCTCCCTCCATGGCGATGGGGTTTTGCCCTTAGGCATGTATGGCGCTGAGCAAGCAGGCCTTGCCCAGGTGTGGGCGCTTCTCAACTCCAAGGCTCTCCCCACCCCTCCCATCCTGCCGAATCCCACATCCAGCACCAGCCTGATTTCCTCTGGGTTGTTTTCTGGATTTCTAGGCATCGGAGAGCTGTTGATTCGTACTTGATTTTCCTGTTCAGTTGCTCTGGCCCATGTTGAGATAGTTTTGCTCTTCAGCCCATCGTATTTTCTTCAATTTAGAGAGGAGACTCAGAATCCAGGGCAAGTTTTCTTCTTTCCAGAGGGAGGCCTGTTAAAATTTCTTCCTATACACACCAGGGCTATTGCTGCACCGTTGGAAGGGCTGTTCCTCCTGTTCACATCGAGGTGCAATAGTTCTCGTAGTGAGCCGTGCGAGTCTGTGGGCATGGTGGAAACATTTATCTGGTTAACCTTCAAATACTGGCCTTCTGAGATAACATAATTCAGGCAGTGATCCAAATGTAATTTTCTGAAAGTAATACCACACTTAATGGAGAATATGGACTTTAAAAAATCATAGGTAGCTTTTTATTATCTATATATACTGTAATTTTAATAATCATCAAACTGTGCTTTTAGCTTTTGAAATACATTAACAATTTTTAATAATGTTGATTTGCATCGATGTGTGCACAGAAACTTCTGTTTAAAGATATATTACAGTGATTGGCTCCTTTACAGACCTTAAGCCATTCCAAGTGCAATGTGTAGTTTTGAATAAAATGGACAGACTTTGGGTGCCCAGTGCCTAAGGGTTAGTGCTTTGCAAGTCATTTACATGTCATCCCAGCCTGTTTATTTTTTATCTCCTCATAGCTCAGGGACTAAGCAAAATGTTGCTCTCCATTAGTTTCCATCTTCTTCTATAGCTATAACCTCAAAGGCTGGTGGGATCAAAAGGGAAAAAAATAAAGAATTGCTGAGGAAGAGGTGGTTCCTCTACCACAGTGTTCTGCTTTTCATAAGGCCTTTGCATTTTCCACTCCTTGAAAATGTCCCTTCTTATGTGGTAGATATATATACAATGGAATACCATGCAGCCATCAAGAGAAACGAAATCTGGCCATTTGCAACGACGTGGATGGAACTGGAGGGTATTATGCTAAACGAAATAAGTCAGTCAGAGAAAGACAATTATCATATGATCTCTCTGATATGAAGAATTTGAGAGGCAGAGTAGGGGGTCGTTGGGGATTGGGGGAGGGAAATGAAACAGGAAGGGATGGGGAGGGAGACAAACCATAAGAGACTCCTAGACTCGTGAAACAAACTAAGGGTGGCTGGGGGGGGGGCTAGGGATAGGGTGGCTGGGGTTGTGGACATTGGGGAGGGTATGTGCTGTGGTAAGTGCTGTGAAATGTGTAAGCCTGAGGATTCACAGACATGTACCCTGGGGCAAATAATACATTACATGTTAATTAAAAAAATAAATTAAAAAAAGAAAGAAAATGTCCGTTTTTGAAGTATTTCGTGAGACATTGAAGCATCATACGTATTGGTTCCCAGTTAGACACTGGGACACGGATTGCCGGTAGCGAATACAGAATGTGCTGCTTGATTTGTTTTTTCCGGTCTTCATACGCGGGTCAGGGTCAGAGCTTGCTTCAGGCCCTGTTGAACTGGGATGTGGTGGCTGTCTCTGTGCGCTGAAGCTGAGGGCCCCGCGCTGTGTTCTTTTTGACAGAGCTGATGCTGTGTGAGGAGCTACACTCGGTACTACACTTGGTGCTGCAGGCAGGGAACATCATGAACGCAGTAAGTAAAATTCAAAAAATATTCAAACGTTGTGTTTCTAAGTTTATGTGCCCGTCCGAAGGCATACGTATATATTTTTTTCTTTCGATTTGTCTTCTTTAGGGAGGGTATGCTGGCAATGCAGTAGGATTTAAACTGTCTTCTTTGCTCAAATTAGCAGACACAAAAGCAAACAAACCTGGGATGAATCTTCTGCACTTTGTTGCACAGGTATGTGGAAGTGGTGAATTCAGAGAGAAAGGGAGAGAGGATGAGTGTGAATCCTCCGGAGGTGGGAGGTTTGTCCCAGATATTAGGTGACGTCCCACAGAGATAAGAGAGGACGGGGTGGGCTCCAAGAAGGTTCTGTTTGCAGAAGTGCTCTGCAGATTCCTGAGCTGAGCAGCCCCGCACCTGGGGCTGTAGGCTAGGAGGGCAGTGGAGGGGTTGCGGGGGGAGGCAGGGGTCAGGGCTGGTGAGGCCGATGAGGAAGGATCCACATCCTAAACGCTGAGGAATCTGGATTCATGCTTCAGCAGTAGGGAGCCAGTGGAAGCCCATGCCCAGCTTAATGGCCTGGCCAGGTTGGCTTTGTTTTTCGGAAAATCAGGCACTATGGGGGATGGGCTGGAGTGGCGAGAGAACTAGAAATGGGGCCCCTCTTGGCGGAAGGCGGCTCTCTGATGGTTTGGCGAGAGCTGAGAGTCAGAGTCACGACCACAGGGATGGAGGGCAGAGGCCTGGGCGCGGAGACACCCCTGCCGTTGGGCTGACTAGACTCGTGACGGGTTATGTGTAGAGAGTGAGGGAGCCCGAAGAGTGAAAAGGGCCGCTTCCATTTGCTCCCCTTGGTGAACTCTTGAGTCAGGGTGCCTTGCGACAAGCACCGGGCTTGGCGTCTGCACCCTCTGTCACCTCCGATCCTGACTGGGGCTCTGGGATGCCAGAACAAGCAGTTACAAAGTGAAAAATGAGCCAGCAACAGCTTTCTGTCTGTTGTTACATTATCTCCAATTACGAATTGTACCACTCGTACCACTTTGTTTTTCCTTTGTGGGATCGCCTTTGTTGTGTGGACCGCGTGGCTGCCGCTGTAAGCTGGGCTGGCTTCTGAGGGGCGGGTGCTTCACAACAGGACCGAACTGGGCTTTGGACCTGTCTTTTATTAGCTCTCCTTCCTCAGACGTCTAAGTTGCTTAAATGTTAAGACCCTCAATTTTTTCCTCTAATCATGGGGCTAGTGATCCTTCCAAACAGGTAACCAAGAGGGCTGAGGGGGCTAATTCCATAAACTGCTTACTTCAGTGTCCGGCCTATAGGAAGCTCTCCATAAATAACACACACAGTTATCACTGCATTCTTCGGAAGACAGAGGACGTGTTGAACTCAGGTCTCATTTAATAAGTTGATTTTCAGGACACTGAAACCAGAAAATGTATTCCTTATCGCATGGGCCTCACAGCTGGTCTTCCGTCAGTCCCTTTATTTTATTTATTTGTTTGTCTGTTTGTTTGTTTGTTTTTAAGATTTTATTTATTTGACAGAGAGAGAGCACAAGTAGGCAGAGAGGCAGGCAGAGGGAGAGGGGGAAGCAGGCTCCCCGCTGAGCAGAGAGCCCGATGCGGGGCTTGATCCCAGGACCCTGAGATCATGACCTGAGCCGAAGACAGAGGCTTTAACCCACTGAGCCACCCGGGTGCCACTCTGTAGGTCCCTTTAGATCCGTGGAGCCACGTGCTCTGTGTAACTTGGTCCCTGCCCATGGGGAGACATTTCCAGAGCTGGTAATTGCTCCCTTGGTGTCCACCTTCCATGTATCCCCTGAACAGGTGAAGAATCCAAACGCCTCCGTGGCTTGTGCACTTTCTGCTTAAACTCATTTTGCAAACTGGTTTAACCGCTGAAGGCATCTCGGTCGTTTAAAGGCACACTCATAGGTATGGGTGGTATTTAAGCAAGATGTATTGGATTCTCTCAGCAACAATGGGCCCTGCTAAGCCACCACCCACCTCCTTTGAGTTTGTGTGCCCATGAATTGTATTTCACGTCAGGATCTGTTGCTCTGGGAAGTTAAATACATCTGGAGAGTTAGGGGAGTTCTGGTAAATCTTACTAACGGAGGAATATAAGAGTTCACATTTCAGTGAATTGCTCTGAATAATATATCAAGCATAAAAACAAGAACTTTAAGGTCCCTTTCAGTCTTGGGATAATTATTTCCTTCCAGTTTTATACATACAGTAGAGAAAATTCTGTTTTTTTTCTAGGAAGCCCAAAAGAAAGATGCCGTCCTTCTAAACTTTCCTGAAAAATTACACCATGTTCAGGAGGCTGCTAGGTAAGCAAAGAAGACTGAAAGTGAATTCTGAGAATTCACAGTTTTGTTTTTTTTAAAACTACTTTTTTTTTTAGATTTATTTATTTGAAAGAGAAAGCGAGAGCATGAGCAGGGGCTGGGGAGGGGGAGAGGGAGAAGCAGACTCCTCGCTGAGCAGGGAGCCCGCTATGTGGGACTCAATATTAGGACCCTGAGATAAGGACCTGAGCCGAAGGCCAATGTATAACCGACTGAACCTCTCAGGCAACCCCAAACTACTTTTTAATGAAACTGGTGAGTATTTTATACTTCTATAACATTTTATAACTTTAAAAAGTTTTGTCTTGTTGAATTTTCAGACCTCCCTTTTATTTGCTCACCGAGGTGTGTGTGCACCTTTGGAATTTGGGGGTTTTGAAAAATTAAGCTGTATTTTTAATCGAAAAAGCACCATTGCAGTCTTTTCTAATGAATATCATCAGTGTAAAAACAATATGGATTAAGAACTTCAAATCCCTCCACACCCAAAAGATAGAGCTCAAACAACACAGTCTATTACCTTGGGAGTTGGTATATATCAGCCAAACTTCCAGGGCCATTTCCTTGTAGAATGTAACATGGTACATTTATTTTCTATTGCATTTGGAACCATACCAAGGGTTGGGAAAGGATTTTGTTTTAAATTAGTCACTCAGCCTTACGGAGAAAGTATCTACCAGACATAAAGCTGTGTTTACATCGCTTTAGTTTGCTGCTGATCCCAGTATAGTTGTGCATTTTAATGTCTGTGCACTCTAATCTATGTATATGAGCTATTTTGAGTTCTGTGTTTTTAAATTTACAGTACATATCCCTGTGTCCAGGGGCATATGTTCAATAACCAGCTTTCCCGGGAGGAAATCCTGGTCTGGAGCATTTGCTGATTTCCATGGTGTGAATACTGCTACCGTGGCAGATTCAAGCCACTGGTGTGGCCTCACTGAGTGGGGAGTCGGGAGGGGTGCCAACACCCCCAGTGGCCTCTTGCACGCTGGCTCCAGTGAACCACTTCTAGTCCTGTGCTTGCGATCTGAGTGATTATATCTGATTATGAGAGCTATGAACCCGATGCAGAAATACACCAACCATAGCTCTTCAAGCCAAGCCCTGTCATTGGCCAGTGTCTCAGTGTTACTGATTATGAACATGTAACCACAGATGACATGTCTTTCCCAAAGTGAACTTATGAGGCCATAGTCATGAACCGTTCATAGTTCCCATTTACAGATTTTCAGATTATCTCCCCTCCCCCCAAGAAGGAGCATCTTATAAGATACAAACTGCTCTGGTTTTGAATTTCTAAAAGAAATTCGTGTGGGAATATTTTCCCCCTGACTGGTACAGATATATACTAATATGGAAATAAACCAGTACGTTTTCGAGCTGACATTTCTGGTCAGAGTTAGCTGGGGAAGTTTAGCTAGATACTGTCTTAGAAGATGAAGTTTGTTTATTTGAAATGGAAGGTGAAGTGTCCTAGTGAAGTACGAACGGACAATGATGAATGGTGGTGGAAGACTTCACTCCCTACAGAAATTCACGATGGAAGCGTGAAGGCATCCTAGCTTATGAGTTTGCTAAGTGAATTCCACCTGGATTTTAGGTTTCAGCTCTTCACTATACTCAGTGACAAAAATACCACTCCTCTCCTAATCTTGAGCTGACATATGTAACAAATGCCTGGTAGTCAGTCCTGCCATTATTTTGCAACATTGTTGGCCAAGTGTTAGTTCTCTGTACCATCCAGAGAGCTTACTCTGGCTGCCCTTGGCAACAGGAGGTCAGCTTAGTATCTCCTTATTGCCCCGCATGTCTACATTGCCTGGCTTTGCGTGAGTGAGAGCTTTTTTTTTTTTTTTTTTTTTTTTTAAAAGATTTTGTTTATTTGACAGAGAGAAATACAGCGAGAGAGGGAACACAAGCAGAGGGAATGGTAGCGGGAGAAGCAGGCTTCCTGCAGAGCAGAGAGCCCGATGCGGGGCTCCATCCCAGGCCGCTGGGATCTGACCTGGGCCGAAGGCAGCCGCTTAACGACTGAGCCACCCAGGCGCCCCATGAGAGCTTTTGTATTTGGGGCAGGGAAGAGGGGAAGTCTCTGAGTCCCGCTGGCTTTGATTTGGTAATGCTTCTTGCATAAAGGTGTTCAGACCCACTTTGTGAATAGCTTTACAGGTCTCATGCTTTCGTTATCTCGCCAACAAGGACAAAGTTACAGCCTTCTGTCTTCAAACCAGTATGTCTCTAAGAAGAAAGGGACTCTTAAGAAAATGGGTGGAAACTCTAAATGTGGTACATGCCATCGCAGTGGCTCTGCCCACCCGTTGGTCTTGCTCCGTGCGCCATGACACCACCTTCCCTGCGCCACCTGCCCACTCTCCCCTTTCTCCTTGTAGGTTATCTCTGGATAACACAGAGGCAGAACTGCACTCGCTCTTCATCAGGACGAGATCTCTGAGGGAAAACATTCAGCGGGATGGTGAACTCTGTCAGCAGATGGAAGATTTCCTTCAGGTATGCGGGTGATCTGAGACCGTTCTCTCTCATTTTGGCTTCCAGCCGCACCTGCCAGGACTGGTTGGGTCGCAGGGCTTTGGGGAAGCAGCAGTTCCCATTCATATTCCCCCCCACCCGCCCCGGGTCAGTAGAAGGACCTCTGTATTTCAGTGCCCATTCTTTTTCGGGGTTGGCTTTCTAGAAGGGGCTGTCGGATGTGGTCTGAACCAAGGGCTGGCCTCCATCCATCACTGCGTGATCGACACCAGCACACCGTGCTGCAGCGAACTGATAGCAGCCTAGGGAGCCAACACTTGGCAGCTGATGCCTGGCAACTCAGGTTTGGCTTCCCAGCCGTGGTGTAGGAGTTTCTGCCTCCTGATCAAACCTCTAGACGGCAGGACGAAGTTCCACGGAAACCGTAGACACCTGAGAACGCGGGCTTGTTTGTTCCCTCACTTGTTTTTATTGAGGAAACAAGCTACGTTTTGGCATGTTTTGTAAAGAGAGCGCGAGTGCACAGGAGAGCTGTGCCTATCAACACCCCAAATACATCAGCCCCACAGGGTGTGTCGGGAGCCGCTCTGAATAACATCAACAACAAAAAAAATACAGCAGAGTGGACATGTTTGTGACAGCTCATCGTGACTCACTAATCACATAGTCTGACATACCTCTTTTATCTTCCTTATTTGAAAAAAAAAACAGTGGCAGCTTTTCAGGGGAAGTGGCACATGAGACCTTAAATATCAGTGCTTCGAGCCTTGCAGGGGGGCGGGGAGGGGGCGTGTGTGGCGGGGTTGCTCTTGGCGGCGGGAACAGGGGCTCTGGAGGTTCTACCTACCCAAGCTTTCACTCGTCGACTCATAATGAAGCCACAGCAAACAAATATTACACGTTTCAGCTCCCTTGGGCAAACATTTCGTTTGGCTCTGGGGGGAGCTTACTTATTTTTATTACTAAACGTGGGTTCTGTATTTTCTTTCCACTCTAACCAGACAGATACTCTCTTTGACACACACAGATTCTTCTCAGGGAAACAACACGGCAAACACCACCATAGAAACACCTAGCAGTAGGTGAGAGAGCACTCAGCAGTAAGCACAGATGAGGGAAAGCCAGAAACTGAGGGAGAAGGCCCACCCCACCGTGAGAGGAGCATTCTGGATGTCCCCTTCCCTGGCTCTTAAATTAAATATTCATATTTTATGCTACATAGCAGTAGGGAAAGGCTTCTGATGAAAAACAGCTCTGTCCCAGCCGCCCCCCCCAGACTACTCTTTCAAGGCAACCTTGTTTTAATGCTAAAGGCTTCTTTCTAGGAGTCATTTTTATCTGTGTAAATCCAATATTCCCACGCAGCTATTTATTTTTCTTTTTTATATTCAGTTCCTTCTTAAACAGGGGAGGGGGTGTAATTCTGTAAGGTAGGTTAGCCTCAGGCCATGAAGGGCTCTGAATGCCAGTCTGAAAACTTGGGACTGTGCTCTTAGCCATGGGAAAAGATTGAAGTTGTGTGTGGAGAAAAAAAGACAGGAACACAGCTTTGTAAATCTGTCTCCATATTCTGACCCTCCGGGCAAGAGAGAAGGAGTAAATTGGTTTGGAACTGTCTGGAGCAGGCAGGTGAGATGTGAAAAGTCGAATTTGCTAGCACAGCTCCTCATCTCTCGTCAGTTACACTTGGCCAGTGTAGCTTTGGACTTTGTCATTTGGGGTCCTAACTGGGCAGAAAACTAACTCTTAGCAAAACAAAAACAAAAACAAAAAACTCTGAGCTTGGTGATTTTCCACACCCACATTCAGAACGTTTCACTTTCCGGAGTCCTCAGCCTGACTGTCGTGCGTGTAAGTTTTTCCTTCGTGGTTCTCTCTCCATCCCCAGGGGATCTAGTGATGAGGCACGGGATGTGGAACCAAGCTCCCGTGTAGGGTCTTGTCAAGAGTCCTATTTTTCTGTAGTTGAGTTATTTTTGGCTAGAATCCACCTTTCCCCCTGCGGAAGAATGACAGGCAAAGATTTATCCTTTCATGAATACCCTTCTCCCCATAAAGAATAATAGAGCGTGAACTCTATTTTATTTGAACTCTATTAGCACTGCCTTGGGCTACTGACTCAGATGGTTACTTTCTCTGGTATTTGGCTTCCTAAATGGTTTTGGCTTCTTACTACCTCTTGAGTGTGTTTGGTGCAAGAAAAGGACTTTCAAGGGGGAAAAGTGTTGGAGTGGGAGGGAGGCGATGAGTCTTCTCAGAATCGCCCGTCACTCTCCGAGCATGGCCCAGCAGCGGATCTACTCCTTGAGGGTGGGCAACCCATAGCTTCGAATTTCTGAGGCCTGTCCCTCCACGCGAAGGCAGTTTCTCACATATTAGCCTTTCCCAAACCGAGATGTTCGTGATTTATCAAGTAATGTACTTCACGCATTCCTTCTTCACAGAAGCCTTGTTCCCCAGCGGCACAGAAAGTAACATGAGACTCGAGCATGATCCCAAATATTCAGTCCCCGTGGGGCTGTGGCTCCTCTAAGCGGCTGCTGCTCATTTCAGCTCAACAGCAAACGTCGTGCACTGCCGTCAGGGAAGGGTGCTTGTGCGCCTCATAGCTCCTCAGCCTGAAAGGGTTGGGGGCTCACTGGAGGAAAGCAGTCTTCTTTCATGTCTACTTCCTTGTGGTGGTGGTACCTGAATCAAATTTTTTTTTTTTAAGATTTTATTTATTGGAGAGAGAGAGGAGAGAGAGAGAGAGTATGGGCAGGGGGAGGAGCAGAGGAAGAGGGAGAAGCAGGCTCCTTGCTGAGCAGGGAGCTGGATGCAGGGCTCGATCCCAGGACCCTGAGATCACGACCTGAGTCGAAGGCAGAGGCTTCAGGACTGAGCCACCCAGGCACCCTGATGCCCAAATCTACAGAGGCACCAGAGGCTTCGCCCTCAGAGGATTAGGAGAAAGTGAAGACGTGAAGTGGATGGGCTTATAGGGGGCAGTAGTTCTTAACCATGGGGACTCCTCAGAATCTCTTGGGGGGAGGTTGTAACAAAATACTAGTGGTAGGTACACCTCAGAAGTACTGAATTGTGTGGGTGCTGTACAAGCAGGGAGTGTAGACCGTGCTTCCGAGCTGACTCCGGTAAGCACCCTGGTGAAGAAGCCTTGGCTGGGGCGTGTGTGGGGCGCGGGACCCTCCATCCTGTGGGGGTGACACTGACCCTCATACGGGTCATTCGAGGTGAGGTTCAAACTCCCTCTCAACAGAACGACAAGAGCCTTCTGACATCCTGAAGTGAGCCCTTGGCCCGTCTCTAAGACTCGCTTTTCAGAGAAGGACGAACAGATGCAGAATGCATCTTCCTCCGTCAAACCAGCTTTTACCCCTTTGTCATTTCTCGGTGACCGTTTCGTCCGGGCCTTCTGCAGATGAAAGCTCTCTAGTCTCTTTGGTGGCCTCCCGGGTCTCACACACAAGTTCACCTTGCTTCCCCAGGGCGTTGTTTGGCTTGAAGTAGTTTCCTTTTGGCTCGGAGGGCGTTGGACTTGCCGTCAACCTTCCCCTTTCCCGAGACCTGCAGCTGAACCCCGGGCGCACAGATGGCCCGCACCGCGCCTCCTCGGCTGCCTCTTTCCTTCAGCGGGTGCTTGTGTGTTTTCCCGCAGTTTGCTGTGGAGAAGCTGACAGAACTGGAACGCTGGCGGCGGGAGCTCCAGGACGAGGCCCACACCCTTATAGATTTTTTCTGCGAAGACAAAGAAACCATGAAACTGGACGAGTGCCTTCAGATATTTAGAGACTTTTGTGTCAAGTTCAACAAAGCCGTTCAGGTATGGCTGATGGCATCTCCCGTGTTCCTGAGTGGTGTGGGGTTTGTTTTCCTCTCCCAGACCCAGCCCTCTGCCCTTGGCAGAGAGATGGTTCGGCCCGTCACGGTTTCAGGGAAGGCCGGCGCGGGCAGCATGGCCAGGCTCTCGGTTGGGATTCCTCTGGCCGCGTCGGCGGCTGTGCTGCCTGGACCAACACGGGCTTCGATGCCCTGAAAGCATTGTGTTAGTCACGTTTATTTATGATGGCAGCCCTGATACTAATAAATCTCTCTGAAGGCCCTGAATGTCTTCCTCATCATCCCCCCCACTGTCCCCCCAGGAAAGAACTTCCTCTTTCAGGGAGCCCTGTGTTGCGGTGAGATGATGGGAAGGTCTTCTCTCACCTGTTTCAAGCGCCATGGCCATTGCCAGGCGGTTGGCACCACGGGACTGTGCCGTCCTCGGCCATAGCCGGCTTCAAAATTCTCCAGTAGTTGGGAGTCTCCTGCTGTCTGAGCGACACAGCGGCATTTCTTGCTCTTCAACCTCCAGTTCCAGGCAGCTCTGAGTTCACTGTAGGAGCCAGAGAACTCTGGATCGCTTGGCTTTGCCCGTATAACTTTCATCTGTCAATTAAAAACAAAACAAGATCCCTTCACTTCAGGTGGTGAGGAGGAGCTAAATACTTGTGCGTTATCCCTCTCCCTGTATTTAAAAGCAGGTTTGCCCGGAGCCGAGTTTCCTGAGTTCTCAAGCCTTCTTTTCTCTCCCCAGCTAAGAGAAGGAAGCCAAGCCAGTGGCCACGTTTCCCCTCCCTTGTCCAAGCAGTGAGCTCAGCAGTGGGAGGTGGTGGTGGGTGGTAGAGGCCAAATTGGCTCTTTCTGAGGCCCTCACTCCCTGTCAGAATTCAGCAGGCCCGAGAGGCCACCTGCTTGACTCTCTTGGCCCAGCTGTCCTGAGCGCCAGGAGCTGGCCCCACCCCCACCCCGGACAGGCTTGGAGGAGAGGGCCTGGGGGACCTGGGACACTGGAGAGGCCGAGCCAGAGCAGAAGGAGGGGCCTCACGTCCCCAGGCCGAGCCTCACAGAAACTTGGAAGGGAAATCCACCTTTTGAGGAAATTGCTTTTTGAGTAAAAAGTGCTATCAGTAACGGATTTGGGTTGTGAGATCCATACATTTAGGTGACACAAATATATTCATAGGTTTTCTAAAAGATTTTTTGATAGCACGCATGCGCATGAGTGGGGGGAGGGGCAGGGGCAGAGGCAGAGGGAGAAGCAGGCTCCCATTGAGCTGAGCAGGGAGCCTTATGCGGGGCTCGATCCCAGGACCCTGGGATCAACGACCTGAGCTGAAGGCAGACACCTAACCCACTGAGCCAACCAGGCACCCCACAAATACAGTTGAAGTGCACAGCCAGGTTGTAAAGTGTGCTTTAGTATGTATGTTTGTTCTGGTTTGGCTTTGTCGAGGGAGGGCTGGGTACTTGGAGCAGGGCAAGGGGTGGTGGAAGGATTTCTAAAGCAAATCCTCCTGATTGTGGGAGGGGCATGGGGCATGAGGGACAGAGCCACCCTGGCATCTCTGGGGTTTCCTTACCAGGGGGCATTCAGAGAACAGAGATTTGACTGGCATCTCTTCATAGCTTGGGTGCATACTTGGGCAGGCAGTGCGTTCAGTAGAATGTGCTGCACGTGCGCACACGTAACTGTATTCCACACAGAAGCAATAGGGAGGTATGGTCTTGGGCTCTTCCTTTTTCTCCTCTCTCTGTCATTGATTAGCCTTTTCCTGGAAGTCATTTCTGTCTTGCCCTGCTTAGAAGCCAAGCTGGCTTCCCTCGGAGCTGAGGTGGCAGGCATGTGTGGAATCACAGCCCACGCTTAGGGGACAGTGCCTTGACCAGAAAGCTGGAAGTTGGGCCTAGAGATCCGATGAGAACCTTAGATAGGTTGGTGGGGTCCTCTGCAGGCAGCCTTGCGAGAACTAGCCCTCTCCACACCCACCTACTTGCAAACACGCAGCATCTCTCTTGGTGGAGCTTAGGACCCAGGCTGTCCTCCATACCTGTCTCTTGGGGTCTCAGGGCAGGTGGCTGTGGAATTGCACGCAGGTCCCACGGGTCTAATGTATCTCGGGGCTTCTCTCCACCTCTCCCACAGGACAATCAGGACCGGGCGGTGCAGGAGCTGAGGCGGCTGCAGCGGCTGAAGGAGCTGGAGCAGAAGCGTCGCTCCTGGGCGGCTGGGGAGCTTGGGGGGTTCTGCCGGAGCAGCAGTGAGAACGATGTGGAGCAGCTGACCAAGAAGGGCGCGGAGGACCTGCCCCCCTTCCTGCAGCCCAGGCCCGTCAGCCCCTCCTACCGACCGCCTAACACCCGCCGCTCCCGCCTTTCCCTGGGCACGTTCGCGGACCGGGAGCTGCTGACCTTCCTGGAGAGTTCCACCGACAGCCCTGAGGAGTCCAGCAAATTCAACAGCTTGCCCCGGAGCAGCCCCCGGCAGGCCCGGCCCACGCTGGCCTGGATGGAGCCCGGGGACCCAAGAGCCCAGGACCGCAGCCGGGCACAGAGACCTCAGGCCTCAGAGGGCCAGGTGGGGACCCCCGAGCCACCCTCATCTTGGCAGAGCCAGCAGCTCCCGGCCCCCAGGCCTGAGGACCCTGCGACCCCAATCCCCCGCGTCCGGCGCAGTGGGGTGGGCATCCTCCGAAAGAGGAATAGTGAGCCGGTGGGCCTGGTCCCGGCCCGGTCCCCTCCACTCTCGCCATTGGCTCTGGGGATTAAGGAACACGAGCTGGTGACAGGGCTGGCTCAGTTCAACCTCCAGGGATCCAAGGGCCCAGAGGATGCCCCCCGGTTGACCCTGGATGACCTCAGCCCCATGGAGGCGGGGCCTCTGGGGAATGGGAGTGTGCAGTCCCTCTGTGCCAGCCACAGCGGCCCGATGCCTGTGGGCACAGGTGCCCCAGGGGGTCTCAGCCCAGCCCTGGAGAGGGACGGGGCTGCCCCTGAAGAACCTAGGGGCAAGGCTCTAGTATCTGTGGGCAGCAGCGACCCTGAGAGCAAAGACCCTGGACCTCTATGCTACGTCTCCGACGCCACCGACTGCTCGCTGACCCTGGACTGCTCGGAGCCGGGAGAGGGGGGCGGGGGGGATGGCTCCCTGTCCTCTGGGGCTGGGGAGACAGGCAGCCAGATCTCCTCTCACCCCACTTCCAGCCCCCTCGCGGAGGCTTCCACGCCAGTCTCTGGGAAGAGCCAGCCCTCCCGCAAGGACAGTCTTCCCAGGGACAGACTCGCCAAAGGGAAGGATGTGACAGCACCGAAGAGAAGCTCCCTCAAAGAGGCGTCGCAGGGGGCCTGCAAGCCCGCCAGTGTCCGGCGGAGCCAGGGGGCCCAGGAGGCGGCGCCCAAGCCGGTGAGGACCTTGACCGCCTCCGAGAGTGAGAGCATGCGCAAAGTCGTGCCCATCTCCAGGTCGAGCCGCGGCCCCGCGGGCTGGAAGCGGCCCCCGCGGGAGAGCCCCGGCGGCACAGACGCGCCGTGGTCGCGCCGGAGCTCCGTGCGGGGCACCTCAGACGTGTCGCCCAAGCGGTCCTCAACGGGGGCCGTGGCGGGGGCGGAGGAGCAGAGGCTGGCGAGGGTGAGCGGCGGCTCAGGCAGCGCCAGGTCGGGGAAGGACCCCCCCCTGCAGCAGAGGGGCTCCCTCAAGAAGCCCAGCGCCAAGCCCCTCAGGAACGTCCCCAGGCAGAAGCCCGATGAAAACAAGATCTGCTGCTCCAACTCCCAGGAAGAGAGCCCTGAAGAGGAGCCCAAGGCCCCGCCGGCCCCCAGCGTCCCCCGCGCCCCACCTCCCGTGCCGAGCTTTGCCCGAAACACAATTGCTTCCTCATCTCGGTTCGTGAGAACGGATTCCTCTCCTGCGGCCAAAGCCCCCGGCATCACTCGGACTGTTTCCCAGCGTCAGCTGAGGGCAAAGGGCGGCCCTGAGGATGCTGCGCCCAAGGACAACAGCACCCTGCGGCGAGCCAGTAGCGCCCGGACCCCCAAAAAGTGTCCAGAGTCTGCTGGGGCACCCAGTGCCAACACAGAGGCCTCTGGGAAGGGCCGGGGGGCTGGGGAAAGGGCCTCCCTCAGACTGAAAAACTCCGATCGGACCACACTAGAGAAAATCCTTGATCCCTTACGGAAGTGAAGTCCGGTCCTGAGGACTGACTCCTGGGAAGGGCCAGCACCGAATGCGCTTGTTCCGCATAAAGTGATTCACAGGTGCTGCCAGCTAACGCTCACGTCACCTGAGGTGCGGTCCGGGAGGCCTGTGGACCGCCACCTGCTGCGCCGACTGCTACTGTAAAGTCCCAAGTCTGGGCGGCCGCCCGCTACCCTCACGGCTGGAATCTCCCTCGCGCACCCTGGAGGAACCCCTTCCCAAAGCAGAGACCCACCGCCTCCAAAAAAATGAAGATGTGTAAGCTGACAGTCTTCCCTACGGAGTAAAAAAGAAAGAAAAAAAAATTTGGCCAGTTTTTATATGTCAAACTTATTTTTTTAATATTATAAAAATGAAGTAGTTTAGTTCCTTTTGCAGAATGAAATGCCTCCTGGGAAAAAGACAAAACCCTTAACAAGAAGACATTTTCATTTTCCTGTGTTTCCTGGCCTCAGGATTCCTTCCACCTGCCCACACCCGGTCCATGGCTGGGAACCAGACATCTGCACAAGCCCTGGGTGTTCTCTGATGGGCACCATCTCCCCGAAGGCTCTCTGCCTCGCTCATCTCTCCATGTGTGACTCTGGCTGAGGGTTTGCGTGCGAGCAGGAGGGCAAGTGAGACTGGTGGATGGAAATCGGACGCTCTCGTGTGTTCAGGGCGGGCACTGGCGGCAGGCAGTGCCTTCCCTGCAGACGGACAGCAGCCCCTGGCAGAATGCAGGACCTCCCCGAACTTATTAGAAGGGCCGTATCTTAATGGAAAAGCATCAGGGGCTCTTCAGCTGCACATACCTTCCCCTTCCGTGTTTTCCCATTTGTGTATCTGTTGTGAAACTGAGTGAAGGCTGCTAGGACTTGGGTTCGCTCTAGTTACAGGGAAGAATAAACCCTTCTGTCTCCCGGTCTTCTCCCTCCCTCCTCTCTCTGCCTGCAGCCAGCCCTTCCTTCTCTTGCTAACCCGACGTGGAGCCCGGAGAGGCTGTGTATCTGTGTCACTGATCATATTTCCTAATGTGTAGACATATCTCCTTCGGTAAAGTGGTTTTTAAATCCTGAGAAAAACCAAGTTTTTAAAAACAGACCAAAACAAAACAAAACAAAAAACTCTGCTTTTGGATTTTATATCATCAAGAAAATTTTGGAAAAAAAAAAAAAAGTCAGGCTTTATTCAAAAGAAAGGAGAAAAGATGTACTGTTTCTACCCACTGCCCGTTTCACAGCTTCCTTTTGAGACTAATTAGGAAATGAGGGGATTCTTGAAACTTTCTTGTTATTTAAAGTTGCTCCCTGCCTTTTTTTTCACTTTTGGTCACTTATTGAAATTTCAGTGAAATCTTATTTTTGATCCAACAGTGGTAGATGGATTTCAGGGAATTCATGTGGTTGATGTTACAGTCTTCCTCCTGTAGAATGTTGCCTTCCATCCAAATTAACTGGAAACTCTGAGCTTCCATATGTCAGTTAAGTTGAAATGGTAAACTTTATGATTAAAGAAGTAAAGCACTTGACCACAAAATCTCTTATAAAAGTGGCCTTAGGTAGCTATTTCCTGGGTCCGACAAAGATGGTTATGGGAATCCTGCAGTGTTTTTTACCATCTCAAAAAGCCTAAGAAATCATATATTTAACCATGCAGACAACAATGTCCAAAACAGAGGGCCTGTGGGTGGGTGGACATGGATGAAAGAGGTCAAAAGTTGCTGGATAGTGGGGCGCCTGGGTGGCTCAGTCAGTTAAGCATCCAACTCATGGTTTTGGCTCAGGTCATGATCTCAGGGTCAGGGATGGAGCCCTGCGTCGGGCTCCGCACTCACCCCGGAGTCTGCTTGGGGTTCTCTCGTCTTCTCCCTCTGCCCCTCTCTTCATTCCTAAAAGAAATGAGTCTTAACAACAAAGTTTGTGGATAGTGATGGGGTCAGGACATCCAGGTGGGACCCTGGTTGCCTGCCTGCCCAGTAGCTGATGCTATGTGACTTTAGCCAATCACTCCTTCTCCCTCAGCCTCTGCTTCCCAGTCTTCAGAAGTGGGCTCAGGGTCTCAGTGATGGTTTCTAAGGGTCCCTCCAGCTCCGAGAGTCCGAGTCGTTATAAACAAGCAAGGACTCCTCTGCCCCAGGACCAGCTTCTCCCAACTGACCCCCAGCACCTCTTTGGCAGAAGCCTCACGTAAAGGCCTGCCCAAAGGAAAGCACCTTCAGAACTTGCTGTTGCTTTGAAATCTAATAAGCTGAGTTTCCTGAGAAGCGGTGTTTTACGTAGCCCTGTGGCCCCTGTGTGTATGCATCTGTACGAGCAGGTGATCATTCTATTACCTTTTATCGGTAGTAAGCTCTGAAAAATAATTTAAGTATATAATGGAGAAATGTAAATAAGTTTCTATATAAATTTGTTCAAGATGAACTGAATGTATTTAAAGGTCCATTTATATGTTCTTTTATGTAACATGTAGTTTAATAAAGTTCTTGTTTATGGGAGTTCTGTTTTGTCCTCAACTTCCTCTGTTGCTGTGCGCGTGTGCGTGCGTGTGTGTGTGTGTGTGTGTGTGTGTGTGTGTAAGATCCTGGTGGAAGAATGTATAACTTCCTGCACACAGAAAGACCCAGATGCAGGGGGGCAAAGGTTTGAGATACAGGGGTCCTGTCCTCAGAAGACTCAAGAGCCAAATCAGGCTATTGGTGTGTGTCTTCTTGGTAGCTCGGGACTTGTGTTTAACTGAAGGTCTAGAGAGCGGGCCTCATGCCAGGACTGTGGGAAGGCAAGCATGCGTCCGAGGGTAGGCCATCCATGGAATGTTCGCCTCGTACATGCGCACGTTATTCCATGTTTGGGGCCAAGTTTTGTGTAATCTCTGCGGGGCTGGCAAGTCTGGATCTGCTGTGTGTCCTCGTGCACATTGGCTCAGGACAGTATTGGGAAATCACAGCTCGCTTCTGCGGCTGCCTTAGGAATGCTCAGAGAGGGAGGGAGGAGTGGTTTTATTTGAAATGCAGGGCTGGTGCTTACAGGAGAAGAAAGGGGAATTGTTTGGAAGATGCTCCTCACTCCTCGGGGCTTCATGTCCATGGTTAGTCCTGGCTACTCTTGTGCTTGATCTGAAGCCGTTTAGATGATCCCAGGGTCAGGCACCAACAGGAGCGCGGATGAGGGGCACCTGGGTTGCATAGTTGGTTGAGAGCCCAACTCTTAGCTTTCGGCTCAAGTTGTGATCTCAGTGTGTTGAGCCCAAGCCCCGCATGGGGTCTCTGCACTCAGCATGGAGTCTGCCTGAGATTCTCCCTCTCCCTCCTCCCCTCCCCCACCTTGTGCACGCTCTCTCTCAAATAAATAAATCTTTTTAAAAAGGAAGAAGAGTAGATGATGTCCTTGTGAGTTGCTGTCCACCCTGCGGTCACTGAGAGCCTGGTTTTGCTGGTTGGGCCACTGGACCCCTTCCTACACCCTCAACCTGTTATACCGGGGGTTATTAGCATCAACCAAAAAGAAGACTATTTTCACAGTGGGCCTCCGGTAGTTTTCCTTTTACCTTTTTATTTTATGGCTTTCACAAGGAACCTGTGTTCCAGTCCTCCTGAAGACACACGTTGAGTTTAAAGGGGCCATAGTTGTTCCAAATCGCTCATTCAAAATTCTGCTTCTTTATGTATTTTGGTGGGACGCCCCAGAATACTTTGATGGAACTATTAATTCGGCCCTCCGAGGTGTACAAATTCACCAACTTCTGCCTCTGAGAGTATAATAGCCTACCTCCTCCCATCTGACGATGATGATACTTGGCAATTTCATAGAATTTTCTATTGAAACTTAAACTTTTAGTCTCAGTTCATACACTTTTTTTTTAATATATTTTATTTATGTATTTGACAGAGAGAGAGGGAGAGATCACAAGTAGGTAGAGGCAGGCAGAGAGAGAGGGGGAAGCAAGCAGGCTCCCTGCTGAGCAGAGTGCCTGATGTGGGGCTTGATCCCAGGACCCTGGGATCATGACCTGAGCCAACGGCAGAGGCTTTAACCCATTGAGCCACCCAGGCGCCCCTTACACTTTTTTTTTTAAAGTAAGCTCTATGCCCAGTGTGGGGCTCGAACTCATAACCTCAAGATCAAGAGTTCTATGCTCTAACAGACTGAGCCAGCCAGGCACCCCTCAATTCTTATACTTTTGATTCATGTTCCAGTCCTACCCGACCCCCACCCCGTGAAAAAATAAAGAGTTTTTGGTTTTGTTTGTATGGTATGTGTCCTCAAGCGCATATAAACATTAGACGTACAACACAAATTGGAATAAGGGACATTGCATCTGGTTACTCACTAAGTACTTTTTTAAAAGATTTTATTTATTTGAGAGAGAGAGAGAGCAGGGGGAGAAGGAGGGGCAGGGAAAGGAATCTCAAGCAGACTCCGCTAGCCAAGCGTGGAGCCAGATGCCAGGCTTGATCTCACAACCTTGAGATCATGACCTGAGCCAAAACCAACAGTTGGACGCTTTACCCACTGAGCCACCCAGACACCTTACTCACTAAATACTTCTTAAAATTATTTGGGCTGTAAACACACACAAAAATGGAGGGCAATGAGTTGGCGGGGTCCCTCTACTCAGCATCTGCGGAGTAACCTTGCATAGCGTGGACTGAATCTGTGGCACCGTTGAAAATAACCCAGAGCGTGCTCTCCCTGGGGGAAGTCTCCATCTGCAAATATCTTCCAGTAAAGTGCCTTATGGCTCACTGGATCACCTCGGGGAAGATGAAAGTGATATCCTTGTAGTTGAAGAAAATGGCTTTTCTGTCTTCCAGGCCACAGCTCTGCAATGAAGCTTTTGGCTTCCTGGTTGGTAGTAGGACAGTTGGACCCACTGCAGGCGAGGTCACAGGCACAGGCAGCACTCACAGGCCAGTCCTTCACAGGCCCTCGACCCAGGGCCCACTGGGAGCCCTGAACAACCTCATCATCAGCCTGTGGAATGAAGGTGCCTGGGTCTTTCAGTGAGGATCTGCTTGAGGTTCCTATTGATGCATTCATGCCAGGCCTTTGGAATCAGGCCTGGAGTTTACCCCCAGCCTCCTTGGAAACACTCAAGGGCTGAGTCATAAGCTGGTGATATTCTCCAAGCCTGCTTGCCAATTAGATGATGAGGAGGTGAGAAAGCACTTTCTCAGACCAACTGTGTCACACGCTGTAGGTAGGCTTCTAGGCCAACTCATGAAAAAACCTATTTAACTCATCCATGGGTGGACCATGGCATCGACGTTTCTCCATACAAGAGACCTCACTCGTAGTGGAGTTCCTCCGGGAAAATGAAATGCCAGGGTGCTGGGAACACCCCTCCCCAGCTTTGTGACACCAAGTGGAGGTTAGGGCTCAGCAACTCAAGGGCATCGGTGATGTTCACTCCCCACTGATACGAAGGAAAGTCCTCTCTCTCCATCCTGGAGGTCAGGCACAGAGGCGCCCACATCTCAGTGACTCCGGTAACTGTGAGCCTTTTCTGTGTCAGAGACTGCCTTTTGTTTGTTCTTCCTAATAGAGGGTACATGAGCCCAACAGAAACGTGTTCCCCATCTGCTTACGATTTTCCAGGAGGGAGGCTGGATTCACCCACACGCCTTTGCCTTCTCATAACCAATGGGAAGCTGGCAGGGGTCATGGGGCGGTCGCTTGTGCGGCTAAGGACAACGGGTAGCTGGGCAAGTGGGTCATTCAGGGAGGGCAGATGTTTGCTGCAGGTGGTGAGCTCTGCCGTGTTTTCCAACCCCTGACGGTGTCTGCGAGGCCAGTGGCACACCGCCTCCCACAGTGTGGAGTGCAGCAGAATCACTGGGTGATTCCTGTTCCCACCTTAGACCTATACCGGCTCCGAATCTTTTGGGTGGGGTGCCCAAATTTGCCTTTTGACTCCCCAGGGATCCATTTTTCAGCCTGCTATTGAGAAGCAGTGGAGAGGCCAGAGACTGGGGTCCCTATGAGAGGGCCAATGAGCTGTTCTCTGGGCCAGACCCCTCTCCGAGCCTCTGGCAAGCAATGCAGGTGATTTCTCCTGAGCAAGAGATGCAGAAAATTTATTCTGAGCTCAGCGCCCAGTTAGGAGGAGAGCCTTATAAGACCCTGAGGAATTGGTTTGATTTGGATCATAAGACAGAAAAGCACCTTCAATCATACCCTTGGTCATTCCTTTGAGTCTGGAGCTCTCCGTGATGCAATATTAGGGCTTCTGGAACAATGGCTCCAGAGGAATGTAGGAAGCGACACTTCACTCAAGT
Source organism: Procyon lotor (assembly GCA_028646535.1). NCBI lineage: Eukaryota > Metazoa > Chordata > Mammalia > Carnivora > Procyonidae > Procyon > Procyon lotor. The sequence continues at coordinate 109,700,909 of CM053604.1, read as the reverse complement.
CTTGCAAGGGCTGCCCTTTAGGAATATTGTAATTCAGTGTCTGTGAAGCAATTTGCGAGCACATGTGGAACAACGCCACACCCATGTAAGTGCCCACAGTGAGATTTTGTCAGCAAATATGCTCTCTGGAATCCTGTTCTTCCTGGGTTCTGGAGCTTTCCACAGCCTTCTTAAGCATCACGGCAACTCAACTCTTGGGAGCTCGGCCCAATGGCTGCCGTTGCTTCTGCCTGTGCGCTGGGGCCTGGCAAGCCGGCATCTGCGCTGACCTCACTGGTCAGGAAGGGGGTGGAGCAGCTCTCCAGGGTGCTGACTCAGTGCTGGATGGGAGCCTAGCGCACACGTGCTCAGAAGGCAGGCAGAAGGAGGGGTGTGGGAAAATAGCCCCCCACCCTGTTTCACAGTGCAGAAGCTCTCCCTGGAAGGAGGACTGGGCCCCGGGTCCTTCCAAAGCAGTGAGCTCAGAATAAGTTACCTCTCGCCACTTCTTGCTATAAATGGCTCCCCGTCAGCCTGGGACATTTGCTGGGGGAATCTGGACAGTCTTGCCACTCCCAGGGAGAGCCACTTTCCCAGTTTGGGCAGATGCAAGCAGCAGATTCTGAGCCATATTCGGATTAAAACAATGGTTCAGCACTGGAAGTTGCCCCAACAGAAAGAACAGTGCCTCCATTCAGCTGTGGCTGAGCAGAGAGACGTCAGCTTCGCTGGTCAGCTGTATTTTCTTCTTTCCCAGGGCATCAGTACTTCCCACCCGCTGATTCATCCCCAGGGAGGAGAGAGTAGAGGTGGGCTGCCCACAGGGCAGGCTTCTTGCCACGGCCAGCCCAGCCGAGAGACAGACAGCAGAAGGGCCTCCCCGCCCCCACAGCACCTCCTACTCCCAGGGTCTGATTTGACTCCAGTACAATAGAAAGGAGTCACTAGGTGAGCACCTGGCTAAGTTGCCTGATGCTCTCAGCCCATTCTCAAGCCCATTTCCCCCCAACCAGCTCAGAACAGACTGACGTCTGGCCAGTACTTTTCTCCCCAGAAGCTCGCAGCTTTGCCGAGTTCCCCGACACACACCCACCCTCCCCGGGACCCAGCGGGAGATGAAACTTGTTATTCCCACCTTTCGGTGGAGAAATTCACTCTGGGAGAGATGAAAGTGGAGTGCGCGAGTCAGTGGTCTCGCGAGGCCACCCGAAGCCCCGTCTTCGGCCACATTTATGGAATGACAGCACCCAGCATGAGGTCTGGCTGGTCGCTCCACATCGGGACCCTGTCCCCAGCCCTGGGACACCTTTCAGGAGGAACCATGATGAGCTGGAGTCCAACAGAGGAGAAGGACTGGGACAGCCAAGGGTTGGGCCCCATGCTGAGGATGAGCCACCAAGACTGTTTAAACTAAAAGAGGGATAGTAAGAATCTGGTAGCGCGGTTAATCTTATTCTGTGTTTTTCCATAACAAAATGGAGATAAATCTTCAGGTACAGGAGGAGTTCATGCCAAAGCCACATGTCCACCTCCCTGGGCTGGAGGCCCTCCCGGTCCCTTCCATCTGGAAGACTTTTTTCAAATCTGTGAAATGGCTGCCCCAGACTCAGTTGCTAAGTGGATCCAGGGGCCCCTAAGAGGGGTACCGCTGCCCAGCACCCCTCCCTCACTGGCAGGTCTCTGCACCTGCCTGTGCTTGGGTTGGAGAGGTGAAGATGTGGTCCTCAGGGACTCCCAGCTGAAGGCCCCACGGAGGGTGCAGGGAGCTTCTGGGAGAAGAGGGTCCTCAGAGGCTGGAAGAAGGACAAAAATGAAGATAAAGAGCATTGAGTGCCGCGGGCACTAGGTCTGTGTTTGACATTGAGAGGAACGGGAAGCTCATGGCCACCCTGCAGAGGCCTGTTGGAAGGCAGCTCCCCCGAGGGGGCCAAAGCCCCACCCCAGGATGCCTGCATCTGCCCCAGACTCTCCTCAGCCACACCCCCGGGGCATGGAGACCCCACAGAAGCAGCCCCCAGGCATTTCAAACCTGAACCCCTCGTCTTGGATTTGTGAAGGGCCCTGGATCATTTCTGGGGGCTGCTGGGGAGACAGACATGGTGGGGGCCTCCCTCTGCTGGCAGCTAGCCTACAGCCTGCCCTGCTCTTTAATGGCCGTGTGACCTTGGGCCGATCACTTAACATCTATGCTTGAGAGTCATAGCCTTGTGTAGCTTCAGAGCAGCCAAGAGGGTTAAATAGCTCAGTGTGGTCAGACAGTCCAAGTGTTGGCCATTATCACTGTTCAAGGTCAGAGCCCACACCTGGTGAGCGCCCAGGGCCTCTAGTGATTGGGCTGACCCACCAAGAAGGCTTCAGAGACCCATGTGAATGGGGCAGGGAGGCTAGCACGTTCCGCAGGAGCCTGCTGGTTCAGGGCAGTGGGTCCTCACCTGGACTCTGCCCTATGTGGCTGAGTGACCTTGGGCAGGTCCCTAAACCCAGGTTTGCTTCTCTTTCTGCTTCCTCCTCCAGCGGAGTGAGCAAGGCAGGGCTCCAGGACACCTGATGGAACCTCAATAGCCAGATTGTATCTAATTTATTGGATCTATAAAATACACTTGCTTCCAAGGTCCATGACTTCATCCTGGAGGCCAAAGTCTTCAGGGGATTCTCTCCCGCCTGGGACTCCTGGTGTCCCTTCTCTGGGAAAATGTTTGCCCGGTGCTCACAGGGAGCAGCGGTGCCCTCCGCATCACGGCAGGCAGGGGCTGGTTCAGGGAGAGGCCACGGGAACACACCGAGTTGGAGGCTCCTTCAAGCCAACAAAGCCCAGTGCAAGCATGAGGAGCGAGAGCCTCTCTCCACAGCCCAGCACCCTTCTTCCTGACCCCCTGGGCGGGGGTGTCCTCCCCCCACATAGAACCTGCCACGGTGGTTGCCGAGAAGGCAGGACAGAAAGGAGAAAGACGTCCTGTGCCCGAGCCTCAGCTGACAGTGGCAGAAAGGAGACCACCAGACGTTGGGGAAAGAGCAGAGGTGTGGGATCCATGAGACACCCTCATCCTGTCCTGAATGGCCCTGGGCCGGTTAGAGCTCCTCTCTACATGTCGTCTCCTTATTCCTCTAGACAAGGCGGGACTCCATGCCCTCCAAGTTCCCGGGCTCACGCTCCTTCAGCTAGTAACATGGTTCTTGCAAGACAGTGAGGGACGTGGGGGCCACACAGTAACTCACCTCTCTGCTCCGTTGGTTCTCATTGTATACCAGTGGCCTCAGTCGTCTCCTCAGAAGAGGCTCCAAGAGCCCACCCATTGCTGGTCTTTGTGGTTGCCCCCCTCAGGGCTTTCCTAGGGACCTGTGAAGGCTGACAGGGCACTGTGGGCTTTGGTTCCAGGCAGACCCGATTCCAATCCCAACACTGCTATTCCTAACTTGGTTACCTTGGCGAAGCCACTTGCCATCCAAGACTCAGTTTCTCCTCTGTAAAATAGGAGACATGGGGGGAAAATGCTCTTTGGGTGCTGTCATTAACATGGGAATTATATCCTGGTGCATAGAAGATGCTCAGTAGGGCGCCTGGGTGGCTCGTTGGTTGGGCGACTGCCTGCGGCTCAGGTCATGATCTTGGAGTCCTGGGATCGAGTCCCACATGGGGCTCCCTGCTCAGTGGGGAGTCTGCTTGTCCCTCTGACCTCTCCCCTCTCATGCTCGCTCTCTCTCTCTCTGTCACAAATAAAAAAAAAATAAAAATAAATCTTTAAAAAAACCAAGATGCTCAGTAAATGGTTCACTGGGATTACTAGGGAAGTCTATTTTGTGGCTAAGTCCTGTATGCCTAGTGACAGTTGGGGGCTCCGTGCTCTGGTGGGCACACGTGTGAAAAATGACGGGTCACCAAACATGCTTATCTTTCCTCATAAAGATGACACAACCGCGGGATAAGAGAACTATGGCTTATTTTCAGGCTTCAAAGGAATTTCTAAAAGAGAAATTCTAGGAGTGACTTGAGCATACCAGACCACTGCCTTCCACACACGCCTCAGTGTTTGGCTGTTGCCCACAACCGAATGCATCTTTGAGGCTCTGAGGTTAGTCCATTGAGGCTTCTTGGGGGCCAGGGCACTTACATGACATCTCAAAGTTTTGAACCATCCCGGCAGGGCCCAGGTGGCTCAGCAAAGAGCCGCAGCCAGTGGCAGGACGCCCACGGAGGTCAGATGGTGCAGGGAAGCTGGGAGCCAGCCAGGGGCTCTGGCCGAAAGGTCAGCTTTCTGCTGACTTACTGCAGGATTCTGTGACTAAGCAAGTCAGCTGTGTCTCGTGGATGGGAACATTACCTGTCAACGGCCTGTCTCATGAGACAACAGTAGGGTCAAGGGAACTAATACTAGAAAAGGACTTTAATCAACCACCACACAATTTCTCACCTGCATACACCTACTGTCTCTGATGCTGATGGGGTTAAAACAGGGGACGCACAACTCATCTGTGCTGTTAGAAGTCACCACAGAGGCAACCCTAGGGAGGGTGGGGAGCGACCCGGAAGGGACATCACAGGGCTTCAGAGGTCTGGGAATATTCTTTAATCTGATCAAGGTATTGACTAGGTATTGATTAGATGGGAATATGGAATTTATGAAAATTCAGCCTTATAATAGGCTGTGTATGTGTGTGTATGTATATATACATGCTTTATGTATGTGTATATATATATACATATATACATATATATACATATATATATACTTTAATAATTAAAAGCTGGGCCATGCAGGATTTGGGGGTATTAGTGATAGAAGCCCATCTCAAGGGCTGCTCCTCAGAGAGGCAGGCTCTCTGAGACGTAGCATTCAAGCACGTCTCTCAAGAGAGTTATTGTCATAAATCTCCACCAACTGCCCACATGACCACCTTGTTCAATGTTCTTGCTCGCAGTTTTTTTTTTCAAGATTTTATTTATTTATTTATTTGACAGAGAGAGAGAGAGAGATCACAAGTAGGCAGAGAGGCAGGCAGAGAGAGAGGTGGGGGAGCAGGCTCCCCGCCGAGCAGAGAGCCCGATGCGGGGCTCGATCCCAGGACCCTGAGATCATGACCTGAGCCGAAGGCAGAGGCTTTAACCCACTGAGCCACCCAGGCACCCCTCTTGCTCACAGTTTTATGGGTCTGTGGGTTCCAGTAAGACTGTCGACAGCCACACACTGTACCCAAACCGTGCAGGGCTTCTGGATGCACCACGGGCTGTGGGAAGACGAGTCCTTCCTTTAACGATGCGACTGCCCTCCACACAGCAGTGACATCATTTCCTGCAAACATGACAGCACTGTCCGGGTCCTGCACTTACCTGCCCAGGTGAGTCGGTGAGCTCATCTGGGCTCTGAGGCAGTTGTCCCGGAAAGAGAAAAACATAAAACAACAAAGTAGAGTAGAACGTGAGCCTCCCGGCTCTCAGGGAGGTTTTCACCTTGAACTCTACACAGGAAGGGCCAGTGAATGCCAGTGCATGACTTCAGACAGGGCGCCTGTGTGCTAAGATAAATATGGCCAAGCCCTTTACACAAACACTGTGGGGAGGCTGGGCTGAGCGGTCAGAAAAGCGGGACACGGAGTACCGGCCAGAGGCTTGAATCTAAGTCTGCTGTGCAGCTAGGACAACTAACGTGCCCTCTCTGAACCTTGGGTTCCTTAACCTTAAAATGGGAATTTGGTTGGAATTATCCCTATCACCCCTGAAAAAAATGGAACGCAATCACTACACCCAGGGTTCTACTAGTTGGTTGGTTTTGGATTGTCTTGTTCTGTATTGGGCCACAGGACTGGAGAATTGGGCTCAACAGACTCAGTTCTTGGCACAGTTACCATCCGTCTGTGCAAAACCCTTTCGTGCCGGACATTATTTTATTTTCCCTCATCTCTACTCTCCACTTTCAATCCCCTTCTCCTCAGTAGGCTCCCACCCTAATGCACTTGATACCTGTTCTTAGATGTGTGTGCGTGTGTAGATGTGTGTGTATCTATATCCTTGTAAAACAGGTAGCCTTGTTTGGGAGGTGTATTTTTCACTTACGTCATTTATAGCGTTCCTATGAATCCCGCTCTGTGTCTTCATTCTATAGCCTGTTTTTTATGATCTCTCCATGCTGCTGTGTGTACATGGAGCCTGTTAATTCTTCCTGATGCGCAGACGTTGTTCTCCTTTCCCCCATTGGTGGACACCACTGTTACTCACACGTCCTGTTAGCCCACACCACATCCCAGCAAACATTCTCACACACATCTACTTAAGGAGCCCAGAGAGTGGGTTTCAGGAACTGCTGCCTCAGGCAGTCTACGTGGCAGTCGCCCTCCCTAGGGGTGGGGACCAAGCAGACGGCTGCACAGCTCTGGAGACGCAAAGCCCAGGAAGATCCTGCGGAAGAAGAGCATGGCTTGGCCGCCTTGTCCAGCACAGGCTCTAGGTTCCGTTCTCCGGGGAAAACACATCTTTCGTTGATGGGCTCGAGTTCTGAGAGCCTCGTATCCCCTTCTTCCTCCAGCCTGTGCAATGGTTTGTGATTCAACGCGGTTTAATTTACCAGTTGATTGTCTCCTCTCGTCCTAGACTCTAAGTTCTTCAAGGGCAGGCCCGGTGCTTTCCTCACGCGTGGCTGTGGTTTGCCCCATGCCCATGACAGAGTGAACATGTTCCTGGCCGGCCATGAGGGAACTTGGGCCGTGAGGTATAGGAACGAAGTCTTGGCAAAGCTTTTGCACCACTAAACGCATGTCCCTGGGGGTCCAGAGAAGAGCTGAGTCATCTGGGGAGCCAGTGGGTAAGGTCTCACCGGGGTAACCAGAAAGAGCCAGAGAAATGCCTCCCTTCTGGAATAAGGGTCCCCAGCCCCGTAAAGCAAAGCGTGTCAGCAAAGTTGTTTTCCAGAAGCCAGAAGGGCCACTGGGCAAACTTCAGCCTTGCCCAGAAGATGAAGGACCTGTCCCTGCCCCACCTAGACACTAGGAAAGGCCATCCAGTCTCCCCGGTTGTCCCCATTCTGAGCAGGGAGGGGACGAGGCTGACACCTTTCCCCACATGACCCCAGGCAGGGGCAGCTCCCTGGTGCTGGGACGATGCTTTCTCTTTATCCCTGTGCTCACAGCCCTCGGTGGAGGCCGTCTATTTCCTCTCTCCTGAAACCTAAAAAGCAGCCTTTCAAATCAGTAGGACCATCCCATCGCTGCCATACTGAGGAAGCCTCATTACCTGAGAGAGAAATAATTATCTTTCTGCTTACTTCAACGTTCGCTTTGCTGAAGAGAAATTCTCATTTCCTCTCCACCCATTTCCCAAACTGGACTTTCAGGCTCGGCTGCTCTCTGGGAAAGTTTTTGGGGGTGTTGTGCTCTCAGGTCCTTATTTTCCTCTTCTCACAGCCGAACCACCCCCCCCCCGACCCCCAACAGCTCCTGTTGGTTTGCTCCCTTTGAATCTCTTCTTTGTCCCCTGACCTCAGATCCCTTGCCAGGTGGCCAAGTTGAAAACCGGTGCAGCCTCTGCTGTCCTCCTTCCCCTCTGCCCTCCAGCTTCTAGAAGTAGCGGCCGCCGCAGCTGCAGGCGGTGCCCTGCCAGATCCCCTCTAAGAGCCATGGAATCTGTGGGACCAGGAAAACCCCAGGCTACAGCCAGCTTCCTGGCAGAAGTGAGCTCCCCACGCTTAGAAACAGTGCCAAAACTTGGTCTGTAATGTCGTTTCAACACTGGTGACACTCACTTCCCTCTGGCAGCCCTCTAGCACTTTCGGGTCCGTCCTGAAGGAAGTCTGAGCTCCCTCAGTCTCTCAATGCACACAGGGCTTGGGGACGTGTTCTAGCCCAGCTTGGCTATAGGGACACATAGCAGTAGCTCTCCTCTCAGGGAGATCTCAAAATCACCAGGGAGCTGATTTTTAACAATAAAACAATCGTAAATTCAGTTTTGTTTTTGGGCTAGGAGGTTGTACACCCAACGTGCGGCTTGAACTCACGACCCCAGGATCAAGGGCCCCACGACACCGACCAACTGAGTCAGCCAGGAACCCCCTCCGTTTTTGTTCTTGGTTTTGTTTTAGCAAAAGTTCAGCTGTGACACCTGGGCTGATCCCAGTTCTTTACTCCTCCTCTTCTCCCTCACTTCCTACTCTACCTGGCTGTAGGTGGACCTCAGGAGGGCTCCGTAGGGTGCTAATGCCCCCGGAAGTTCTCCAAATGGGCCTCGGTGTGGCCGGGGGTCTGCAAAGCGCCACCCTATTGTAAGCGCGCTGTTTGCATTAGGAGCCGGCCGGGTCATTTAGATACTAAATCCTGGCCTGTGTCTCCAGGAAGTGAAGGCCTGGGAAAGTAGATCGGAAAAAAGGAGGTGGTTGCTTGGGGTTGGAGGGGCAATCTGTGTCCATGGAACCCAGCGAGCTATTTGGCCCGTTGGTCAATGGACCTTTGACCTCATTCCTCAAGGGCCCTAAATACTCGAAGCCTAGACCTTCTTCTCTGTCTTTGAATTCAACTTTTTTGCTACGGTTGAGGCCAGGTTTTTGATTTCCCGGTTCTGCCTGCAGCCCCTGTAGATCAGGAAGAGAGAAGGAGGAGGGTGGAAAGGAGGCGATCCCGGTGCGGCTATTTGGGATTCTTCCGGAGAAGTGAGGGACCTTTCGTTATTCTGCAGTTGTTTTTGTTGTAGCTGTTGTTTGCTTTTTGTTTTGTTTGTTTTGCTTTGTTTTTACTTCAAACACTCATGCTAGACAAATCTATGTAGGGCGAAGTAAGAGTCCCCCCTCCCCCCAACCCCCAAGCCAATCCTCTCCCCGGGCGGCCTGCCGCGGATGGGGCGGGGTGGACACTGGAAGCCGCTCGGGCCTCCCCCTGAGCGTGTCCACAGTCTGCACGCGTAGCCGTGGCGCACGTGGGGTCCCGCCCCGAGGTCCGGCCCGCCGCCACCCCTGCCTTCTTGGAGCTGCCTGGTGCACATTCAGGGAGAGCTAGCAGCCGGGCTCCGGGCTCTCCGCAGGTGAGTAATCCAGCGGTTTTTCCTGCCTTGCGGTGGGTGAGGTCACCTCTCTGGTGCCAGGGCAGGAGGGAAGAGAGTGAGTCACAGCCCTGTTCTCCTTATTTGTCCAGCCGGCGACTAGCCCGGTTCACGGCAGCGAAGGGTCTAGGAAGGATGAGCCATTTTATTTACCTGAGTGAGTCTCTGCATTGGCTTCCTTCTCAAGCACTGGGCTCCTGGGACATCGCAAGGCAGATCAGAGGCAGGGAAAAGGCACTGGACTCCGAGGTCATCCATCAGTGAATAGCTACTTGTTGAGGTCCTACTGTGTGTCACTGTTCAGACAGAGGGATGTAGTGGGCATGAGAGATATGGTCACAGCCAGATAGGAAATAGGACAGGGTGAGCTGGATGGTTCCTGGAAGGGGGGCTGGGGGCAACTCTAGTCTGGAAGGGAGGCCACCCCGTGACCTGGAACAAGGTGCAGACTTCACTTTTCCTCCACTTCCTCCCACCTCCTCCCCTTAGAGAACGCTCTGGAAGTTCAAGCACCGTGTTCTATGACTACTTCTTCCCAGAATCCCTCTTCTGTGGTTGCAGCCTCTAGCAAGGGAGCTCTTTGTTCAGATCCTTCCTCAGTGGGGCACCTGGGTGGCTCAGTGGGTTAAAGCCTCTGCCTTTGGCTCAGGTCATGATCTCCTGGGATCAAGCCCCACATCGGGCTCTCTGCTCAGTGGGGAGCCTGCTTCCCCCTCTCTTTCTGCTGCCTCTCTGCCTACTTGTGATCTCTCTCCTCTCTGTCAAATAAATAAATAAAATCTTAAAAAAAAAAATCCTTTGTCAAACAATGGTCAAAGGTCTAGAAAGCATAGGACAGCAGGAAGAGGAACCCAGCCTCGAAACCAATGCATTCTGTGCAAGTTCAAATTGCCTTTGTGTCCTCTGGGCCTTTGCTGAGAGCCCAGGTGGGAGGAAGGCCAGGTGGCTCCCTAGAATTTGAGAGTCCTGGACAGCTGGGCTCACGCAGCCATAAAGCACAGGGCAGGGCAGAGCCGAGACGCCTGGGGAGGGAGGAGGAGGAAGGCGGCTGTGAAACAGAGGGTGGCAGAAGCCTGCCGGCCCCGGGGGGCCAGAGACCCCAGCTGCAGCACACCCGCCGGCTCATGAGTCTGCCTGTCCCATCCCAGCTACACCGAGGTAAATCCCCTTGGCTCGGCTCTGCTGCCAACAGGACCAGCAGATCTGGTTTTCCCAGTGCTCTTGGGGCCGAAAGGGGAACTGAGTTCAAGTTCCACCAAGAAAATCCTGCTCTGCCGAGAGGACCAGTTTAGCCCCTGAGAACCAGAGGTGGGAGGAAGGAGTGGAGAGGAGCTTTACCTTCCCCTCCCTCAAAGGGCAGTGACTCATTCAGTTTCTTTAATTTACAGGTTCGCATGTCACTTAGAAAGTGGGCACAGTGTCCCCAGGGGTCTGGGACCCTGGGCTCTTGGAGACTCCAGCAGCTGCAGTGTCATGAACTTCAACCCACGCATGAGGTTCTCCTGTCTTGGCCAGACAGGAATGGCACGCACCTGAAAACAGAAGAAGCAGCACCTCTATTTTAGGGGGAACGGGAGGCTCCCCAGAAACCTCCTCTCCTATCCGCTTCATGCTCATCCGCAGTGCAGCAGGCTTAGGAACCGTGAATGACGTATTAGTGCAAGAAAGCAAGCCGGTCAAAGAGACTCATACATCACCGCTCCTGTGACACCCGATTATTCACGCCATTGAGGCTTGTGACTCTTCTCAGGGAACCAGGATGCCCATAGACAGAGGCCGCTTGGGGGGGCGGGGGGCTGAAACAAAATTAAGAGGTTGACAGCGCTAAACCTTACCACCTTCGGTCTCTGAACCTGGGACTTGCCATGGCAGGAACATTCCAGGTGAGAGGGGTCTGTAGACAGAGCCCTTGCTCAGAGGCCATGGGCGAACCTTCCCTGTTTTGTACTTCTCTGAGGAGGGGCAGGTGGGGAGAGTTGAGGCCAGCGGGGGCAAAGGGGAAGAGGAGACAGCAGTGACCTCCAGACATCTGTCTTTTCCCTGCCCAAGGCCAGGACTCTTGGGAATTCGCCTGACTCCACCGATGTCAGAGCTCCAATGGCTTCCTGCGCGTGTGTGTGTATGTGTGTGCGTGTGTGTGTGAGCCTGCATTTCTGCCAGAGTCATTCTTATTCCAACAACAGACACCAACAAGCTCTGGGAGCTTGCCCAGGTTTCCAGAGACGGCCAGAGAGGCCTCTTCCCAAGACCTCTCCTTCCTGCCATCCCTCGAGAGCACCCTCACTCACTGTGGGCCGCTGAATGGTGGGTGCTGTTCAGGGCTGGAGTGCCAGGGACATCTCAAGGGCCTGCAGACCCTCGCTGTGTGTGACCAGTGGTGGTCACATCCCGGAGGGCTCTCGGCGGGGAGGTGGCTGGTGGGTGCCAGGATGTTCACCGCCTGCATCCGGCCTGGAGCTAAGGGCAGAGGCTCTGGCAGAGAGAAGTTTACCCATTGTGAAAAGTTCCCACATCAATCCATTCCGATTCTACCCTAAACCACTGCTCCTGTGCCTCAACCTTGCAGTTACGCCCCCTTGAGCTCCTTTAACAAAATCCCTTCCTAAAGCTGGGGCCAGAGAGACACCTGTGTGAGGGCAAAGGGGAGGGGGTGGCGGTAAAGGGCAAAAGAGGTCCTTCCGTTTCCATCATTAACTGGACACCCCCACCCCACCGCCCCACCAGCTCAGTGTCCAGGAAAAGCCAACTGGCCTAGGCTTGGAACTGGCCGGCTGCCTCCCTGCTCCCTCCAGCTGCCTGGGGACCACTTTCAAGCTTGAGGACCCATTTCAAGGGTCACTGGCTCTGGGAAAGCCGACCCGACCTGCGCTGGGGCAGAGATGACCCAGCCCTCTTTCGTGCTGCTTGTGCCAGCGGCAGAACACACCCCCAACGCTCGCCGTCACTCAGATGACACAATCCCTTTATATGTCCCTCTTGTATGCTGTTGGTGTCTTGTACTTCTTTGTGTCCCTGGCGCTTAGCTCAGTGGGCACCGCACACGGGGTTTTCGTGTGAGGGAATTGCAAACAAGAGTCGTGGAGAAGGAGCAACGGCTTAGAGCCCAGAGATGATGCAGTGTTGCTCTCTGGTCGCATGAGTCTGGGAGAATCAGTGAACCTTTCAGAGCCTCCCCTGGTAAGTGGAGACGTGCCCAGCTCAGGGTTGCGATGAAGGTTAAGTCGAACAGTGTTAAGTACAATGACACAACGCTGTAATTGAGTGCCAACCACATGCCAGGCACTGTGACCAGCCCGGAAATCAAATGGCAAGTAAGAGGCTGGCATGGGTGGACCTCAAGGGACACATCTGCATGGAAGGGTCCCCCGCTGGTGCTCGGGACACAGTCCTATGTTCAATACATGCCCGTGAAAGGCTGGGGTCTGGACACCAGAGCTGATCCAGGAGACCAGTGAGAACTGGAGGCCGGGAGGGCTTTCGGCAGAAAGCCCAAAGGACGACAGCCAGCCAGCAAGAGAGGCCTCTTTTTCTCCTCTCAACAGCCCAAGAAAGCACTCCCTTGGAGTTAGAGAAAAGACTGGAGACTTCTTTGTTTTACAATGAAATTATATGATATTAAAGAACTACATCCCTGGGCTTCTAGAAAGGACTAGAGGAATGTTCTTCTTGCAGCTAAAAAACATTAAGAGATATTCCTAGAAAGGGCGCCTGGGTGGCTCAGTTGGCTAAGTGTCTGACTTTTGATTTCGGCTCAGGTCATGATCTCAGGGTCCTGGGATTGAGCCCCACATCGGGCTTTGCGCTCAGTGTGGAGTCTGCTTGTCTCTCTCCCTCTGCTCCTCCTCCTCTCTCTGTCTGTTTCTCTCTTTCAAATAAATAAATAAATAAATAAATAAATTTTTTAAGATCTTAAAAAAAAAGATTCCTGGGAAAATTTTGGTCTGAGGTTCTGAACCATGTAGCAATGCTCTAAGCCTTTGTTGGTGGTGAATTAAACACATATAAAAAATAAAAATAGGGGCGCCTGGGTGGCTCAGTGGGTTAAAGCCTCTGCCTTCAGCTCAGGTCATGATCTCAGGGACCTGGGATCAAGCCCCACATCGGGCTCTCTGCTCATTGGGGAGCCTGCTTCCCCCTCTCTCTGCCTGCCTCTCTGCCTACTTGTGCTCTCTTTCTGTCAAATAAATAAATAAAATCTTTAATAAATAAAAAAAATAAAAATAAAAATAAAATAAAATAAATTTCTACCTCAGTCCAGCCTTTGATAGATGCACAAGAAGGATGAAAAAATTATTACCTAGTTGGTGGTCCTAAGGATTTTACTCTGGCCTTTAAAGGCTCACAGAGATTTCTTAGGGGCCTCAGGTGACTCCTTGCAGCTGTACCCAGAGGAAGCTCGGGCTGCAAGATACCATGTTTCTGAAAATGTCCCCAAAAGCCTTCTCTGAGACACGCTACCTTCCCAGCCTAATCCCTCCCAGGGAGGAGGGATATGAAATGAGGAGTCATGATCCCCGGGACCACGTGTCCCTGAGAGATTTATAGGCTTCAAAGGTTCAGAACATTTGCAGAATCTCAAGTTGCTCCTGTTCCCATCCTTCCGGTTTGATGAGCCAGGCATTTCCCGGTGGTCCTCAGGGTGATGGGGGTGGGGACATGTCAGAACCTCCCGGAGGGCTCTGTAAGAATGGGTTTGCCTCCTCCCAGGCCCTTCTAAATCTCTGCGGGTGGAAGGCTGGCGGGGACTGGCCGAGAAAGGACTCACTCTCCAACTATCTAATGGCTTCCCACCACCCCCTAACCCATTCCCCCATTTATTTCTTATTTTTCAGAGAATGAGGTCTGGAGTTTGCCAGAACTGTGTTTTAATCCACATCCACCACTTGCTTGTGGCTCGTGTCTCTCACAGAAAACCCCCAAAGCTGGTGTGGCCCTGAGGAAGCTTTAGGGTGACCCAGGACCAAGGGGGTTCAAAATAGGACAGTCTCCGGCAAAGCGGACAAGCTCGTCGCCCCAGCAGCTTTCTTCCCAAGCTGGGGGGAAAGGGATGTGGCCTGAAGGGGGCCGGGGTCAGCCATGTTGGATAAAGAAACAGGGTGCCTTGGGGCATTTAACACAGCACAAGATAGCCAATGTGATTTTGCTGCTCCGAGGGGCTCCAGAAGGTGGATTGAGGCCGGTTGCTGGCCTGCTCAAGGGGAGAGCACTGGGAGTGGGAAGGAGTTGGTTAGCCTGCTCTGAGGCATTTCTTTTCTTTCTTTTCTTCCCTTTTTTCATTTAAATCACCGCCTTGGAGGGAGGCTGCTTTGGGACCCCTGCCGGCTGGGGAAGGGAAAGAAAGGAGTAGGACCGCCACCACCCCCAAGGCGGGGAGTAGAGGAGAGCCTGTACCACATGGCTTCCTCCGGGGGACTGCCCACGAGGGTGGGGACCGGCAGCCCTCCTCCCCGGGCAGAGCCACACAAAGGCCCTATATGTCCTGGCCTTTCCCTGCCTAAAGCCCAGGTTTCTACAGCCTGTGGGGTGAGGTCCAGCAGGTGTGCGGGCGGGACTGAGGCCCCTGACCCTCAGAGGGGCTGCTCCCTCTCTGACCCCTGCCCTTGCGCTCCTCACCCTCACTTCCTCACCCCCTAGTAAAGCAGGCCCTTCCTCCCCGGCTCTCCTGTCTTTTTTTTTCCACTTTCTGTTCTCCATCACTGTGCCCTGATGAATAAAGATCTTGGCAGGTCCCTTGCCCCAGGCCTATTTCCTGCCACAGTAATTCTTTTTTTCTTTTTTAAAAATTTTATCTATCTATTTATTAATTATTATTATTTTATTTATTTATTTTTTAAGATTTTATTTATTTACCTGACAGAGAGAGACAGCAAGAGAGGGAACACAAGCAGGGGAAGAGGGAGAGGGAGAGGCAGGCCTCCTGCCCAGCAAGGAGCCCGATGTGGGGCTCATCCCAGGACTCTGGGATCATGACCTCAGCCGAAGGCCGACACCTAATGACTGAGCCACCCAGGCGCCCCGAAGATTGTATTTATTTGACACAGAGAAAGAGAGAGCACAAGTAGAGGGAGCAGCAGGCAGAAGGAGAGGGAGAAGCAGGCTCCCTGCTGAGCAAGGAGCCTGCCGTGGAACTCAATCCCGGGGCCCTGGGGTCACCACCCAAGCTGAAGGCAGACACTGGGGCACCCAGGTGCTCCTCCCTTTTTAAGATTTTATTTCCCTGCCTCAGAAATTCTTAAATGTTTAAGGGAAAGAAGGACTTCCACACAGGAAATGTTAACTTTTATTCCTTCTCATGGGGCTTTGAGTCCCACAAGGGTGGGCACTCGGTCTTCCTTGTGGCCAACAGTCTCCTGAGCAGGAACAGAAATATGTGTGGAAAGAATATACAAATACAAAAGAAGGTCGTTTTTAACAAAGGGGCCTGTGATGACCCATAAGGTGAGGGAGAAGAAGAGGAGTCCTTCGAACTGCTCATTTATTGACGAATTCCTCCTCTTCAAAGTTGTGAGAGTAGGCAGGCCCTGCGGTCAAGTGGAAGGTCGCGTCGGCTCCTTTGTCGCCCAGGTCACCTCAAGGGACAGGATTTGCAAGGAGGGCCTCCTTACCTCTCTCTCCTCAGAAAGTCCCATTCATCCAGGGAGCAAGATCAGGGAGATAAGAAGGAAGAAAGTGGGACAGAGGTGTAAGTTTAGATGAACTTTCTCCGCCACTCCATCTAGCCTGCATCTGTGCTTTGTCCGTCCTGCCTTGGGAAAAGCTAATTTCTACTCTAGAATCCTGAGGAGCCGACGAGGATGAAGGAGCTAATTTTATTGAGCATCTACTACGTGCCAAGCACTTTACATAAACTATCACACTGATCATTTATAATTCATAAAAATATGGTTAGATGACATTACCCTTGGACAGAATGAAGTTCAGTGATTAACCTAGAGGTGCCTGGCTACTTCAGTAGGAGGAGCACGCGACTCTTGGTCTTGGGGTTGCGCATTTGAGCCCCTTGTTGGGCATAGAGATTACCTACATAAATAAATAAAATATAAAACTGAATAATTCACCTCATTTACCCCTAAGAGAAGTAGAACCAGAAATGAGCTGACCCTCTGGTTCTTAAGCTTGTGACTCTCTTTCTGTTATATTATACTACAGTGGTTACTTGTATGCAGAAGATTAAAGAGAGCAGGAAAGGGGAAGGATCTTTTAAAACTAGAACCATGTTGGTCAATATGAGGTATTTGCAGTGGGCTTTGGGCTCAACGCTGGCTTGTGCTATTTTATTTTATTTTATTTTTAAAGATTTTATTTATTTATTTGACACAGAGAGAGAGACCACAAGTAGGCAGAGAGAGAGGGGGAAGCAGGCTCCCCATTGAGCAGAGAGCCCAATGCAGGGCTCCATCCAGGACCCCGAGGCCACGACCTGAGCTAAAGGCAGAGGTTTAACCCATGGAGCCACTCAAGCGCCCCAAGGCTTGTGCAATTTTAAACCAAATCCCATTGAACAGTTTGAATCCAAACTATCCCTCATTTAGCTACATTTATTTCCATGACTGAGTCTACGATTTACACTCTTCAAACACATTTATAATATCAGCTTATAGTATCTTGAGCTGGTGAATTCTTTGTTTACCACCTCCTCTAAAAGCAGTACTTGCTTTAATTTGTCCTGCAATGACTTTTTCTAAGCTTCGAAGAAATACTTGTTCGTTCGAGTATTCCAGAATGTTCTTCTGCTCTGAGATGTCTATCATCTCTTAGATTTCAAGCATATTCTTTCTTAGACTTTCATCTCTCAAACCGGAAGTTCCCTCCTCCTTGTCTCACCTCACTGATTCTCCGGGTTCATCTAAATGCTACTCTTCGAGTCTCCTTCAATGTGACCTTTTGTGCCAATAATATCTCAGGACAGTCTCCCTACTGTGGCATTTGAGTGAGCCTCTGGTTAATGAGATGCTGGTGTCAACTTAGCTGATTTGTTGAGGGCCAGCTGGGCATAGGATTTTAATAAGAGGCCTTCTATTTCTCCTCTGCTCTTTGGGATAATCAGAAGAGAGAGCTCCAACAGGGCCATTCTTCCCTGAAAAAGCCTTGATTGCTTCCCCCAGAGCATGTGGGGAAGAGGGGGGAAGTCCACTGAAATCCTCTTGCCAAGTAAGTGCTTGGTGAGGTCTGCTCACTGCTCAGTGACTTCCATACGTCGCCCCCACCAGACAGCGTCGAATTCATGCTCCAAACAAAGGACACATTTCTGCAGGTCTCAGAGCCTCAGTTCCCCTTAAATGTGGGACACTGTGAATGCCCAGGGGCTGCTGAAGATCAAGGGAGAATCGGTCGTTCCTTTTTCAGTCTGGAGAGCAAGTAATGTGGTGTAATGCCTTTGCCGATGAGGAACTAGCCAATGATTTTGTTTCTCCTTTGGGTTGGGGCTTGGGCTGCCCCCTCATTGACTTCTGGAAGCTTCCTCTCCTCTGAGCTCCTCCTCATTCTGGCCTTGTTGCTTAGAGTGGGCATTTCAAAGGGGTAGCAGAGCCTTCGGTGACACCCAAGTTTCGGGAAGTTGCAGAGGGGGCCATGAGGGCTGGTTTTTCCAGCCTGGGAGTATGTGGGAAATCCTGGTGTTGGGGATCGAATTGTGCTCCCCAGAGTACATATGTTGAAGTCCTAACCCTCAGAACCTCAGAAGGTGACCTTATATGGACACAGGTGTGTTGCAAAGGGAACTAGTTAGGTTAAGATGAGGGATGGAGAGTGTTTATAGGGCTCTGTGACCTTATATGGACACAGGTGTGTGGCAAAGGGAACTAGTTAGGTTAAGATGAGGGATGGAGAGTGTTTATAGGGCTCTCTGGGGAACACTGTTCAGACTCTGCCTTATGAGCCTGGTCTAGGTTTGTCAAGCCAACCTATTAGAAAGAGAGATGGCATTTCAAACCCATCCCCTGAGACCTAGGTCATAGGACTTGGCACCCCGAACACTAATCTTCCCTGGGGCTCCTTTTCCTCCTTTGTGCAGCCCGCTTAAGTGGTCCCCTGGGAGGCTGACCCAGGGTTCCGTGGGAGTCGGGGGAGCACCTCTACAGCTGCCTCCAGCAAGGGCCCCATAAATGACGCTGGGGTCTCCCAGCAGTTCCCCTGTGGAGCCTGGAACGTAGGCCCCAGCAAGTGCCATGTGGGGAAAACAGCCCTTGCATCTGGCTCGAATCCAAGCAGAGCAGCCAGAGCCAGACCCCTTTCGGAGAGGCCTCGGGGACAGCCCGAGGGGGGTTTGCACAGGGTGGATTTTCATGGCCGTGAGAGCTGGCCAACGGAAGTCAGCGCCCTGTCGCTTTCCAGCCGCCCCAAGTGGCTCACACGGGCCCCAGGGCTGCCCGTTCTCGAAGTGCCCAGGGCTTCCAGACAGAAGCCTGGCCAGCCAGAGCTGCAGGAAGGGGGCAGGGCGGGCAGCATGGAAAATGGGGGCTGTGAGCTGAAAATAACACACGTACACACACACAGCCAGGGAGTGTCACTTCCTAATTCCTACCTCAGGATGGATCTGGCAGATACGGGGGAGGAGCAGGAGATGTGAGGGCAGAGGGGTGAGGGACACTAATTGTTATGCGGCAAATACCCCGCCTCCAAAAGCACCCAACAGCACTGGGGCCCCTGAGTTCAGCTCACAATAGTTGTGAAACCAAGCTGTAACCGTTCACACCCCGTGGAGGAGGAGAAGGTGGGTAGTCGGGTTTGGCAGCAACTAATCCCATGAAATAAGAGCAGTGACCTCAGGTTAATAATCCCCCCACCCCACGCCCCGCCCTGGGCCCCAGAAGGCCAGCAGGGGCAGCAAAGGAAGCAGAGGGTGTCCGGTGGGGGCATGATTTACATGAGGAGGGAAATGAGGGAAATGAGGCTGGAAAGGCAGGCAAAGCCAGATTTCGGGGTCTGCGAAGCCCCGATTCATTTATCCGCAAAGGATTTCAGGTCATACTCCTCAGCTTGCGGGGAAGTCAAGTTCTTTGCACAAATGAGTCCCGTATCAGAGCAAGGCCTCCGATGGCTCGGAGGAGTTGAGATTGGAGGTGAGGACCCAGCCGGTGACCAAGATAAGAGGCTGTGAGATGCCCTATCAAAAAGTGGGAGGGTGCCACAGAAATTCCCACAAAAGCCCAAAGCCTAAGAGGCCAGCAGGTGGGGAAAACAATGCTTGTCCCTCTTGCCCCTGCTTGCACCTGCTGGACTCTACCTCAAGGACTAACCATTCCAAGTGTGGTTGAGACCATAGAGCTCCTGGGACTCCCACGCAGTGGTGAGAGGCTCCTTACCGACAGGGGACATGGGGACAGGGCGGTCGGCCTCTTGCTTGCTTCTGAAAGGTACGGACGCAAAACTCTGATCAAGATCTTTCTAAAGCCAAGAAACTGCCACAGTGTGACTGGAAGTGGTTGTAAAACTGCTTTGGAAAACGAGCTGACAGTTTCTTATAAAGTTTAGCTTATAACACTATCATTTAGCATTGCTGCTTCTAGGTATTTACCAGGAAAAATAAGTGTATATCCTCAAAAAGACTTATACAGAAATGTTCATAGTGACTTTATTCACAATACTCCAAGTCTTGGGGTGCCTGGGTGGCTCAGTCAGTTAAGCGTCTGCCTTTAGCTCTGGTCATAATCCCAGGGTCCTGGGATCGAGTCCCGCGTCCAGCTCCCTGCTCAGTGGGGAGCCTGCTTCTCCCTCTGCCTCTGCCTGCCACTCCCCCCACTTGTGCTGGCTCTCTCTTTTTGTGAAATAAATAAATAAAATCTTAAAAAAAAGTCTCCATCAATAGCAGAACAGACAAACACATTGGGTACAGGCGGGTAATGGAATACTACTTAGAAATAAAAAAGAACTAGTTAGAGACATGCCCGACCACACGGGTGAAGGTCACAGATGTGAGAATAAGGCTGGATGTGAGCAAGTACTTGCTGTGTGAGCCTGCTTACGTGACATATGCCAGAACGGGTAAAACCAACCCGGTGTGGCAGAAATCAGAGCAGTGCTTGTCTCTGGGGCTGGGGGATTAACTGGAAAAGGGCAGAAGGGAACTCAGTGGGATAACGGAATCGAAATTCTTCCATATTTTAATTCTGTGGTCATACCATAGCATCATAGGGCACTTTTATTTTTTTAATCCAGCAACTGGCAAGGATAACATTGTTAGGAATACCCCCTGGGAACTTCTGTTCAGACTCCTTATGAGTCTGGTCCAGGTTCATCAAACTGACCGATCAGAGAAGACGAGGCTGTTTCAAAACCGCCACCTGAGACTTAGGTCATGGGGGTGGGCACCCAATCCCTCAACTTCTCCTCATTGCAGTTTCCACGTTGGACCAGCCAGCACAGCCAGTCCTCTCAGGCTCTAGCACAGGGCACGCTGTGTTCCAGTCAGTCTTCTCCATAAAGAAAAGTTGGATAAAAAAAACTCAGCAAGATTCAACTTCCAGTGCCAGTTGGCGTGTCAGAAACTTAGAATCGCCACTCTGTCCTAACGACAACTGCAAAACTGAATAAACCTAAAAATCAGCAACGCATCTTAGGTCTGTAAGAGAAGTGAGGTTCCAGGACAAAGTGCTGCCCATTGAATTGGAGAGACAGAGAAGCACGAGTTGCCGGAGCAGAGCCCTGTGAGTGGGCACCTCCTCGGCATCAGTGCTGGAGGAGGGAAATCTGAACCATAACTGACCATTTTGGAGGCTCAGTGTGGACAACTCCGAGACTTAAAAACCCCGAGGGGATTCAGTAATGGTGAACCCTAGACTGTTGTGGGTTTTATTCCCTGGAGTTCTACCAGGTTCTCAGTGAATGTTAAAAAGTAAAATAATAAAATAAAATAAAATAAAATAAAATAAATCAAATCCCCTTGTGCTTGTTGTGGGTGGGGAGGGAGGAAAAGGAACTGTTTTTTTGTTTGTTTTTTTAAAAAGATATCTATCTATCTATCTATCTATCTATCTATCTATCTATCTATCTACCTATCTATCTATTTATTTATTTGACAGAGACAGGGCAGGAGAGGGAACACAACAAGCAGGGGGAGTGGGAGAAGGAGAAGCAGGCTTCCCGCTGAGCAGGGAGCCTGATGTGGGACTTGATCCCAGGACCCTGGCATCATGACCTCAACCGGAAGGCAGATGTCTAAAGACTGAGCCACTCAGGTGCCCCAGGAACTGTTTTGAAATATGTCAAAGCTCTGCTCTCAACAAGTCTTGCCCTCAGAGAAAATTAGTTAAGGCAGCCAAATCCAGTAAAGGTTTTATCAGAGCCTAACTGACCTGAGGGAAAGAAATATGCAAACTCCCACCAAGGGTAGCCCTCCCATCCCACCTAAGGGGGGTGAACTGAGAAGCAGAATCCAGAGCCATGAGCTCACTAAAAGACCAAGACAGAATCCCCGGAGTGTGGACTACTTCCCCTGCCTCCATGCCTTCTCACCACACCGCTGGGCTCGATAAAGGAGTTCCTTTCACCCAATGCATCATGCCCACCCATCAAGAAAAAACTGTAAGACGTAGTAATCGGAGGAGACAGAACAAGTATCAGAACCAGCCTTAGACACGGCAAGGATGTTGGAACCATCAGATGGGAATTTAAAGCAACTCTAATCAATAAACCAACAGCTGTAATTGTAAAGTAGACAGCATACAAGAATAGATGGGCAATATGACAGAGAGATAGGAATCCTGAAAAAGAGCCATAAAGAAATGCTAGAGATAAAAACCACTCTAACAGAAATGAAGAACGACTTTGACGGGTTTTTTAGTCGATTGGACACGGCTGAGGAAAGAATCACTGAACTTGAAGACAGCATAATGGGAACTTCCAAAACTGAAAAGCAAAGAGAAAGAAAGACTAGGGGGGGAAAAAAAGAACAGAATAATATCCAAGGACCATGGGACAACTGTAAAATGTGTGACGTGTGTAATGGGAATTCCAGGAGGAGAAGAAAGAAATAAAGGAACAAAAGAAATATTTGAAACAATAACGACTGAGAATTTCCCCGAATTAATGTCAGATTCAGGAAGCTCGGAGAACACCAAGCAGGAAAAATGACCAAAAAATTACTCTTAGACATATCATTTTCAAACTACAGAAAATCAAAGATAAAAATTCTGAAAGAAGCCAGAGGATAAAACACCTTACTTACAGAAGAACAAAGAGTTCCGTCTGACTTCTCAGATACCACGCAAGAAGAGAGTGGGAATGAAATAAAGTACATGGTTTTTTTTAAAGATTTTTTTTTTAATTTTGTTTATTTTTTTGAAAGAGAGAGAGAAAACAAGCCGGGGGAGTGGCAGGCAGAGGGAGAGGCAGTAGACTCTCCACTGGGCAGAGAGCCCGATGCGGGGCTCGATCCCAGGACTCTGAGCTCATGACCTGAGCCGAAGGCAGAGGCTTTAACGCACTGAGCCCCCCAGGTGCCCTGAAACACAGTGTTGAGAGAGATAAACCACCAACCCGGAATTCTGTACTCTGTGGAATTAGCCTTCAAAAGTAAGGAAAAATAAAGACTTTCCTGGACACACAAAAATTGGGGCAATTTGTTGCCATGAGACCTGTCTTGTAAGAAATATTAAAAGAAGTTCGTCAGAAAGAAGGTCATCGAAAAAAAGGAAAAACCTGGATCTACATAAAGAAAAGAAGAGCTTCAGAGAAGGAATGAGTGAAGGAGGAAGATTGTGTCTTCTGGTTTTAAAATCGTATTCCTTTGAATAGGATTAAACTTTTACCCAATTAAAAAACAGATTAAAAACAAAAAGCAGGATTGACCATGGTTCCTCCAAGCTATTAGCTTCAGCCTTGTCCTCCATCCAGTTGGTCACAAGAGCTATGAGTCTGCATGATTCAGGAGGGAGTGGGAGACGGGCAATCCTTTTCCTCCCTTTCTCCTTTTCCAGGTAAGGGCCTAACCATCTCTCACTTGTTTCTCAAGGAGCCAAATGACAACCTATGAGAGAGGAAGTGAAAGACAAGCAGGGACACAAAGGCTCTATGTTTGCGGGATCTTTCACCTGCTTTATCTCCTTTGAGACTTCAGACAGACCCATGTGGTTGTGGGATAAGCATTCACTGTCTCCTGCAGGCTAGGTGAATTCCCTGGCTGAAGTGGCAGAATGTGGATTCGAACCCAGGTCTCTTGGCTCCAGGTGGGCCCCTTCTACCCAGGAGAGTTACTACAGCAGCTCATCTCTGTTCCTAGAAACATGGAGTTGCAAAGAGGGCACTCAGACAAATGGAGGTTGTTTGCATGCAAACAAATGGGAATTGAGTTCCAGCTGCCTGTCCCTGAGCAGGCTGGGATTGCAGAGGGGGAGGTGGCTGGTTGGATTCACTTTGCTTTTGTCCAAAATGGCGATGGGATGGGGGTGTGCCCCCTCTGGCAGGCAGCAGCCGGCCATTCTCTGTGTTGGTGAAAACCACTTTTTTCTCTTCTACCCCGGTTCCTATGGGCATCCTTACAGTGGAGGCAAGCACGTTCTCGAAGATGCATCAGCTTGGAGTTGTCTGGAGGAACAAGATGGGAGGATCCTGGGGAGTGGGCTTCATTGGCTCTTTCCTTTCAGCCTTGGTGCCCTACGTGGCACAAAACCCAAGGGGCCGAGTCCAGGGACTGTCACACTCTTGCCTTCCTTCCCATCTTTGAGAAGACGGTTTTCATTTTAATGGCTCACCAGGGGACTGAGTTCTGTGGAGGGATCAGAGCCTTAAGATTATGACTATTTTGGAAGACAGAATTTTAAGCCCAGGGATTGAAAACGTGTTTTTAGAACAAGATGAATGTATCCTACCTGTAGATTATGCGCAATGGAGCACTTGGGGGGGATGGTATTTAAAATACTTAAGGACCCAGAAGGTGCAGAGGGATGGCAGATCATGGCCAGCTCTGCCTGCAGCACCAGAGGTTAACCCTTTAGTTGCTGAATCTTGGGGAGTTGGTGGAGGATGCAGGGGAAGGGTGCAGTGGGGGGGGTGGGCAGAAGAACTTCCCGGAGACTCAGTTATTCACCCACTGATTTGGAAGTCTCTGTTTTTGACAGCTTGCTTTGCTTTCACCTGTGCAGACGGGTGCATACCGGCCCCTCCCCCAACCATTGTAAGAAGGAGCCGCTAAAGCTAAGGGAGGTCGACACATCTGGCCAAGGTCACGCAACAGCATCCCAGCTCAGCCTCTAACCCTTGCCTCTAGATCCTCAACCTGATACCAGGAAAAGGGTCTAGCATCCTGGTATTTCATATTTAACCTGTCAATACCTTGTCAATACCATAATATTTTGAGCAATTTATATAGAAAATAGGCTGCCTGAGATCATGTCATGTGAATTGTTCTCTGGAACAAGGGTTGGCAAATGTTCTCCATAAAAGGCCACTTTGTATTTCGTTCTGTTTTGTTTAAAGAGAGAGGATGCCCATGTGCGTGTAAGAGGGTTGGTGGAGGAGGCAGAGGAGAGGGACGGAGGGAGAGAGAGGGAGAAAATCTTAAGCAGGCTCCATGCCTAGCAGAGAGCCAGATGCAGGGCTAGATCTCACAACCCTGGGATTATGACCCGAGCCAAAATCAAGAGTGGGATGCTTACCCCAATGAGTCACTCGGGATCCCCAAAAGGCCACTTTGTACCTATTTCTTGGTTTGTGGGGCATACAGCCTCTATAGCTCTGTCATTGCAGCATGAAGGCAGCCACACGAGTAAACGGAAGAGTGTGGCTGTATTCCAATAAAATTGTATTAATGGGCACTAAAATGTGAATTTTGTATGATTTGTGCTTGCCACAAAACAGAATTATTCTTTTGATATTTTTAGCCATTAAAAATTGAAAAACATTCACAGAAAAAACCACCAATTTTTTTCAACCATTAAAAAAATGAAAAACACTCATTGAAAAAAAAATTCCTTCATTGAGAAATATCCTCAGCTTGCACATCCTACAAACACAAGGCAGGCTGGATTCGGCTCCTGGGCCTCATTTTGCCAACGTCTGAGCTGGATAGTTCAGGCTTCTCGAGAGTCACCGCATCCCCAGCACAGTGTTGATGTAGAATTGAAACCGATGTGAAGCCGGTTTCCCTCTTTCCCTTCCCCTGTAGCCCACCTACATGAGTAAGCCCATGAGAAGCCCTGAATTCCAGAAAAATCTGTGGGTGTCCAGGAGGCGGCAGGTGCAGGGGAGCTGGGCTGCTCTGGGGGTCGTGTGCCCCCAGCCGCCTTGAAAGCTGGGCTCCCCGATACCAGGTGCCAGGCTCCCCACCCCGCGGCTCAGCCACGGGCCCTCCCCTGGTCATTAGCCTGGGCCCTTCTCTCTATACTGATTCAGGAAGGGGCTCGTCAAGGGCCAGCATATTCAGACTCCTTCTTAATCTTCACCATCAGGTTACTCTGAGAGGTTGTATACCCCAAGTGTGGAGGGCAAGGGCACTGGGCTGCCCGGGTGTGAAACCCAGCTCTATACTGTGAATGACCCGGGCGGAATTAGTTATCCTCTCAGTGCGACATTTCCTCAACTGTACCGTGACGTAGGGTAACAGAGTCGACATGAGGAAAAGATTTGACGTGTGCTCAAGACGTTTTAGTTCTCAATGTTCCTATTCTGTGTCTCTCCCCCTTCTCACCTGAATCTAGGCGTGGAATGTGCCAGGCTCTAGGCCGGGAGGGGGATGCCATGCCAGGAGAGATGAGAGTTGTTTCAGTCAGTTATTGCTACGTAACAAAACAGTGACTGAAAACTGCAACAAACGTTTTCTGCTTACACTTCTGGGACCTGGGCATAGGGCTTGCCTCTCCTGTACACAGTCTTGACTGGGAAGCTCCACAGGGGGACAAGGTAGCTTTGCGGACATGTCTGGCATCTTATCAGGGGCCGGCTGAGCTGCCCCCTTCCCCGCTCTAACTTCTCCCCTAGCTCGTCCCTGGCCATGCAGGCTCCTTGTTCACACAGCAGCTGCGCTTGTTCACACAGAGGGTAGGATAAGGCCCAGGCCTCAAAGTCATACAGTGTGACCTCCACCACATTTTGTTGCCAAAGCAAGTCATGGGGAGGGGGGTGCCTGGGTGGCTCAGTCGGTTAAGCGTCTGCCTTTGGCTCAGGTTATGATCCCGGGGTCCTGGGTTCGAGCCCCACATCCAACTCTTTGCTTGGTGGGAGCCTGCTTCTCCCTCTCTCTACCTGACACCCCCTCTGCTTGAGCTCTCTTTCTGTCAAATAAAAAATAAAACCTTAAAAAACAAAAAGACAAAAAAACAAGTCATAGGGCCAGCCTGGATTTAAGAGAAGGTGAAATAGTTCCCATATCTCAATGGGGGGAACATGCGTGGGAACAGAGGAATTGTGGGTGGCTCATTTATGCAGGCAATCCACCACAAAGAGGGGGCTAGATAGCCTGAGCAACTCGAGAGTCCACGGACAGCCTGGCTTCTTCATCCATTAGCACCAGAACCTAGAACAATGTTTTTGAAGACCCTTAAGAAATACTTACTTCTCTGCTGGTTTGGAAGAGTTCTCTTCATTTTGAAATTTATTATCTTTTTTTTTTTTTTTTTTTTTTTTAGTGAGCTCTACACCCAGTGTAGGGTTCGAACTCTCGACCTGGAGATCAAGAGTCACATGCTCCACTGACTGAGCCAGCCAGGCGTCCAAAATTTATTATCTTTTAAACACTGTGTCCATCTTACTGAAAAACCACTGAAATAATGCTAGTGAGAAATAATAGGTTTTTTTTTTTTAAGACTTTATTTATTTGTCAGAGAGGGAGCACAAGCAGGGAGAGTGGCAGGCAGAGGGAGAGGCCTACTTTTCACAGAGCGGGGAGCCTGAGGCGGGACTTGATCCCAGGACCCCAGGATCATGGAATCATGGTCCCAGCCGCAGGTGGATGCTTAACCCACTGAGCCACCCAGGTGTCCCGAGAAATAATAGTTTTAATCTCTCATTCCATCATAGCTCAAAAATTTTGCATATCACTTTCTATTTGTATACCTCACTTTATTTTTTATAATGATAAGTCATATAGCACGATGGAGATGACAAATAGAGGTCTTTTACATAGTCTGTTCACATATATAATTCTGTAGTCAGCTATTTTGACTTATCACAATATCCAACATTTTTTTCATGTCTTTACATAGTTTTCATAATCACCCTTTTCTGAATAGCTACTGTCATGTTCCATTGTGTTAATCTGTCACAGACCATTAAATCTTTCCTCTCTTGGTCATCTAGGCTGTTTCTGCTGTACAACATTTTTCCATATTTCAACACAGCCTTCCTGGTTTTTTTTCCAGCAGCTGGTTTACCTACCATATTCTAGAAGCACACATTCCTCTCACAGCGGCCATCTTGGCCTGGGTACATGCTGCGTCTGAGTGGAGCTGCCCACGGGCGCACACGCTGGGTCAGGGACAGAGTCAGTCTGTGACTCAGAGGCAGTGTGGGGAGGGGGGCGGGCAGGGCTCAGGGGTTTAGTCTCAGAGTGGTTCACTGAGTCCTGCTCAACTGAATCCCGGCTTCTGCTTATCAGTCCTTCACTCACATCCAAGTTTGGTCCAAGGACGTCTCAAAACGCCTCTTGCTTCCTCTCGAGCTTCCTACTGTTCTTTTGTAAATGTTACTATAAACCTGCAGTATCCTAGTTCTTTTTTTCTTCTTTTGAATTATTTTATTAAAAACAAGTGCCCAGGAGTGAACGACTAGGCCCAAAGGCAGAGCTGTCTACAAAATTGCTTTCCAAAGCTGGTGCGGGATTCAGGCGCTACTGTTGGATGTTAGGGATGAAAATCAGCCCAGATGCAAATGGGAACCTCCAATAGGTGTTTCTTTGGTTCTCCTCTGTGTGTGTGTGTGTGTGTGTGTGTGTGTTTAAGATTTTATTTATTTATTTATGTGAGAGAGAATGAGCCCAACCAGCGGGGGGGGAGGGGGGGAAGCAGGTAGAGGGAGAGGAAGAAGCAGGCTCCCTGCTCAGCAAGGAGCCCCACATGGGGCTCCATCCCAGAACCCTGGGATCATGATCTGAGATGAAGGGAGATGCTTAACCCACTGAGCCACCCAGGTGTCCCACCTCCATGTGGTTTATCACAGTCTTTGATTAAAGGCTGTCTATCTGGGGGCGCCTGGGTGGCTCAGTCGTTAAGCGTCTGCCTTCGGCTCAGATCATGATCCCAGGGTCCTGGGATTGAGCCCCGCATCGGGCTCCCTGCTCCGCAGGAAGCCTGCTTCTCCCGCTACCAATCCCTCTGCTTGTGTTCCCTCTCTCGCTGTGTTTCTCTCTGTCAAATAAATAATAAAATCTTTTAAAAAAAAAAAAAAAAAAAAGGCTGTCTATCTGCTCCTCTAACTTCCAGGTCCTTAAGGAAAAGGAAAGCATCTTGTCCACCTTTATATCCCCAATTCTATCTAGCACAGTACTTAGTCCTATAGGATAAAAATAAAATACCAGTTTAATAAATGAATACATGATTACCTGCAATAATTATTTTCTCAGACTTGGGTTAAAATTCCATCTCCCGGGAAATGAAACAGGAAGGGATGGGGAGGGAGACAAACCATAAGAGACTCCTAGACTCAAGAAATGAACTAAGGGTGGCCGGGGGGG
>CM053604.1:109646620-109664058 GCA_028646535.1 Procyon lotor | reverse complement strand
TGGCCTGAGTGGAAATCAAGAGTTGGATGCTTAACCATCCAAACTGAATCACCTACATGGCTCCCCCGCCCCATTTTTTAAACTTAAATTTTAGTTCATTAACATATAGTGCAATATTGGTTTCTGAAGTAGAATTCAATGTCTTGGAAAAGCCTGGAAAATGCAAAATTTAACTGGCTTTTTGATCAGAAAATAGCTTATTCACAGCTGGATAATTGTCTGAGCCAGTATAAAAGTTTGCAACCTTTAAAGGGGGAGTCAGATTTCTTAAATGACTACATTTGGTTAGAGTTGAGTGATGAAGGATCTTATAGGATCTCAAGTCTCTCTGGCAACTGAAAGTTTCAAGAAAAGAGCTACCTGGCAGAAGATAATTTTGAAATATTATTACAAAATACATTCTTGGTATTTCACAAAAATTAGTACAAATTATATACAAACATTACACTGAACTATTAGTTTAGATAATTTGCTTTTATTTTTCACATCCAGTGAAGGAAAAAGGAGACTGGGCACATTCTGAGGTTGGGCACATTCTGAGGTAGGTCACATTTTTCTTCAAATTAACAGTTTCAAATTAAAAGACATTTATTTTTAGCCTTTCCAACATGCTAATTTTACTTTATATAGCACTTTCCAGGTTCACATTTCTTTTTCAGAATACTTTAAGATCAGTGGATTGACATATATGTATTTGAAATATACCTACTATGAATCCATTTACGGGTGAATGGATTATTTTTTCAACTGAAGAGACATTTAATACACATTGTACTTTAGAAGAAATGACACTTTTGACACACTGATTTAATTGTATAGTTGAAACAGCAGGATTTAAAGGGGGAACCATCTGTTTAGTCGCAAATAACTTACCTGGCATTGCATTTGGTAACAGAGGTTGGCTAAGCCAGTTTAATAAATTTTTGGACCTTCGTGTCTTTACCTGTAAAAAGGACCTTAAACAGATCATCTCTACGGAAGCTTCTAGTTTCACACTCTTATGGGATAAGCTTTGGTAACACCATCAGTGCAGTGCACTTTGAATATGGAAAACATGATGCTTAAAAAATCTAGTAGATTTCAGCTAAATTGCTTCTACAAGTCCAGGTCCTTCCTGGGCCCTAAGACTTGGAAGCTTTGGGTTATTAGTTAAATAAAGTGGCCATTAGATTGAGGTGGCAT
Source organism: Procyon lotor (assembly GCA_028646535.1). NCBI lineage: Eukaryota > Metazoa > Chordata > Mammalia > Carnivora > Procyonidae > Procyon > Procyon lotor. Next base: position 109,662,876 of record CM053604.1, on the reverse strand, counting down.
TAAAGACTTCGTAGCCTATATAAACAAACCAAAATGTAAGTCTGAAATGCCTCAAGGTTAATTCAAAACCTAAAGACGAGCAATCACAAACAGCCAGTAAGTCTTTCCCAAATAAAGCAACTGTTTAAGCTATAGCTAATCAAATAGTTTCCTCACTTTGCTTCTATGTCTATAAAAAGTCTCTCCTCTAGCTCCTGTTGGTGGATGGATCCTAATCATTTTTAACTTGGCGTTGCCTGACTTGAGTCCATTTTTTTCAAATAAACTCTTTTCTTTTTTGTAGGCTCTGTGCCCAATGTGGGGCTTGAACTCAAGACCCTGGGATCAGGTGTCACCCACTCTACTGAGCCGGTCTCACACTGGCAAAATCTTTCTTGAAAGCCACCAAGCACTATTTCACAAAGTCTTCAAAGTGTGTATCTACTTTGAGGGCTCATTTTCATTTCTAAGAATCTAACCTAAGGAAAAAAGGTAGGTAATAAATAGGTAAGAGTACAAAGATTTATGTGTGCATGTTAAAGGATATTCAAACTAGACCTTATAAAATAAATAATCGGTAAGTAAAATCACTAACTTCAAGAGTTAGGTGGTTCCATGCAGTACTTACTGACTGGGTAAGTTATTCTATCTTCAATTTTTTGAAATTATCTTCTAATTTTTTTCTATAATGAATATAAATTGCTTTCCTAACAAAGTGAAATATACCACTGGCTAATATGTTAACTCTGTCTTTTGCACATGTACCCACTACTCAGAATCAGATGTTTTTAGTTTCTCCTAAAAAATCATCAGCCCCTGAAACTTTAATTCCTTAGCTACTAAAATTGTTACTGATATGTGGTAAGAGTGGATATGTTCTGTTCCCAAAGGAGACTCCAATAGAGGAAAAAGAGTAACTTACTGAGAAAAAGCAGGTATAAATGACAGAAGCACCATTTTGGGGTAAATGTTCTTCTTTTTTTTAAAAAAGATTTTATTTATTTATTTGACAGAGAGGGACAGTGAGAGCGGGGACACAAGCAGGGGGAGCGCGAGAGGCAGGCTTCCTGCTGAGCAGGGAGCCAGATGTGGGGCTCGATCTCAGGATTCTGGGATCATGACCTGAGTTGAAGGCAGACACTTAACTGACTGAGCCACCCAGGCGCCCCTGTTATTGTTCTCAAAGTCAGGAAAAGACAAATCATATGTCTTCAGAATTTCCAGATAGTTGCTCCTTAAATTATGAAGAGCCAGCGAAACCAGGTAGTGCAGCAAATACTTTTAATAAGAATACAAAATTCACACCAGAGGCACATTCTGGGGAATGTATAGGAACTATCACAAGTAGTAATTCTGCTGGAAGAATAAAATAAGGCTCTGTCAGAGTACAAATATACAGGAAGGAATGATTTAAAATAGGTTTATGATTTACAATCACATTACATTGTACATATTAAGCACTGAAACAGGCATATTAATTAAAAAGCCAGCTAAAAGGCATTTGAACATATATAACAAATCTTACAGTCCACGAAGTTCATGTAGAACAGTAATTTTTTTAGGACCTCATTTCAACACAAAAGAAATGAAGACGTGTTCATTTATGTCTACGACAAAAATCAAGAGAACGTATACGTAAAAGGCTTACATGACTGAGAGAACCACACAGTGGAGAGGCCAACCATTTAACACGAACCGAACAGTGCTGAGCAACCGAAACAGTACCGGCCTTTCCAACCCCTTCTTCTTCTCACTGCCGCACTGCCCCAGGTTACCTGTCCACTACTCAAATGAAAAAAAATTCCTCTGTCTTCCCATTCCACGCAAGGGATGAAAAAAACCGAACAGCAAGTTCAAAAGTTGATTTTACCATAAACCTGAAATGCGGTTTAAGGAATACAAAGAAACCCAACACTGGTACACAGTGTTCCTTTCCAAGGAGGGGACACGCCAAACATTATCTGGAAGGGGTTTCTTAATGGATTATGTACATTGGTTGAATGAGAATTACTGTCTCTGAGAAGGCACATATCTGTGATTTAAGGCTTAACCGGTATTGTTACATACGGAAGTCAATGAAAGCTGTCAAGGAATTCACTTCTGTCAAGATGGAATTTACCCGAAAACTCGCTTTCTAAGCACAGATTTCTACTCTAGAAACCATCAAGAGTTTCTATGCCCAAGTCCACCTGCCAAAAATAATTCTAAGCAGGTTTCATTATGAATCAAAAGAAGTTGCCAACATAACCACCCAATGACTTTGGGTGATGCAAACTCTTAAGCTCAAAAGCCTCACAGAAATGACAGGGCGATTCCTGTGTCTTAAAAAAAAAGAAAAAAAAAGTTAAATGAAATTACAAAAGTACAGAATCATTTTTAAAAAGGTGTCTGCCACAACTCCACAAGCCAATCAGTCATTCATTAGAGCTGCCGCCTGTGTGTGGATGCTGCAGGAACACCATATAATTTTACTCTGCAAAATAGTTTCTTTTTTCTTTAAGACGATACATGAAAATGAATCTCTTAAAGATATTTAATATAGTCATATATAAAATATCTGATGTCGATACAAATCATGTAAACCTCCTTTTGGAAAAGTTACAACTGGCCCCCATTTCCAGGACCAAAAACCTTGAATTTTTATCTGGTCAGTGCAAATCTATATTAGATGTTTTCAAACTACAGAAATAGCCATCAACCTTCACAATACAAAAGGATTTCTCAGAAAGGAAAATCGTGTTCAGATTATAGAAATTATGTTTACATTAAAATCACCCACCTTCCCATCAAATTTAACAGTTCAGTTGTTAAAGTATGAAAAAGGGAAAAATTAAAGCTGTTCGTGCAAGAATCACTAGAATGGTTGTGGTCACCACTTCCGTAATCTTAACCCAACTCTGCTTAATTCTCATTAGGGTCTGCTTAGAAATATAACGACGTGACTCTTCTTTCTTTTTTTTTCTTCCCGGGTGTGACTTTACTGTTCTTCAAGCCAAGATGGGGCATCCACTCCAGGGGTTTTCAACTTGATATGGAACTGTTTAAGCGTCTGTTCAAGCTGCTTCTGATTGCCGGCGAAGTAAGCGGCAATGGCGTTGTGGAAAAGGACCAGCTGATTGTGCAGCACTTTCACCTGCGAACCAAGAGGCACCAGACCAAGCATTAACGCCGATGGCAATGAACAGAAGGTGACTTACCACATGTGCTCATTCAATGGTGCCGCTCTCTTCAGGAAAAGCTATTTAATAACGACCAAGGATTTCACACACACTCACATACACTGACAGTACATCGCTTGGCAGGGTCACTGAGGCTTTGGGGATTTTTTAATTTCCCGAAGGGGAATAGGTCAGTTTAAGAAGCTGTGTATTCTGTTAACCATATTCAAATACTACGGAGGGCATTAATTAAAAATATTACTAAATCCCCCTCCAACTAAATATATTCAAAATCAAATACCAAAGAGGGAAATTTATATATAAATATTTACTATGCAGTATATGCTATATATCAAATATGGGCACCAATAATGCTATATACCAAATATGGGCACCAATAATGCTAAACTTTATGGAGAACAGAGTAGGCCAGATATTTTGAAATATTGTGGTTCTCTGCAAAGAATCAAGTCAAGTGGCAGCAAGTGTTGCCCAGAAAGCCAATTTACTTAAAGTTCACATGACTCTGTTATTTTCAAGTACTTAGTACTTCTAATGATAACAAGAATATGTTTTAACCAGGTTAAACTAAGCTACTTCTGTAAATCTTTATTAAAGAAATCAGCAAAGCATTACAAAGATTTGTGAATAAAATTGTTTCCTGAGCTCTCATTTATAACTGTGAAAGTTCAATGATAAAGTATAAGATACACTGACTTATCCATCTAATGCAATATTTTTTTTTTTTAAAGATTTATTTATTTATTTGACAGTGAGGAGAGAGATCACAAGTAGGCAGAGAGGCAGGCAGAGAGAGGGGGAAGCAGGCTCTCTGCTGAGCAGAGAGCCTGATGCGGGCCCGATCCCAGGACCCTGAGATCATGACCCGAGCCGAAGGCAGAGGCCTAACCCACTGAGCCACCCAGTCGCCCCATCTAATGCAATATTTATTAAAATTGAGATTTATGCCCATAAAGCTTGGGTGGCTCAGTCAGTTAAGGGTCTGCCTCCAGCTCGGGTCATGATCTCAGGGTCCTGTTCGGGCCCTGCATCGGGATCCCTGCTCAAGGTGGAGTCTGTTTCTCCCTCTGCCCTCCAATCACTTATGCTCTCTCTCTCACAAATAAAACCTTTAAAAAAGTTGAGCTTTAATAACTTTTAGTGATGAAAAAACATCTGATATATAATGCTAAGGGAAAAACAGGACATAGCATTTTATATATGGTATGACATTTATATTCATTTTATTATGATACACGAACACAAATAGTCCCTCTAGCCTTTTCTCCATCCATCTACCTCTACAAAGGAAAGACCACAAACCTTTATATTGGATATTTTATTTGTAAAGTCTTTATTTTAAAATTTAAAATGTTATAAAAATAGCACACACTCCAGATTATAAAGTAAAACTTCCCGATCCATACTTTCTGCACCTATCTCCTCCCCTGGACCCGAAAATCACCATTTTTTTTTTTTTTAAAAGATTTTATTTATTGTTTGGCAGAGAGAGAGAGAGAGATCACAAGTAGGCAGAGAGGCAGGCAGAGTGAGAGAGAGAGGGAAGCAAGCTCCCTGCTGAGCAGAGAGCCCAATGCGGGGCTTGATCCCAGGATCCTGAGATCATGACCTGAGCTGAAGGCAGAGGCCTTAACCCACCCAGGCGCCCTCTGAAAATCACTATTAACATTTTATTGTGTTTCCTTTGAGAATTTTTCTAGATATATACATAATATTTAAAAATACAAAGGGCTTGCACTATGCACACTTCCAGTAAGGTTGTTTCCTGAAAATATCTTCGATATTTTTTATTCCATTCACTTATTCAACTAGTATTAATTAAACACCTTCTATGTGCTATACACTGTTCTTAGGAAAATAGACAAAAATCCCTTCCCTCATGAGCTTCTATTCTTAGAGGGTGGGGAGAGAGTGAACGGAGGCCAGAAACAACAGTAAGTATTGACATCCCAGGAAATGAAACTGATCTGGAGCTTGTAAAGAAGACTGTGATAACGTGATTCAGAATACATACATACTTGGGTCTTTGTCCTCATTTCTGGCACAAAGCACCTAAAAGTCTTATTATTTCCCAAGTGATTAAGAGAGACGGGAGCATTTTTTGTTATACTATTTAATGTCTTGTCCTATTCCGGAAATAGCCCCAGTGCTATGAAGGTGAAAGGAATGACTTTTGTTCATAAACGACCATACCTGACTTTATATTAATGAGGTTTTTGGAAAGCTCTAGAAAACCAGGGTAAGAGCTGGTTGTCAGGGGAACTAAATTGTGATCAGAGAATAGGCATTTCAGCTCCACCTGCCTACTTCTAGGGAGGAGATAGTGGCTACAGGCTGAATAATTCACCAAGGGTCAATGATTTTTACCAATGATGCCTATGTAATGAAACCTCCATAAAAATCCTTGAAGTATGAGATCTGGAGAGTTTCTCGGTTGGTGAATGCATCCCCAGGCTAGGAAAGTGGTGCACCCCCAAATCCATGGGGACAGAGGCTCTTGTGCTTAGGACCTTTACAGACTTTGACCCCTGTGCGCTTCATCGGGCTATTCATTTGTATCCTCCAATCATCCTTGTAATAAACTGCTAACCTAGTAAGTAAACGGTTTTCTTGAGCTCTGTGAGACAGTCTAGCATATACTCCATGTTGAGACGGGGGTTGTGGAAACCTTCCTGTATGGTTAGAAGCGCAGGTGACAATCTGACTTGCGACTGGTGTCAGGAGGTGGAGAGGGTGGGGGCAGTGTCAGCACTGAACGTAACCGTAGAATCCCCAGCTGGTCTCCCGGATGGAGAATTAGCTGGTGTGGGAAAAACTCCACACGTCTGGCTTCAGGAGTGCTTGAAAAGTGCTAAGAGTGTAAAAGAAGACATTTTTCTCCCTTCCAAAGGCAGAAACTCATGTGAAATTTACCTTAGCACGATGAAAAAAAAAAAAAAAAGGTGTGCTAAAGCAAATAAATGTTGTTGAAAAGATGCAGGGTGGTATGGGCGCCCCTGGGTGGCTCAGTGGGTTAAAGCCTCTGCCTTCAGCTCCTGGGATCGAGCTCCACGTCTGGCTCCCTGCTCAGTGGGGAGCCTACTTCCCTCTCTCTCTGCCTGCCTGTCTGCCTACTTGTGATCTCTCTCTGTGTCAAATAAATAAAATCTTAAAAAAAAAAAAAAGATGCAGGGGCATAGCTGGCTTATCAATACTGACTGTCTTGACATGGCTTCAAGCCAAAGAGAGAAAACAGCCTGGGAAGCTGCAGAAAGAATTCCTCTGCCCGAGAGATCACCTCAGAATACCTTTTTTTTTTTTGAAGATTTTATTTTTAAGTCATCTCCCTACCTGACATGAGGCTCGAACTTATAATCCTGAGACTGAGAGGTACCTGCTCCAGCTGAGCCAGCCAGGAGCCCAATTAAGAACTTTAAAGAGTTGAATTAGGGGCGCCTGGGTGGCTCAGTGGGTTAAAGCCTCTGCCTTCGGATCTCAGGGTCCTGGGATAGAGCCTTGCATCGGGCTCTCTGCTCAGCAGGGAGCCTGCTTCCCCGCCCCCCCACCTGCCTCCCTGCCTACTTGTGTTCTTTCTGTCAAATAAATAAATAAAATCTATTAATAAATAAATAAATAAATAAATAAATAAATAAAATCTTAGGGGAAAAAAAAAAAAGAAATGATGAGGGAGCAGGCTAGCTGAAGACAAGGCTTAAGCTGACACCCTACAAGCTCCCCCCACCCCACCCCTCCTCGATGGGACCTATGTGACATTCTTCCAGGAATCCCCCAACTATCAATGTTAATGCCTTGCTAGAGGGAAACACAACCTTAACTGGACAAGGGCAAGGCCTGTGGTATCTTGAGGGCTGGTCCTCTTTAGCATATGAAAGTTCTTTTGAAAGCTCCCCTTTCCTAACTTCCCCTCAAACCGAAGTATATAATCACCACTCCTCAAGATCCCCGTGCAGCAGCTCTTTCTGCCCGCGGGTCCTGTCCCTGTGCTTTAATAAACCACCCTTTTGCCTTTCTTGGTCACGGGCTCTGGACTCCACCCCACCGAACCTCACATATATTCCAAAGCCACATCAGATAGGAAACAACTTTTCAAAGATAAGCACCCATAAGGGAAAAGACTGAGAAATTAAGTTCATTAAAATTTAGAGCTTCTACTCATCCAAAGATAGTGAAAAGTTACAAGCTGAGGAAATGTATCTCCATTACACTGACAAAGGATATGTATTTAGAAAATGTGACCAACTCTGACAAAACAAGCGATCCAATTAAAAAGAGCAAATAACATAGATGGGTGTTTCACAGATGAGAAAACAGGAATGGCCAATTAGATCTGAAAAGATATGCTGCCTCATTAGGAAACAGGAAAGTGCAAATTTAAACTAACTTTACGAAAGGGGCTACGACTACTTTCATGGCGACCTCAAAATCTCTTATCGATTAAGTTCTTCCTAAGTCCGGGAAAATACCTCGAGGGCAAAACATCCTCGAGGGCAAAACATCCCGTGATCGGAACCGAAACTACCCCTCAAGCAAGAAGGACAGCTGCAAGCCAGCAAGACCTCACGTGACTACGTGACTGACCCCACGGCAACTACTGACTTGCCCTTCACTGCCGCCCACCTGCACGTACTCATCCACCTCTGTCCCACTCTCCTTATATAAATCCAGAAGTGGTTTCCGCACTCTGGAGACAGTCTTGGAGATGTTGCCCCCTGGTGCTGGCCGCACTGAAATAAATTCTTTTCTCCCTTCACCAGCACCTGTCTCTGTGTCGGCGGTGGGTGGCGGAACCCGGTCTGGGACCCCTGGAGCCGGCTGCTCTTGCAATCCCCTGCCCCGGCTACACTGGGCTGCCATCTCGTATCCTCTAAATTGAGAAAAACTTAAAACAATTTACACTCTTGTGCACTGCTGATTGTTGTATAAATTTGTACTACTATGTTTGAAAACAGTTTGGCATTGACCTATGAAATGAAGGATGCATATACCCTACTGAACAGCAACTGGACTCCTAGGAATACACACTAGAGAAACTCCCACATGTGTTTTATGGAAAGGTACGATTATGATTATGGCAGCACTGTGTTTACCATCAAAAACCAAGGAAACGCCCCAAACTTGTATTTACAGGAGAATGCATCAATAAACTGCAGTCTCTTCGTGCAACGGGGATACCACATAGGAGCAAGAATAAATGAATGGCAGCTGCATGCATCCGTACGGAGGAACCTCAGAACATCGGAGTGAAACCGCAGGCTGCGGAAAGACATGTTCAGTAGGATTCCATTTATATAAAACTCGGAAATATGCCCAACTGAATGACACATTCACATGTGGCAAGGCTATGAAGAAAACCAATAGGAACGATAAACAAAATTCAGAACAGGGGTTCTGCAGGGAAGAGAAGAGGGAGGATGAGGTAAGGGAGAGCCCAGAGGAGGCCTCAAAAATACTGAGGGTTTTGGTTCTTAACCTGGGTAGTGGGAACGTGGTTGCTATTTTTTGTTGTCATTACTCCTTATATTTTGCCTCCATGTTAAATATTCTTTTGAATATACTTAATATTTTCACGTTATTAGGAAAGGGAAAGGTAAAGTCTGTCTACATCATAACTTTGTTGAGGATCTGCGCTATTCACAGTGTTCTAATGAACTACAGTCATCCCCACTTTACACTGAGAGAAAAAAACAAGCCACACCTAAAATGTTACTTTCATTCATTCATTCATTCGATAAATATTACCAAGGGACAGATGCCAGGCACTAGTATAGGGGCTGCAATGCAAGCAATCAATAAAAAAAACTCTATTCTCAAGAAGCTTATATTCTAGTGAGAGAAGAAAGAGAAACAAGGTAAGCAAAATACACAGTATGTTAGATGATGGCTTGTGTTATGCAGAAAAATTAAGCAGCTATGGGGAATATGAGGTCCATTTATAGGAGAAGGCGTGGCAACATAAATAGGAAAGTTAGACTTGGTCTGAGGTGACATGTGAATAAAGATCCAAAGGAAGTGAGGGAATGAGCTTTAAGACACTTGAAGTTTTCTAATGAGGCTGGAAGAACAACATTCCAGACAGAGGAAATAGCAAGTACAAGGGTCCTGAGGCAGGTGCTGTGCTTGGTGTGTTTGAGAAACAGCAAGGAGGCTAGTATGGCTGGGGCAGAGTCATAGGGGTTTGGTAGGAGATGTGATCAGACAGGTAATGGGGGCTAAGAGGATGTGGGACCTCAGATTTCATCATAGAGACTGTGGCTACATTTCTGCATGAGATGAGAAGGCATGGGAAGATCCTGAGCAGAAAAATGACAATATCTGACTTACTTTACTAAACATGCAAGGAAGAAGCAGGGAGACCTATGAGAATACCACAGCAATGACCCAGTGAGATAATGGTGGCCTGGATGAGGGTGGTAAGAGAAAAGACGGTGGCATTCTCAACAGACTCTGAAGGTGGAGCCCACAGATGGAGCTATGGGCGTGAGAGGCCAAGTACAAAGATGCCAAGACCTTGGCCCTGAGCAACTGAAAGCATAAAGGTACCACAGGCTGATATGGCAAAGGCTGTGAGATGGCCGAGTGGAGAAGAGGCAAGCTGGCTCTCCAGAGCTCAGTCTGGGGCAGGCGAGGCATGGTTTTCAGGCAGACACATGGAAATGCTGAGCGAGTGCCTACGTATGATACTGGGCAGAGTTCAGCGTAGCAGTATAGTGAAGAACGAGAGTAAGATAATTTCTATGGTTCCTTTCTATTAAAATTTTTTGAGAACATGCTTTCTAAACAGAGGGTGTGTGTGTGTGTGTGTGTGTGTGTGTGTGTGTATTCTAAATATATACATTTGGAAACTCTAATAGTTCTCAAAAAGTCTTTCAATTGAAAGGCTCTTTGAATAGAAAAACATTACTATTTCTATTTATTTTTAAGGACAAAAACTAGTTTCTCTTTTAGAGATTTATGAAATTCAACTAAAAGTTTACGTACAAGTTTATGAGCCAACCCATTAATTAAATACTCTTGCCTATTTATTTTATTTTATTTTATTTTTTTACTCCTGCCTATTTAGAGGTATTTTTTTTTTTAAGGCTTTTGCACTAGTAACCCACTTGGGTCACAGAGTGATTTTCCACTTTGCCCTACTGAGCATGATAAAGCCTTTCTGTTGTTGTTTTGTTTTTAGTTTTGGATGATCCTCGGTTCTTGGAGTTACAGAGCAACCAAGGGGTTTCTTTCTTTTTAGTATAAATTCTAATTTTCAAAAGTAGGTTCCCGCCAACTACTTTATTGCTCTTTGGGTCATAAGAATTTTTGACTTGGATTTCAATCCTCAATGTTTTAGAATTAAAGGAGACAACGAGAGTGGAGCATGGGGTCTGGTTCACATATTATATAGGGAGAGGGCTGTTACAACAGTCCGAATGTAACCGTCAGAAAGAAAGTGGAAAGAGCATCACACAATTTTTAGCTAACCCTACAAATGTCAACACAAATGCCACATATGGCAACTGAAGAGTCAGTTTCTGTACGCCTTGAGGTAGCTGAAAAACACAACACAGAGACTTCCTTTCCTTGTAGCTGAGGAAGGTTGGCAACCCACTAAACAAAGCTTTAAGCTCAGTGCATTACCTATATGCAAAATGTTCCCCCACCCCACTGAAACTTAATCCATGGGAAATAAGGGAACAGGGTGCTTTTTAACACTGTATTCTAGTTTTCACAACAAATGACACAATACCCATTTTCACAAAAACATTCTCCCAGTAATTGTGAGAAGGTTGATGTGTAAGCCTTTATAAATATATACACACTTCAGAGCAGTTCCCTGGTATAGAGAGAGCCTTTGGGGATTCACAGCTTTTCAATTATAATTATGGAAATAAAGTATACAACTTCATTGTTACTTTAATCTCAGAAGCCTTTTTATGCCAAAACAGATAACTTACCTCATTTTTCTATTAGCTATGATCATGTAAGTGGTGTTTGAGTGCAAGTTTTAGTTTTGGTAGTATGTCTTAAAAATCAGATGCAAATTTAAATAGGAATGGTAAACTGACAATCTTTTAACCAATCAAACCATTACTAAGCCAAAAGTAAATGGAAATAAAAATAAATTAATAAATCAGTTATCAACATGAATATACTTTCTATACTAAATGAATTAAAAACATTTGCTTTTCTACCATTTTTGCTTAATTTTCTTTAAATTTTTGATCAACTAATTTGCACTAAAATATGTATTCATATAACATCACCGTGGTTCTGACTGATGCCACAAAGAGTCCTCAGGATGTTTAAGAAAAAATATTAGAAAAATAGTTGCAAATACAATTTTTTGCAATCTTAGAAATGACTGTGCTATTGTCACTAGATATAAGTAGTTTTGCTGAGCAGAGAGCCCGATTCGGGGCTCGAGCCCAGGACCCTGAGATCATGACCTGAGCCAAAGGCAGAGGCTTTAACCCACTGAGCCACTCAGGTGCCCCTAGACATAAGTAGTTTTAATGAGACTTAAAAGTGTTATTTTAAGTCACTTGGTTTATTTATCAGGTTTACTTTACTAGATTACTTGGCCTTGGGAAGGTCAATCTAGGAAAGATTCTGGTTTCTCAAACAGAATTAGCTTAGGAAGAGAGATGAAGAAAGTTAAGGTGGGGGAAAGGTCAGACTGTACTTTTAGGAGAAGGTACAAAAAGCCAACGTTTGAGGAAATATTTTAGGGTCATTATACTTTCTCAACTTAAGGTTTGTTTATATTTCTGTTATCAGATCATGAGAAGTGATGAGCACATAAAATCAAAAAAAGAGCCAAATATTTTTGGTAGTTTATATTTTGATGTGGTAGGTGACACTTTTATGAAGCACTTTTTTTTTTAATTTTTATTTATTTGAGAGAGAGAGTGAAAGAGATTGCAAGCAAGAGCAGGGGGGGAGGAGCAGAGGGAGATGGACAAGCAGACTCCCCGCTGACTAGGCAGCCTGACTCAGGACTCAATCCCAGGACCCTGGGATCATGACCTGAGCCAAAGGCCGAGGCTTAACCCAACTGGGCCACCCTGGTGCCCTATGAAGCATGTGACAGGATACGTTACCCTCACATCTACTCTGTACAGGCTTCTGTTCTCTCCATGTTACAGCTAATAAAACACTGAGAAAGTTAATTAACTTGCTTAAGGTTAAATAGTTAGAAAGCAGATGGGCTGGGGTGTGGAGTGTCTTCTCCCAAGACAGGTCCATGTTCTTTGCCCTATTCCAACCTCACTCTCTACTCATAAGGCAATACACATTTTGGAAAGCTTTCAAACAAAGTTTGAAACAAACCAAAAAAGGTATGGCAGAGCACTTAAAGGAAGGGTAGAAATGTACAGAAGATATGCTTTAACCTCCTTCCTAATTTTGTCATTGGCTCTTAAGTCACATTTAAATATCCTCAGGTCAAGGATCTAACACAATAATTGGAGCAGATGAAGGAAAGAAAAGTTAATTCTTTCTAAAATTATGAAGAATAACACAGTATTAAACTTTAATACACTCTTTCCATACTTATAGAGCAGGAAAAAAAAATCTATATTGAACTATTTATTTATGCATGTCCTAACTTAGAAACGATTTCAAGTGGTTATAAGGATAAGTGAAATACAAAAGAAAAGCAGAGATTTTAAAAAGGAGCAAAAAAAGAGGGAACAATTCCAGGGAGAAACAGGATGATGACAAATTTGACAAATTTTCAAAACCTAACATCAGAAACAATTACAGTAATTTAGAAATACACTAAATCTTTGTGAACTCAATTACAAAGAACTTTCATAAAGATCTGCCAAACAATGAGCAACCCAGCTCAGACATAAGCAAAACCACTACAGCAACATCTGGTGAATGATCTAAAATATGCCACACAATACTTTAATTGTTAAAGGGTAAAACAAACTTCAACACTGACTACTAAGGCAGAGACAAGCTGAGGTTTTAAATAGAAACTGGGTAAGAGAAATTTAAGAGCAGGACTGAGAGTTGATGCCAAGTGGATTACACTAAAAACTTTCTCCTGCCTATACAGCATTTATCAATAGAAGATAAATACCATTTACAAAGTTTACTGGCTGAAAAATTTAAAGTATTACTTCACAGGCATCAAAACCATACAAAGGCACCGTATTTCTACCAAATGAACTTTTCTTTCAAATCAAATTTAATCACATAATTTTTTAAGATTTATTTTTTGGGGGGGCCAAAGAGAGAATTTCAAGCAGACTGCTTAGCATGGAGCCTGACTCAGGGCTCAACCCCAGGACCCCGAGATCATAACCTGAGCCAAAACTAGAGTCGGATGCCCAACTCACTGAGCCACCCAGACGCTTCAGATTAATTATACATGTTTTTGTCAGAGACACCGAAGTAATTAAAAAGAGGTAATTTAAAAAAAAAAAAAGAAGAGGTAATTTCTACATCAAATAAAAGTTACTAGTTTTTTTTAAGCTTCTATTTTTATTTGAGAGAGAGAGAGAGAATTCATGTTCATGCACTGTGGTGGGGCAAAGGGGGAGCTGAGCAGAGCTCAATGACAGGACCCCCAGGATGATGACCTGGGCCGAAGGCAGATGCTTAACCAACTGAATCATCCAGGCGCCCCTAAGAGTTACTATTTTTAATATATTTATAATTGTTAAGTTTCTTCAGAGCAATTATTGGCTTTCCCAATAATTCTATAAAGTAAGGGTTTATATTAAATGAACAACAATACAGGGGTCATAGCTTGGCTTAAGCATGTGAGAAAACGCTGAAACAAAATGATTCTTTTTTAAAAAATTATATTTAAGTAATCTTTATACTGAACATGGGGCTTGAACTTACAACCCCAAGATCAACAGTCACCTGCTCTACCAACTGAGCCAGCCAGGCACCTGTAAAATCGTTCTTCAGTAAGAATTCTCCAACCACTAACATGTAAAGAATTAACTCCCTTCTTCATTATTTAAAAAGGTATAACTATAGGCTTTCTCTGCTCATCACTGATTGTTTTTTAGTAAGTAAGAAACCAGAAGAATAAAAACAGAAAAGGGTATCTGTCTTCGCCTTTTATTAGGTTTGTGAAGTATAATTTTATCACTTTGCAATTGCTTTGGAAATGCCTGTCATGTCAAAGCAACTACCAGCCCAGAGAAAGGCACTATCAAAAACATGGGTGTGGGCACTGGGAAGGGAGTAAGAGAAGGAAAGACAAATATGAACTACAAGAGGAGGTGGAAGGACAGATTTTATTTTTCTGACTCATTGGGATAGGTTTCAACAAATCATGGACAAGCAGGTTAAAAAAAAAGGACCTTAGGAGGGAAAAAGAGGGCAGTTCTATTTTGAAAAGCAGATAACTGATGAAACACAAGCTCCAGTAATGATAGGTCTCAGAACAGTGCTAAGGTCTTATAATTCTTTATCTAATGGTACATTAAAATTATCAATGCACAAGTTTTCTTCCCCTTTAGCAAAAATATCTATTACCCTTTTGTTCTACAGTTTATAGTGTTACCTTGCTCCTGCTCCTCCCTTCCTTCCAATAGCTCCAGGTTTCCATGACCAAAATGGCTTCTGTTTTCCAAGGTTATCTAACATCTTCTCCCTCCGCTATTTTAAGAACCTTACTTGGAGCAGCATTATAGCATCATAGTCAGTTAAAAGCAGGGCTGAAGAGTCAAACAGATCTAGATTTGAATCCTTGTCTGGTTTTGAGACTGGGCAAATCATTCAACCTCTCTGAATGTCAGTATCATCATCTGTACAGTGGTATATGATCATCTAGATCACAGATTAGATAGATATACATATAGATATACAAAATACTTAGAAAGAACTCCTCCATATACAGATTACTCAAAGATCAGTGTTTACCAATTCACTGGCGGGAGAAAGGAAATGCTCTACAGATGCACCAATGGAGCTTACATTTCGGGAAAGAAACACACTAATAGACATTCTCTCATAGCACCATATGGTATGTGCTTTACTGGAGAAAACCATGGATAGCAGGGTAACCAACAGGGAAAAAAAGAAACTTTCAAGTTGTTAGAGGAAATACTAAGTACCACAAATCATTCAAGATAGCATTTGAGTTCCTAGATAAAAATTAGTTTAGGTAGGGGCTCCTGGGTGGCTCAGTGTTGGTTAAAGCCTCTGCCTTCAGCTCAGGTCATGATCTCAGGATCCTGGGATCGAGCCCCACATTGGGCTCTCTGCTCAGTGGGGAGCCTGCTTCCCCCACCTTCTCTCTTCGCCTGCCTCTCGACCTACTTGTGATCTCTCTCTCTCTCTCTGTCAAATAAATAAATAAAATCTTAAAACAAATTAGTTTAGGTATAGGGGCGCCTCGGGTGGCACAGTGGGTAAAGTCTCCGACTCTTGGTTTTGGCGCAGGTCGGGATCTCAGGGTCCTGAGATCAAGCCCCAAGTCAGGCTCTGTGCGCTAAGCACAAAGTCTGTTTAAGACTCTTTCTTCCTGACCAAGAGCAAAACAGAAGAAAGAGAAATTAAGGAGTCGATCCCATTTACAATTGCAACCAAGGAATAAACCTAACCAAAGAGGCAAAGAATCTGTACTCAGAAAACTACAAAGTGCTCATGAAAGAAATTGAGGAAGACACCAAGAAATGGGAAAGCGTTCCATGCTCATGGACTGGAACAACAAATACTGTGAAAATGTCTATGCTACCTAAAGCAATCTACACATTTAATGCAATCCCTATCAAAATACCATCAATTTATTTCAAAGAAATGGAATAAATAATCCTAAAATTTATATGGAATCAGAAAAGACCATGAATAGCCAGAAGAATGTTGAAAAAGAAAACCAAAGTTGGCGGCATCACAATTCCAGACTTCAAGCTCTATTACAAAGCTATAATAATTAAGACAGTGTGGTACTGGCACAAAAACAGACACATAGATCAATGGAACAGAATAGAGAACCCAGAAATGGACCCCCAACTCTATGATCAACTAATCTTCGACAAGGCAGGAAAGAATATCCAATGGAAAAAAGACAGTCTCTTCAACAAGTGGTGTTGGGAAAACTGGATAGCCACATGCAGAAGAATGAAACTGGACCATTTCCTTATA
>CM053604.1:109607390-109646120 GCA_028646535.1 Procyon lotor | reverse complement strand
TGGGGGAGAGAAATGAAACAAGATGGGATGGGGAAGGGAGACAAACCATAAGAAACTCCTAAACTCACGAAACGAACTAAGGGTGGCTGGGTTATAGACACTGAGGAGGATATGTGCTATGGTAAGTGCTGTGAAATGTGTAAGCCTGACAATTCACAGACATGTACCCTGGGGCAAATAATACATTATATGTTAATAAAAAAAAAATTAAAAGACAAGTGGTAAAAAAAAAAAAAAAAAAAAAGAAAAAAAAAAAAAAAAAAAAAAGACTCTTTCTTCCTGGGACCCTGGATGGCTTAGTTGGTTAAGTGACTGCCTTCAGCTCAGGTCATGGTCCTGGAGTCCTGGGATCGAGTCCCACATCGGCTCCCAGCTCCACAGGGAGTCTGCTTCTCCCTCTGACCTTCTCCCCTCTCATGTCCTCACTCTCTCTCACTCTCAAATAAATAAATGAAATCTTCAAAACAAAAAGAAAAAGGACTCTTTCTTCTTCTTGCTCCGCCCCTCCCCCATGCTTTCTCACATACATAAAATCTTTTTTTTTTTTTTTTTAAAGATTTTATTTATTCGACAGCGAGAAATACAGCGAGAGAGGGAACACAAGCAGAGGGAATGGTAGCGGGAGAAGCAGGCTTCCTGCTGAGCAGGGAGCCCGATTTGGGGCTCGATCCCAGGACTCTGGGATCATGACCTGAGCCAAAGGCAGACGCTTAATGACTGAGCCACCCAGGCACCCCTCACACACATAAAATCTTAAAAAAATAATAAAAAATTAATTTAAGTACAGAAGAATACTTAAGGAACCAAATATTTCATCTTTTAGGTGACCCTGTTCTCACTGGCCTTTGGACACTGGGCAACAAAACCTACAGTTAAATCAATGGCCCATTTGCACTCATCTTTACTTTCATAAAATAGTTTTCTATCATGAGTATGGTTCTGTACCATACTTAGGAAAACTTTTTTTTTTAAGATTAAGAATTCAATCTCCTACACAATTTATAAAAATTCTGATCCTATGTACCCAAGAACTGTTTATAAACTTAACGGAAAAGCTTCAACAAAATTTATGATAGTACCATTATTTTTCTTTAAAAAAATCCATATGCAGTTATACTACACTCTAAGAAGAAAACAGAACATTTAACAGCAGTGTATAGACAACTTAAAAATAAGTTCCAGGGTTTCTTTCTTTTTAAAAAAGATTTATTTATTTGAGAGAGATTGTGTGCATGTGCACACATGTGCAGTGGGGAGAAGGGGGGGAGAATCTCAAGAAGCCTCCCTGCTGAGTGCACAGCCTGAGTGAGGTCTCGATCCCAAAACCCTATAGACCATGACCTGAGCTGAAACTAAGAGTCAGAAGCTCAACTGACTGAGCCACCCAGGCACCCCTGTGTTCTAGGGTTTTGTTTTGGGTTTTTTTTTTGAAGATTTTATTCAGAGAGAGAGAGAGAGAGAGAGCACGCTGAGCAGGGAGCCAGATGTGAAGCTTGATCCCAGGACCCTGGGATCATGACCCGAGCCAAAGGCAGACAGAAGCTTAACCGACTGAGCCACCCAAGCACCCCTGTTCCAGGGTTTTTTAAGAATTTTTTTTTCTGACTTTTCCACCAATGCTCATGTTACTCATTCCTGTGTGGTTCTGTGCAAGTCATGCCTCCTAGCGTAGCAGGTAGTTCTAAGAACCCACATTAATGTTCTTCTTCATCAAATTCTGTATTTCTTTTTTCTCACGCGTAACTCAGCATTCTACTAAATATGATCCATTAGACTGTATATTGCTTGTCAGCAAGAAGTTTGTCATAATACCTTTATACAATATTTCTTTAGGGTTAGGGACTGTAATAGCCAAAACAAGCATCTTAAAAAATTTACTGAATAATTTTTGCAAAGTGCATGTTTTGAAATTTTGAAGGAAGAAATACAAACAGAAAGCCAGAATGTTATGAGATGTAAGAGGAATAAAGAAAAAAGCCTAGGGGCACCTGGGTGGTTCAGTTAGTTAAGTGGCCGACTCTTGATTTCTGCTCAGGTCATGATCTGAGTTGTGAGACAGGGCCCCAAGTCAGGCTTCCCCACAGGGTGTAGAGCCTGCTTAAGAGTTTCTTCCTCTCCCTTCAACTGCATATTCTATTCCTTCCATTTAAAATCTGCTTCCTCCACACACCTTTAGTTAGCATCTTTTTATCCTTTTGGAGCTCAGCCCCAATGTCACTTTCTCTAGTCTTCCACAATACCCCACACCAAGCCAAGTCCTCTTTGTATAATTATATGATTCCTCAATTTCTCTTTACAACACTTGTCATGGTTTGTATTTATATAATTATTTGGTTAATGCCTATTTCTCTTACTTGACCATAAGCTCTATAATGGCAAGACCATTATATGGTTTACTATTTAACCCTGGCACATAAAAAACAACCAATGAATATCTGATGAATAAAGGAATAAGACGTTAAAGCTGCTAACTATACAAGAATTTGCTCTTAGTATTTTATATACGTATTTTTGTTTTACCGTTTAAGTATCTCTCAACACTCTATTTCCATTACCACCACCTTAAACAAGCTCTCATCATCTCTTGTCTAAACTACTATATTCACTCTGTTCTAACTAAGATCTATGTGCCATACTTTAGACTTATCATTTGCCAAGAATTTTTTCAATGGGTCCCTATTGATACTAAAATAAACTTTTCCTTAATGTAGTCTACAAGGCCTGCATGGTCTGGCCTTTGCTTGTCTCCCAGTCATCTCTCTATGCTCTAGTGGCACTGGTTGTAGTCATTTGTTCTCTGAGCACACCACACCCTTTTCTGTCACAGGGCTGTTACGCATGCTGTTTCTTCTGAATACTTTTGCTTCTCACTTACCTAGTTAATGCTCAATGTCACTTTCTCATGGAAGCCTGCCCTAGCCTCCCTTAGTGAATCACGTACCTCTCCTTGAGAGCACTGGTCACATCCAAGATTTTATATATAGGGTTTGGTGTGATTTGATCACTGTTGTTAATTTAATTAGGCTACAAGCCTTTTGAGGGTAGAATTTGTTTTTGCTTTTGCTCACTGGATATCTATCGCCAATATCCAGAACACTTCCTGGTACACGTATATATCTGATAAAAATTTGTTAAATGAATGAAAAAAAAGAATAACAATCTGAAATTATATGATGAAATATACTCAGGAATTAAGTCTGGAAGTGAAGGTGCATGAATAAGGGAATGTTTCACAAAATCCAAATGTAGGTAATCATATTTGGCATAGTGTTGAGGCTGCTTATACATGTACTTCCACATTTTAGTTCATAAATGTTAATTTTTTATTTAGAACCAGTAGGGTCCTTTTACCTGTGGTACTTAATTTCACTTGACCTATGAGCAAATACCAAGAGAACTGTGTGTACCTCTAGTTATAGAAATAAAGATGATAGTAAATCATTGGTATGAATATTTAAAAAGCATCAAGAGTAGGTCCTTTTCTTTTGACAATGGAGAAAAAGATTTTAGGAATGTATGTGCTTGTACATATTAAGTAATGATTAATATGCTTCTTATAATTTGGCAAGAAATATCCATTTTTAAAATTTAGAGGTTTACTTTTTTCCTCTCAAAGAGAAGCATTAGCAAACAAAGAATACCTTTGCCTTCCAAGTTTTTCCAAACATTTAGAGCCTATTTTTAAAAAAAACGTACTAGGTTTCAAGTATTTCCTATTGCAGTATTTATTTGCAGTCACTGAATCATCACAATTACACATATAGCTGGCTCATACTACATGAGAGTGTTTACTTTGTTCTAGGCATTTCAGTCTCCGTGTATTTCCTCTTTCTCCTGCTTCCCATTTTAGTTCATAGACTCTTCTCTGAAAAGTTAAATTCATTATAAGATACACATGACATAAGTTTGTAATATATTAGAAAAAATACCATATTAGTATTAGAAAAGAAGTCCTAATATAAAGGAATACTATTATGATTATATATGAAACACAGTGTTGAGTGAAAACAATAGTCTTTTCATCCGTCTGATTCAGAATGACTGTGATTCTTTTAAAAGATATTTAAATTAAGTTTATTAATCAAACATGTGTCCAGGATAGATTCCAACCAAATTAATCAAATATATGTCCAGGATACATTCCCAAGTCTGGCTCATCTTTTCCTGTCCCCACTGTCATCCTCAAGTCTCTGAAATATAACAAAGGAAAAAAACCTCTTCATTTAATGGTTACAGCTGATTAGCTGACATTACCTTAAATTTTTTTTAAGATTTTATTTATTTGAGACAGACAGAGAGAGAGGGAGAAAGAGAGACAGCACAAGGAAGGGCAGAGGGAGAAGCAGACTCCCCGCTGAGCAGGGAACCCGATCTGGGGCTCGATCCCAGGGTCCTGGTACCAGGACCTGTCTGGGACATTTAACTGATTGAGCCGCCCAGGTGCCCCTGACGTTACCTTACAGTAAGAGTCTATTTTTCATCTTTCTTAAAATAAGAATATAGTAAAATTAACAAGATTCGTACTTTTTATTTATACCCTTTAAGCTGCTTTGTTGAATCTTTTGATGCATTCAGGTTTTTCCCCTCTAATACATTAGTGGCTCTGAAAAGAGATTTACCACTCCTAGGTTAAATTATAGTTATCTTACAGGAAATATTAATCTTAAATTACTTTTTTCATATTTTCATATAAAAAGTGGTTTTTAAAAAATAAACATGGATTATTCACATTGATGTGCATATTTTTTCTCTAATTTTTTTGCTTCCTCTTTCCATGCAACAGTATACACTGCAGGCAATAGCAGCATTTCTGGGAGAGTACGCTTTGCCCTCACTGAAGCAAAGAATGCAGTAATCAGGATTTGCCCTTCTATCCCGTCGTGGCTGACTCTCATTTTCTTCCATCTCCTTCTCTTTCCTGCAGTGTGCCTCTAATTCTGGGAAGAAGTGCAGACACACATTTGCTAAAATAACTTCTATATATTTAAAATCATTGCTAGGCATCATGAGGGCCATAAAAGAAAGCATGGTGCCTTTCTCACAAAGTCTACAAAACACCAGAAATGTCTATTTTCTTCTCTTTACTAAAGTAGTCTATATTTTGTTTTGAACCATGAAAAGAATAATAAAAGGTAAATAAACTGCCTTAAGTCACAAAAGAGCTCATGTTACATTACTCAAAGGTGTGGAAAAGGAAAAATAATGATGAAAAGAGAAACATTAGAAGAGCCTAATTAACTTTGTTCTTACTGCTACGCAACTCAATTGTCGTTTAGAAAAACAAGGAAGAGAATATCAGAGATTAACAAGAGTTGTTTAGGTTAAAGGTAAACACAATGTATCTTAGGAGTGGGGGGATAAAAGCACAGATTTCACATAATAGAAGAATTCAAGTTTTTCCATTAAGAGTAAATTACAAGTAAGAGATACGTGCACTATCACTCAGGATGAATGCATATACAAACAAAGGAATATGTGTATTTTACACACTTATTTCCTCTGTTTTGCTAGAGAGAAGGAAGTTTAGACTAAGGACATATAACACTTGGATTTTCTAAAACATAGCTAAGATCTGACTTTCCAATTCCTCTCAAAAAAAAAACCAACTTTTTTAAAGTTCTAAGAATGAAGCAAACAAAACATTCTCACAATATTTGGCTATGAAAATTTATTACAACAGTCACTGAAATGGTTCTTATTCCTTTACTCAGTGATTATTTGCTTTTACTTTATGCACCATTTTAACTGTTTGGTTATCTGGCCTCTCATTTTAGAAGAGAAGTGTTGCTATGGGAAGACACTCCAAAAGCCATGAAATGAGAACCTAAAGAAAGGCTCCTCCCTCCAAAAGCTACAAAAACAGCCTAAAAAAAAAAAGCAGTAGCCTTCAGGATATTATCAAATTACAAACTAGCACACTCAATGATGTTTCAAATAACTTATGTTTTTAAAAAATTCAATATACAATATTTAAGAAATAGAAAGAGTATATTACATTTTGTTAAAATCCAAGTGCTAAGTAGGTTATCTGACAACTATGTATAAAAGAGATATTAAGGTACAAATTCAGTTGTAGTTCAACAAAAGAAGAGAAAAACAAGATTTGAGGCATTTCACATTGCCAAGAAAGCAAACAGGGATGACAGACAGTTTCCAGGCCTAAAGTCTTGCTTTTTCCTCCCTTTGTTAGAGCTATTAAAAATAAAAGGGTAGAAGCTGCTTGACAATAAAAAAAAAGTTTTCTCATGAATCTCAGTCTTCACCCAAGTCAGAGCTACTGATCGCTTAAAATGACAGAGATCAATATTATCTCTTTACAGTTTTGAAGAGTTAAATAAGATAAAAAGAACAGGGTTTCTTTATAGATTTTATTTTAGACACCGCTGAATACAGAGTTCAAACTGAAACTTAGGTTATTGACAACTGTGGAAAGCTGAAAACAAAGACTATATCTAGACTCTCTAAGAACATAAATCCTAGGGGTGCCTGGGTGGCTCAGTGGGTTAAAGCCTCTGCCTTTGGCTCAGGTCATGATCTCAGGGTCCTGGGATCGAGCCCCACATGGGGCTCTTTGTTCAGCAGGGAGCCTGCTTCCCCCACCCCTCGCCCCCCTCCCCTGCTCTCTGCCTGCCTCTCTGTCCACTTGTGATCTCTCTCTGTCAAATAAATAAAATCTTTATAAATCCTTGAGAATAAAGGCAAATAAAAAAAATTTATAGTAAAGAAAGTGAAAAGATGCGACAATGTTATTCTCAAAAGGCAATGACTTCCAAACCTTTATCTCTAAAGCCTTGATCCTGCACATCCAAACTCCAAACTCACATCATTAACTTCCTACCAACTATTTCCATGTGACTATTTTGTCATCGTCTCAAACTAAACACTCAGTTAAATGGAACAAATACCCATTCTTAATCCTTCGCAACCTTCCAGCCAAACTAGCTTCCTCTGTTGATTTCCAACCCCTGCCACACAGCCTTAAAATCACTGTATTCTTTCCTTTCTGCTGGTAGTGTAATAACCCTAGGTCAGACTCTTCAACATTTCATTTGGCTATAAAAGATTCCTCATTGGTTTGGGTGCTTCTACTTTCTGCTTTTAAGCTATGGTGCCCCAAAAATGTTTTTAAGTCATTTTTTTTTCTGTTCCTCCTAATTTTACAAATTTTTTTTTTAAAATTTTATTTATGTATTTGACAGAGAGAGAGAGATCACAAGTAGGCAGAGAGGTAGGCAGAGAGAGGGGGGGAAGCAGGCTCCCTGCTGAGCAGAGACCCCGATGCGGGGCTCGATCCCAGGACCCTGAGATCATGACCTGAGCCGAAGGCAGAGGCTTTAACCCACTGAGCCACCCAGGCGCCCCTTCCCTGAATGTTCAATTCATTACTCTTACTTACTACTGAGAAACCATTGCGTACCTAATGCCAGATGATATAAATTTAGTATTTCAAATTAATATGTTGAAATAAATACAGTTCATGTCTCCTGCCACATCTTTTCTAATGTCAATTTCTGCTCTTATCAGCAATAAAGGCACAAGGTAGACAGGATACAGGTTAAGTTTAAAAGCCACCAGGAGAAGGTGTGAAGGTGATAACTTCTAGAAAATAAGCCCATCTTATGCTTTTGTAACTCCCTAAGATCATGAACTTTATTTTCCTTCTCCTTCATCCTTTCACCTAGCAAAGGGCCTGGCACACAGCAGGAATTCTACAGATACTGGTGAACAGTACTTTACACTTTACAGAGGACAATGTGTCTTTTCACTCACTTAACCCAAAGCATGATTTATGCCCATTTTCCAGAGGAAAATACAGAGGCTTGGAGAACCATCCAAGATCATGAAGTAAGCAGGTGGCAAGAGCAGGTCTGGAATCCAGGTTTTCACATTCTTAATCTGGAATTTTCTACAAAGGACACAATCTCCTCGCCTATCCAGTAGCCTATGCTGCTCAGCTCTAGGGCACAGCAGGGCACAGCACGGCACAGAACAAGTGAGGCAAAGCAAGGGCAGAGAAGCACACAATTTCTCTTCCACCTGCCACCTCTGTACCTCCTTTCTATTTCTCACATTAGCATGACAGCTGTTTTCCAGACACAACACAGGGCTACTTTAGGCAGTAATGCACTAGATGTAGACAGGCCCCAAATAATTTCTTCAGCATATTTTCCACAGCTCAAATACTGATTTTGATGTTCCCAGAATCTAGAACTTCTGGACACATGAAAGGGGAGAGCCTAGGTATGTCATACAACTCTTCCTAATAAATGAGGAACAACTTTATAGTGGACAGATCAGGGAGACAGAGGCTCAAAAGATCAGAAGTGAAGGGCATATATGATTACAGAAGATGATGTAAAACGAATTCACTCAACTGTGAAATATGGATGATGAGACTATCTGATTGATAAAAATGTAAGCTTCAAAAGGACAGAGATTTTGTCTTTTTTGTTCACTGACATATTCCCAGTATATAAAGTATTCACTAATATTTACTGAAAGAATTAAGGTATGAAGATTGTTATGAGGATTAGGTGAAAGAATATGTGTAAAATGCATAGTAACTGACAAATATGAAGTGCCTTCCGTGACTCGTGTCTACACCTGGGTGTCTCCTAAGTTTCAAAAGTAGTTATAGTAAGACAAGTAGCAATCATGTGGCCATTGTTTATCCTTGTGTAATTTTCCCATTTTTATTTACTCTGGCAATGACTAGTAAAGCATAATTGTTTTAGGGTACTGATTCTTTCAACATAACTTTCTCTTTTGGGGTGGGAGGGGCAGAGGGCGAGTGAGAAAAAGAATCTTAAGCAGACTCCACACTCAGTGTGGAACACTACCTGGAGCTTGATCTCACAACCATGAGTTCATGACCTGAGCTGAAATCAAGAGCCGGACGCTTAACCAATTTAGCTACCCCGGCACCCCACCTTCTCTCCTTTTTTATAAAGGCAACACAACCACCTAAAATACAGAAATATATATAGGAAACAAAAGTTACCCATAATCTCATTATCCAGAGAATAGCACACAATACCATTAGATTCCAAAAGAACACAATTACCGTTTTATAGATTCCTAGAATCGATTTCTCTATTTGCAGAGGTCCTAAACCCCCAAATTAGATAAATTCCTTTCTTTTCCTTCAAACTAGATTTGGATAGAGCCTCTCAAATGCTAGCTAGCATATCTCACTTAGCACTATCCTGTATAGTGCTGATCCATTTGAGGGGAATATATCAAAAATATTTTTATATTTAAAATATATATCTACATCTAAGTACATATATATTCATATTGATTAAAATGCTAAGCCATGTAAGTGATCTCTCTCCACATATATACCTATAGAGAGATAAATCTACATATATATATTTGAAAGGACTAAAATGAATGCTATATTATGTGCTCAGCTAATGAATGCTGAAAGGCTGCACTGTGTTCTTATTGGAATGATGCTGGGCAATCTGTCTGATCTGCTAATGTTTCTTTTACTGCCATGGTAATGGTTTTTGGTGCATACTTTTTACCCACTATAGCTAAAAAACAGTGAGTGGTAGTGCAGGACTTGGTAGATCTTGAGGAAATGTAGCATACTTTGCAGCTTTTATGGTAGCCAAAAGAGTTTCTAAAAAAATGTTAAGGAAAACAAGAGGATATCAACAGACAATAACGAGTGAAGAATAATTTTAAGAGGGTACCCAAAGAAAGTAGATCTGAAGACCTATTGTGACTTCAGAGGATACTGAAAAGCTCAAGAATACCACCAATATGCAATAGAGAGACCTGATCTCCACAAGACTGAACCATTCCACCTATCCTGTGCTGTGCCACTGCTGGGTCTCCTGTTTCCAGATCTGTAATCCTTGTCATAAAACTGAGTATGCATGTCATGTTAAAAATGTTAAATACAGGGGCACCTGGGTGGCTCAGTTTGTTGGGTGTCAGACTCTTGATTTCAGCTCAGGTCAAGATCTCAAGGTTTTGAGACTGAGCCTTGGTTTGGGCTCCACGCTTAGTGAGGAGTCTGCCTGAGATTCTCTCTCTTCCTTTCTCCTTCCACTGGGCTCCAGAGAGAGCGCACGCACTATCTCTTTCAAAAAAATTAATCTTAAAAAAATGTTAAACACAGGAAGCTGTCCTTTACTTAAACTAAAACTGAGAAGCCTGTTATTCTATGATTTCGTCTCCAAGTGAAGCCTACAGCAGGTCCATCTCAGCTTTTACTGTTCTAGTCCTTAGATGGATTCAAGCTATACAAAACTAATGTGGAAAACTGATTTCTTGGCTTGTTTCTTCTGGGTTATGCTAACTATAGCTCTAAGCTGGACCCTTTTGTCATTCCTCATTTATCAGTTACTAGGAAGAATGTTCCTTTCTTCCTGAAATCTGTACCTATCATTAATAAAAAGATCTCAAAATATTCAAAGCAGAATTTATCATTATGTAACTTCTTATTTTATTACTTATTTATTTTTTAAATTTTCAGATTTTACTTTTTTAAAGTAATCTCTACAACCAGCACAGGCTTGAATTCATAGCCCTGAGATCAAGAGCCTGACATCACTGACTAAACTATCCAGGTGCCCCAATTATGTACTTTTTTAAAGCATTTGATAACAACTCCAATCTGAAGGTCGATGGTTGAACATCAAATATTTTTTGCCAGCTGTTATGTGTGAAAGATTGGGACAGGAGGGTTGATGATGACTTTTATGACAGAAAGATAAATATATTTTTTGTTCTAAAAACTCAAACACTGACTACAGTTGGAATCCATTGTGCAATTATAATGAAAGAGAGCTAACAGAAACAAAAACCTTTCTATTCATCTCTTGGAGTGACATTATTTTAAAGTCCATAAAAATTTATCTAAGAAGATAAAGACTAAATTTACCTTATTTTCTTCTAGAAATTTCAACTTGATAGAAACATCATTACGCATTTTATCGTATTTTTCTTTATGTGCTTGAAACAGATGCTGTGACTGCTCAATCTTTGGCAGAGTGTTGGCATCACGTGGTCCAAGATTGAGTTCTTCCAAATCAGTGCGATATGCATCATATTCAATCCTGGAAAGAACAGAGTAAGTGAATCATATTACAAAAATAGAGTGAAACAAGTTCAGGAGGTGAGCTGGACATGTATGATAGTCTCATATTCTACATTAATAGATAATTCTCATATATATATATATTATACCTTTTACTTTTAAAACCATATATTTCTTTAATACAAGGAGCTATTAATACAAGCATGGGGGGGAGCTGCTTATTAATCTCATTAACTATTCTTCCCAAAGTACAGTATTAACTGACAAACAGAATTTTCAAAATTTAAAAACCAGTTTAAAAAAATAGATGTCAAAACCTAATGCTAACAAGATCAAGTGCTCTGTTTCACATGGGAATTGGTTAATACCAATAAGGCAATGCATATAAAGATAGCAGACTTTAGGATGGTATACTTTAATGGGTAAAAGGAAGTTACACTGAGGGTCAGCAGTCCCGAAAGTATAGTGTAGCCAGTAAGGCACACCAGAAATATAACGCAAGTCACACATGTTACTTAAAATTTTCTAGTAGTCACATTAAAATAATAAAAGCTAATTTCACCTTTTATTATTTATTTCTAGAAAAGATTTGTTTATTTGACAGAGAGAGAGAGTACAAGAAGGGGGAGTGGCAGGCAGGGGAAGTGGGAGAAGCAGACTCCCCTCTGAGCAGAGAGCCTGACATGGGGCTTGATCTCAGGACCCTGAGATCCTGACCTGAGCCGAAGTCAGACTCTTAACTGACTGAGCCACCCAGGTGCCCCTAATTTCATCTTTTAAACAATATATTTTATTTTACCCAGTATATTTACAATATTATCATTGCAACATGTAATCAATGTAAAAAGGTTGTTAATGAACTATTTTACTTTGTGGGGGAATAATAATGAGTCTCTGAAATCCACTGTATATAGTACACATCTATCACGTTTCAATTTAGGCTAAGCACATTTCAAGGGCTCAACAGACACATGTGGCCACCACATGGGACAGAGCAACTCTGGATGAATTTCCATTAGTATTTAGAACCTGACAATGACATCTATTACAGAGCACTTAACACCTTGTGCGCCTTTAGATGCCTACTTCCTAATATTCTCCTACCACTAAAACAGCTCCATGATCCTACCACCACCACTCCATGATCACACTGCATGTCATAATGCCTCTATCACAGCACCTGTGTAAGTATGGTACTACCTTGCTTATTAAACAGTGACTTATCCAGCAGTCTCTACTATTCAGTACTCAGTTAAGATCAATGTGACCTCTGGCTTAGTCAAAATCAGCATCACAAACTTATGCCCTAGAACCAGAGCTTTTTATTCAATATCTAGAGTACAATCTACATCTTTACTCTGGCAATTAAGAATACTTTAAAGACTTATTTATTTGAGAGAAAGGGAGGGAGGGAGAGAGAGAGAGAGAGAGAGAATGTGTGCACATGAGATAAGGGAAAAGGCAGAGGGAGAGAAATGCAAGCAAACTCTTGGCTGAGTATGGAGCCCAACACAGGGCTAGATCTCACGACCCTGAAGAATAGGACTTGAACCAAAAAAAGAATTGGGACACTCAACTAACTGAGCCACCCAGGCGCCCTTTAAGAATATTTTATTTTTTTAATATTATTTATTTATTTGAGAGAAAGAGAGAGGAAGAAAGCACAAGCAGGGGGAGAAGCAGAATCCCCACTGAGCAGTGAGCCTGCTGTGGGGCTCGAACCCAGGACCTGGAGATCATGACCTGAGCTGAAGGCAGATGCTTAACCAACTGAGCCACCCAGGTGCTCCCTTTAAGAAGTAGAATATTTTAAACAACATAACCTATATTCCAATGTGTTTTGAGAATTTATTTTTACTTGTAATGAATTTAACAAACTTGATCTTTCAGGGCCAAAAGGGAATCATTCATTCACTGATACATTGGTTCATTCAACAAATATTAAGTGAGCCCCTTCTATGTTCCAGGCACTGTGTTGGAAACCAGAGTTATAAAGATAAACAGATAAAGTTTATCTCCAAGAAACTTGTAGTCTAGAGGGAGAGAAGCTCTTAAACAACTACGACATGAGATAATGGTAACTGCCATGAGGGAGGGAGAATAAGGTATAGTGGAAATCAAGAGGAAGAACTGCCTATTTATGTGTCTCAGAACAGAATCAAAACACTAAAAATTTAAATCTTAAAGGATGGTAAAAGTTTCTGAGGTGGACTGTGGCAGGGAAATAGAGCAATCTAGGAAAAGAAAAGCATGAACAAAAGCACAGATCTGTAAGATACCATGATACACTGGGGAAGTAATTCAGTATGTCATAACCTGAAGCTGGAGCATGGTAGTGGAAAGAATTAAAGTCAGACAGGTAGGCAAGATGGGATCAGATTTAATCTGGTAAGTCAAGTGACATGATGGGAAGCCATTTAAGAACTCTGATCTAGAAAGCGACATGTTCTATTTGTTCAGAATAGAAACGCAGCTCTAGTAGTAAGAAATGGAGGATAGACTGGAGTAGATTAAGAAGCAGAAACAAGGAAACCAACTAGAAGACCATGGGCAAAAGAGAATGAGTCACTGAATCAAGACAATGGCATTGGGGCTAAGAAGGGGAGACAGATGTTAAAAATTCAGAAGGCAAGCCTGACTGGGAAATGATAACAAGTAAGTTAAACTCCCTGAGTTCTCCAGCCAAACTGAATGATCACTCTGACCTTTGTGGGCTCTAATGTTTTAAGCTAGTTAATTTATCTCTTTCTGCTTCAGTTTTTCATCTATAAATGAGAATAACAATCTCCACAAAAAATATAGAGTACTAAGGATACCTGGTAATAACTAGTATCTTTAGAGTGCTTATTATAATGGCCAAATGAGAAGAGGGATAGCCAGATGTAAATATGAAAAAAAAAAAAAAAGAACAGAAATAAATAGTGATATATGGTGATTTAATGTGAAAACAAATATCCTTCATCAGCCTCGGAGCACATTTCTAAATAATAAGATTACTATAAACATAATCAAAGTTATAATACTGACCTGATATCCCTTAATTTTTACATTCAGAGTTTGTAGATGGTAGCAAAGTAAAACTTTCCATTAGAGCTTCTCTAACAGTGCTCATTACCATAAGGAAGAGAAGCACACTAAATTTTCAAAATGCAACTCTTCAAGATTGCCAGTCTGAACTGAATCCATATCAATAAAGTTAGTGATAGTTGGTTACTTTATGGCTTATGTAAAACTTCTAGAGAACAGGTGTCCACATCTGAAAAGTCTTGACCACAATTGACTCCCTTGTTGGTGCTGCTGTGGAGAAGTGTTGAATGGGCCGTTACAAGACTTTCTATACACGGAGCACCACAGGGCTAGAACTACTTGTACACAAAGCATAATAGGGAGCCTTAAAAGGCCACCCAGACATTTGCCTAAATTGCCACTTTTTGTGCTGATCAAATAGCTGACGCATGCCCTAAATCAGTAAATTCTGGTTCTGACAGAGAAGAAAATTCAGCCACTGAGAAACTTATAATCTGAGGTTCTTTTTAAATGTTATCCCTCCACAGGCAATGTTAGTACTAC
Source organism: Procyon lotor (assembly GCA_028646535.1). Lineage (NCBI taxonomy): Eukaryota > Metazoa > Chordata > Mammalia > Carnivora > Procyonidae > Procyon > Procyon lotor. Next base: position 109,631,497 of record CM053604.1, on the reverse strand, counting down.
GGACTAGTGAATTCCTCAGTTGCTTCAATAAATAGTATAGGAAAGTCAAACCCCAAGCTAAGCTTAATGAATAAAATGACATTGTAACTTCAATAAAAAAAGAAAAAATTATGAGGTGAGGTCTGTTAGGTCTAACAAACTGTTGTTAGTTTTTAAACTACACACAAAGGTTGTTAAATATTTTCTGATAACCAGCTACCAAGTACATATAACCTGATTCATAACTCTGTTCAAAAGTTTCAAATAAACCTATATATTAGACAAGATTAAAATTTTTAAAAAATATTTTATTTATTTGAGAGAGAGGGAGAGAGTGTGTGCTTGAGCAGCAGAAGGGGCAAAAGAAGGAGAAAGAAATTTCAGGTAGACCCCCCCCTGAGCACGGAGCCTGATGTGGGGCTCAATCTCATGACCCTGAGATCATGATGAGCCCAAATCAAGAGTTGGACGCTCAACCAACTGAGCCCGTAGATCGAGATCTTTTATCACATTGTACTTTAAGGCAGATATCTCAATATAAAATGTGAAAATTATTATTACTGAAGATTTTATTTTATTTATTTTTTTTTAAAGATTTTTTTATTTATTTGACAGAAACACAGCGAGAGAAGGAACACAAGCAGAGGGAATGGTAGCGGGAGAAGCAGGCTTCCTGCTGAGCAGGGAGCCCGATGCGGGGCTCGATCCCAGGACGCTGGGATCATGACCTGAGCCGAAGGCAGACGCTTAACGACTGAGCCACCCAGGCGCCCCTGAAGATTATATTTTTAAGTAAGCTCTACACCCAATGTGGGACTCAAACTCACAACTTTGAGAACCCAAGTCACATGTTCCGTTGATTGAGCCAGCCAGGTGCATCATAATTTTTTAAATAGATATGAAAATTTGAGATAAATCCAGTTCAAGTTTGAGACTGATCAAAAGTAAACGGTAGAGAGCCAATGGGCTCTCATTTTGGCTTTGAAATTGGCTCCAAATGAGCAAGCCTTTTAACCTCCTGAGGCTTATTTCTCTCCTCTACGCATTAAAAAAATGACTCATATACCTGCAGTGACTTACCTAATGAATTTGTCTTTCTTTACTATGGGTTAATATTTGGAAAAAAAATTTTTTTAAGTAAACTATATGCCCAACATGGGGCTTGATTGAACTCACAACCCCAAGAGCAAAGAGTTGCATGCTCTACCAACTGAGCCAGCCAGTCAGTCACCCCATAATATGGGTTAATATTTTTAAAAGCACATTAGAAATAATGGCCAAAAAGAAAGATATTATATGCTAAAATAAAACATTTTTTAAAAATATACTAAGCAAAAATATATTTTAGGTACTAGAAATATTTTCAGAATAGGTGGACAATTATAAATTATAGAAACAGAAACTAAATTCATATAGTTCTTGACTAGAAGGTGGAAGGGGGTAGTTTGGGAACAAAAGATTTTTCATCTTCAAAACCCACAAATACTAAAAAATCTGAAAGACTAGAAAATAAGAATGCTTAAAAGAAAGCAATAAAAGGAAAAGAGTACTCATTATGTACAAATTAGGACATCACGAATAAGGAACAGATTTGGAAAAGAACCAAATAAAATTTATAAAAATAAAAAATATACAGATTATTCTTTTGAAAAATACAATGTCCATGAAAAGATTTAAAATAGAGACGAGAACCAATTACTAAGTGTCACGAAACAGATTGCTATTAAAGGGTATCTTACTGAGAAATTCCTTCAGTGTTATTGAATTCCTACTGAATTGAATTCCTATTGAATTCCTACTGATGGATTCCTTCTGTTTATTTTTCTCCACCTTCTAATACTGTGTTGGTAATTAATTAAAACAATACAGAAAAGTAAAAAACCAAGTCTAAAATCTAAATAGGGCACACAGACCCATCTCTACCCTTCTCCTACCAAACAACCACAGCTATTTATCTTGATCTTCATTTCTAAGTCATTAAGAACCACATGTTAATGCTAAACCTAAAATTACAAACACAGAATAATACAGAAGCATCTCTTCTTGTGCAAAGATTAAAAGTTAACTTTCCAAGCGTTTTGGGCTTTTATTTATGTGAAGCATAAGGAAATATATACTTAAGAAGAAGCACTCAAAAACTAGATGAGTTGAGTATTCATAGCCATTTTCCCATATCATTAAACTAGGGTAAGGGGCCAAAACACAAATATTTCTAAAAGGGATAGTTTGTACTTATCCTCAACTATGCTATAAAAAAAGTATTACAGAAATAAGGAGATCAAGTATTGAGAGGAAAAAAAAATCTCAGAGTAAATCAGAATAGAATGAATGGGAGAAAAATTGGGCCTGGAATCAAAAGTTGAAAATACTACTGCTGATCTGCTAAAATGTACTTAGCTTACCCAACAGGATGGTTATGAGATAGAGAAATTAATGATGAGTATATGTATGTGTATAAAATGTATGAAGACAACGTATTATAAACAGCTATGAAAATATGTAAAAGGTAAACTATGAAAGAGTTTGAAACTGATCATAACCTAGATAAGTGGAAGGCTAGGATGTTGGTATCCACAACATAAACAAAATCTTGGAAGCAGAAATGAGCTTGTATACTGAAGAGAAAGTAAAACTGTAAGTCTGGCTATTATACTGCTTCTACTGGGAAGCAGCAGTAATAAGAATGAAGAGAGGCTTAAGGCCAGATTATAGAGGGCATCTAGTAACTACCTAGTAGAACATAAGGCCCTATCCTTTTCTGAGGAAACTGGAACTAGGAGATCCTCTACCTCCCTATATTCTAACAGGCACGGGTGGGCACATGACCAAGGCTCAGTGAGACACTCTCTAGGCAATGAAGCAAAATATTCAGGGGCCTTTTGGAAATGACTTACGGTAACTGTGGCAACATCAAGTACCAAAGGTACCTCGCAACGGGGTCCTAATTAGATTTTTCTGAGGCATTATCTTGATTTTGATTCCTGCTTATTTCTAGAATCTGTTCTCCTGCCTTTTTCTTTAGTTCTACGGGCTATCCTACAACCTTCTACTGCATTCTTTTTCTGCTCATTTTAGCCAGAGTTGATTTCTAGCATATGCAACCTAAAACCTTAACTGAATTATGCACCATCTGTAAAGAGACAATATAATGAAAATTTAAACCTACCTGGCACTTTCGTATTGTTTCACAGTCATTAATGTATCTTCAATTGTTTTATTCACCAAGGTGTTCACACTGGCAATGAAAAAATTAATGGCTCCAAGAAGAGTCTCTCCATTTTTAGCCAGTAGCTTCTGGGTATCTGCGTTATAGCCAAATTCTTCCTAAAACAAAAAAATCACCTTAACATATCCACTTATTAGTGAATGTGACAAAAAAAATCTCAAATATATAACTAGTGGGAAAATATCTGAATTAGAAAATATTTAAAATATTTAGCTATAGAAGTTTCCTTCCTTTAATGTTTAAATAAACAAATCTAAATCACAGCTAGCTATATAATTACCAAAAAAGTTCAGTAAACCAAAATTGTCATCAGCTCAGATGTATAGCTAGAATTAAATAATTTTATAAAGTTAAACTACTTTGTACTAGAAAGAATATTTTCATTTCCATGTTTTGTTTTTATTATACTGTAAGCACAGCTGTTAAGAAGAAAAATATAGCAGATTATTAATCAGAGAAACTATAACTTTCACAACCAAATTAGGTTAACAATTGACTAAAACTTTCAGACATAAGACAGATTGCAATTTTTGTGTTTTGACATAATCTCCTTGGTGTATAAATATTAACAATGCCCATTTCTTTGTAAACTCAGTGACTAGTTGAATCCCCAGCTCAGGTCTATGTAGGTGCACAGCTTGGGAAGGATCACTCAACACCAGTTCAAGTTCATTTGCTCTGAATAAACTGAGTCTTGGCTTAGAAAACATTACATGTGACTCCTTCAGAAATGGTTAGTACTAACGCTAAACTTTCAGTAAAGACTGACACATCTGAACAAATAAAAAATTTGATCATAGCTTATTATAGGATGTATCATTCAATTTGAGAATTCTGAACTTTGTTATGAAACATTTCTTAATTTCAGATGAAAAAATGTACTATGAAATTAAATCTTAGAAAGTTCAAGTTTAATGCTAGTGCTATAGATATAATTTAATTTCTAGGTGGTAAAATATCCAATAATTAATAAATAGCAGGAAAGTAAAATTATCTTTATTGTGCTAAAAATATTTTCCATTTAAGAGACATCCATGTAACTCTTTTTTTTTAAAAAAGATTTACGTATTTGAGGGGCACCTGGGTGGCTGTCAGATGAGTGCCTGCCTTCAGCTTGGGTCATGATCCGGAGTCCCGGGATCGGGTCCTACATCAGGCTCCCTGCTCCTGGGGGAGTCTGTTTCTCCCTCTCTTTTGCCCCTTCCCCTACATATGCTTTCTTTTGCTTGAGCTCTCTCAAATAAATAAATAAAATCTTTAAAAGAATAAAAAAGATTTATGTATTTGAGAGAGAGCGTGCACGTGAGCACAAGTCAGGTGAGGGGCAGAAGGAGAAGAGGAGAAAGAATTTCAAGCCGACTGTCTGCTGAGCACGGAGCCGGATCTGGGCTCCAACCCAGGACCCTGAGATCATGACCTAAGCTAAAATCAAGAGTTGGTCGTTCAACCAACTGAGCTACCCAGGCGCCCCAACATTGTTCAGTTCTAAAAACTGTCAATATCCACAATTTCACATTATTAACACTGAAAATGCCAAAAGTCCCAATTAGCCAAAGGGAGATCTACGCAACCTAGAAGGCTAGTCTTTTACTAAAAACAAAAAAAACCTATAGTATAGTAAGATGAAATAGTAGCAGATTGAAAAGTTGTACAGCAAAATTTGGAATACTATATTTACAATGAAAAAAGCAGACAAGAAGAGTAAACTGCCATAGTTCTGTTTCATGGATGTAAATCCCACCCATAATTCTGTGAAGAAAATATAAAACTTAAGATTTTAATGTATGATTTAAACTTAACTGATTAGAATAAAAAAGTTTCTAGTTTTTATAGTAAGGTGCAAGATACATATTAAGTAAAAGATACAAAACAACTGGAACACTAGAAAGAAATGAACATATATATGTGTACGCATTATAAGAAACACAAGTAAGTATGCTTTTTTGGCGTTGAAAATAAGTAAAACATGATTCATAAACTTCATTTATTTGATAAGTTGTTTTAGTATTTTCAGTTGGGCAGGGACATTTTATACATTATAAACTGCCTTAGCAATTACAAATAAACTAAATACAAAGTAATATAGGGTATATGCATTAAAAACAGGGCTGTTGTTCTCATCTGCCACTGAACAGGGAAGGCCAATATAATTCCTTAATTTCAATACTTGCTTGATTTATACTGAAGGAGAACAAAGTTTCAAAACATTTGAATTTTGTTTCTCTTTAGCAGTTCCTACATCATCTACAACATTTACCAGATGTAAATAACCCCTATGTCCCCTTAAACATATATACTAGGACCAAATAACAGAAACATCTGACTGGATCTAAAACATCCAGTTTTTAGTACTATAAATTATTACCTAATTAATAACAAGTGGGTTTATTTAAATAATACAGAGCAATAAAAAATTAGACTCACAGGTACTAATTGATAATTGACAATAATATGGGTCATATGAACTTTTCTAATCTCGATGTAAATGTTACTTTCTAAATTGAGAAAAAACAATTTAATGAGGTGAGATGCCATGCTTTAACAGAACTGGGAGTCAGAGGCATGTGATAAAATGGTAAAAATCTGGGGATTCAAAGAGTTTGGGAGTTCATATCTTGATCCCGTTATTGACTGGATTTATTAGTTTTGTTAAATTCCTTGTGTGTCAATTTCTTAGTAATAATATAAAGATAATTCTCTTACAAGTTCGACAAGAAGTGTAATGAGATAATTTGCTTAAAGTTCCTGACAGATTATAGGCATTCAAAAAAGTTTCAGGAGATTTGCTTTTTGTACTGCAGTATACTGGTTGTTTCTCTAGAAAATGAAAGAACTGAACTAATCTTTAAATTTTTCCTCAACTCCCAAATGCTGCAATCCCAAAACAGCTATCATAACCTTCGTATTTTACTCAGTGCCACTATTTGCCATACCTGTGCTAAGTATTGTCAATGAGTCTCAGTTAATATGTCATAAGGCAGGAGGAAGTGGACACCAACTCTTCATCACTGTGCTATCAACTTTTTCCTCAAAAAGAAATCAATAGGCAAGGAAGAGTTACTTTGCTGGCTTGTATGATTGAGCCTGATGACCAATGGAAAGGAAACTGGACTGCTACAGAAGAAAACACCTAGAATGTAGGCAACCTCTTAGGGCATCTGCTAGTACTCCTACCTTTACCATGCCCTGTGATTAATGTCAATGGAAAATGACGACAACCCATTTCAGCCAGGACTACTAATGGCCTGGACACTTCAGGAGTGAAGGTTTGGGTCATCCCAGGAGGCAACAAAATGACAGGCTGAGGTGCTAGCTGAGAGCCAGTGCAATGTGGAATGGGTAGTAAAAGAAGCTAAGACCCTGTGATCATCTGTAGAAATGAAGACTATAATTGTTATGAATATTTTTTCCTTATTTTGTTATCTATATGTGTATGTATCTATATGTGTATCTTTTGTGTATCCATATCTATATGTTATCTATATGTATGTATGTATAAAGCAAATAACTTTGTTTTATTCCCTCTCTTGTCCCCTTAGCATACAACGTACGATATATTATTAACTTTACATCATAGTATTTAACTTCCAGGATACCAAGGAAAAAAGTGAAGGTCACTCAAGGACTTTGCATCCACTTCTGGGGAAATGGCTAGTCTGTCTTTGGTAGCATGCAGGACAGTCATGTCATGTTAGGTGAACCTAAGACTCTGCTACTGGCTTTATTTGGAGATTAAGTATGGTTTAAGGATATGTGTATAAGTGCTGCTAAAAAGGGTAGACTGTAATGGTTAATTTTATGTGTCAACTCGATTAGACTAAAGTGGCCAGTTGTTTGGTCAAATACCCATCTAGACGCTGCTATGAAGATACAGATTTTGTAGATGTGATTAAACTTGGCAATGATAAACATTATAGATATGATTTAAAGTTGACTTTAAAGAGATTATCCTCCAGAATGTGGGTGGACTTCATTTAATCAGTAGAAGACCTTCAGAGCAAAAAGATTGAGGTTTCTTAGAGAATTCTTAACACTGGAACATTAGAAATCTGGCCTCAGTTTCTAGACTATTGACCTACCATTCATATTTCAGACTTGCCAAGCCCCACAACTGTGGGAGTTAATTCCTTAAAATAAGTGTGTGTGTGTGTGTGTGTGTGTGTATGTGTGTGTGTATGTGTATGTGTGCATTATGTACATATCTCGTATTGGTTTTGTTTCTCTGGAAAACTCTGATTAAAAAAACATCCATTCTGTAAATACTGATTCTAAATTTCAGATAGTCTCCAATAGGTTCTAGTTTACTGTTATTTTTATATTTATAAACACTGATTAGAATGTTCAATAAATTTTCTATTTCTTACAATATTCATTTCCTTCAAATCACATCTACATACACGTTTGCCTTTAGCATTTGTTCACTAAACAAATTATATCAAGTATATTTTGGTGCATAAGTCATCATAAAAGAATATAGTATCTCTTTTTAGGAAAATTAGGATAGGGGGCACCTGGGTGGCTCAGTGGGTTAAAGCCTCTGCCTTCGGCTCAGATCATGATCTTAGAGTCCTGAGATAGAGCCCCTCATCGGGCTCTCTGCTTAGCAGGGAGCCTGCTTCTTCCTCTTCCTCTCTGCCTGCCTCTCTGCCTACTTGTGATCTCTCTGTCAAATAAATAAATAAAATCTTAAAAAAAAAGAAAAAAGAAAAATAGGATAGCCCAAATTCTTGTCAAAAAATGTTGCACAGGGGCGTCTGGGTGGCTCAGTTGATTAAGTGTCTGACTTTTGATTTTGGCTCAGGTCATGATCTCAGGGTCATAGGATCAAGCTGTGAGTCAGGCTCTGTGCTGAATATAGAGTCTGCTTGTCTCTCTCCCTCTGCCCCTCCCCCCACTCGTGTGTGCACACACGCGTGCTCTCTTTCTCTCAAATAAACGAATACACAGAATCTTAAAAAAAAAAAAAAAAAAGAAAAATGTTGCATGATGGACTCATGCCTACTGAATGACTAACTAGATAAAAATACCTGTGATGATTAATTTTACATGCCAACTTGGCTAGGAAATGATGTCCAGATTTTGGTCAAACATTATTCTGGATATTTCAGTGCAGGTGTTTTTTTGAACGAGATTAATATTTAAATTGGTGGAGTGTGAGTAAAGCAGACTGCCCTCCACAATGGTGGTGGGCCTCATTCAATCAACTGAAGACCTTAACAGAACAAAAGACTGAATTCCCTGGAGCAAAAAGGAATTTTGCTAACAGACTGGCCTTTGCACTTAAACGGCAACTCTTCCTTGAGTCTCTAGTCTCCCAGCCTACCCACCCCACAGGTTTCACATGTACTAAGGCTCTAAAATCCTGTAAACCAATCTCTTAAAATACATCTCTCAGTATATCTACATATCCTGTTGGTGGTGTCTGTCTACAAAGGAACTTGACTAATACAGTACCATGTTTCTTTTCTGGCCTTAAAAATTCACTGACTCTTGAATTTAAGAAGTTTCATCTAGGACCCAGGTGTCTCGCTCTATCTTTTTTTTTTTTTTTTAAAGATTTTATGTATTTATTTATTTGAGAGAGAGAGAGCGCGCACGCTCGTGAGCTAGTGCACACAGGCACATGCACGAGCAGGGGGAGGAGCAGTGGGGGAGGGGGAGGGACAAGCAGTCTCCCAGCTCAATCCCAGGACTCTGATCAATATCATGACCTGAGCCAAAAGCAAGAGTCATAGGCTCAACCTACTGAACTACCTAGGTGCCCCACAGTTCTACCTTTTATTTGTTTTGTGATCTTATAAATATTACCTAACCTCTCTTGGTTTCAGTTTCTTCATCTATAAAATAGGGATAACATTTCTTTCAGCATAGTTAAATTACATGATATGATGGCATAAAGCACCGACCCCATTACACTGAAATTGTGGATACTCAGTAACTACAGTTGTTATATTAATCAGCTTCCCAAATATTAGATTAGTTCTTTTTGTCTATTTAGTGACTCAGTTAGAATTGAATCTAAACATTCTTCACTCTTATGAGATAGATCAACATCTCTAGCCAAACTTTCTTTTCCAAGATTCTAGATATTATCAAATAATTTAATGCTCTAAACTATCTAACTCTTCAAGTTAGAAAGTCTGTAGGCAAGGGATTTCACTTTTTGGTGAGGAAAAAAAGATCAAGGAAGTAATTTAAGACACCATAAGAAATTCTTAGGGATGTTTTGCTGAATAGAGATCTGTGCAAAAAATTTTATACTTATTCTAAAATTCTTTTTTTTTTTTTTTTTTTTAAAGATTTTATTTATTTGACAGAGAGAAACACAGCGAGAGAGGGAACACAAGCAGAGGGAATGGTAGCGGGAGAAGCAGGCTTCCTGCCGAGCAAGGAGCCCGATGTAGGGCTCGATCCCAGGACTCTGGAATCACGACCTGGGCCGAAGGCAGACGCTTAACGACTGAGCCACCCAGGCGCCCCCTAAAATTCTTAATTTTACTAATTTTTTAAAATTTTTTAGTATATGTGCTGCCGAAGCGAGCACTATTTTTCTTCTTAATTTTTAAAACTCACAATTTATATTAATGCTTTCAGTAAAAGATCATGAATCCAGTCAAGCACGTTACTATTTGTTCAAGACACTTTGAGAATAGATTTTCAATAGGTACTTAAATTTGCTTTTTACCCAAACTCAAATACACATAACTATGATTTCTCCTAGACTAAGGCAGGCTGAGTACTTTCCTTTTCTTTTCCTCTAACTAAGTTCCCTTCCCCTGAAACCTCCAGTTGATATCTCCAGTCATTTGGGTCTTCTTAAAAATTACATGAAATATTTTAAAAGAACACCAATTCCAAATTTATTAAGAGTTAAGTAAATCAGAAATGTAACAAATTACATCTTAGAACACTATTGCCATTCTCCTCCTCTACACTCTCCAATAGTTATTAAAATCATCTTACATGGAGTTCTAGTGACTTCAAACTCAGGTCAGCAAATGCATCTCCAAGTTGCCTTTGGGTATGAACCATCTGGAAAAGCTGGGTTGACAATGTCTGAGCCAGTCTTAAAATATTTTCATATTTTTTCTTGTTATCCCTTAATATATCAATCTGAGCTTCAAGTTCAAGGTCCACAGTTCTTGATCCACGGCCTAGCTTCTCAGAGATAATTTGTCGAGTGCACTAAAAGTGGAAAGACGCACTTCGTTTAGGAAGAAAAAAAAAAAGAACAAAAGAGAAAGGAATAATATAGCAATCCAAAGTATAAATGCTACAGCATTTGGCATATACCATTTTGGGCTTCAAACAAGCTACCCTTAAAAACCTGAAAATTGTCAGCCCACTAAGAAGTTCATCAAGATTCAAAATAAACTTACCAGACATATCCAATAACTATTACTAATCAGAGGAAGTTTTAAGACTTAGAGAGCTAATTTATATACCACTAGATGAGCCCCGTCACATAATCTTATTTCAGGCTTAGCATACTTGGGTAGATTATTTACAAAAACTGAAATACTTGGCATTGATTTAATTGAGTGGGCTGTTGATGTAGGAATAATAAGCATACCAAAATTCTACTCTCCTGTTGTTTTCAAATGCTTTTTTTCCTTCTTCCTCTTAAATAGCTGTGTGTATGTGTGTAAGAGGAATGAAAGGAAGAAAGGAAGGAGAAAGAGGTAAGGGGAGGAGGCAGGAAGGGTGGGGAGAGAGGAAGGGGAAGAAAGGAAGAGACAGAGGGAGGGAAAGAGGAAAGAAGAGAAAGAGGTAGAGGTAAGAGATTCCTGAATTCTTTTACTTCTATCCAGAAAGAATAGTATTAAATTATGTTATTCTGTCCTGCCCCAGAATTAATGATACGGGAAATTTTTGTTAGCAATAAAAAATTATAAGCAACTTCACTACTCAATATATTTTTAGAGTAACCATACAGGGTATTCATATACTTTTTATCATTTAAAGTTAACAAAAATATTCTAAAAAAAGTAATAAATATTGCAATTTTTAAAATTTGCAAATTTGCTCTTTTATCTTGTCTTTCACGTTTTGGTTATAGAACTGATATCTATTAGAAAAATTAAAATAATGAGTGAAATAAAAGGTGAATTTCCTCTTCCTTCCTTTAATCCCACTAAATAAAACAAAACTACTATTAACAGTTTGATGGATAGTCTAGACTCTTCCTTATACCTCTATACTCACATATATAATATCTTTCAAGTAAAAATGATACTGTGCTATACTATACATACATCCTATTTTTCCTATGACTAAATATCTTGATATTTCTTTCCTTGTCAATACATATAAATATATATATATATATATATACACATATGTATATCTCTATATATATTTCTTAAGTAATCTCTGCACCCAATGTGGGGCTCACAACCTAGAGATTAAGAGTTGCATGTTCCACTGTCTGAGCCAGCCAGCTGTCCCCACTCTATATTTAAAAAAAAAAAAAAATTTATGGGGCACCTGGGTGGCTCAGTTGGTTAAGTGTCTGCCTTGTGATCAGGTCATGATCCCAAAGTCCTGGAATCGAGCCCCACCATCAGGCTCCCTGCTCAGCAGAGAGCCTGCTTCTCCTGCTTGTGTTCTTTCTGTGTGTCTTCTTCTCTGTCAAATAAATAAAATCTTAAAAAAATTTTTTTTTATAATTTATTTTATTTTGGGTGTGAGAATTTCTGTAGATGAGAATAAATAAGAAAATAAATGAATTTTGGATTCAAAATTTATAAATAAAATCAGGTAGATTCAAATAATATATAAGAATACTTACTTATATGTCAGAGCCTAAACTTAAAACTGATCCAATTATATATTTGGTTTAAATCACCAGCCTGTTTTTAGAGCCAATATTAACAACCAATAAAGAAGTGCTAAACAGTCTCTGTGAGGAAAAGTCTTTAAGTGACTGATGTATTACAAATAGCTCAAGCCACAAATCCACTTAGTACCTTTAAATCTTAACATGGACAAGATAGTAGAATTTAAAGAACAGTTAAGTGGATGAAAACCCTAGCTGCTCAAGTCAGAGCATTGGCCACAACACTCTCTATATTTGTGAATTGTTTGTGGGTGTAGTAGTTTTTAAGTCAGGAATTATTTATATTTTTTATACAGAGCATTATCTCTTCTCCAGAGTAATACAGAACTGAATTTATTCTTTCAGTTTATATTTCTAAAATATGATCTGAAATCATCTACAAAAGTACAAGTTTTATTAAGATGATAAGAGTGGCCTGAAACATGCTCATCAATAGTCCCAAAATTATTTAGTGTCTGTTAGAGAACAGAAACAGAGAGAGATAAAAGGCCGAAAACCATGTAGGAACTGAAGTTCAAGAAAAAGAAAATCAAAGTTGTAGCTAGAACCAAGTTGCTCAACAGTAAAATGGAGAAGTACAGACCTAAATCAACCAAATCAAAATCTATACTTGAAGGATTATCCAAATGACAATGAACGTCATATGTAGTCCGACGTGGGGCTTGATCTTACCACCCCAAGATCATGATCTGAGCTGAAATCAAGAGTTGGACACTTAACCGACGGAGCCACCCATTCGCCCCTAACTGTTCTTTAAATTGTTTTGTCCCTGTTAGGATTCAAAGGTACTAAGAGATCTGTGGCTTGAGCTATTTGTAATACATCAAATACACTATAGATTAAATAATTTGCTTATTTGTTTTGCAGAGGCCATACAAAAAACAGCCACCAATTACTCTGAAGCAATGCAACTAACAACATTAATACACTGTTGAAGTCTAACTCATTTGCAATGTTGTGCTGTCTGTACAGTTAATGCTTAATTATTATAATAAGATCAAAGAATTCCAGCTCTGAAAAATGACTATACCTCTTTGACATTCAGTTGTTATAAAGTATCAAAAAGAGGAGGTAGGGGAGCGCCTGAGTGGCTCAGTTGGTAGGGCAACTGCCTTTGGCTCAGGTCTTAATCCTGGAGACCGGGGATCAAGTCCCGCATTAGGCTCCCGGCTCCATGGGGAGTCTGCTTCTCCCTCTGACCTTCTCTTCTCTCATGCTCTCTCTCACTTTCTCTGTCTCTCTCAAATAAATAAAGAAAATCTTAAAAAAAAGAAAAAGAGAGGGGCACCTGGGTGGCTCAGTGGGTTAAAGCCTCTGCCTTCAGCTCAGGTCATGATCTCAGGGTCCTGGGATCGAGCCCCACATCGGGCTCTCTGCTCAGCAGGGAGCCTGCTTCCCCCTCTCTCTCTGCCTGCCTCTCTTCCTACTTGTGTCTCTCTGTCTCTGTCAAATAAATAAATAAAATCTTTAAAAAAAAAAAAAAAAAGAAAAAGAGGTAGGGATAGAGGTATCTATAGCAGTTCTACAGGCAAACACATTCCAAGGTAATATATTTCTTCTTCGATTATGTACTATCAATTAATAAGCATTTCTGTAGCTTTTTTACTCTTTTAAAAGTTACTGATTTTTTAAACTATATTTATTTAAAGATCAATAAAACAAAGTACCTCATCTTCTAATTGGATTTTTATAGTTAGATGGCCTTATTCTGTCCTATATTTTCATATATTTGCAATTAATTTGAATAATATATAAATGAAAATTCTTAAGAGCTCATTAGGGTGGAAACATTAAAAAAATACAAACCTTGTAGGTGTTTAGACTCCATTTTCTAACAAGCTCTAACTTTTCCATTGCAGGATTTTTTATTTCATCTGCTAGAATAACTGGTCCACTTTTGGTCTGTGTTCTCTGGCCACCTGCATGATCATTAACAGAAGACAAACACAAACTGGATAAAGACAAGTAGAAAAAAAAAAAAACAACCCATTGACGCTATTCAAATTAAACTACTTAAGCACTTAAAAATAAAAAGGTTTCCACAAAGTGAAGGGCTAGAACTTTCTGGAATAATTGAGGACAATTTCCAAACACTTAAAAAATATTTCTGCCAATTAAACACAAATGCTTTGGTTTGTCTATCATCTTTAAAAAAAAAAAATGCTGCAACCAGACTTCTTTTCTAAATAAGCTCTTTACTTCTAGAAAACAAAATTTCCACAATTAATCTTATAACCTACTGACCCTTAAAAAAACTGTGTCAGTAAAAATCTGGAAAGGTTATGTACTCTTCACAGTGATCTCCTTTCATCATACGATGTAGAACAGAGCAATAAGAGATTACTGTAATTTTGGAGGATTTAAAAATATAATTCAAATTTTAAATAGTCATTAAAAATATCTTACCACCAGTATGAAAGGCTAGGCTAAAACAAGACCTACATTGTACCTCCTTTTTTTCTCAGGACCACCCACTCTCCTGCAAAAAGCCATAATTAATAAAGGCAGTATAAAGCCCTGACAATGTATTGTTCCAGCAATTAAGAAATTATGACATAAAAGCAACTCTATACCTATAGAGTTTCTATAGTAAACTATTTTTCGTAGAAGAAAATAGATAAATGCTTATGATACTAATGACTTAGAGCAAACATTTTATAATAATTTAAAAACAACAATGAAATAAGGAAAAGAGAAAAAGTTCTAAAAAATTGTTTTTAAAGTCAGAGCAAAAATTTCTTTTCTCACTTACTCCTACAGTCAGACCAGCCTTTGCCACAACTTTACCACAACCTAAGATCAAGAACAGTCTATTAAAATCAAATACATTTAAGATTTATAAAATTCTCATAGAAACAAAATACAGAATGTTAACATTTCATATGTTAAAAAGAAATATGTAGTTCAATTTTTTTCCTGTTGTTATAGTCCAGCAATATTAAAGTATAGAGCAAATTTAAATGCATTTTCCCCAAGTATTTTTCAATGGTCATAACTGGTAAATTACATATCATTTTGTCGCAATCTGCAAGCTATCTGTAAACTGTGGTTGAAAATAGGAAGATACAACATTTTCCACTTGACCCATTCCAAATAATGAACAACCCAACTGTTGAAGGCTCCTTTTTTGTTTAACTGAAAACAGAGAGCAAAGCTGCAAAGCTGAGAGGATCAAATAAGTGAATCTACATTTTCCCAGAGTTGAGAAAGCATGATGTAAAATGAATCCACTTTTACAATGTTTTCTAATTTTAAAGTGAATTAAACTTCAGATTTAAGATATGCCTAGAAAGATTATTTCCATTATTGTTAAAAAAACAAAGCGGCAGCCACCAAGAAAAGGCAGAATTACACACACCTACGAATATAAAGCAAGGGGTTATGAAACTGAGTGAGTTAGTTTAGTTTCAGAAGTAGCAAGAAGGATTTTATCCAATCAGTGCTGTGAATACCTGCAGGAACAATTAAATCACTTCCTTGTTGAACCAGTAGGCCAGCTGCAGCCCTGCTAGGAGACAGAACAGATGGCAATGGTGGTGCTTGGGAACCTGGAAAGGGTAGACATTTAACTGTGAAAAACCTTTCTCTCTATATACTGCACAGTTTGAATATCAGTTTACTGACACTGCCCTTAAAATATTCAAACGGTAGGATTAAAAACTGGAATTTATATATTTGCTTTCTTGCAGGAAGGGACTAAAAAATAAATGGATGCGACCGGGTGGAATTCTTGCATAAACCTTTCATGGAACTGTTGAAACCTTTCAGACAAAACACATATAACCATAAGAAGAAACTTGGCAGAATCACGTCTAAACAGGACTTTACCTGGACTCTGCTATTTCCAAGTCAATTAACAGAATGTGATTAAAGTTCCATAGCTGAACGATTTAAAGCTTAAGTAAATATTTTATAACCTGCTACTCCTATATTCTAAGGAAATCTCTTTAAGTAGATAGACAAAGGTATGCAATAATGTATCAAAATTATAATTAGAATTCACAAAATGCGAACCAGTCACAGCATTCACAGGAATTAGTAGTCCAAAATTTCACATCATAAATTCAACAGCACAAAGTGTAGATCACCGCTACTTGTAGTATGGATGCAAGGGACCTATATCAGGAATTTCACCTGAGAGCCCATTAAAAATGCAAAAACTCAGGTCCTGTCCTAGACCTACTGGATGAATCTGCATTTTCACAAGATCCTTAGGTGATTTGTATGTATTCTGAAGTTTGAGAAGTGCTGATGTTGAGTGCTATTCTAATTAATCATAAGAATGGAGCTTTTAAAACATAGCTGGACACTCCATAAGATCTACTGATCATCAGTGGGTATCTGTAGGTTTTTTTTTTTTTACAGTATTACCTTTTTTATGCAATTGTTTTTATTTATTAAACAAAAAAATCTGTGTATGTTTCAGGTATACAGCGTGATGTGTTGATACATGCATACATTGTGAAATGATTACCACAAACTAATATATCCATCACTTCTTTTGGTTATTTTTCCATGGTTACTTGGGATCTATTCTAATAGCAAATTTCAAGTATACAATACAGTATTATTAACTATAGTCACCATGCTATACATTAGGCATTTATGGTTTTTTAAAAAAGTCACTCAAAATTATTCTCAAACTCAACTAAGTTTGAGAATCATAGGAAAAAAACAATTTTTGAATGAAACAACTGAATTTTAAATTCTTAACTCTGCGTTTGGAATTCGGACTCTATTTGCCACATAGTATCAGGAATATCTTAGCAAATTAATTAACATCTCTGAGGCTTAGTTATCTACAAAGTGAGAAAATTAACTATCCAACATCGTTCTAATATCTGGCATTAAACCAAAGAAAACTATATAACTTCAATTGCTTTATTTTAAATTCTGAAGTCTGTACATCTTTAAGGGAATGAAAATTAGAAGCTGAAAAACTTAATATCCTTCACATTCAGCTGAGAATATTTTCAAGTCTGTAAGGTACTTTTATTTCAACCAGTCTCTCCCAGTTCCCTAGAAATCATATAATGAATCAAATTTATAATTAAAATGGTCTAATAGGACAGAAATTAAAATCAAATTTCTTCACTTATAGAGTTCATAATAATTGGTTATATCCCAGATATACTCGGTTCTGATGGAGAAATAGTCACCAATTCTAATAGTATGAAAACCTTAATTTGAACTAGACCTAACATTAAAATCCAAACATACAATAGACCTAAATAAACTGGCATTACCTTTCAAACTAAGAGATATTTATCTCTTTAAATCTGTTGAACTGTAAAATTTAAAACTAGAAGGGATGAGAGGAATCAACTAAGTCTGACATTAAACTATAGGAGAAATAAAACCCAGAGGGGTTAAAATAGCTTATCAAAGACTCAGATCCTCTGAATTCACACCCTAAAATCTCCATGATTAAATTTGATATAGAAAACACCAGTCCATAAGTTACTTATTGAGTTGGAAGGCATTTTAATAGGTTATCCAACCTAATCACTATTTTAAACAAAGACTATCACTACCATCCAAGGCACAAGGGTTTCTATTATATTAGCAGATGTTAAAAAAAAAAAACAAAAACGGACCACTATCAAGTATCTATCTACCCACTACTATCAAGTGGAATTCCACTTCTTGATGATCCCAGGAACAGAGCTTTGTTGTTCTAGTTATTACTGTTTATTAATCCTCATTAAGAAATAATCACATGACACAGAAGATGTGTATAATATATGTAACAAATGATACAGAACCTTCCAAACTAAAATAGCAAAAGACATGGTGCCCTGGTAACTCGGTATTTCAGCTTTTTCCTTTTCCTTTCATGGTAATTATTTCTCTGCATCTTAAACCCTTTAAACCACTAATTTAGACTAAATTAGTTACTAAAATAATTTGCTAATATTCAATAAAAAATGATTCTTAAAAATCTAAAATCTTGCTTATAGACTAAATTTGAGGAATTAGCTCCATTTCACCTCAATAACAGGAATTCAGGAATACAAATATAGGTAGGTAGGTAATGATCAATATCCCACTAAAACAAAAGTTAGGTATCAAGTATACTTCATTCTAATGAGTTTTGATTTATTCACAATTTCCACTATTAATTTTGCAATGTAATTATTTGGCAGATTTCGATAATTGCTATTGGCAGGCTAAACTTAAGTATAGGTTCTCCTAAATATGTTCTAGAGATGGAAAAGTAAATGGTTACTATTTTTGGAAGCAACTGTTCAAGTCATAAAATCATTATTAAGTGATTATTCAGAGAGGTAAAACAGCCCCAACTCCTTTAACATTTTTTTCATAAGACCAATTTCATAAATTTTAATTATTTTGCTTTTTCTCATGTTCATCCCAATTTATCTGTAAATGCTGTAAAACAAAGACACTTAAGGGGGCGCCTGGGTGGCTCAGTGGGTTAAAGCCTCTGCCTTCAGCTCAGGTCATGATCTCAGGGTCCTGGGGTCGAGCCCCACATCGGGCTCTCTGCTCAGCAGGGAGTCTGCTTCCCTCTCTCTCTCTGCCTGCCTCTCCGCCTACTTGTGATCTCTCTCTTGCTGTCAGATAAATAAATAAAATCTTTAAAAAACAAACAAACAAACAAAGACACTTAAAACAACCATAACTTTCTGGAAAAAAAAAACTACACCTTTCTAGTAATTGCTTAGCTAATTTACATATGGCAGAATGATTCTTTTTAATATACTGATCAACAGTGTAGATTATGTTAAAAAAATTATATAAAGCCAATTCAAAGAGACATAAATAATTCATGAAATGTATTTTTTATTCCACTTTGAAGGACTAGGCTATATCAATAAGCAAGTGAAACTGATCAGCATTTCCATGCTTATCCACAACAGTTTATAATGGTCAGTTGATTTCAATCATTGTATACTATTATTCTACTTAATGGGAAAAAGATTAAACCAAATATCAGTTAAATAGTTTCATTACGAATACTTAAAAAGCATTTAAATTTAGAAATTGGTGACTGGTCCAAAAATGGCGTCATATTATGCACATCTTTTATCCTTTAAGCATTCATAATTTTAGGCACTCAGTCAAAATCAAATCACTTTCAAAATCAAAGTAATCCCCTAGATAAGATACACTAGCTAGAATGCTACATAATGACTAGTGAGATATTGACACATATGCTACTTTTCCATGGTTTTATTTCTCTGAACCTAAGAATGAAAAGGAGGGAAAAATGATGTCACTAGATAGCCCATTCATTTTACAGCCTAAAGCAGAGGTGGTTATTCTGGATTATCCTAAATGCTATTTGTAGGAACCATTTAGGAAAGAATAAATTTCAAAATATAAGTTGTTCTGAATCAAGTACTATTAGTATAATAAAAACATAGACTACTATTATCTACAAGAGGGCTAAGGATTGCAATTAGATTTTTTTTCATTCTATGAAATTATAATGAAGTGTTAAAATTAATATACTTCATCAAACGTCAAATATAACTACTATTTTAACTATAGCTAAAGAAAGAAAACAATTCATTTTTTATATCCAAATGTTTCCATGGTTTTACTTTCACTCACATGAAAATGAAAAAACACTTGAAAAAGTTTATTATATGCAAGAGTATTAAAAGGACACAACTTTTCCTTATATTAAAAATAGACCTATATATGAATTGTGTGCAGAAAAGAGTTAACATAGCAGGTCTGTTTATCCTTAGAGACCAGCTCACACAATTGGCCTTTGGTGCCATCTGGAAACTTAAACTTTGGGAAGATTCCCTCCATTCCTAGAATGGTAAGGCTGGTTCACTCCACCTAAATGTTTAAACAATGTGGTTTATGCTAAGTGCCTGTTTTCCTTCTGGGAGTCTGAAATGTTGGTACATGCTGGGCAGAGGGTGCCTACACAAGCAATTCCAATAAAGACCCTGGGCAGTGAGGCTCTAAGAAGCTTCCCTGGTTTGCAAGAGTTCATAACATGTTGTCACAGTCTGCTGGGGGAATTAAGTATAATTAATGACTGCTGTCTAATGTCCTATGAGAGAAGACCCTTGCAAGTTGTGCCTAGTTTTGCCAGACTGCCTCAGGCATTCTTGGCCCTTGCTAATTGTGTTTGGTATACTTTCCCTTTAATAATCATTGTCATGAATATGACTATATACTGCGTCCTGTGAGTACCCTCAGCAAATTACTGAATCTGAGCATGGTTTTGGGAGGCCTCTTACACGGAAATGTATAATAGGAAAAATAAAAGTTATTTTTCTAATTGCTTTGAAATAGAAAATATGTATTTATAGAAATATATAAAATAGAAAATATGTATTTATATAAAACAATACTGACTTAGTTATAAATTTTGTAGTTAAAAGCTAAAATAATTTAAATCTGTATTTTTGATATAATTTTTCAGTTTTTACTTTAGTATTTTGGTATTCTTTAGTATCTTTAATAATCAGTGAAATTATGCATATTGATCTATTTATACAAAGACTACTAAAACAATTCTTAAATTATTTAAATTGAAGAGAAAAAAATTATGCTTATAAAATGTGTTCTATCCCAGAATCAGAGGACTTTATTATGCTTTATTAATAAAGGTAGCTTTTGATGTATTTCTCCCATCCTCCACCCTGGCCATCTTTAAAAATATGTGGGCTCTTACCTTGAAATGCTCCTGCTTCAATAACCCCCTCTTTGGTACCGTCAAAGCCATGAGATGTAATTTGGGTTTCTGAGAGACCAAGTCCAGCTGGTAATGAACGCTTCAAATCCTTGGCAACATTTGAATAAAAGAGAAAACCTTCATAAAAAATCTCATACCACATGGCAGTTTAGCATAATGGTGTCCTTTAACTCACATCTTCAACTATCTTTTTCTCTACTATGTAGAGAATGCTGTTGTGGCATTCTATAATGATGTATAACCAGCAGCAAACTCAGCAAGATTTGCTATTAAGATGTATGGGGTATGTCAAATACAAAATACTTCCATTACTCTAGAACTAAGCAGCAGGCAGATACTAAAATTCAATTTTCCAATTCCTAAGATACTGATATATCAGAAAAATCATTTTAAAGAACAGAATTAAGATGACTAAAAAGTCTACTATGTAAAAACTAATGTCTAATACAATCATGATGAGCCTAGCTAATGGTCAGTATAAACGAATCATTTACTTGCAATATTAATTTTCCTTTGATTTCAAGGTTAGATAGGTAAGCAAGGCTTCTCGGATTTCAATCAGGGTGAGATAAAGGAAATTTTCTGCTTTTTAAATTTATGTTAAACAGTGATATTAGTCAACCCAACTGCAAATTAGCTTCCAATTGGAACTTAGCTGTAATAAATATAATAATCCACATTCTGTCTTATAGTTTAAAAAAAAAAAGAAAGCTAAGAAACACAGATTTCCAAAAGTCCTTTTTCCCTCTGGCTTGGATATGAGAAATTACCCAATTTTCATAATCAAGAGTCTATGAATGGATTCCACTGGTTTCCCACGAGAGTGACATATGATGCACTAAAACAAAAATATGTCTTTGAAATTTTTCCTTAATACAGTACCACATCACACATAATGTATGGCTATAATATGAAAACTTAAGACTAACATTTTAATTTTCTAATTGGCAAGATCTAAATTTTTTAAAAAATATTTTATTTATTTGAGAGAGAAAAAGAGAAAGGGAGGAGGGGGAGAGGGAGAAAGAGAGAGAGAATCTTAAGCAGACTCTGTGTGGAGCCCAACAGAGGGCTCAATCTCATCACCCTGAGATCACAAGCTGAGCTGAAAACAAGTTGGACACTTAACTGACTGAGCCACCCAGGCTCCCCAGCAAAGTCTATATTTGACAGATACATAACTGGCAAGTGTTGAGAGGGATTTTTCTTGAGAAGCTCATTAATTTTGCCTAGGCAATTATTTGACTGGTAGGGTAGACCCTGAATTAGTAACTAATGAAGTCAATTCTCATTAAACAGCATTTAACTTATCAAATTTATCATTTATCAAACAGTATTGGACACAGGTAATTAATTGTTCTCTCCCTGTTGTACTTTCAACCCCTCAGCTAACTTCAGACACTCTACTTTCCTCTTACATTTTCTGTTATGTTTCACTGTCTCCTTTGCTGATTCCTCCTCATCTCCCCAACTTCCAAATTCTGGAGGGCTCCAGGGTTCAGTCAGAGGACTTTTCTTCTATAGTCACTTCTTGGGTGATCTAGTTGATTCTTCTGGCTTTAAAAACCATCTATACGTTGACAACTTCCAAATTTAGGTGTCTTACCTGGGCCTCTCTCTTTAACTCCAATATATCCGATTACATACTTGCTATTTCAACTTGGATATTAAATATGCATCTCAAACTTAATGTGTCCAAACGGATTCACAGTAAATCCCCAACCCCCAACAAACAAAACAAAATAATATCACCTCTATTTTCACTCCTTTCGGTTAACATCTCTACTCCCAAAATCTTAGCCCAAATCTTAGGAATTATTTTTGATTCTCTTATGTCCAGATCTAAACCATTAGATGCTATCAGATCTACTCTCAAAATACATCCAGGATCAAACCAATTCCCACCACTTCCGCTGCTACCACTCTGGTCTAAGCGAGCATATTTCAACTGGATTACTTCAAGGGGCTTTTAATTGGTTTCCCTGCTTCTATCCAAGACACACACCTCTAAAATCCACACATCAACCCAAATTACCCCACATGTAAAAACTCTCCCAGTAGCCTCCCATCTCACTTGAAGAAAATCCAGACTGTTAAATGTTCTCAAGGCATTACACGATTTGACTTCATCTCCTGCCACCTCAGGCTTATAGCCACAGTTACTTCAAAAAAATAAACCTCATCTTTGTTTCAGAGCCTTGTACTTCCTGTTCCACACCCCCTCACCCTGAATGCTTTCTTACCAGACATCTACAGGGCTTGCTCCTAAGTGAGAGAGGCTTCCTCCCAACAATGTATAAAATAGCAAGTCTCAGGGAACCTCGGTGCTCAGTTAGTTAGGCGTCCAACTCTTGGTTTCGGCTCAGGTCATGATCTCAGGATCATGGGATTGAGCCCCGCATCAGGCTCCACGCTCAGCAGAGAGTCTGCTTGAAATTCTCTCCATCTGCCCTCCTCCACTCTCTCTCTAAAATAAATAAATCTTTAAAAAATAAAGTAGTAAATAAAATAAAATAGCAACTCTCACAACCTCACACTAGAACTCTCTATTCTGCCGTTTTATTCTTCCCGTAGTAGGTATCACTCAGTATTTGTATTTTTATCTCTTCTCTCTATATACTGTAAGCTTTATGAAAGCAGGGATGTTATCTATTTGTTTACTGTTATATGTTTAGCACCTGAAACAGTGCCTGAGACATAGACATTCACTTAATATTTGTCGAATGAATAAATGAATTTGTTGAAAGGACTTGTGATTCAAAACCACATAGATTATAGCAATGGGTTTATTTTTAAATTTAATGAATATTTGCTGACTCCTGCTGTATGCTAGACCTTCTAGGCAAAGAAAAAGATTAAGGAACAGTCAGTCAGTCCTTGCCTCTCCAGAGAGACAAGATATACAAATATATATTTTTTTCTCTCTCTTTTTTAAAAGATGTTATTTATTTATTTGACAGAGAGATCATAAGTAGGCAGAGAAGCAGGCAGAGAGAGAGGGGGAAGCAGGCTCCCCGCCGAGCAGAGAGCCTGATGCGGGGCTGGATCCCAGGAACCTGAGATCATGACCTGAGCGGAAGGCAGAGGCTTTAACCCGCTGAGCCACCCAGGAGCCCCTACATTATTTTCACTTAACTTTAAAAACAAGATACATGCATGGTAAATTACCGATACACCAGATCTCACAGAGTTAATCAATTAGCCCGCAACACATAGAAAATGAATGTGACAATGACACAGCAGTAGAAGTTAATACCTGGCTTCCAGGAAGCTGTCCTGAGCCTACATGCTTTGTCTTATCTGGTCCCTCCTGCCCCCAACATTAGGGTTTGCAGGCGCTGGCTTCTGATTCTGCGGTGCCAAGGGCTCCAACAGTTAGC
>CM053604.1:109591145-109606890 GCA_028646535.1 Procyon lotor | reverse complement strand
CCCAGCACCATTTCTTAAAGACTATCCTTTTCTCATTGAAAACTCTTGCCACCCTTGGTGAAATTCATCTGAACACAAATGTAAGGGTCTATTTCTGTACTCTCAATTCTGCTCCACTGGCCTGTTTTCCTTACGTGAGTACCATACTGCTTGATTACTGCAGCTTTGTAGTAAGTTTTAAAATCAGTGGGCCCTAAAACTGTTCATCTTTTTCAAAACCTTTTCTGAATCTCTTGATTTTACATATGACTAGTTTGTCGATTTCTAAAAAAAAAAATAGGATTTGATAGAGATTATATTGAATATGATCAATTTGGGGAGCACTGCCACTTTAATGAGTTAAGTCTTCTGATCCATAAACATGAGATGTCTTTCCACTTACTTAGATCTTTAGCTTTTTTCAACATCGTTCTATAGCTTTCAGTGTACAAGTCTTGCATATATTCCTGAATACTGAAATTTTTTTCTTAATTTTGTTTTTGCATTATTTATTCCTTAAAAATAAATTGCGTTTTGCAATAATGCTCTTGTATATCACAACTTTGCTGAACTTACCAGTTCTAATAATTTGTGTGTGAGTGTGTCTGTGTGTATTCCTTAGGAGTTTCTATATACAAGACCACACTGTTTGTAAACAGAAATAGTTTCATCTCTTCCTTCCTAATCTTGATGCCTTTCATTTCTATTGTTACTCTTTATGTCTTATACATTTTGTGTCAACACTCTCTTATATCTAATATTTAATAAAAACATTAAGGGATGCCTGGGTGGCTCAGTGGGTTAAAGCCTCTGCCTTTGGCTTGGGTCATGATCTTGGGGTCCTGGGATCAAGCCCTGCGTGGGGCTCTCTGCTCAGCGGGGAGCCCGATTCCCCCTCTCTCTCTGCCTGCCTCTCTGCCTGCTTGTAATCTCTCTCTCTGTGTCAAATAAATAAATAAAATCTTAAAAAAAAACCAAAACATTAAGAAATAGTGGTTAAAAACTATGCATACTCAGTATCCAGAGTTTTCCATTAGCAAAACCAAAGGAAACTGCTATATAAGCCAATGGAGGTGACAGGTCTACCCCAAAATAGAAAACCAGTGAACATTAATTTTACTAGGGACATCTCTTTGAATTGGCCTTTGAAAAGGTACCTATTTCAATATTTTATCCAAGCAAACCTATAACAAATTTTTTTCTTAATTTTAAGAGTTTTATTGCTAATCATTATGGGGACAAACAAAAAATCCATAAAATAACAGCACAAAAACAAAATAATAAATACAAGTCAGCTGCAAACATTTATTCTTACTTTCTTCATCCTAATTAGAATCAGTCATGGAATTATCTTTTGAATTTATTATGCCATATTTTAAAGATGTTTATCAATAGCAGACTCTTCAATCACTTTTTAAAGATTGTCATAGTCTCATCAAGAACCAACTATTACTGGGGCGCCTGGGTGGCTCAGTGGGTTAAAGCCTCTGCCTTCGGCTCGGGTCATGATCTCAGGGTCCTGGGATCGAGCCCCACATCAGGCTCTCTGCTCAGCAGGGAGCCTGCTTTCCCCTCTCTCTCTGCCTGCCTCTCTGCCTACTTGTGATCTCTCTTTCAAATAAATAAATAAAATCTTTAAAAAAAAAAAAAAAAAGAACCAACTATTACTAGAAACGTGAAAGACCTGGAAAGATAATTCAGACAGACCTTATAGGAATACCAGCTTTCCTAGATAGTGGCTATGTGATCCTGGACAAGTACTTAAAAACTTTCTTAGTCCCTGTTTGCTCAGCTGTATACAGAGGCTAAAAATTACCTCAGAGTTCTGTGAAAATCAGGTGACATAATTAATATAGGCAAAGCATCCCACACATATTTTTAGGCACTCAGTTAATGTTAGGCACCCCTCTCCCTTACTACAACCATCATTATAACTAATTAATGGTACTGCTAATAATTACAGTGAAAAACATTTCTGAACACTTACTATGTGCTAGGAATTATTCTAAGTACCTTAACATACAGGCAGTCCTCACTTTGCATTACAGTGTAGGATTGTAAAAATGATCAAGCAAGCTGAAACTGTGCAAACTGATTTATGGAAAATACTGATTATTCCACAACCTTTAAAAATTCTTGACACAATGTTAAGGCTCCTTCCTTGTCTATGTTAATCAGTGAGCCTTCACTAAGTTCTTCTGGATCAAATTTAGAGTCTCTCCAACAATGGCAGTGTCAATCAACATCCCTACAGTCAGCCGTTTCTTCCAAAACTCTATTTAGGTTTGATCTCAATTTCACTTTTTCCAGTGTTGTCATTTTTCATTTCTTTGCTACACTTCCATCTTTATTCACCCATTCCCTTTTGATCATCCACTTTTGGAAAATGTCACATAGGTTTATGACCAGGAGACAAGAAGGTAATACTACAACACGGTTGCTGTCTGTATGAACTGAGTAACATATGCAGCAACCAATCACCAAGACTTTCAAAGAAGTGACATGATTAGTTGATAATCATGATTCACTATGTGTTACTCACATAGTGACTTACAGACTCTAGTGCGTGTATAGTAAACGTAAATAACTACAAGCAGTTTATTAGAGACTTAGAATTTATTTTAGCTCCTATGTTTTCTAAAAGATTTAAAGAAATGCCTTTTAAAAAAATCATTATTTCAGAATCTGCTGACGTTTAAACACTAAAGCAAACATACTCTCAAACTGTAATTTCCTAATAGTACAAAAGAAATTAACTGTTTCATTTCTTTTTATTTCCTAATGTCACTCAAAACCCCTTGTCACAGGACAAAATCCTTTTCATCTGAATTTAGAAATGAAAAGAAAAATCATTACACTCAGTTTATTTAATTCCTATTTTTAAACCAAATCTCTGAGTTAGTTCATTTTACAGAATAAATGATCTTTACCTTTCCAGTTTATTTTTTGATATATCACTGGTTTCTTATTTTAAATATTAGTGATCCTTTTATTCATATTTACATTAAAACCAGACAATCTTTTCTCTCTGAAAGACATATATATCACTTACAAAATAAATACTGTCAAACTACCAAGACATTTTTTAAACTTTGCAAGTTTGGTCATTAAAGTCAACCTATTTTTGGAATGGTTTCCTTGAATTCTGCCTTGCTCAAAGTGTTGATAATTTTTTTAGCTCTAAGAAAATAAGTATCAAAGACTCTCTTCAAAATCTGAGGAATAAAAAAGCACATGCAGGGTGTCTGGGTGGCTCAGTTGGTTAAGTGTCTGCCTTTGGCCCAGGTCATGATCCCAGGGTCCTGGGATCAAGTCCCACATCGGGCTCCTCTCTCAGCAGAGAGGCTGCTTCTCCCACTCCCTCTGCCTACTGTTCTGCCTAGTAAATAAATAAATCTTAAAAAAAAAAAAAAAAAAAGGACATGCAAACAAAATAAAAATGGCATACAGGTTCAGGGCAGTTGTGTTTGCTGTGTTCTTGGACCTTCTCTGAAAAGAACATTACTCATTTGAATCATCTGTCCAGTCACAAAGCGTTGTGTAAATTCCCAGAAAAGAGATACAGCAGTAGTAGTTGGTAAGAGGTTACACAGTAAACATGATGGGTATCTCTGATTATCTAAGTTTTCAAGAAGTTACAGGGATGCCTTCCATCTCATGCACGGCCTCTAGAAGAAACAACTAGTTTTCCGAGAATATCTCAGACCCCTCCCGATGATCTCCTAGGCATCTTCTACTCAACAAACAAAAGTTCTTCCAGAAAAAAAATCCTTTATGTAAAACAGCTGTGAAATCTGACAAGCACTAAGGCCTTTCTATGCCTCAACTGTCACTAACAGAAAGAACCTAACCACAAGTGGTACAAATGGGTCCATTCAGATTCTGAACAGAATTATCATTTTGATAGTTGTCTAGCAGCAGAGTGTAAGACAAAGTGATAGGGGATTATGTGAGAGGAATGTAGGACTTGTGAGGTAACACTCTAAGAGCTTGTTGACTGTTTTTGTTTTTGTAAAATACATACTAAGTAATAGAATTTAGCCTCATAATTCACAAAAACCTAAAATGTGCCTTTACGTGATCATTAATTTCTTTTTTAAAGTGTCTCAGTTATAAAGCTGTGCCTAGCTTAGTAACTTTTAAAATATCTGCTACTGCATTTACCCTATGGTTTCCAGAATGTATTTCAGTGACAATGAGCCCACTATACCCAACAACATAAAATCTCTAATTTGCATTTTTATGTCACTGACATTCAATTCAAAGTTTAGGACTTAGCGAAGTCATGCTTAACAATTATACAATAAAATGGAATAAATCTAAAGTTAGCTTTCTATTAAAGCATTAGGTTAATACTCAGCATTTAATATTTTAAAATCAAATTTTCAAACAATTATGGTAAAAAAAATATAATGCTTTTGGTAAAAAAGTTTCATGTACATTTTAAGTTCTTCTGAGAGGATACAAGATAATATTTGTAGTGACAGATTCCATTCAACTATGAAGGGGTGCTAATTTTCAATCAAAATGCCTTCATTTTGCAGATTTTCATGGAGGTAAGAACAGGAATGAGGCTAAAAACATAACTTTTAGAATTTATAATTTCATATAGTAATCTACTTTTGAACTAGTGCAAAACCAAATACAGAACACAAAATGTTTAGCCAATTTGCTTTAAATAAATATACATCCTTAGTAAGATGAATAGCACTACAATATAGATAAGCAGAACCAGAGATTTATTAATTAATGCTCCTCTTTATATAGGGTGTAAATAAAGAAGTGATTCTCAAAGTGTGTCCTGTAACCAGCAACAATCTATAAGGATTCTCTAAGTACTCTATAAATCACGTGAACTCTCTTGTCCCTTAGTTCCCTTACACTATGTTCTCCCTGTTTTCCTCATATCTATGTCTTTTAAAATGGTTTGTTGTTCTTTACTGGTTCTAGGTTCTCTACAAGAGAAAAAGCTTAAGTCTCACTTCCCCACTTCCCTTGGAAATTTAACTGATCCATCTCCTGTGTCCCTAGTCTTGTCACCCCTGAAATTCATTCTTCCAACTGTAGGCAGAAAAATTTTTTTATCTTTTTTTTTAAAAGACTTTATTTGACACAGAAAGAGAGAGCACAGGCAGGTAGAACAGCAGAGGGAAGGGAGAAGCAGACTCCCTGCTGAGCAGGGAGCCCATGTGGGGTTTACTGGGGTTCAGATCCCAGAACCCTGGGATCATGACCTGAGCTGAAGGCAGATGCTTAATCAACTGAGCCACCCAGGCGCCCCACAGAGCTTTCTAAAATGTGAATCTGATTGAGATGCTTCCATTTTTACATCATTTAGTGCCCCTCACCCCCTTTGCCTTTTAGGTAAAATCCCCAACTCCTCATCACGATTTTAAGGTTTTGCTGGCTCTGGTCCCTACTTATCTCTCTAGCCTCATTTCTCTCACATCTGCCCCCACATTCTCCACTCCAACACTAGCGAATTTTCAATTCTATAGTCTTATACCTTTTTCAGCTCCTTACAGTTGTCTCTGATGGGAACATTACTCACCTTTCTTCATTTGGCCAGCTCATCCATGAGATTCAGTTGCTTAGCAATTCCTCAGGTAATCTTTCCATACTCATCCTATCAGTTCTCAGACCATGCTATACTTGGCCTAGCATAATACTTTTCAGATGATATTAAAATTAATTTGTAAATTAATTAATTTCTATATTCTCTCTTCCTACATACTGTAAAAGCTAAGACCACGTTGCTTATCTTGTTCCCCTTTAGCTTTTATTCCTAGCATCTAGTAGATATAATACTAATACTTCATTTACTAGCAATTTTCTCAAAATGGATAAAACCTTCCAAAACATTTACATAATTTTTAAACAAATTGAAAAGTTTCTCTTAAATGGTCTATGAATTTTGATAATTTAAAGTCCTCTTTTTTGGGGTGCCTGGGTGGCTCAGTGGGTTAAGCGTCTGCCTTCGGCTCAGGTCATGACCCCAGGGTCTGGAATCAAGCCCCAGGTTGGCTGGTGCTCAGCAAGGAAGCTGCTCCTCCCCTATCCCGTCCAGCTCCCCCCTACCATGATCTCTTTCAAATAAATGAATAAAATCTTTTTAAAAAAATTCCCCTTGTTGTTTTAACAGTTAGCTGCTGATAAGGACTATCTGCCAGAAGCAAAGCTATTATTCAGATCTCCACATCCCCAATCCTACTGTAAACTATCGCAACACCCTAACCTCCTTATAGTGGCCTCTCCACTTCTCCATAGTTACCTCAAGTCAAAGATGATTATTCTCCAACATTCTACTTATCAAGCGAATAAAAGGCAGGGTCAGCATTTTCTCAGCTATCCACTAATACTTCTAAACTACTAGTTCTCAAACTTTAGTTTGGGTAAGAACCACCGAAGAAACTATTAAAATTCAGATTCTTCTCAGCTGTCCACTGTGATCTCATTAAGTTGGAGTGTGAATCCAAGGAGCCAGAATTTCAACAAATAAGCCAGGTGATGCTGACGCAGCGAATCCTTTGTCTACATTTCAAGGAACTCTGCTGTAGTGAACTATTTTTGCATACCTGTACATTACTGACTCCCATCCCACATCTCCTTGTGGGCCACATTACCTCACTGCCCTCTTCCCCACCTTAACATGGTCATCTACCTTCTTTCTAGTCAACCTCAAATATTATTGAGGGTTCTGGCACATCCAGGTCTTCTGCTCTATCCCCAACTCTCACCATTATTCTGGGACCCTTGGGCACACTTTCAGAGAATGAAATGATTCTATGTTCAGTTTGCAATTCTTTCCAAACTGATATAAAAGGTACAAGCTGAGTTTTCATAGCTCATTAAAAACAGCCTATAGGGGCGCCTGGGTGACTCAGTGGGTTAAAGCCTCTGCCTTCGGCTCAGGTCATGTCAGGATCCTGGGATCAAGCCCCGCATCAGGCTCTTTGCTCAGCAAGGAGCCTACTTCCCCCCCACTCTGCCTGCCTCTGCCTACTTGTGATCTCTCTCCCTCTGTCAAATAAATAAATAAAACATTTTTTAAAAAATTAAAAAACAAAAACAAAAACAAAACAGCCTATAATCGGCATGGTATATAGTCTGTTGCTTTTTTTTTTAAAAAAAATACAACTGTGAAATACTTAAAATGAAATAAAATCTATTGCATAAGCCTGCCTACCTATGTCAATAGAGAACGACGAGTGGTAGTAATAACAGTCTGTTACTGTATGATTTTTTTTTCTTAGTATTCTTGTAGGAAGCCCAAAGTTGGTAGTCTGATACAGGTTTGATAATTGGTAGATGGACAATGGGTCAAAAATTATGAGGGCAGATAAAGATAGACTAGATTAATGAAATACAATCCAACCTATACTTTCATCTCAGATTTCATTAACCTCTTCATCTCGAATTCCTCTCACCTTTCATGCCCCATTCTACTTACGCCACTGGAATTCCCATGGCCACTCTTTGGGATCTTGTCATCACTCAGGAAGCAATACTTCTGGAATTTTAAGTCTAATAGTTCACTTTTTGGTCACAAATTACTGTATCTATTATTCCACTTGATCAAGTTAGCAAATCTCCAGACTCATCTATTTTCTCCATTTTATCAACCACACACACACACAAAATCTGTCTCCTCTCCCTCTCTCCCACCTCCCCTCTCATTCAGTCAATAAGCATTTAACAAGAACTTACAAAATCACTATCTTTTGATAATTTTCCGCCTACCCTCTCAGCCTCACCCACTCCTCCTGCCCCTTTAATCTAGATTTTAAATAGTATTGAAATCTGATAAGAATGAAATCACATACCAACCTCCATCAAGGGAATGCTGAATTCATTCCAAGACTTATCACCATGGGAACATTTGTATGTATCTACATTCAAAACAATTGCTACTAGAAATCAAAAAACTTTTTGTTTATAAATAAAGGCAGAATCTACTATCTATTTTATAGGCACAATATCTTATAATTTAGATAAGGCTTCAGCCCTTCATTAAAAATTATATTTATTCACATTTTTCAATAGAAATTCCAATCCAAAGTTAATTTAAAAGATGTATATATAATAAACACATATATTTGAAAACTTAATTTGTGGTAATAGTACTAAGTATATATTCTCTATTTGAAAAGTAAATATTTGCATGGGTTAAACAGTCCTTGAAAAAACATCTGCCGTGCCTCTGAAAGTGTCTATGATACACATTTGGTAAAAATTGGCCTTTGGAAAAACTTCCCATCAAATCAATGTTGCCACTGATGGAACTACTAAATTTTCCAGATGTGCGTAATGCAGAAATGTGATATTAAGTAATACATAGTATGGAGACAAACTGTCATCACATGCTATTCAAACTCTAGGATAGGATGGTTGAAGTAGAAAACATGTTAAAATTTTTTAAGTCCTTATACTAGAATTCATTCCTTTACTGAGCAAATATTATGAAATTGTAAACTCTGCTGTGTGCAGTTTTGGCCCTAAAGTTGATTTCAATCTCTTGGGAAAAGCAGATAAGTAAATGGGTAGTTGCAGCACTGAGGTGAGGGGAGGAAATCTGTCTAAAACAAGTGTTCTGACCATTTCTATTCTCATGTTCCTTCTCAAATCTTCTCCAGACTGGTAGAGTTTATTATCCAGACTGATAAGTACAGGGGAATGGAGAAACTACTTAGTTCAATAAAAACCTTAGAACAGTAACAACAAAGACCACGTATACAAAATTTCAACAACAACAACAACAACAACAACAACAACAACAATGATGCATGCTGGGAAATTAAAGATACAAGGTGCACGTAACAAGTCTAAGTCTAAAAGTATAGGACATCTTCCTGTTGTTCCACAGTAGTCTAGAAACGTGTTTCTAGTCCTGGCTTTAACATGTGTTTTCATTCACTCATTTATTCACCAAACATACAACAAAAGCCTTGATTATCTCTTATGTGGCAGCATTGCAGACAAGACAATTGCAGACAAGACAAGACAATGAATGGAAACATTTTTGCCCTCACTTATAATCAAGTCACATAAGCCTTTTGGTACAGCCAATTATAAGGGTAATTCCATCACAACCTCACGGGTCCTTTTCCTCAACTGTAAAGTCAAGTCGTGGGATTCAGGTATCTATAAAGCACTCCTACTAAACTAAAATCCTGTGATTTAACTCAAAAGTTGTAGACCAGGAGGTTTTAAGACCCAGGAAACTAAGGATCCATAGGCAGGGGTCAGGGAGTCCTAAACTCCCTAAAACTGAATGCAAAATTTGGCAGTTTTGTGTGTATGTACATTTTTCCAGAGAAAAGGTCCACAGGTGGAAAAAACTAAATTATGGGTTTTAGTTTTGGATCTACTACAGAAAAAATTTTTGTTTTAACTCTATCTTCTAAGATAATTTCGCTAAATCTGGCAAGCATAATTTAATTAACACGAAGTTTCAACTTCGTGGAGCTGATATTTGCTTCTCTTTAATCCATGTCATGAATTGTACGTTTTTAATCTGACATTTTGGCCAGCACTTTAAATAGAATAAATTAAAATATACGGTTTACAAGTCAAAGAATAATTTGTATTCTTCTAAGATTAAATTTGACTGATCTTTAAAAAACAAGAATTTTTATTTAGAAAAAAAATTTTTGCTGTTAAAAACTGCAATAATACTAGGACTATTATTCTGTCATCTCTCTATATAGTTGTTACCCCTTATCTTAAGAAAAAGAGTAACAAGCCTCAAAACATTAACATATGTTAAGCTGTTACCAGGGGATTTCTAGGTCAAGCTCTTTCACTATAATCTCTATTAGAATGTGAATGTTGAGTTAGCGTCCAAACAGGGTCTTAGGGCAGACTAAGAGGGGAAGCCAAAAGAAGTAGGAAACGTCAGCAATGAGAAACATTTACAATTTCATTACCTGTACCACAGTGACACCAACTGGCCAGTGAAGATATGACAACTTAATAAACTCTTAATTTTATAGAACTTTGTTTTTTGAAGGGCATTATGCAGTATGCTATAAACAAACGAACAAACTTTTAAATAAAAGTCATTATATGATTTTAAACAACAAACAGGTATAAAAGGAAGATATATATAAGTAAAATACCTCAAAACTTCTTATGATCCAGTTTAATATGAGACATCTTTACTAGTCCTATAAAACACAGTCTAATGATAAGTAATACATTTTCACACTTATTTTTTCATATGAATTTTATCAATATTAAAATATGAACATGGACCTGAGGTTAAAAGCAATTTTCCTTTTATTGCTTAGAAAAATAAAGGACAGAAAGTATGACAAAATTGAGGTAAATAATATACCTACAAGGTCTTGAGTATAATTTATTCAAATGGTCGGAAGGTGCTTTTAAAATATTGTTTCACTCATGGTGAAAGGGATCACACAACCAATGTTATTTTAATTCAAGGATATTAAATATGTAAGAGACTTGTCATGATGAATATATTTTTAATAAGAGCAGGTACAAACAGAAACAGGTTTTATGATGTTGAATTTCTTCAGGGATGGGAAGTGGGGTGTACTACTTGGAAGTAGATTATTGCTTCTTAAGGAACCTTGCCCACAGGTAAAGCTCACATCCAATAAAAGGAGACCTCCAGGAGAACATCTTTTTCCTTCTCTTACCACCCAAAAGAAGTGAAATAACACTGCGGGGGAATGTCCAAAAAGAATTTGACATTAACCAATGAGTAAACTTACAAAGCAGTAAGTTAGTTGGCTTTGATTGGATAAGCAAAGAGCTTATACAGATATATTATGGTTTAATTCACTTTAAGACTTGATTCTAAAGTTAAAATTTGAGAGGATAAAAACTTTTTTCAGTGCCACTCAAAGGCAAATAAAAGTTATTTTAAGTTAATTTTTTTTTTTTTTAAGGTTTTGAGAGAGAGAGAGAGGGCGTAAGAGAGCAAGAGGGATAAAGAGACTCCTTGCTCAGCCTAGAGCCTGAGGCAGGGCTCTATCCTATGAATCTGAGATCACGACCTAAGTTTAAATAGAGAGTTGGACACTTAACCAACTGCACCCCCCAATTTTCCCTGCATTTTAAAAAGATTTTTATTTATTTGATAGAGAGAGAATCTCAAGCAGACTCTGCATTCAGTGCAGAGCCCTATGCAAGACTGTTCTCAGGACCCTGAGATCATCACCTGAGCTGGAACCAAGAATTGGACGCTTAACTGACTGAGCCACCCAGGTGCCCCAAAGGCAAATAAAGGTTCTTAAGTAAAGAGTCATGAATAAGGGGCGCCTGGGTGGCTCAGTCGTTAAGCGTCTGCCTTCGGCTCGGGTCATGATCCCAGGGTTCTGGGATCGAGCCCCGCATCGGGCTCCCTGCGCAGCGGGGAGCCTGCTTCTCCAGCTACCATTCCCTCTGCTTGTGTTCCCTCTCTCGCTGTTTCTCTCTGTCAAATAAATAAAATCTTTAAAAAAAAAAAAAAGAGTCATGAATAAGTTTAAGACAACCCAGAGAAAGAACAGAGCTAGAGGAATTAATCACTAGGTGTTAGGGTTAAAGATAATATTTGTTCCAGACTTAATTACTGTAGTCATTAAGTAACAGTGTAGTATTATTACAAGGATGATATAAGGATAAAAGACCAAGAAATAAAACAGAGTACAAAAACAGAATAAAACATATAAGATTACCTGATTAACAGCAAAAGCTTCCAGTGTGGAAAGGATAGTCTTTTCAATAAACAGTGAATAGCAATTACATATTCACATGAGGAGAAAAAAAGAACCTTGACCCCTGCATCACACAAAAATTAATTCAAGATGAATCACAGAGCTAAGTGTGAGAAGCAAAACAAAAAATGCTAAGAAAAGAGTATCTTCATGATACTGGGATAGGCAAAGATTTCTCAAAAGGGTCATAAAAGTCACTAAAAGGAAACACTGATAAATTGGACTTCATTAAAAATTACCAACTTTTGTTCATCAAAAGATACCATTAACAGAGTGCAAAAGCAAGTCACAGACTGAAAGAAAATATCTGAAATATATATATCCAAACAAATAACTTAGAATAAGAACTCCTACCAATTATAAGAAAAAGGCACATACCCAACAGAAAAATGGGCAAAAAACTTGAAAAAGGGCTTCATAAAAGATAGTCTTTGAGGGGCGCCTGGGTGGCTCAGTCGTTAAGCGTCTGCCTTCGGCCCAGGTCAGATCCCAGGGACCTGGGATCGAGCCCCGCATCGGGCTCTCTGCTCTACAGGAAGCCTGCTTCTCCCGCTACCATTCCCTCTGCTTGTGTTCCCTCTCTTGCTGTGTTTCTCTCTGTCAAATAAATAAAATCTTTAAAAAAAAAAAAAAAAAAAGATAGTCTTTGAGAATATGGTAAATGAGAATATGAAAGTATGCTCAACATCATTAGTCATTAGAAAAATGCATATGAAAACCACAGTGAGATACCATTATGCTTCCATCAGAATGGGTAAAATTAAAAAGTACGAAAATACTAAGATTTGGTAAGGATGTTTAACATCTAGAACTCTCACCCATTGCTGGTAGGATTGTCAACTGGTCCAACCACTTTGAAAAATTAGTTAACAGTATCTACCAAAGCCATACATCATGTATCTGGCAATTCCATTCTAGAGTATATACCCAATAGAAATGGTGACCATGTACACCAAAAGACCTGTACCAGAATGGTCATAACAGCTTAATTCAAAATAGCCATGGACTGGGAACAACTTAGGTATCCATCAACTGAAGAATGGATACACAAATTGTGGTATATTAATACAATGGAAAACTATATTACAATGAAATACTGCCATAAGCAACAGTATGAATAAATGTCACCAAAATAATGTTGAGTGAAGCCAATCAAAAAAGAGTACATACTGCATGATTCCATTTATTTGTAGTCAGGAACAGTTAAGAGCATCTATGATATAAAGTTAGAGTAGCAGTAATTACTGCAGGAGAGAGGGAAGTATACTGCCTAGAAGAGAGCAAGAGAGCCAGTTAAAGTCCTGGAAATGTTCTAAATCTTTTTTTTTTTTTTTAAAGATTTTATTTATTTGACAGAGAGAAACACAGCGAAGAGAGGGAACACAAGCAGGGGGAATGGTAGTGGGAGAAGCAGGCTCCCTGCTGAGCAGAGAGCCCGATGTGGGGCTCGATCCCAGGACTCCGGGATCATGACCTGAGCCGAAGGCAGACGCTTAACGACTGAGCCACCCAGGCGCCCCGAAATGTTCTAAATCTTGATGTAGGTGGTGGTTCCATTTAAGCTGTATACTTAACATTTGTGCTTTTTTTTTTTTTAAAATCCATGATCTTGAGGGTTTTTTAAAAGACTGATTTAGAAGACTGATTTGAGAGAGAGAGAGAGAAAGAGAGAGAGACAGAAAGGAGACTCCTCACTGAGCATGGAGCCTGACAGGGTATAATCTCACAACCCTGAGATCAGCCAAAATCAAGAATCAGACACTTAATGGACTGAGCCACCCACATGCCCCATTAATATCGGTGCTTTTTACTGTGTATAAGCTATAGCTCAAAACAGAACAAAACAAAAACAACAAGAAAAAGAAGAAGCTTAAGATGGCAGGTGAATCTCCAGAACAATGCAACATTTTGTATATACTGCATTTTTCTTGGACAAAAGTCATCAGACTGCCTATTAGAATATCACACCCAAATGGCAGAGATTTTTGTCATTTTTATTCATTACTACATCTCAGTGCCTGGTACACAGCAGATACTTGATAAATATTTGCAGAATAAGGGGTGCCTGGGTGGCTCAGTCGGCTCAGCGTCTGCCTCCAGCTCAGGTCATGATCCTAGAACCTTGGGATCATCCCCTGTTCAGTGGGGAGTCTACTTCTTCCTTTCCTTTTGTGCCCCCCCACCTTCACCCCCATTCATACTCTCTCTAATAAATAAAATCTTAAAAAAAAAAATTTGCAGAATAAATTTGCAAAAGGAGCTGTTACCAAAAGTAAAACAAAGCAATCATTAACTAAAATCTTGATATAATGAGTTATTTGAATTAACAGAAGCTTATAAAGTAATTGCTAGGGTCTAATGATGGTAATTTGAATTAGCTTATTATGCAGATGTGTTTTAGTACTTTCAAACACAGGAAAGACTAAACCTGAAGTGAAAATTTCCTTTTCGTGTTCAGAACGTTAAGGTCTCTTCCATGAGTCACTCTACATTATGCCACAGAGGCTCAGAAATCAAGTTAAAACACTTGCAATTAAAATAAACCTCAAGTTTGAAGACAATCCTTGCTTCCAAAAAACTGCTAAGGCAAAAATAAGGGAAATTCAGTGGAACTTACTAAAATCAATTATAACAATCTATCTAAAACTGGTTTTCCTCAACTCTAGGGACCATTTGGTAATGTCTGGAGACATTTTTGTTTGTCACAACTTGGGGGTGCTATTGGAATCTAGAAGGAAAAGATCAGGGATGCTCTTCACCATCCTACATGCAGAGGTCAGCCCTCTACAACAAGGAATTTATCCAGCTCAAAATGTCCAGAGTACTGAGATTAAGAAATCCTGATCTAAAATATCACCTTTTATTAAAATAAAGGATTTTAAAAAATAAAAGATTTTATTCTCAAGCATATGAACTAGAGTCTTATTTGAACTATAAAATAATTTAAGTTTCTTTCAACTATTACTTTTTCAAAAATATAAACACTGTATTTTTAAAGTTAAAGTTTAACCTTACAGGTTAACTTTACAGGTGCACCTGGGTGGCTCAATCGGTTAAGCGTCTGACTCTTGTTATCAGCTCAGGTCTTGATCTCAGGGTCATGAATTTAAGCCCCACATTGAAAAAAACGTAAAGTTGTACACATGTATCAAATGTCATAAAAAGGGATATTTAATGTAAATATCTACAGAGATAATAATCACTACCATTTCTAGGACTAGCCTACGCATATTATTTACTTTATCTCATTTAATATCAATATTCCCATGAAAGTAAGATTCTCATTTATAGTGATTAGAAACAAAAGTTAGAAGAGATTAAATAAATACTTTCCTACAGTTATACTGCTAGAAATAGCATAGTGGAAATTTGCACCCGGGTTATCTCCAAACCCATGGTGTTTCCACTAAAATGCATTAAATTTCAAATTCAAATGAGAGTCAAATCAAAATTAAAAGCATCCCAAGTTTCATTTTCCACAGAGTCAATATGCCACTTTAGAAAGTGAATAGCAAAGTCAGGAGAAGACTTTAGGAATTATGTACTGAGGACACAAAGAAACCAGTGCCAATTTTTGAAAGGATAACTGATTAATATTTTTTTATCACAAATAAAATTATATAATTTTATAAAGTTATATGCCAAAGTCATCAGATATACTCTTGTTCTGGTCCTACAACAGAATTACTGATGATAACATCAAAGCCTAAATGCTTACTGGCTGGGAGCTTAATTTTGACAACTCCCTAACATGACCCACCCAGTCATCCCTACATGGTAACATTAGTTTCCTAACACTTCAGTCAATCTAAGAAAATATTCCTATATTAAACTCTATTACTTTTTTTTTTTTTTTTAAAGATTTTATTTATTTATTTGACAGAGAGAGAGATCACAAGTAGGCAGAGAGGCAGGCAGAGAGAGAGGAGGAAGCAGGCTCCCTACTGAGCAGAGAGCCCGATGTGGGGCTCGATCTCAGGACCCTGAGATCATGACCTGAGCTGAAGGCAGAGGTTTTAACCCACTGAGCCACCCAGGCGCCC
>CM053604.1:109578313-109590645 GCA_028646535.1 Procyon lotor | reverse complement strand
TCGGCCCACTTGTGGTCTCTGTCAAATAAATAAATAAAATCTTTAAAAACAAACAAACAAACAAACAAGCAAACCAGTTTGGCTAACAACTGAATCACACATGTGCTTTTCCTCAAGACAACCACTGACCTTTGTCACGTAGCAGACTCCCCACTGAGCAAGGAGCCTGATGCAAGGTTCAGTCCCAGGACCTT
Organism: Procyon lotor; assembly: GCA_028646535.1. Classification (NCBI taxonomy): domain Eukaryota; kingdom Metazoa; phylum Chordata; class Mammalia; order Carnivora; family Procyonidae; genus Procyon; species Procyon lotor. Next base: position 109,590,451 of record CM053604.1, on the reverse strand, counting down.
GAGATCATGACCTGAGCTGAAGGCAGACTCTTAACCTACTAAGTAACGCAGGTGCCCTATTTACCTATTTTTGTGGACCATCAGTGCAAATGATACAACAACGAAAAATGGAAAAGAATGCAAATGTCTTACCAGTATTACTGAAAATAGTTTTACCTTGTTGACTCCCTGAAATATTCCTGGGGTCCTCCAAAACCTCCAAGCCATACTTTGAAAAACACTGGTATAGACAAATTTAACCAACATTTAGTGAAAGCTTGTTATGTGTAAGGCACTCTTATTAAATAGAATTTTACATGCAGAGAATCTGAGAATCTATTAGAGACTCCTCCAGTAAAGTACCTCAAGTAGAGGCCAGTAAGACTAGACAGAGAGGAAATGCTATTTTTATGTTATATACCTTGGCCAATCGCAGAGGGAGTACTGAAGCTGAGACAGCTCTTTAGAGTTGTCCAAATTAAGGCAAGGAGACCAGGCCTTTGTACTCCAACATCTGTACCCTTGATCATTATATGCAGGCTATCCTCTGGGTAGGGCTATAACATGGATAAGGCAACTGTCTTTGGCAGAGGCAAATCCTAGAAAGACTCAGCTACGAGCCGTCAGAGGGCAATACTCCCGGAATGAGGGCTTTGGTCCCAGAGGGAGTAACTGAGCCACTCACCACAGCATCCACTATTTTATTACTAACGTAGTACGTATGTATGAATGTATGTATGTATGTATGTATGTATGTATTTATGGTGTGGTGGGGAGAGTGCACGTGCAGTGGGGGAGGAGCACAGGGAGAGGGACAAGCAGACTCTGGAGCCTGACGTGGGGCTTGACCTCACAACCCTGAGATCATGACCAGAACCGAAATGAAGAGTTGGATGTTCAACCAACTGAGCCACCCAGGCACCCCTAAAGTAGTATCTATTTTAAAAGAACTTGAAATGTCTTATTTAGAGGATATCTACTTCATGCATAAATTCACAGAAATTCAGTGACCTCTACTAAGAAAAACTGTCTCTTTCATAGTCCCCAGTTAAGGAGAGGCCACTAACTGAACTAAAGAAGACACCTTTAGGTGTCTGGCTGGTTGATCCAGTGGTGACAAAAACCGCTTAACATAAAATTTACCATCTTAACCATTTCTAAGTGTACAGCTCTGCAGTATTAAGTATATTCACACTGTTATATAATCAATCTCCAGAACTTTTTCACCTTATAAAACTGAAACTCCACACACATTACACAACAACTCTCCATTTCCCCCTCACCCCTAAGCCCTTGGCAAGCATCATCCTACTTTCTGTTTCTATGAATGTGACTATTCTGGATACCTCAATGGAATTGTATAGTATTTGACTTTGTGACTGGCTTATTTCACTTAGCATAATGTCCTCAATACCATCCATGTTGTTAAAATGTATCAGAATTTTTCCTTTTTAAGGATAAATAATATTCCATTGTATATATATACATACCACATTTTATTTATCCATTTACCCAACAACGGACATTTGGATTCCTTCTACCTATTGTGAATAATGCTTCTATAAACACAGGTATGCAAATATCGCTTCAAGATTCTGTTTTTAATTCTTCTGGAAATACACTCAGAAGTGGGATTGCTAGATCAAATGGTAACTGTGTTTTTAAATTTTGGAAGAAATAGCATACTGTTTTCCATAATGGTTGCACCATTTTATATTCCCACCAACAGTGCACAAAGGTTCTAATTTCTTCATATACTCACCAACAATATTTACTGTTTTTTTGGTAGTAACTATTGTAACAGGTAAAAAGTAATACCTCCTTATGGTTTTGACTTATATTTCTCTGATGATCAGTAATACTGAACATCTTTTTATATACCTATTGGCCATCTGTATATCTTCTTTGGAGAAATGTCTATTGAAGTCCTTTGCCCATTTTCTAAATTGGGCTTGTTTTTATTATTGAATTATAGGAGTTCTTCCTATATTCTGGATATAAGCACATCAGAAATATGGTTTGTCAATATCTTCTCCCATTTCATAGGCTGCCTTTCTACTCTGTTGATTGTGTCCTTTGATGCACAGTTTTCAGTTTTGATGCAGTTCAATTTGTCTATTTTTACTTTTGTTTCCAGTGCTTCTGGTATCATATTCAGGAATTCTTTGCCAAATGAATGTCATGACGGTTTTTCCCTGTCTTTTTCTAAGAGTTTTATAGTTTTAGGTCTCATATTTAGATCTTTCATCCAATTTAGATCTCTGATCCAATCTAATTTTGTACAAAAGGGTCCAACTTCATTCTTTTGCATGTGGATAACCCAGCTTTCCCAGCACCGTCTGTTGAAGAGATTTTCCTTTTTCCATTGAATGTTCTTGGCATCCTGGATTCTTTTGAGATTCCTATTTTCCTGCTGCTACTGCATCCTTACAGTACACCTAGATTACTTGTGGCTGTTGGGAGTTAGGTGTCTGCCTCTTGCAAATAAGAGACACCAATTATTTGGTCTCTAATTCAACCTGGAAGACTAAGATCTAGCTATCTAAATAATCATCACTCTTTCAAATTGTAAGGTAAGTTCTTACTTTCTTCCTCCTAAAAACAGCTGGTGATTCAACAGGTATTTACTATCTTCTAGACAATGTACATGGGATAAAACAAAAATAGAAATCAGGTCTTAGGCTTACATAGACCTAAAGTGTATTGTAGACAAAAAAAAGGAAATAATTATAATACAGTGGGGTGAACACCACAGGGAAGCACTTAACAATGTGGTGGGCACTAAGAGGGAAAACTTAATCAGCAATGGTATTTAAGCTGAATCTTGTAGGATAACAGATTGGGATACAGTAAAGGAAAGATTCTAAATAGAAGGAATAATAGGAGCACAGTGGAAAAAGTCTTGTATATTCTAGAAATTGCAAGTAAAGCAACTTGGTTACAATGGTGATTCCTCATTCAGATACTCACTGGTTCAACTGATTTATTGAGTACTTTAATGTTTCAGGCACAATTTCAGACACACAAGACAGTGGTGAACAGACAAGACTCCCAATCCTCATCAAGCTTACATTCTAGTCGGGGTTAGAAGTAAATAAATATGCACATCACAGTTGTAAGTGCTAACAGGCATGTATATGTGCACATGTGTTCATGCATGTGCTGTTCTAAACAGAATGGTCAGGGAAAACCTCAGAAGAGGTCAGTAATTCATAAAAATATTTGGGAGTACAGCATTCTAGGCAGAGGGAACAGTAAATAAAAAGACAAGAAGGTGGGAAGAAGTTCAGCTTTTCAAGCAAAAACAAGAAGGCCACGTGCCCTGAGGGAAGAACAACGGAAGCAGAAAGGAAAAGGCAAGAGACAGTCAGGGGCAAGAACATGTGTGGCTTTAAAGACCATCATAAGAACTCTGGATTTTATTTTCAGTGAAGTAGAAACCACTTGAGTGTTCTGAACATAAGAATGAAATGATCTGACTTATGTTTTTAAAAGATCGCTCTTTTCCTGCTGTGTTGAATTAAACTATAAGTGAACAAAGGTAGCAGCAAGGAGAACAATTAGGAGGCTAACAGAATAATCTAACCAAGAGATGATGGTGCCCTAGAAAGTCAATACAGCTTTATTAATATCTGGGTTTTTTTTAAAAGATTTCATTTATTTATTTATTTGTTTGTCAGAGATAGAGAACAAGCACAAACAGGGGGAGCGGCAGGCAGAATGAGAAGCAGACTCCCTGCCAAGCAGGAAGCCCAGATGCAGGACTCGATCCCAGGACTCTGGGATCATGACCTGAGCAGAAGGCAGCGGCTTAACCGACTGAGCCACCCACGGTATTAATATCTGTTTTAGTCAGAGCTTCATTACCAGAGCTAAAAGGGACATTTCATAATGATAAAGGGATCAATTAATCAGGAATATGTACTAAACATAAATGTGTATGTTGGTCCCAATGATAGTTTCAAAATAAATGAAACAAACACTGACAGAATTAAAGGGAGAAACACACAAGTCCATAGTCATAGAGATGACTTACAGCAATCTTATAGCAATTGAAGGAACAACTAGACAAAGAAAATCTGCATAGACACAGAAGATCTGAACACAATCAGCCACCCTAACTAATATTTATAGAATAGTAAACTCAGTAATGGCAGGATACACATCAGTTTCATAGGAACATGAAAGGAAAGATTCTAAATAGAAGGAATAATAGGAGCACAGTGGAAAAAGAGTTTACTATCTTCTAGACAATGTACGTAGGATAAAACAAAAAATGTTTAGCAAAACAGATCATATTTGGGTTTCATAAAATAAGTTTCAATAAATTTTAAAATAATAAAGCCATATAAAATATGTACTCTGACTGCAGAATTAAATTACAATCAATAGCAAGCAACTGGGTAGCTCAGTTGGTTAAGCGTCTGCCTTCGGCTTGGGTTGTGATCCCAGGGTCCTGGGACAAGAGTCCCATATCGGGACTCAATCAGAGTCTGCTCCTCCCTCTGACCCTTCCCCCTCTCATGTTTTCTCTCTCTCTCACTGTAATAAATAAATAAATAAATAAAATCTCTAAAAAAATATATTACAATCAATTCCAATAAGATATCCATGATCCCATCACCAAAATCTGGAAATTAAATAGCACATCTAAATAATTAATGAGACAAAGAAATCACAAGGGAAAGAAAATATGCTGAACTGAATGATAACAAAAACAATGTTTGTGGGATCCACCTAAGAGAGCAATTTATAGCTTTATAAATGCTTACATTTAAACAGATCTTAAGCCAATGATCTAAGGATGCACCTTAAGAAAATAAAAAAAAGAGCAAATTAAACTCAAAGTAAGCAGTAGGAAGGAAATAAAATTAAACACCCAAAATTAAGGAAATAGTACAAAAACTGGCCTGTATACATCAACAAGCTTAAGCTCATGAGAAACAAAGAGATGAAATGTTGCACAAAAGAGGGGACTTCAGAGACAGCTAAGTACAATGTACAATATGGACTGCTTCACAAACAAAGAGAAAGACAGTTACAGAGGACATTATTAGGACAACTGTGGGTTAAACAACAGCACTGTATCAATTTTCTAATTATATTTTCTAATTTTGATAAACATACTGAAGTTCTATAAGGGAAAGTCCTTGTTCTTAGGGAAAAAGGGACATGACGTTTGTGAATCACTCTCAAATGGATCAAAAAGGAAGCTGTATATACACAGAGAGAAAATGTTCAAGTAAATGGGACAAAACAATAGTTGGTGAATCTGGGTAAAGAATTTAAGTTTTCAGTATGAAATCTTTTGAAAATTAAAAGTTTTTAAAAATAAAATAACAAGATGGGGTGCCTGGGTGGCTCAGTCGTTGAGCATCTGCCTTTAGCCCAGGTCATGATCCCGGGGTCCTGGGATCGAGCCCCGCATCGGGCTCCCTGCTCAGCGGGAAGCCTGCATCTCCCGCTACCATTCCCTCTGCTTATGTTCCCTCTCTCGCTGTGTTTCTCTCTGTCAAATAAATAAAATCTTTAAAAAATAAAATAAAATAACAAGAAGGCTAGAAAAGTATGCAGCATCCTATCATGATGGGCTTCAAAATGCCAGACAAAGCGTGGACTTCATTCTAAAAGGGATAAGGAGAAAGCAGCACGAGAGCCTGATCAATTTATTTTAGAGAACAGTCTTGTGGGAGATTAGACTGAAGGGAAAGAAGGAAAGACTCCACACAGAAAAACTAAGATACTATTTTACAGTTCAAGACATAATAATGATCTAAATTAAGGTTGTGGGAATAGAAAAAGGTGTATTCGAGAGAGTGATTTATAAGGCAGAAGAGGGGTGCCTGAGTGGCTCAGTTAGTTGAGCATCCAACTCTTGACTTTGGCTCAAGTCATGATCTCAGGGCCATGAGACTGTGAACCCCAAGTTGGAATCCATGCTCAGCACGCAGTCTGCTTGAGATTCTCTCTCCCTCTCCCTTTGCCCCTCCTGCTCGTGTTTGCTCGCTCTCTAATAAATAAATAAATCTTAAAAAAAAAAACAGGCAGAAAAGACTTACAGGGTGATTGGATTGTAGAAGATAAAAACGAAGAAACATCTAGGATGACCTATGCCTCCTCCTGCTCCATACCTACTTTGTGGTTTGGACAATTAGAAAGACAAACATGTCACTTATCAAAGTGGGAAAAGTAGAGGTGTATTTGGCTTTGGGGAGGTCAGAAAATGAGTTGTGTTGTAGACATTCCGAATTTGAGAATGTGGGGTATTCCAAGTCCACCAGTACATCAGGGACTTTAAAACGCAGGTCCAGAGCCCCAGATAGAACACATAAACCTGGGAGTCATCAACATAGGGATGTCAATGGCATGAACTCATAAGATGGACAAGAGAAACTGAAGAGAAGCATCCAATGGAAAATTAAAGGGCAGAGAACACTGCAAAAGAGATGGGGGGAGGGACAAATAGTTCATGATGCAGACACAGCAGAGAAAATTACAACGGTAAAACTATGTGTTGTTTTAGTTTATAAGAAATGTTCTGGAAATGAAAAGTATAAGAAATACAACTCTACGCCAGAAAGCAGGTAATAGGGATATTCATTTGCCAAATGATATACAAATATTCCAGCTATTGTCTGTTCACTCTCTTGCCCACAAAGAACGACCTACTCTTAGAAACATCACTTACTAAACATCAATTATAGAGTGAAAATTAATAGCCAATATAAAAATTGGCAGAATAGGGCTCAAAACCAAAAACTCCATGTCATCTCCGTGGATAAAAACCATTCACAGTACTTCACTCATGCTTTAAACTGAAGCTGGATTTGAGTTGAAATTTAAATTAAACACGCAAAATAATTATACAAAAGGCTTTGGGGAATAATTGCGTCCTTTAGAAATAAAATTAGAATCTCTTCTAAGATTCATGTTACTTAAGGTTTGCTATGGTCCTAATGTTTGTATCCCCCACTGCCCAATTCACATGTTAAAATCCTAATGCCCAATGTGAAAGTATTAGGAGGTGGGTCCTTTAGGAGGTGCTTAGGTCATGAGGGTAGAGCCCTCATGAATGGGATTAGTGTTCTTAAAGACCCAACAGAACTCCCTAGAAGAGGGCCTTCACCAGAACCTGACTTTGCTGGCACCGGATCTTAAACTTCCCACGTTCAGAACTATGAGAACTCAATTTCTGTTGTTTTATAAGCCACCCTGTCTGTGTTTTGCTATAGCAGAAGGATGGACCAAGATAAGGTCCTTCACAATAGGGTCCAATCAACTTTTCAGGTTTTGCTTCTCTAAACTTTAACTTTCTAAAGATCCTCTACTATTAAACCTACTTGCCATTTTTTTTTTAAAGACTTTATTTATTTGAGATAGAGTGAGAGTGAGAGAGAGAGAGAGAGAGAGAGAGAGAGGGAGGGAGGGAGGAGGGAAGGGCAGAGGCAGAAGGAGAAGCAGGGAGCCCAATGCGGGGCTAGATCCCAGGACCCTGGGATTATGATCTGAGCCGAAGGCAGACGCTTAACCGACTGAGCCACCCAGACACCTCACCACTCTGTGTATTCTTAACAAGGCCCACCCTCAGGAAAAACCAGAACCTAGCCTGCTTGGATACAGTCAGTCCCTAACTGACCTCAGCCCCTAACTGACCTCAGGGAAGCAACCAAATCCTCTTGTCCCACCTAAGCAAGAGAAAGAAAAACTGAGAAACACTTGTGAAGTTCACAGTCTGGAGGCACAGGCTCACTAAAAGATTGAGACCTAGCCATAAGACTATATAATGCTTCCCTTCTCTCATACTCTACAACCATATTGCTAAAGATCTACTTACAGCAATTCTTTTTATATCCTATCTATTAGGAAAAATATTATGAGGCCTACCCAAGGCAAAAAACACAATCTGAAGAAACGGAGCAAGCATCACAACCAGATATAGCAGGGATGTTGGAATTATCAGACTGGGGATTTAAAACAACTATGATTAATATGCTAAGGGCTGTAATGGACAAAGTAGACACCATACATGAAGAAATGGGGAATGTAAGCAGAGATACAGAAATCGTAGGAAAGAACCAAAAGAAATGATAGAGATCAAAATCACTATAACAGAAATGGGCTTATGAGATTAAATAATGATCTTGGAGTAGGCAAATATTTCTTAGGACAACAAAAGCATAAAATAATAAAAGAGAAACACTGATAACCTGAGCTTCATCAAAATTAAAAACTTGTCTTCAAAAGGTACTGTTAAAAAAAATTGAAAAGGCAAGCCACAGACTGGAAGAGAATAAATGTAATATATGTATCTGACATATGACTGGTATTCAAAATATGTAAATATGCATATAGTAGTATATGATTCTTACAATTTAGTAATAAGATGACAAATAACTCAAAATATGGCTAAAATTTTAACAGGCACTTTACAAAAGAAAATATATGAAAGGGGCACCTGGGTGGCTCATTTAGTCATTAAGCGTCTGCCTTCAGCCCAGGACCCTGGGATTGAGCCCCTCATAGGGCTCCCTGATCGGCAGGTAGCCTGCTTCTCCCTCTCCCACTCCCTTTGCTTGTGTTCCCTCTCTCTCTGTGTCTCTCTCTGTCAAATAAATAAATAAAATCTTAAAAAAATAAAATTAAATTAAAATTAAAAAAAAGAAAACATATGAAAGGCAAGTAAGTACATAAAAAGATATTCGACATCACTAATCACCAAGGAAATGAAATTTAAACCCAAATTAAGACACAACTATGCTGGGGCGCCTGGGTGGCTCAGTGGTTGAGCCTCTGCTCGGCTCAGGTCATGATCTCAGGGTCCTGGGATCAAGCCCCGCATTGGGCTCTCTGCTAGGTGGGGAGCCTGCTTCCCCCTCTCCCTCTGCCTGCTTCTGCTTACTTGTGATTTCTTTCTCTCTGTCAAATGAATAAATAAAATCTTAAAAAAAAAATACATCTATAATGGGCTGGTTTAAAAAGACTGACAAGTGTTGGTAAAGAGTAGCTGGAATTTGCATAATTTACATGCTGGAGGGAAGGTAAAAAAGTACGTCACTTGGAGAAATATTTAGCAAATTCTTATTGAAAGTAAATATACACTTGACCATCTGATTCAGTCATTCTACACCTAATCATTCAACACAGAAATTAAAACAAATGTCCAGAAGAGACTTTTATTTGCATATTCACAGAGGCTTTATTCATAAGTCCCAAACTAGAAAAAAATGTCCATCAATAGGTAAATAGATAAACAAATTACAGCATGTATACATAATGTAATATTCCTCTGCAACAGAAAGGAATGAATTCCTTATGTATGAAGTAACTGCTAATTAATCTCCAAACATTATGCTGAGCCAAAAAAAAGCCTGACACAAAAAAAGAGATACTAAATGATTCCATTTATATAGAATTCTAGCACATACAAAATCTCAGCTGTTGCCTTGAGAGAGGGGGAGGAAGGGACTGACTGCAAAGGGACACAGAAACTTTGGAATGATGGAAACATTCTCGATCTTGATAATGATTATGGTTTCCCAAGTTCATACATTCTTCAAAACTCACTGGACTGTATATTTAAATAGGTGCATTTTGTCATACAAAAATTTTATCTCAAACTGTTTTCTTTTTTAAAGAAAGGGTAAAATTCTATTCTATCATCTCTAATGGTAGAGGATCCATTTCTCCTGTTAGCCCCAAATCTACCCAGAGAGCCCAGTCTGATGGAGGGGTAGGTTTATGGCCTAAGGAAGGACTGACTTGCAGCTCTACAACCTAGTAGCAAATAAAGTTTATCATTTTCCAAAATATGTCTCCATGACAAAAATATATTAGACCAATACCTTCTCACTATAAAATCACTACATAGTCCTAAGTGTCATTTTTTTCTAAATGTCATTTACAAATATATTCCCTGTTTAAGCCAGTCTGAAAATCATAAGCATTTGCATTCTAAGAGTTTATAAAAAATGAAAGAGCATTGAAGAAAAAAAGTCCCTGTTTATCAGATCCAGTGACCCTTCTAGATCTTTTAAATTAGCAATCGAGGCAATAACTAGCTTGCCAAATCAGACCTCAGCCAAGTATTGTGTGTGTGTGTGTGTGTGTGCACGTGCGTGCGTGTGTGTATACTACTACTTCCGGCTGCCCAGACACAGCTCCCTTCTAATGTTGGAGAAGGCCTCCAAACTGTAAGGCCAGGGAAAGGCAGAACCTGTGTCCAACTATATAAAAGCTGAAAACACCAGATAATCAAGCAACTATCTGGAGCCAGATTACTTGGGCTCCACTTACTAGCCATGTAATCTTAAGCAAGTTTCTGAAGTTCTCTTTCCTCATCTGTAAAATGGTAATAGTACCTACTTTGTAGCACTGTTGTGAGAATAAAATGAAATATATATGAAGTACTTAGAAAAGTGCCTGACTTTTAAGAAGTACTGTCTGAGTTATTATTCTTTGTTTTCCAAGCTCTGGGGGCATTGCCATATGACCTAGGTTCCATCAAATAAAAGGCGCTTGCCCCAGACTTGCAGTCAGAAACTAGAGATAAGAAGGAGGGATGACAGGAATGCCCTCTGGAGCAGCCATAACTTCCAGCAAGCTCAAATTCTGGGTCAGCAGTGGCCGGAGCGCTGGTGCTGGCATTTGGGCACACTTGGGGGGCGGGCAGTACGAGCTACTGCATCTGGTGTTAGGCAATGGCAGCAATGGGACCCTCACTGAAACAATGCTGAGTCAGGACTTTGGGCAGAGTCCTAGGCATGAAGCCTCATTCTGGTTTTCCAATCTTTCTGCCGATTCTGTAAGCCACCTCATATCCTCTTAGCAAATGTCTTTTCCATGTAAGGGAGCTGGAGTTGGTTTCACTGCTTGCAACGTAAGACCCTGACATGAGGGCTGCAAGAACTGAATAAATGGAAAACAGTCTTATGAATGTTTCTGAGTGAAAACTACAAAAGGGTTTAGAGACTTTTCAGAACATTAGAATGTTACGAAACTTTTTTGAAAGCTTCAGGGTTCCCTAATCTAACATAAGAACTGAAAACCTGATCTTCATCAACTGCTTTCTACATGCCCGGGGCTGCACTAAGCATGTCACATTAATTATGTCATTTAACCCTCACAGGTGCCCTGTGAAGTAGGTAAGATTTTCCCAATTTTACAGATGAGGAAAACAAGGACTAGGAAGGTTAAGGAACTTAATTTAAATAATGTATGCTCTTGCAAATTGAGCCCTATAAGAATTTTTTTTTTAATTTTATTTATTTATTTGACAGAGAGAGGTCACAAGTAGACAGAGAGGTAGGCAGAGAGAGAGGGAGAAGCAGGCTCCCTGCTGAGCAGAGAGCCCGATGTGGGGCTCGATCCCAGGACCCTGAGATCATGATCTGAGCCGAAGGCAGAGGCTTTAACCCACTGAGCCACCCAGGTGCCCCGAGCCCTATAAGAATTTTAAGAGTTAACACTTACTGAGTACTTCCATGTGTCAGAGCACTATTCTGTGTTTTTCATATATTAACTGATTTACTTCTAATTGTTCTATGTGCATTATCTCATTCAACCCCTCAACCTTCTAACATACATACTATTATTAGTCCTGTTTTACAGGTAAGAAAACAGAAAGATTAAGAAATTTGCTTAATGACATACAGCTAACAAGTGGTGAACTAGGATTCAAATCGGACAGTCTGGCTTTAGAGACCTGATTTTTAACCTCTACATTATACTATCTTTCCAAAGGTGACTGAAATACATCACTGGGCCATGCCAAACAACATATATGCATTCAGATATTTATGTGAGTCAACAAACCTACGGCTTTCTTAATGTTGACAACTCGTACTGTTGTTTCTTCTATTTCCATATCATTGTACACAGTTAAAGAGTAGCATTGTCTTTATCTGACCCTCATTTCCAACAACTGAGAATGAAGCATCAGCCTCCAATTACATCATTAGTGCTGTCTTTTGTGAACACCCAGTCCTAGAGACAGCTGTATCCCAGAACTTCCCACTCCCCGCTGTGGGCAAATGCAGAATTAACCTAGGACATGTGTGCATCAGGAGCTTCAGAATACTAAGTCTATTATTGCAAATGGCATCAACTGCCAGAAAATATGTATGTTGTTATCAATGATCCTAATATCTCAATGGTTCTCAA
>CM053604.1:109543415-109572506 GCA_028646535.1 Procyon lotor | reverse complement strand
AGATCATGACCTAAGTCAAAACCAAGAGTCAGCCCCTTGACTGAGCCACCCAGGACCCCTTGTTGTTGTTTTGCTTTTAAAGAAATCAAAACTATCACCCATATCCTCAATATTCTATTCCTAAGAAACCAATATCCATATATCCTTTATAATAGTAGAGTGAGAATTCATTCATCAAACTGACCCCAATGATGCACTAAGCTTGAAGATTAGTCTGAATTACTGAAAAGTTTGATGCATAAAACATTTAAGACGGGGCACCTGGGTGGCTCAGTGGGTTAAAGCCTCTGCCTTCAGCTCAGGTCATGATCTCAGGGTCCTGGGATCGAGCCCCGCAACGGGCTCTCTGCTCGGCAGGAAGCCTGCTTCCCCCTCTCTCTCTGCCTGCCTCTCTGCCTACTTGTGGTCTCTCTCCTCTCTGTCAAATAAATAAATAAAATCTTAAAAAAAAAAACAACTTAAGGCGTTAATGGCCATTATACATATAGAGACATATTCAAAGAAAAATTGCTGTAAGGAAATCTGGACCCCCCCCCCCAAATCTTTTCATCTGGATTTTGGAAAAGAGCAGATTCAAGTTAGTAGAATACTAATGGGAAATTTTATTTATTTTTTTAATTTAAATTCAATTAACATATAATGTATTATCTGTTTCAGAGGTAGAGATTCATCAGTCTTATATAATAATACCCAGTGTAAACGGGGAATTTTATTTTTTTTAAAGATTTTTTAAAAAGATTTTATATATTGGTTGGACAGAGAGAGAGAGACTGTGAGAGAACGAACACAAGCAGTGGGAGTGGGAGAGTGAGAGAGTGAGAAGTGGGCTTCCCACCGAGCAGAGAGCCCAATGCAGGGCTTGATCCCAGGACCCCAGGACCATGACCTGAGCCAAAGGCAGATGCTTAACAACTAGCCACCCAGGCACCCCTGTAAATGGGGAATTTTAAAGATTTATTTATTTATTTGAGAGACAGCAAGTGTGCAGGGGGGAGGGGCAAAAGGATAGGGAGAGAGAGAGAGAGTCCTAAGTGGACTCCATGCTGAGCATGGAACTTGATGGGGGCTCCATCTCCAGGGCTTGCTCTCATGACCCGGAGATCACAATCTGAGATGAAACCAAGACTCCTATGCCTAATCAACTGTGCCATCCAGACACACCATAAACGGAATTTTAGAGTAAAAAATATCCTTAAATCCCTCTTTGGTTAACTGTAAACTCACATAGTACTTTTATTTTTGTTAGTTAGTTATTTACTTACTTACTTACTTATTTATTTAAAAGATTTTATTTATTTATTTGACAGAGAGAGAGGGATCACATGTAGGTAGAGGCAGGCAGAGAGAGGCGGGGAAGCAGGCTCCCTGCCAAACAGAGAGCCCGAAGTGGGGCTCAATACCAGGACCCTGAGATCATGACCTGAGCTGAAGGCAGAGGCTTTAACCTGCTGAGCCACCCAGGAACCCTCACATAGTACTTTTAAATTTGGACATAAATTCAGGCTATATTCACACCTCATTTTTTTTTTTTTAAATCACCTGTGAACACTGCACATTGGGTATGGTGAAAAATTCAGGGAATATGTAACATGGGTTTTAATGTTAATATACATACAAATTTTCACGATTACCTGGCAGTGGTTTTCTTCAGGTCATCATCATTCAGGTTTAACTCTATTAAAAGACCAAGGAACTTCTAGTTTAACATCTATGTAAGTGATATTCTCACAGCTGAAACTCACAGTGGTAAACCATGAACACAATATTTTCGTTTATTATGAATCATATCTTTGGCTGGGCTGCCAATCCTTCCTGTACTTCACAAGCATCAAACTTCCTCTGATCATCTCTCAACAGTACAAGAATCAGAAAGCAAATCATAAAAAATCAAATCCATGAGTTAAGATAAATACAAGGTACATAATTCCCTAGTTCCTCTGAACTAAATATAATTAAAACATTGTTTTGACAAACAGTAAATAACCAAACTATTTTAAATCACAAAGAATCCTGAGTCCTCCACAGGTAATACATATTTTGCCAACCAGAACTCATCTTTGACTTCTGAACGAAAATTATCTAGCTCTAAATCCCACATTAAAGCTCTCACACAGACTCACAGTGTCTTGGCTTGAAGAAATACTGCCCCTGGCACTGTGCATATGTACTGAGGGCAACCTGCTTCAGAAACACTGCATCTGGAATCAGAAGACCCCATGTGGTGTGCCAGCCTCGCCAATTCCTCTAAGTCAGTCACCATCTCTGAAAGTTAAATGTGTTCAACAAATAAATGGGGACAGTAACGGTTGTTCTAGTACCATTCAGTTGAATGATACCAAATTGTTCTAAGGTTCAAAATGGGACAATATGAAAGTGCTACTCTGTAAATCGCTAAGCACTATGAACATGAGAGGTTTTACTAGTATTAGGTATTCCAACACATCTGATAACTTGAATTTAATACAAAATTAACTTTTTTCATATTTTTCTCTTTAATCTAATGAACTAGTGGTTCACTGAACCATCAAAGAATCATTTGTAGAACTTCCAAAAAGAAAAAAACAAAAACTAAAAAACCCACATGGCCTGGTGCCTATCACTGTAGCTTCAGATTCCGTGAATCAAAAGCAAAGTCCAGAACTCAGGTTGTTGTTGTTGTTTAAGAACTCTATACTTGGATTCTGATGCATACCTAAATAAAGACAGTATATGAGAGTAGACCGGCTCAAATATGAACCTATTACTATATTATTTCAACAGAAACCTCATTTCGTTTAAATTAAAAGCTACATATATATATATACATACATATATATATATATTTAATATTTTATTCACTTATTTGACAGAGAGACACAGCAAGAGAGGGAACAGGAGCAGGAGGAGTGGAAGAGGGAGAAGCAGGCTTCCTGCCAATGTGGGGTTCAATCCCAGGATCCTGGGATCATGACCTGAGCTGAAGGCAGATGCTTAATGACTGAGCCACCCAGGCGCCCCTAAAAGCTATACTTTGACCCCAACTTTTACATTCATCTTTATGTGACAAGTACATTCTAGAATTTCAGGTGCCCAAAAGTAAATGGTAACTTACTTCCCGTTATTGAAGAAATCTCTCTTCCCGCTCTTTTCCTGTGTCTATGTGTGTAAAAGAGTTTATTCAGAAAGGCACATGTTTAGATCAACTGAATCAATTTGGACAGTCTAAAACTTTGACTGAGATGGGCTGATTTCAAAAAAACATAGAAATACCACCCAATCACCTCAGAATTAGACTTGACTTCTTCTGTGCCTCGTTTAGATGCACCAAGAGTTGTAGTATCATTGCTGCAGTCAGACATACCTAAAAGTAAAATGTGTTAAGCACGCATTAAATAATTTAGTTTTAAAAGCTGTATAATCTCACCAATATTCTTAACAAATATTCTGTAACATAACTAATTTATCTGCTATCAGAATGTGCTCTTCAAAATGATCTATAATCGTGTATCTATTGATTCTAACAGGTAAACAATTCTAAAAAGCAAAAATTCAAAAAAAGTATGCAGAATGTAGAAATGCAGACTTCAATGATTAAGAAATAATTTCATACAATTATTTTAGCTATAAGACAAAATTTAAAAGATCAGAGGGTCAGCTTGATTTGACAGATGAAAAAACTCACATCCAAAGATATCTGAAGCCAAAATATTAGTAATTAATGGCCTACATAAACTCAAAGTTTTAGACCAGAACTCAGACCTCTTCCACTTCCCTGGCCAGTGCTCTTTTGAATTGATAACAGGTATGACTGTTCTTTCTCTAAGTGAAACACTATACCCATATTTCATTAAATAAAAGTTTAGGTGTGCCTGGGTGGCTCAGTGGGTTAAGCATTTGCTTTTTTTTCTCAGGTCATGATCCCAGAGTCCTGGGATCTCAGGTCCCCACATCGGGCTCTCTGCTCAGTAGGGAGCCTGCTTCCCCTTCTCTCTCTGCCTGCCTCTCTGCCTACTTGTGATCTCTCTCCTCTCTGTCAAATAAATAAATAAAATCTTTAAAAAAAAGTTTAAAAAAAGTTTAATAAAAAAATGTTTAATAGGCTATTTCTGCTAACTTACTCATCAACATTTAGAGAATGCCAACTATAAATGAAGAACTGTGCTAGGTACTAAGGAGAAAGAAGAGTAAAATCGAATTCACATTTACCAGTACTCTGAATCTAATCAAGGAGACAGATAAATAATTACAAGGCACCATGTTAGGTACTATAATACAAAGAGGCAAATTTTGACTTTTGAAATACACTAGAGGGAAAAATTTTATAATTTCGATTTGTAAACTGAACCCTGTACCACATTAGGAAAATACAATATGAACAGGTGGGATTTTCCCAGGAGTACAAGACTAGTTCAACTAGGAAATCTCTTAATATACACTGTATTCATAAATCTAAGGAGAAAAATACAGTTTTCTTTACAGATATGGAGATCTTTAGATAAAATTCAACACATCTGATAACTTGAATTTAATACAAAATTAACTTTTTTCATATTTTTCTCTTTAATCTAATGAACTAGTGGTTCACTGAACCATCAAAGAATCATTTGTAGAACTTCAAAATGCAACATTCAAGGAGAATGGAACCAAGAGAGACTTTCTCAACGTAATTTCTCATCATGATCTTGGGTAACTGAAACTAGAAAACGTGAAACCTTAGCTAAGGGGGGACTACTGTATATTTTCGGGATATTATTTTTTCAACTGTGGTTGACGAAGAATCCTGAATCCTCCACTGGATCCTCCTGACATACCATCAGATCAACAGCAACCTAACACTATGTCACAACATCTACGTCACTCGTGTCAACTTCATCTCATCACATGGGCATTTTATCGCCACAGGAGATCACCACAGGAAAAAGGTGAGTATGGTACGGTATAATAAGATATTTTGAGACAGAAAGAGACCACATTCACATGACTTTTATTACAGTATATTGTTATAATTGTTCTACTTTATTACTGTTGGTTTAATCTTTGTTAAAGATTATTTATCTGTCAGAGAGAGAGAGGGAGAGCATGCAAGCACAAGCAGGGGGAGCTGCAGGCAGAAGGAGAAGCAGACTCCCTGCTAAGCAGGGAGCCGGACATGGGACTCGATTCTAGGACCCTGGGAACATGACCTGAGCCAAAGGCAGACACTTAACTGACTGAGCCACCCAGGTGCCCCTGTTATTAATCTCTTAATATGCCTAATTTAGAAATCAAACTTTATCATGAATATGAATGTGTAAGAAAAACACAGTATAAATAGGTTTGAGTACTATCCACAATTTCAGGCATCCACTGGTGGTTTTGGAATATATCCCCCACAGATAAGGGGAGACTACTATAAAGAACTCTTAAAGAAAAAACATAAAAACCAGACTGAGAGCAGGAAAAAAGACATGAACAGAAAATTCACACACACACAAACAGTATTAAAATGGTCCTCCAAAATATAAAAATGTTCAAATTCACTCATAATTAGAGAAGTGCAAGTTAAAACAACAGCAATATACCATTTCTCACCTATTAGACTGGCAAAAAAAACTTAAAAATAACAATAAACATTCTGTTAGTGAGGAAATAAGGGGAAAAAAGGCACTTTCATATATTGCTGATGGGAATACATATTGGTACAACCATTCTGGAGTGAATTTTAGGGATGCCTAAGAATATCACATGTGGATTTACTGTTGGATCCAGCAATCTTAATCCTTGGACTTTATATTGGGAATACACCTCCAACATTACAAAAATACATGGACATGGTAGTATTCTTCATAATGTAAAATATTAGAAACAGCCAAAATGTCTGTACATAGAAAAATGACTGAATACACTATTGTACATCCAAAGAATGGAGTACTATGCAACTGTAAAAAAAAAAAATGAGGAAGATCTCTATGATATGGAATGATTTCCAGCACATACATGAAGTGAAAAAACAAAATAGGAGTTATCACCTGCTTCCCTGAATTCCTCAGCACCACCAATTAGGAAAATATATCATTATTATCCAGCTCAAGAAAGACCAAATGATCCTAGGCATATAGGGAAATAAGAAATCAAATTTCTGAGACTTACAGAGATAAGTACTAAATCTGTGTTTTATTTATATTCTTTAAATGCTCTAACCTTTACATTTATGTTTTAGAAGTTTATTTGTTCACAACCCTGATAACTAATATACATGGGAACAAAAAGATTTAAAAAGTTGACATGTAACCTGTACTGTTTATGTGTTTTTTTTTATCTTTACATAAAATCAGTTATCTTTAGGGGCACCTGAGTGGCTCAGTCGTTAAGCATCTGCCTTCAGCTTAGGTCATGATCCCAGGGTCCTGGGATGGAGCCCCACATTGGGCTCCCTGCTTGGTGGGAAGCCTGCTTCTCCGGCTACCACTCCCTCTGCTTGTGTTCCCTCTCTCGCTGTGTTTCTCTCTGTCAAATAAATAAAATCTTTTTAAAAGAAAATCAGTTATCTTTAAAAACTGTTTTCAAAAGTGGGCCACCTGGGTGGCTCAGTCAGTTTGAAGCAAAGCAACTGCCTCTGGCTCAGGTCATGAACTGCCTTTGGCTCAGGTCATGATCTCAGAGAACGATGTGGTCTCTTTCTCTCTGGGACAGAACCCTTGTCAGGCTCCCTGCTCAGTGGGGAACCAGCTTCTTCCTCTCCCTCTGCCCCTATCCCTGCTTGTGCATATGCACTCTCTCTCAAATGAATAAATACAATTAAAAAAAAAAAAACTTTTCAAAATAGAATGATAAATTACTATTACAAAACTACCATTAATGCTCAGGCTTCATAGGCCAGTTTGTACTGCAGGCCAAAAATGCCTCTGGTCATCTCTGGGGCTCTACTTCTATAAATCAGCCAGAGGTATTCATTAACTAATAAATGTAAGTACAAATAACCTATAAAATGAATTATTAATTAGCATTTGTATAAAGTGCACAAATAATATCCCTTGAAGTTTATAATTCATCCAACTGCTTAGGATTGTTTTTGACTATTATTAAAATCACATTTTAATCTCCATAAACTGAATGAACTATATCTATGCAGAAGGAAATTATGTAAGAACTTTAACCGGAATTTAATGAGGGAGAATTCCATGCCTACAATACTTAAACACATTTAGATTCTTCCTAGGACCCAAGAAAGAGAAGCCAGGAGGTACCAGATTTGCCAGGATACTGGAAGAGGAAACAAAAGATTCCATGGATACCAGAAAAGAAAAAGAGCATTTACAGTCTCCATGATGCCAATGAGTGAAAGCCTGTAAGTCTAACACTAACTATGTATGAGAAAAGTGTTGTTGAACAGAAACCAGTTTTTCAAATTAAGGTACTCACATACCACAGAGAGTCTGAAATGGTGTGATCAAGGCACAGAAAAGCAGATATAAATACAGCAGATATAAACAGGATAAACATGGCACATACTAGAATGAGAATTTACATTCTTTTTATTAAAATAAGTATGATATTATGGGACGTAAAGCAAAATTCACTTGAATAAAATACGTAAGTATTCTATGAAATTTCTTGCATTTTTGTAATAAAATATGAGTCTCCAAAGAAGCATCTGAAAAAAAAAAAAAAGAAAGAGAATCTGAAAAGGGGCACATCTTTCTAGGGGTGCTTTAGTAAAGAAGCTGGAGAAACAGTATAAATATAATTTGTGGGACCAAGAAGTTCTGACTGGTGAGTCAAAGACAATGCGAAGGAAGTAAATACAGAAAACTGAAAGCAAAAAGAACTTGCTTTAATCTAAACTTGTTTAGTTTCTTTAGACTACTGTATTGCCACTATTCCAGAGATTGGTTACTGGGCTAAATATTAAAGAAAAGTGACTTTCTTTCATTCTTGGAAGAATCTATTAGATTCTATTTGGTGTATATTTTTTAGAAGCAACCACAGCAAGAATGAGCACACACAGTTCCCAGATATTGATTTCTAATACCATTCTTCAAGAAAGAATACCATTCTTCTCCTTGGAGAAATGGCTGGTTTTAGGACCAAGGCAGGAAATATACAAGATGAGCCTGGAATATCTTATAGTGGCAGAAAGTAAACTAAAGATGAGCTAAAAAAGCAACAACAAAACCACCACCACCACCACCACCAAACCAAACCAAACAATAAAATGTCACAATGATGGGGATATGTCAAAGGAATGTAAAAATCCACTGAAAGAGCTCTCAATAGTCAAAGTAATCTGAGCTTGTAGGGGATTATAAGTCAAAGTAGAAAATAAATACCCACAAGTCAATATTCATATAAATAAATGATTGACTGAATAAATTAATAAATGAGAACAGGGAGATGAATTTCCCTTGCAGAAGAATTCCTAAAAGTTCACACATATACTCCACTAGTAAGCAGATGGAACCTAACTCCCTACTTCTTAAGCATGTACTCCATCTAACAGTGACTTTCTTCTAAAAAGTACAATATGCAAAGGGGGGGAGGAGTAACCTTACAAAGGATGAATCTGATAAACCCTATCTCAAACCAGGTGACCACAAAGTTAACAACAGTGGTAGGGCACATTGATAGTATTTATTCTTGATATGATGGGGATGTCACTTTACCTCTGTGGGTCTTCCTTGCCAAAGCACAGTATCCAGTCTAATCCTAAGAATAGCATCAGACAAATCTCAACTAAGGGTTAGTCTACAAAATACTTGATCAGTAATTCTCAAAACTATCAACTAGCAATCAAAGTCAAGGAGCCTGAGAACCAGTCAAAACCAAGAGGGCATATGACAAATAAATGTAATGTGGTATCCTGGCATAGAAAAAGGACATTAGGAGAAAACTGATGCAATCTGAACACAGGTTAGTGCATATGAATATTGGTTCATGAATTGTGACAAATGTACCATATTAGTGCAGTATGTTAATAATAGGAGAAACTGGGCATGGGGTATAGAGGAATCTCTACACTATCTGCAATATTTCTATAAATCTAAAACTGTTCTAAAATAAGAGCTTATTATAATATAATCTAAGAATACTGTGCTATATTTTATAATAATTAGTTTTCAATATTCTTATCAGGTACTGAGCTAGGTAGGTCATTGGGATTTAAGAATGAGCCAAAAAAGAAAGTAAGATTTGGTTCCTATCTTAATGGAGTTTGGAGGCAATGGAAGAGAAAGACAATCATATGATCACACACAAAATGTAAACTGTAACTGTGGTAAATGTGTGTTCTGGGAGGTTAGAGTAAAATTTCAGAGGTTAGCATATTCCCTAAGGAAACAAAACTTCTGTTGGAAGTATGAAGGATAGCTCGGAGCTAACAAGAAAAGTGAAATGTAAAAAAGTGATCCAGAGAGGGATAAAAGCATTTGCAAAAGGCTCTGTAATGGCAAAGAGCAAGACAAGTATACAAAGGACTAAAAGGTGGCCAACACGATTGAAGTGGTAAGTTAAGCAGAACACGGTAAAAGATGAGCCTGGAGGGAGAGGATGAGTTAAGCATTGTTAAAGGGTTTTATTTTTATCCTCATAGCAATGGGAAGCCAAAGAAAGACTGGAGAGGTGGAGAGAAGAGTGACAATCAGATGTGTGTTTCAAAATAAACCACTATGCCTTCAGGATGGTTAATGGATTAGAGAGGGGCCAAAACAGAAGTGGGCAGACAAGAATGGAGGCTATTGTAGAAACTTCAGGCGAGACGATGGTAACAACCATAGTGGTGGTAGTGGAAATGGAAGAAGTAAACAGATTCAAGAGCTATTCAGAAAGTAAGATTAATAAAACTTGTTGATAGACTGGATGTAACCGGGAGAGGGAATTATTAAGAACCACTCCTAGTTTTCTGGATTTTACAACTGGAAAGATAATGGGATTGCTCACTGAAATAAGGAAGAAAGAAAGAGGATGGGGATTTTTGGGGATTTTTTTGTTTTTGTTTTTTTTGGTTTGGTTTGGTTTGGTTTTGGAGGAGGGTAGGAGTGAAGGGGAAATCAATTTAGTTTTAGACATGTTGTAGTTGAGATACCTTAAATATACTCAAGAGAGGGCACCAACTAGAAAGCAAAATATACAGGTCTAGAGCTCAGAGGAGATAGAAAATACACCCTTAGAAAAGCTGTCATCTTTATCCTAGAAAAGAAGTTAACTATAATCCCCAAACATCCAAGAAAAACATTAGACTTTGACCATCTGGATTTAGTTAAAACAAAAAGCTGAGAGTGAATACGGCATAGCATTTCATCAGCTAAAACAAAAACTGCTGGGCACCATGGGGAATATAGAGATTTTTAAAATCCTGGTTCAATAGTACAGCAATTATGGCGCTAATCATGTAGTATTCTAAAGTTTTAGCAGGGCTGGCCAACGTTGTTGGGAATGTTTTATACCTGCACCACCCAGTAAAGTAACAACTTAGCCACATGTGGCTGCTGAGCACCTGAAATGTGAATGGTGTGACTGAGGAACTGAATTTTTACTCCTATTTTATTTTAACCAATTTAAATAGCCACAAGTGGCTAGTCCTACTGTATTAGAGCTGGTTTAGAGCTTCCTCATCTATTTCATCTAATCCCCAGCAACTACTCCGCAAATTAACTGACAGAGGGTGTGGGTGGCAGAGGGATTAGAACCCTAGAAACTTACATTCCATCTACTTATGATATTATTTGAATTTGAAGAATATATGCTATTTGTATGATTAAAATATTTTTAAAAGTCACTAATATGCCATATAGAAAAATTAGTAAATACAGAAATAATCTGTAAAGCTACCTTTAACAATCTATAATTAATATTTAGTCACATATGAAGAGGATCTATATTTTTAACCCTTTTATTAGAAGCACCTATAACACCAGTGGCCCAAGTCACTGAGTTGTAGCACATTACTCTTCTATCCCACCCCATCTCAAAACACCTTGGAAATCTTTTCAAAAAGACAGCCACCATCTCTAGAGCTCAACCTCAAAACTGCCAAAAATAAACAATAGTCCACTTGCCTAGCTCCCTTTACCATCACTCTTTGCCACCAATATCACACACTTTAAATGGAACCCAATCTCTACCCTACAATGTCATGAAATCATTCAGTCACTATAGTAAAGAGTACAAGCTTTGGAGCAAGCAACTTTGGTTATGAGTCTGTGGTTTTCATTTACAGCTTGGATGACCTTGGACTAATCACTTCTGCTGGTTTCCATACCTGTTTCTTTTTTTGTTAATAGAAAATAAGAATACCTAATACACAGCATCTATAAACCATAATGCCTAGCCAAAGTAGCACTTAATAAATGGCAACTATTACGGACTTCTATGTACCTAGCACTGCCCTAATGCTCTGAAAGTAGCACTTAAACAAAACAGATAGGGTCTTAGCCATCCTGGAGGTTACAGGCCACTGACTTAACCCGCAGGGACTCTTTCCACCTGGGATTTGAATTCCTGACCCACCCCTCATTACATGTGTGATCTGATACAAAGCACTTTATCTAAAAGCTCAGTTTCTTCATTTCTAACATGGTAATATTATTTGCTCCATCTAATTAATATGGCTGGAGTAAAACTAAGATTAAAGGGGGGATGGGGGGTTGGGTGAGCCTGGTGGTGGGTATTGAGGAGGGCATGTATTGCACGGAGCACTGGGTGTGACGCATAAACAATTAATCTTGTAACACTAAAAAAAAAACATATTTGGGAGGAAAAAAACAAAACTAAGTAAAATGAGTATGAAAAAAAACTGGTGTAAAATGAAAGTATGAAAGTGCTTTGTAAATTACTAGATGCTAAATAAACAAAAGGTATTAAACAAAGAGTTAACATATCCCTCTTCTCCAAAGCAAAGCTTTCCAACCAGTGTGCCAAGAATGAATTATAGATGTGCTGAAATATTGACCCCTCCCTCAGCCTTCAGGGAGCCAGGGAGAGCCAGGCTATAGTCTGCCCTACAAGTAAATCATTTCCACCATGATGTAGAAAAGTCTGGAAACCTTGTTCTAAAATACTATCTCATGCTAGGAGAAACTGGAGCTGGCCAACTGACTCCTCTGGATATTTAGGCCTCATCACCAACTCCACTGTTTTCACGATCCTGCTTCAAAAACTGCATCACGGTTCCATAAAAGGTCAAAAATCAAGCCTGAACATCAAGAAGATATTAGTCCAATGCTATCACAGATAAAAAAAAATAAAACAAAATAAAAACTTACATAAGAATATGGCAAAGATATTGCCATATTTTCACAAAAGATTTGAGCTATTTCTGGCAACACTCTAAGACAAAGGTTTAGAAATCATGAAGAAGAGAAGAATAAAAGACAGAAGAAGAAAGAGAAAAGGAATAAAGGAAAGTGAAATATATACTTTTGTAGGCAATAGCTGAGAATCTGCAAGAGCTATTCAGTGACTTCTATAGCTGCCTAAAGCAAGTAGACCAAAGATAACAAGATTATTTTCAGGTTCTTTTGTTTCATAGTCTTTTTCATACATCCTAGAACTAATGCAGTGTATATCTGACTTTCAGATTGTCATGGTCCCTAAGTCATCATCTTTCATATTATGTGGAACAGCTCTTTCCAGTCTGTACATACATCATTAGTTTTTTCATCCATAGCCATATTTTAGCCTAAATTCCCTGTTGAGGGGTGCCCGGGTGCCTCAGTCAGTTAGCACCTGACTCTTGGTTTCTACTCTGGTCATGACCTCAGGCTCATGAGATGAAGCCCTGAGTTGGACTCCATGCTCACCCTGGAGTCCGCTTGGGATTCTCTCTCCCTCTGGTTCTTGCTTTCTAAAAACAAAAAAACGAATCTTAAAAAAAAATTCCCTGCTGAATTTATTTCTTCCTTCATCCTGAGTTTTTTCCTTACTCTGTCCCAAATTTATCATTCTTAGATGTATTTATACCTCCAGACTCCTACAAAGCCAAGTTTATTACTTAAAATCTTTTTCTCACTTTCCATTCATGTCATAATACACCCACACTCTCTACATACAAAGATTTATATCATCCCCATGGGGAAACTCTATCAAATAAACATTCCATAGGCTTTTGCCGAGTTCATTTCCTTTTGTCGAGTTCATTTCCTTTTGTCATACTTTTACGTAGGACATTCAAAAAGGTGTTCATCTACTGAAGGTTAGTACAGGAAAAGATCTTCTTTTTCTTAACAGCTGATAGGAAGTAAGGTGAGATACCCAAGTCATGCCAAAAGTGATGTAAAGGAAATACAGTAGAAGCAGTCTAGAGTAGTACTTAAGAGCTCAGTCCGAAGTCAAACAACCTACATTCAATCCTGGCTCCACCAGTGTGCTCCTGAGCAGGTTACTTTGGCTTCAGTAAATCACTTAGTTTTAGTTTCCTCATCTATAAAATGGAGATTTTAGCCATCTTATAAAGTTGCTGTGAGGATTAGATTAGATAGTCACGTAAAACATTTAGGATAATGCCTGGCACACTGTAAGCAAACAAATGTTATTTGTTGGTACGGTGTCAGATACAACCTATCTGCTGACTTTGTTGTTAGCGTAGAAAGCATTATCCACTCTTTATAAAAAGTTGTATTTTCTACTCCCCCAAGTGATGCTAGACTGCAGGAAAACAATTTTGTGAGCAGAAGAATCTGGTTACTCTACACAAACTATGATAAGCTGCATAGGTCTCTTCTAGTTCTAACATTCTATGAAGCAAGTATCAAACATTTAGAACTTCAACCTCAACCAATAAACACTTCCCAACCAAATAAGTAAGTTAAGTTTGGAGGGATACTAACTTATTCACATGAAATAATAATCATTAAAATACCTAAATAGAGAAGGAAAGGGGATGACAAGCAGCAACATACCAAAAACTTAAGAACTACACTACTGAAACATCTTATTTGCCATTCCTAGCAATGCCAAAGTCTCAAGGGAAAAACAAGAAAATGAAAGCAAAGGACAACCAAAATTTAAATTTTTTTTTTCTGAACTGTACCTAGTAGGTTGATGGTATCTAATATGTACCAAATAATAAACACATTACTTTATAAATCCCTTGGATCTCCACAGCATCAGCCACAAACAGCTATCCCTAAAAAGAAACCTCAAAACCACAAATCAGGAACTAAATAAGTAGGCAGTCTTGCCTCCTTCTCTAGGTCTAGGAAAGAATTTAGAAACACTGACATTCTGAAGTAGTTAAGAAATTTCAGCATAAAGCTGGAATCTCTGCATTCTACTCTCCAAATACAAGCTATTTAGTTTGTAAAAATAAAAGCTCTACAAAAAAGTTGTCATTAACTTGAACAAAACACTATGGAATGATTTTTAATCTATCTGGATGATTTATATCTCCTTTGGGAATCTGATTTTCTTAAATGGACATTCTCCCCCAACTCCCCCCACCCATGCACTGAAACAAAATTCTGCACATAATTTCAGGGATGGGGATGAGAAGACCCCTGAAAGTTATGGACTCCTAGACAATGGGCCCCAAGGCATAACCCAGGATTAAGGCAAATTAATTTATTAATGTGAAAAGGAATGAAAGTAGATGAGGCAGAGATTTTCACTCAAAAAATAAAATTAGAAATATTTTCTATTTTCTCAGATAAGGAGTGTTAGAGTGGTCAGGAGAGGGTGTTGGTCATATTGAGCAAGGAAAACAAAAAAGATAAGAACCGAATTAGAGAAATTCCGTACTTTAATCTAGGAGAAAATAAAGGAAGGAGACAGAAATCCTAAAAGGGCATAGCTTAAGAATCTGTAGGAAATATAAACTAAACTTTTTGAGATCAACGGGTTCATGAGGGAGATAAAAACAAAACAAAGGAAGAAATAAAAGGGAAAAGCGTCTAGAAATTGTTCTAAAAAAAAAAAAGAAAGAAAGAAAGAACTCTTTACTTTTCCTAGACACGTAAACAGTAACTTGGCAAAAGGGAACCGAAGAGAAGACGACAGAACGACTTCCTTCCCAAACTCCAGCATTCCTTGGCTGTCCTCTGGCTTGGGACGTTTCTTAGGCAAGGCTCCTCCCTGCACCACTGCCCCGTGAACCTCTTGGAGGAACTATCACTACCTCCATTCCTCTCACTGCGGGAGAGGAAGTAGGGGATGCAGAAAGCGCAGAGGAAAAATAAAGACTGGACATCAAACCTGAAGGTGGCCCACTCTGAGACTTAGTCGAGAAAGACCTGGATCCTGCCACCCCTTTTCCCATCCAATGCATGCAAGGATGAGAGAGTGCAGCCTTGCAAGGGCCAGTCCTCCCTCTTCACCCGCTGCTTCGGGGACACGGGGTTGGGCAGAAACGAAAGGCCGAATACTTGGGCAGATACTGCACAGCCTAGGGAAGAGTGTCTAGTGAAAGCCCGGAACGGCAGGCTCCAGAGGCAAAGTGTCCGCCCCCGCCAACAACCTCGGACGAGCCTGCCCCCTCCCTTCCCTGCGAACCGGCTCCGCCCTCACCTGTTTGTGGGGAACTCGGCAGCTCCCACGTCGAGGATTATCCCCGCCGCTGCTCTCGGGAATCACCTCAAACCCCGCACCAAGTAAGCGGAAACGCAACCTGGACCTTTTCCTTCTTCCCCTCCCCCCACGCACCTCGGATCCTCGGGGGCGGGGAGCAACTGCAGCTGTCACAGCCTCACACTGACCAACCGCCGAGGACAGTCAGACCGGCTGCCTCTCAACCCGGCCTGCAGCACCAACACTGAGAGCCGCGGAGCCGGAAGTGAGGAGACCGGAAGTAGCGTTGTCCTTGCCCTGGACGGCCTCTCTCTCCCTCAATCTGGCCCGGCCCAGCCACATCTCGATGGTGCCAGCGCACCTCCCTTGAGGCCTCCTCCGCCCCTCTCCAGGAGACTGGCCCCGCCCCTCCCGCTGAGGCCCTAGCAACCACATCCGGGGCTCCGCGGGTGCTGTTGCCCGGGTAATTTTCTGGCTGCGGCCGGATCACCGAGGGGTGTGCGCCTGGGTCTCAGTGCACCTGCCAGAGCCGGGAGCTTGCAGAAGGGCGCGCGGGCCTGGTCTTGAGTGGTCGGAGGTCTCCTGGAGCCCTCAGCATCCCTTCTTTCTCACTCATACACCCCAGCTTCACGCGTTAGGCGTCCCCCCAGCAGACGGTGAGCCGGTGGCGGGAGGGTGGAGGTGGACGTAGCTCGCCGCCACGCATATCACAGGAGAGCTAAAGCTTTCTCAGCTGCCGGAGAGGACGTAGAAGGTTGTTTCAGTCCCGCGGAGAGTGGGAGGGTGGCGGGAATGCGGCGTTAAGGGAACAGACGGGATGCGGGCGCTTCACCCTCTCTTCCCCGGTGCCTGGAGCGCCCCACTCCGGCCACGTCACTCACGCCCACCCGGTTCAAGAAAACCAGACCTCCAAGCCTGGCATCCCTGAGTTCTTGACTTGCTGTCTTTGTAATCACTCTCTTCTGCGCTGCTCCCTCGCCGACGGTGGACCCCTTATACTTTTCTGTCCTGCTCCTGTTTCTAGATGACTGAGTTTTGCTTTATTTGCTCGCGGCGTTTCTTCTTAGGTAGATAACTGCCCTGTCTACAGAAACTGCTGAACAATCCTTTCTCTCTGAGCCCTTTGTAGTTTACTAAGTGTTAGGACCAGCTTAGCTAAAGCCACTCCATTTTCGCCAGGCCAGCCATACT
This sequence comes from Procyon lotor, assembly GCA_028646535.1. Classification (NCBI taxonomy): domain Eukaryota; kingdom Metazoa; phylum Chordata; class Mammalia; order Carnivora; family Procyonidae; genus Procyon; species Procyon lotor. The sequence goes on along the minus strand of CM053604.1, from coordinate 109,555,859 downwards.
GTTGTTTATTGGCTCCCTTCCAGGAATCACCTGCTATCAGTTCCTGGTATTGGTTCCTGGTAAAGGGGCCAGAAAACAAAGGCAAGCCCAATGGGTGGAGACGGTCAATCAGAAAAAAAAAAAATAAAAAAAACCACATGCACAACTCCTAGGCAACAAAAGAACTTGCGGGTTTTGCCTATAAAAGCTAGCCTGTAAGACTAGGAATCGTAGCTCTCTCCGTAGAGATGGCCCTGACCCGCTCAGCATAATTCTCGATGCTTGGTGGGGAATAAAGCTTTACTTAACTTTTGCTTTGTATCAGTCTCATTCCTCTGATCACGGACCCTAACATTTGGGGCTCATCCGGGATCAAACAACGAGAACTGAGCCAGCATCAGAATTCTGGGAAAAACCTCCAGAGGTAAGATCCTGGGAAAAGATCCTATTCTGTCTTTGTGTTTGCGGATCTCCAGGGGAATAGCCCACCAGGGAGAAATTGGACACAGTATTGCTTCCCAGGGCTGGAGTTGATGTGGGGATGCCCCATCTCTCCATCTGGGGATCGCCAGGAGGTACAAGTCCTTCTAGGCAGCCAGGGGACGGAGAAAATCCCCACCAGCGGCAGGTTGTGTTTTTGAGTTGGGATTATACCTTGCACATCCTTAGACTTGATATCTGGTTGAGGAAGGGCTGCTGGGTCTGCAGTTGTCTTTCTCTTGTCTTTCTGTTGTCTGTTGTGTTGTTTGTTGTGTTTGAAGAAATGGGGCAAGCAGGGAGTAAGGGACCTGTGACACACCTGAGTCTTGTTCTCCAGCATTTTCAAGTTTTTCAAGGTAAAGCCACCCAGTCGGGTCACAAAGTTTATCCAGGAAAACTAAAAACACTCTGCCAGTTGGAGTGGCCCACTTTCTCCACAGGTTAATTAGTCTCTTGGAGACTGTCTTTCTTACCCACCAGCCCACCTGGATGGATATTCAGCAGCTCCTTATGGCCCTCTTTAACACGGTAGAGAGGGATTGCATTATGCGAGAGACCCATAAGGTGATAAGTTAGAGACTTGGCCGGGACCTCGATCCCTAGTGAATGGAGGACTACTGCCCAAAGGAACCCCCCGACTGGAATCCAAACTCCGATGAAGGTAAGGAGAGCCTACGTTTCTACCGCCAGGCTCTGCTGGGAGGCCTCCGTGTGGCTGCAAGGAGACCCTTAAAGAATCTAAAATTAGTGCGATGACTCAAGGTAAGGATGAGTCTCCGGGGGCTTTTCTAGAAAGGCTTACTGAAGCCTATAAAATGTACAGCCTGATCGACCCTGAGGCGCCCGAAAATCAGAGGGCAATAAATCTTGCCTTTGCTGGTCAGTCAGCCCCAGATATAAGGAGGAAGCTTCAGAAAATTGAAGGATTTGAGGGGAAAAATCTGACTGGGTTAGTGGGAATAGCAGAAAAGGTGTTTAACAACAGGGATACACAAGAGATGAAAAAACAGACTATAAAAATAGTTAAGGTTTTTGGCATTACATGAGGCGGGAAAGAGACAGGGGGAAAGAGGTCAGTGGAAAGGGAAAAGGCAGGAAGGAGATGGTTGGTTGAAAGAAAATCCTAAACACAGAGAAAGCAGGCGGGAAGACTTAGATTCAGATCAATGTGCTTACTGCAAGGAAAAAGGACACTGGGCTGAGGAGTGCCCTAAAAGGAAGACGGCAGTGCTGGCCACCAAAGACTAAAGGGGCCGTGGTTTGGAGCCCCTCCCCAAACCTCGGATTAAAATCTAGGTGGAGGGGAAATCAATTGATTTTTTGGTGGACACGGGAGCCCAATTTTCATCATTACTAAAGCCTATGGGAAAACTATTTGGAGAGGAAATCTGGGTACAAGGGGCAAATGGCACAGAAAGACATAAATGGACAACAGAAAGGACTTTGGATTTGGCCTCGGGAATAGTCAAACATCGATTCTTGGTCCTTCCTAATGCCCCATATAACCTGATGGGAAGAGATCTCCATAAACTATGGACTGGCATTCAGTTCTCCGAAGGAGACATAACTGTGACTTTGGGACAGCCCAACGTGAAGATGCTTGTGGCAGCAGTAGATGAACACCTCCTTTACCAGCCACTCTCAAAACCAGAGGAGACAGGGGAGGGAAGCCTTCTCCAAACCCTGCAGGTCGAGTTTCCCGAGGTTTGGGCAGAAGAGAAGCCCCTGGCCTGGCCAAGGGATGGCCCCTGGTAGTGGTACAGTTAAAAGCGATGGCTATGGCTGTTTGCGTCCGGCAGTACTCCTTCCCCTGGGAAGCAAAGGAAGGGATCAGAAAACATATTAACCGCCTCCAAGGAGACAGGATCCTAGTTCCTTGCAAGTCTCCATGGAACACACCTTTGCTGCCTGTCAAAAAGGCCGAAACTGGGGAGTACCGCCGCGTTCAGGACTTGCGGGAAGTTAACAAACGGGTTGAAGATATCCACCCGACGGTGCCTAACCCCTATACCCTACTCTTCCTCCTGGGCTCCAAAAGAACTGTGTATACCGTCTTAGATCTCAAGGATGCATTCTTCTTTATACCCCTGGCAAGAGAGTCTCAGCCCCTCTTTGCTTTTGAGTGGTCTGACCCATAGGAGGGATTCCAGGGCCAGCTCACCTGGGCAAGACTTCCCCAAGGATTCAAGAATTTACCTACCATCTTTGACGAGGCCCTACATGAAGATTTGCGTGAGTACAGAACTTCCAACCCGGGAGTAACCCTGTTACAGTATGTTGATGACTTGTTAATAGCCACTGAGGACTATGACTCATCCTTGTGAGTGACGAGAGCTCTCTTATAGACTTTACAGAAAAAGGGTATCGGGTGTTAGCAAAGAAAGTGCAGCTTTGTCAAAGCCACGCCACTTATTTAGGCTTTGACCTCCACGAGGGAGTGCACTCACTGTCTGAATCGAGGAAACAGGTGATCACCCGATCCCCCCACCCCGTCTCGCCCTGACAAGTGAGGGAATTTCTTGGGACAGTGGGCTACCGCAGACTGTGGATACCGCAGTTCACGGAGATCGCCCGTCCCCTCTACGAGCTAAGCGATGACTCACTAGGCCGAAGGAGCATTTTCGGAATTACAAACAGCCTTACTGAGTGCCCCAGCATTGGCCATCCCAGATGTTACCAAGGCTTTCCACTTGGATGTGGATGAAAAGCCAGGGATGGCCAAGGGAGTTTTGACTCAGACTCTGGGGCCTTGGCAAAGGCCAGTAGCCTATCTTAGCAAGAAACTAGATCCAGTAGCGGATGGGTTCCCCCCTTGCCTCCGCATAATTGGTGCCACGGCTCAACTGGTTAAGGATGCAAGTAAATTGACTCTGGGACAAAATCTCTTCTTGACCACCACTCACACTACTGAGGGCCTCCTCCAGACCCCACTGGACCGATGGATAACAAACACCCGAGTGATGGGGTAATAGGCTCTCCTCCTCAACAAGCCAAAAGTGACTTTCCGGCCCCTAGCGGTGCTAAATCTGGCCACGAAGACTGTGAGGAGGTCCTAATCCAGATCACAGGAATAAGGCCTGATCTCAGAGACAATTCCCTCCCGGATGCGGAGATGACCGTTCACAGACGGGAGTGGCTACATGGCCAATGGAAAGAGGTATGCGGGAGGCTGCAGCGGTTTCTCCTGAGCAGGAGCTCTGGAAGGCGGCCCTGCCACACGGCACCTCGGCGCAAAAAGCGGAGCTGATTGCACTCACTAAAGCACTGCAGATGGCCATGGGTAAGACCACCAATATCTATACGGACAGCAGGTATGCCTTTGCTACTCAATTTATAAAGAAAGGGGCCTGTTAACAGCAGAAGGAAAAGGAATTAAAAACAGAGAAGAAATATTGGCTCTCCACCAGGCTATTTGGGACCCGAAAGAGGTGGCCGTTATACATTGCCTGGGGCACCAAAAGGGGACTGATCTGGCTTCAAAAGGAAACCAATTAGCAGATTGAGCTGCAAAGAAACAGCGCAAGAACTGGTTACACTCCCGGCTCCAGCCCTACCAGAAAACCAGACCATTCAGAGGAAGATTTAAAATACTTACAAAAATGGGCTAAATTAGACAATGAAGGGGATTGAACTAAGACTAGGACAGGAAAGTTAATTCTTCCTCGAAAACTAGGAAAGAAATTAGTAAGCCAAATACATCAGGGCACTCATTTAGGGATGCGCAAGCTTAAGGAGCTCGTGGGCAAGCAGTCTCAGGTTTCTAAATTAGGGCGTATGGCTCAGGATGTAGTAGATAGATGTGTTCAATGTTAGGCAGTAAATGCGGGAGGAACTAGGATGGGAAGAGAAAAAAGAGAAAGAGATAGGGAACCAGGAATTTATTGGGAAGTGGATTTTACAGAGATGAAACAGGAAAACAGGGAAAAGTGGATACCTTTTCAGGCTGGATAGAGGCTTTTCCCACCAAACGTGAGATGGCAGGAGTGGTAGCCAAAAAGCTACTAGAAGGAATAATTCCTAGGTTTGGGTTGCCTCTCGCGATCAGGTCAGACAACAGCCCTGCATTTGTGAGTTCGGTCTCACGGGCATTGGCCAAGGCCATGGGCACTAATTGGAAACTAAACTGTGCCTACCGGCCCCAGAGTTCCAGACAAGTAGAGAGAATGAACCGGACTCTTAAAGAGACCTTGACAAAGTTAATTCTGGAGACTGGCGGTGGATGAATGGATCTCCTTCCCTTTGCCCTCCTTAGGGCGTGATGTACACCCTACTTAAACAAGGTTACCCCATTTGAAGTAAACTCTTGTGAGTGGGGAAAGGTACCTAGACTAACCCTAGGGGATATAGAAGGAAAGGGACTTTGCCTTGCGACACAAAAAGTAAAACAAGCTTCCCTATGTAGAGACCTATGTGAGACCATAATAGTCCCTACTGTCTTCACTAACTTCCTTAAGGCCCCCACCGGAGCCTGGTTCGCTTGCAGCTCAGGACTCACGCCATGCCTTAATCTCGCTTTGTTCCAAAACTCTTCCTGGAACAAACTCTGTATAACTGCCCACATTCTTCCCCAAGTAGATTTATTATGGAGGACCCGAGGGATTCCAACATCTTACTGCAGGGGTAGAACAGACAAAGTGTGCGGTTCCCATCCTAATCCCAGCACTAGTTGTGGTGGGGGTAGCAGGGTCCATAGCAATAGGAATTGCAGCTTTACTAACGGAAGAAATAGATTTTGAGGCTCTTGGGTCCCAAGTAGATGCTGACCTACACCACATGCATGAAAATATAGACAAGCTAACTGATTCTTTGAGCTCTTTAGCTGAAGTGGTACTGCAAAATAGAAGGGGCTTGACATACTGTTCCTAGAGAAAGGGGGGGTCTGCGTAGCCCTGGGAGAATGCTGCTTCTCAAATCATACAGGAGTCATCAAAAACACTCTGGCAGCCATTAAAAGGAGACTAGATGAACGCGAACAACAGCGTAGGGACTCCCAAGGATGGTATGAAGCTTATTCAGCTGGTCCCCATGGATGACCTCCCTAATATCAGCAGTAGCCGGGCCTCTGGTCTTGCTATTACTGATGTTACTTTTTGGCCCCTGTATTATAAACACCCTAATGTCATTTGTACAAAAGAGAATTGAAGCAATAAAAATATTAGTCCTGCGGACTCAATATAACCCTTATACCAGGAGAATTTGGAATTGACAGAAGAGTCAAGGAATTGACTAATTTCCAAAGAAAAGGGGGGAAATGTTAGGACCAGCTTAGCTAAAGTGACTCCATTTTCGCCCGGCCAGCCATAACACTGTCAGCCATACTGTTATTTATTAGCTCTCTTCCAGGAATTATGTGGTATCAGTTCCTGGTATTGGTTCCTGGTATTGGGGCCAGAAAACAAGAGCAAGCCAGGCCAGGTGGAGACATCCAATCAGTAAAAATCACATATGTAACTTTTCTGTTTCTGACCAATAGAGATAAAATTAGCCTTTGGCAGCTATGTGACTGCAGTCAGCTTGTGGTTTGCAGTTTTTCCCTATAAAAGCTAGCCTGTGAGATTGGGTGGGTCACTCTCTCCGTAGAGACGGCCCTGACCAGTCAGCGTAATTCTCGATGCTTGGTGCGAAATAAAACTTTGTTGACCTTCGCTTTGTATCAGACTCGTTCCTTTGATCACGGACCCCAATATAGATAAAACAATATTTAGATTTTTAAAATTTGTAATGGAATCACTTGATTGGATTTTTAGTGAAGCCTTTTCTACTAGACTCCTATCAAGGGGACGCTGTCTCCAGTGTGCTATTAAAAGTTGAACCTTGTGACCACTGTCTGACTGTGTTTTTCTTTTAGAGAAGTCAGAGGGGGCAGTTGTGACTTCATGTGAAAAATAGCCACCAAAGATCTATCCAGCATCATTTTTAGTTCTTTAATTTTGGTAAGCGCCCATTTTTAAAACAGATTAAATTTGCCTGAATTATTTCAGACGTATATATTACAGAGCATTTGAGAGCAAGCGAGAATTCAAAAGCTCAGAGCAGAGCTAGAGGACTTCTTACAGAGGCTCTTTAGGAGGTAAGCATTTCTCGTGGAAGCTTTGGTTATTACATTTGCAGAAACACATTCTGATTCTTTTCGTTATTATTAAAAGCATAACTAATTTGTATAAATATTCTTTTTGATATTCAATTGGCACATCATTCCTAAAATAGCCTTCTTTTTTTCTTTTTTCTTTTTTCTATTTTCAAGAGGCAGAAGATACACCGTCAAGTCCTAGAAGGATTCTACCACTTTCTTCTCCACCCTGAAGAGACTTGGAAGTTAATGGGTAACATTTTGCATGAAAATTACTGAATGCTTTTCCTTCTTATCTCAGAGGCCTTCTGCAGAGAATTAATAGGAGGTCGAGTGCGCACATGGATAAAATGGATCATCTTAAAGGATTGAAGTTCCAAAAATATATCGGCAGGACTGGACAGGTTTGACATAATGAGATTTCTATTTTAGCTTGACTTCTGGAACGCCGAATAAACTATAAACTGAGCCGCACAGGTCCTGGGAAGGAAGTTTCTCTTCTAAGATATTCTAGCTGCGTGTAATGTTTGTCTTCTTTAGGACCTTTGAAAGTATATTTACTTTCCCATTTTTAGAGATTTAAAGAAACAGCCACCGGAAAGACAATCTGCAGAAGCACTGGTGGAGATGGCAGAAGCTTCCGAGGATTCCCCAACCCTGCCCGTAACAGTGAAGAAAAAGAAAAGTTTATCCATTGAAGAAAAGATCGACATCATAAATGCAGTAGAAAGTGGCAAGAAAAAGACAGAAATTGCAGCTGAATATGGAATAAAGAAAAATTCCTTGTCTTCTATTATAAAGAATAAAGACAAAGTTCTAGAAGCCTTTGAATCTCTGAGATTCGATCCAAAGAGAAAAAGACTGAGAACTGCTTTTTACACAGATCTGGAAGAGGCGTTAATGAGGTGGTATCGAATTGCTCAGTGTCTAAATGTACCAGTTAACGGTCCGATGTTGCGTCTAAAAGCTAATGATTTTGCCCAGAAACTGGGACATAATGATTTTAAGTGCAGTAATGGTTGGCTGGATCGCTTTAAGTCCAGGTATGGTTTAGTATTCAGAGCTCAACCTGTAGAAGCTACGGGTGTATCAGTAGACCCTTCAACTGTCTGGCATCAAAATGTACTTCCTTATTATTTAAATGATTATCATCCTAAAAATATTTTTAATATAAAAGAGACTGGGCTGCTTTATCGAATGTTGCCTACAAACACATTTGCATTTAAAGGAGAAACATGCTCCATCGGAAAGTTATGCAAAGACAGAATAACTCTTGTGGTTGGGACAAACATGGACGGCTCAGAGAAACTTCCTTTGCTTATCATTGGAAAAAACAGAAATCCACATTGTTTCAAAGGTATAAAATCATTGCCAGTGTGTTACGAAGCTAACAAAATGGCATGGATGACCTCAGATGTATTTGAAAAATGGATGCGGAAGCTCGATGAGAAATTTCAAGCCCAGCAACGAAGAGTGGTGATTTTTGTTGATTCTTTTCCTTCACATCCAGAGGTAAAAAACCTAAAGTCCATTGAGTTAGCATTCTTTCCATCATGTTTATCTTCCAAATTTATAGCTATGAAACAAGGTGTTATTAAAAGCCTTAAAATTAAATATCGACATTGTCTTATCAAGAAATTTTTAAGCTCTGTTGAAGGCAGCAAAGAATTTACATTTTCCCTACTAGATGCAGTTGATACTTTGCACCTTTGTTGGAGGGCTGTAACTCCAGAGACTATTGTTAAGAGCTATGAAGAGGCAGGATTCCAATCTCAAAAGGGAGAAAGTGACAAGACCAATGCAGAGACAGACACTGGTCTTGATTTGGTTGCCCATGCTCAGGCTGCAGGCGTGGAATTTCCTGAAGGTTTATCTATAGAAGAGTATGCTGCCCTCGACGATGATTTGGAGACCTGTGAAACTGCACCAGAAAGTGATTCAGTATGGACTGAAGAAAGTCAATCAGAGGAAACTGGATTTTATACTTCTGATGAAGAGGATGACGGTGGTTCTCTAGGAACTGAACTCCCTTTGCCATCAAAAAATGAGGCATTAACTGCTTTAGATACTCTTAAAAATTTTCTTAGAAGTCAAGATATAAATGATGAGCTTCATAATTCTTTAGCAGACCTTGAAATTTTTATTAATTCATCATCTAAATAATTATTTTTGGTACAATATCTGAAGAGTAATAGCTTTTCCTGACGTATTTTACTATATGAGTTATATAAAGGGAAAATACCACTAAAACAAAAAAAAAAGAAAAAGAAAACTTTGGTTTAATTGCATATGTCTTTGACCTGAATAGCAAAGTTCCCTAGGTAGATTAAATAACAAGTAAGTCAATGAAAAATATGAATTTCAATTTAGCAAGGTTTTGGGGAGTAGAAAATGTACTTCGGATGCCTTGTACTTGAAATATATGATATAAACGTCAAAAATAAAAACTCTCCAGCTATTTGATTCATACAGGTTGAATTGGTGATTGCTCTTTTTTTTTTTTAAGTACAGATTATGTTCTAGAATATTTTAATTTATCTACCTCGTCTTGGAAATAAAATATCTATTAGATATTTATTTTTATAGTGACATATATTCTAGCCTTGTATCAAGTATTAATTTTAAATTATTTTTCTTGTAACTAGCTTATCTTGCTAAGAAGAAATTATGAAAAAGTACTGAAAATAAAATCTTATCCAATTATACACCAAAGTGATTAAAAATATATGTCTCACTACTTTCCAGTTATTTCTGTAGGTCAAATGAAATACTGTGACCTTATCAGATGCTTTTTGTCACCTATAACCAGATGATATGGATTCTTCCTAAATATTTGTATGTATATGTGTGTGTTTGGTAGAAAAACCTATTACTGCAACATTTGTGAACTCTTATAATATTAATATTTTAATAAGATGAGTCTTGAAAAGTATATATGAAGATATATATGCATTTACTAGAAAAAATGTTTTATGTGGTTCTTAGTTTTCTAATTTTAACAGCTGAAACTTTTAATCTATCATTTTATTTTCTTGATTTTATTGAAGTTTATTTTCAGGGAAAACTGAGTGTCTTTTCAGCATATTTTGATATGTTTAATCGTTTTTTTCTTTCAAATTCAATGGCTAACATATTGAATTAAATTTCTGTTTGAGGAAGTTTTGTCTACAGAATATTTAAAAATATTGTATGAAATTATTTACTCTCCATCCATAAAATAGTCTTTAAAAGTAGAAAAATATAATGTGTCAGGCTTTTCTGTTGTGAAATTTTATTTTTTTTAAATTTATTTATTTGAGAGAGAGAGAGAGAGAGAGAGAGAGAGAGAGCATGAGAAGGGAGAAGGTCAGAGGGAGAAGCAGACTCCCTGTGGAGCTGGGAGCCCAATGCAGGACTCGATCCCAGGATTCTGGGATCATGACCTGAGCCGAAGGCAGTCGCTTAACCAACTGAGCCACGCAGGCACCCTCTGTTGTGAAATTTTAAATGCCATACTTATTTAATGTATTACATATAATTTCTGGTAGCCTGTGAAAAGTATTTTGAGAAAGTGTAAAATGTTACATGGATTATTTTTATTACGAATTATTATCAGTCTGCCAACAAAAGACACATTTGGAAAGTATTCTTATTTTCCATTGTTGATTTGTTCTGCTTTTGAGATTTAGTGATAGCAAGCCTTAAAATTATATTCAAATTAAGAAAATTTCTTATTATTTAAAGTTAATTGAAAGCATTTTAATGATTTAATTTAAAATTTAGCATATATTCAGCCTTCAGTAATTCTTTTTGTTTCTATACTTCATACTGTTTTGATATCAAATATTTTTATTTAATCATTCCAGATATTCTATGACATAGGTATTATTACTTCCACTTTTATAGATGAAGAAATTGAAACCTGAAAAAGTAATTTGGTTAAAATCTCAGACCAGAACCAAAACCAAAATGCAGTAGTTCCCTGTCACCTAGTCCTGTGTTCCTCAGCCATACACCACAGTGCTGCTTTTCTATACTCCATAAAAAAAAAAAAAAAATGCTGTTGTTTTTCCCCTTGAGTTTAGAGGCCTGAGGGTGAAATATTTCAGAGAATTTGCTGAATATATATTGATAGCTCTGTTCCCAAGATCTCTCCTGAGAACACTGGTACTAATGCAACACTCGGACTTTCTGGCTTGGTAATTCTGTACCACTGTAACGCAGAGGTTCCAGCGGAGTTCTAAGGAAAATATTTGAAACAATGCGAATATGCCCAAGGTGCTCAAGCTCCCTACCAGTTTTTCTCCTGTATGATGTGATTCACTTTTCATTTCTGGGGTATAATAAATCTAAAGGGAATAAAATTAGACAAGGCTCCTATAAAGAATAAGAAAAAGATAACCTGCAGATTTAAATTTAAACTTTAAGTTGTTAATGTTGTATACTTTTCTTGTGATTCACAAGCGATATAAATTTAACAATTTTCAGAACAAAAATTTTTAAATTCACTTTTCGTAGAACAGATAATCACGGCATACCTCAATCCTGATTTATCTTCTCTACACATAGTTAATACAAAGCTGGGACTAAATGTCACTTGTCTTTTCAGAAAAGAACTTCACTTAACAATTCACCTGCTTTTCAGTTAAATGTAGTATTATTTTCATTGTTCTTGCTTTATAAATTTCAACTGTTGCAACAGTGTTTTCCCTTCTGTCTACTTCCACAAACAGCAAATCTTATATTGAATTTGGGACATTGATTCACTTCACTAGTGAAAGGCTTGGTTCAGGATAGAGTAGGACAATGAGTAAACCAAGACCTGAGGGTTTTATGTTGCCTGCCTGACTCCTCATTTGGACCTGTGGTCAAATGTAAAACCTCCCATTTACAGTATACAAAGCAGAATAATTGGGGGAGGAGAAGAATAGGGGAGGGAGTGTTGAAGAAAAGCCTCCCAAGCAAACACCTCAGATATCAAGAGAAGCCCTTTTCAATCAGTGACTCAGTAGGGACTCAGTAGAGACTGGCAGAGAGAGATTTGTCCCTTAGGGGAGGTAGCACCCATATCTGCCAACAGGTTCAGAGTTCAGTGGTGGGCTGGATCTTTGGGGGGTACCTAGAGCTACCTAGCTAAGTACAGCGTGACATAAGGCGGCCAAGAAGCTACACTAGTTGCCGAGAAGAATTCCTACCGCCAGAAGAGAGAACTAGGTTGGGGACCATAGTTTGCACACAGTAAATGCTCAGAAAAAAAATTCATTCAATGGAATAAATTAAATCTAGCTCTAGTTCTATGCTACCTTGCAAAAGACATTTCATTTCTCTAAATCTGTTTGTTATCCATAAAATGAGACACTTCATTTGAATTTATTTTGAGGATGAAAGAAAATTTTGCATGCAAATGCATGTAGCAAATTCTAAAGTGTTCTCCCACTATAAAGAATGACTAGAAAGGTGCCTCCGTGCTACTACTTCCTGATATGCCCAGGCATTAGCTTTGTGGTCACTGAACATGAATGACAATTTTCTCATTGGCATTCTTCTATGCAATAAAATAGGGAAGTCAACATTTCTAGGAATATGCAATTTATCTGTAGAACAAAACATTTTCACTTTGAATGAAGAATTAAGGTGACTTAGAAACCTTCATTCTTTCTTGCACAAAGCTTCCGCAAAATATTGCAGATAGTCACCTGCTCACCATATGCTCACGTGACCACTTTATGCCATCACAGGGAGTGGGGGGTGGGTAGAGATGTTTGGCCTCTCTTCTTATAAGAGCACTGATTCCATCATGAGGAGCCCATCTTCATGATCTCATCTAACCCTGATTACCTCCCCCAAATCCCATCTCCAAGCAGCATTACACTTAGGGCTTCCACATATGAATTTGGAGGGTGACAAACATTCAAGGCATAACAACTACCTAGTAT
>CM053604.1:109496606-109542915 GCA_028646535.1 Procyon lotor | reverse complement strand
ATCGGTACATTTAGTTATTATAGTTGGTGTATACTAAATACTAATTATCAGACTTTGAAGTGTTTTGCCTATGTTAATACTCAGAATAACTCCCAACTATTATCCTCCCCATTTTACTGCTAAGAAAATTTAAGTATAGCTACAGCTAATAAATAACAGAACTAGGATTCAAACCCAAAAAATCTGACTTAAAAATATTTTGTACATGATATAAATTTATCCTAACAAAATAAAAATATTCAGAAAGTTTCTTGCAGTGTATACAGGCCCATCATCCCTATCCCAAACCCTGGGGACATATGTTTCACAGTTAAGAATTTATCAGATTTGAAAAAGATAATATATGTGTATACTTTTTTAAGTATATAAAGTTTAAGAATAAAAAAAGATTTTATTTATTCACTTGAGAGAGAGAGAGCGCACAAGCAGGGGGAGAGGCAGAGGGAAAGGGAGAAGCAGACTCCCCACTGAGCAGAGAGCCCGACGTGTCCTAAGACCCTGGGATCATGACCTAAGCTGAAGGCAGATGCTCAACCAACTCAGCCACCCAGGCGCCCCTATGTGTATACCCCATATTATGTAACATCCCCAGGACATACTAAGGCAGCATCCCACAAACATTAACTCTGCAGTGAAGCATATTCATATGAAGTCAGATATATAAAGGTTATAAATAGCTTAATAGCTTCATAGTTTTTATCGCCAAATAAATTCATATCAGGTCACCCTTTATTATCAGATGGATTATAAAAACGCTTTCAGAACAACTCTTCATGTTTCAGAATGCAGATGAAAGATTTGGTTCTATAGTAGCTTAAAACAAAACCAAGACTGGAAACAATCTGAGGGGTGCCTAGGTGGCTCAATCCCTCAAGCAACCAACACTTGATTTCAACTCAGGTCATGATCTCAGGATTGTGAGATAGAGCCCTGTGTAGGGCTCAGCGCTCAGTGAGGAGTCTGCTTGAGATTCTCTCTCTCCCTCTCCCTCTGCCCCTCAACCCCATTGTTCTCAAATAAATCTTAAAAAGAAAAAAAAGACCGAAAACTATTTTAGTAGAAAATTGGTTAAACATACATGTAATATTGAGTGTAATGTCAAGGTCCAAACTTTTTTTAACTTCTTTTACTTGCAGATTTGCTTGCCTGACCTGGATATTTTCTAAATTTGACTTGCAAGTTCTGGAACTAAAATCTCCTATTCCTCGGATTCTCCTTGTTGAACATCCTACCATCCACTGCCAGGCTAGAAATTTTTTTGCCAAGTGAAACAGGATCTATAGCATAGTATTGAACTGGTGAAAAACTAGATTCGCCGGGTTAATGTACTATAGATTGCATATTCATCTCCATGCATTAGCCCAATTTCAGTTCCAAGTCAGCTTCCTTGTTAAGTCTTAGCCAGTATGTCAGGGGAAAAAATTAAAAGGATAGGGCCCCACTTCAGTCCACTTTTACTTCTTTTTTTCTGAGTTAGCAAATCCAACAAAATCATGATTTTTTTTTAAAGGTGGGACTGTTATATTATCTCTTTATTATATCTCCCTACGAGTGCCTATTAAATACAAAGAGGCTATCGATAAATTAAATATACGTTCAATTGGAGAACTATATGCAAAGTTGCTGCTAGTCCTGTTTCCTGTGCTTGTAAGAAAGACAGGGTTTTTGTTTTGTTTTGTTTTCCCCTAACTTCCTCTTTGCACGCCACTGAACTCTGTTTGTTAATGCAAAGTCACTGCCTGTGTTATTGGCTGACGCCACGCCTTCTTTTCTCAGCATAGAGATAAGAGCCACTTTCCTGTCACTACCTGCCTGGTTGAGGAGCCATTTCCCCAAAAAGATCCACAAGGGTATCTCTTAACTCTTGCAGAGATAAATGCCTCACTCGTACACCCAAAAGCGAATATTTAAGAGAATCTCACATTGTTCATGTGACCAACATTTAATTGCCAAATTAAATTAAACCAACAAATTAGTTACCAAAAAAGGCAACAAAACAAAGGAAATAATGACAAGACTCCGACTTACACAGTGCACCTACGTTAATTTCTTTAATTATTGTAAAGTCAGCCAATGATAAACTTGGGGGAAAAAACCTCATGTATGATATCCAAGAGAGTAATCATTCATTTGACATACTGTAGTCTTAAATTTTTAATTAAAAAGTATAGGAAAGTATATATAATACATATATCTATCTACCAATATACATTATTACTATTAGCATGTTTACTTGAGATTACCATATTTATACTTTATTTTCTTAATTTATTCCCAAGTATTCTATAGTTTGGTTGCTACTGCAAATGGAGTATTTTCTTTTTAATTTTCTGATTACTACTAGAAAAAGTGAATGATTTTTGACTGGTTTATAACTAGTTACATTACCAAAGTTTCTTATTAACTCAGTCTGTGTTCTAGTTCTCAGTCAGATCATTTCATTATCATTTATAAACAGAGATCACTTAATTTCTTTCTACTGATTATTTTATTTTTCTTGTTCCTTCCTGAAGGTAATGAAATATTCCTTTGTATTTTCTCCTCCTAACTTACAGGTTTTGTTTTCTTACTTAAATTCATTTTGTATGTGGTAGAGGCAAGGATCTAATCTTATTTTTCCCAAAGGGAAAGCACCCTCCTACATATTGACTAGTTTAGCTCTTGTAATACCTTTGTTATTCATAACAATTTCCTGCACCTGTACCAAGAGTTTAAATCTTAATATGTCTGAATAAATTCTATGAAGAAATTAAGCCTTGGGGCTCCTGGGTGGCTCAGTGGGTTAAAGCCTCTGCCTTTGGCTCAGGTCATGATTTCAGGGTCCTGGGATCAAGCCCCGCATCAGCCTATCTGCTCAGCGAGGAGCCTTCTTCCGCCTCTCTCTGCCTGCCTCTCTGCCTACTTGTGATCTCTCTCTCTCTCTGTCAAATAAATAAATAAAATCTATAAAAAAAAAAAAAAAAGAAATTAAGCCTTAAACCAAAAGACAGTTATATTTATGTGGAAAGATTAAGTTTGTTGTTTTTTTGCTACTGAATGGAAATGGGGACTTGTGAGCAAAAAAAGGTTTTTTGTTTGTTTGTTTTTGAGGGACAGAGAACGCAAGTGTGAAGGCTCATGGGGCCAGGGAATGGGCTGCAGCGAGGGAGAGAAAGAAACTACCACACAGGCTCCACGCCCAGTGCAGAGCCCTACCCAGGGCTTGATCTCATGACCCTGAGATCATGACCTGAGCCCAAATCAAGAGTGGGTCACTCAACCTATTGAGTCACCCAGGCACCCTAAAGCTTATTTTTAAATTTATTTTTAATAAAGATTTTATTTTAGAGAGAGAGAAAGAGAACACTAGTCAGGTGAGGAGCAGAGGGAGGAGGACAAGCGGACTCCACTGAGTGTACAGCCCAACATGGGGCTCTATCCCATGACCCTGAGATCGTGACCTGAGCCAAAATCAAGAGTTGGATACTCAACTGACTGAGCCACACAGTTGCCCCCCTGAACTGTAGTGTGTACAATACAAGTCTACTACAAGGCTAATAACCTCTTACATCACCTACTTATACTTAGGCTGCAGAACTTCAATTTTGAGACTTTTTCTTCCAAATCAGATCATTGTCACATTCATTTATTCTATTAGAGAAATCATACAAAATCCTAGGAAATCTAGGTTACTTTTACCTAATTAATTTAGTTACATCAGGAGTTTTCCAAATAGAACCGATTCAATACTAGTGACTCTAAAGATTGTAGTGAGGGAAAAAATAACTGTTTATCCCACAAGAACCTATCACACTCCTGAGGCTAGGCACTGAGAATTTAATGGTGAGATTGAAGAAAAGTCCCTTATAGAATCAGTGGTCTCATGGGGGAGGCAGACACTGCTAAATAATGACACAAACACATATAAAATTGCAAATGCAATAAATACTCCAAAGGAGCAATACCTGCTTCTCTAAAATCATATAACATGGGAATTTGACATAGTCTTATGGTCAGAGAGGAGTCACCGAAGAAGTGTCAGGAGCTGAGACCAGGGATTTGAATGATAAGTAGGAATTCACTAGGCAAAGGAAATAAGAGGAGAAGACCATTCTGGGCAAAGGCTCTGAAAGGAAAGGAGCCTGAATGGTTAAGAAATTGAAAGAATCTAGAGTGAAGAAAATTGTAGTGAGGTAGGTAGAGACCAGGCCTTGCAGAGACTGGCCTGTTGTCAGGGCTGGGTAAGTATTTGTTCTCCCATTTATAGGAAAAAAATGTACAAGGAAAAGAAGTCTTCCCATCTTGGTCTTCTAAAGCGTAGGCCAAAGCAAGATAACGGGACTTGAAACATATTCAAAATGTCAGCAAGAAAATGGAATTTGAAGGAAGTGGAGTCTCCTCCCAAGAGAAAAAGCAGTTCCTGCTGCAGTGGGGAGAAAAGAGACAAAGGCCTGAGAGCAGAGACATCATCACGGCCACACGGTATTGAGGAAGGTGACAGCCAAGGTCACGGAGAAGGGTATCATTTGGAGGTCAAGAACTAGGGGAGCTGAGTTGGCTACGCAGACGGTGTGGAACCCACTGGAGTGAGCACCATTTGGGCAGCACCCACTGCCTGGGCCTCGGGCTCAAGTCAACGTCCTCCCTCCCCACACCTGCTCAGGGAAGTCTTCCTTGGACAGCAGCAGTCAGGACTTGGCTTGGTGATCACCTTGCAGAAATGATGCCAGTCTCAGCCCCTCTATAGATGGTGAAATACCGATGCCATTTTCTTCACGCTAACAATACAAATTATAACCTAGGAGGAAAGAACAAACATATGAAACAAACAGGTAAGGTCATACTATAAGACATACTTTTTTTTTTTTAAGATTTTATTTATTTGTCAGAGAGAGAGAGAGCACAAGCAGGGGGAGCAGCAGACTCCTCGCTGAGCAGAGAGCCTATTGTGGAACTCCATCCCAGGACCCTCGGTCCCGGGATCATGATCTGAGCCTAGGGCAGATGCCTAACCGACTGAGCCACCCAGGCGTCCCAAGACATACATCTTTACAAAAACAATAAAATAGGTCATAACAATCTCTGATTCAAGAATGAATGATTCTCAAGAATAAATGATTCATTCATGAATGAATGAACTCTCAAGAATGATTCCCTTTCTGCCCCTTCTCTATAAGAAAGGATAACTATAAGGTGTAATAAAGAAGCACAGGTGGATTAAAAGCCAGCATTCTCCTAATTCTCTCTTTTTGTCTTTTTTTTTAATTTTTTATTTATCTGACAGCGAGAAACACAGCGAGAGAGGGAACACAAGCAGAGGGAATGGTAGCGGGAGAAGCAGGCTTCTCGCAGAGCAGGGAGCCCAATGCGGGGCTCGATCCCAGGACCCCAGGATCATGACCTGAGCTGAAGGCAGACGCCCAACGACTGAGCCACCCAGGCGCCCCTAATTCTCTGTTTTGAGGTGTGATTTTTCACAGGACGGCTTGAGTTATGTTGGGCCAGTGCTCTCAAATGGCTTCACTGCGAATTAACTTCTTACTTAGAATAATACGTCTTCGATGGTATTAAAAAAGAAATACGTAATGCGCCTAAAAGCTATCTATTTTAAGGTTGAAGCCTCAAAAGGAGGATTTGAAAACACCTAAGGAGAAAAAAATATGACTAAAGGCAAAATAAATGTTTATTTAAAAAAATGGTTCTCTAGTAAATGATGTCCCCTTCCTTTTTTCTCCTTTAGCTAGTGTAACAAGTTATGCTGTACTCTTTAAAAAAGACTGGGGTACAGGAGTCAGGAAGTGATGGCTGGGCGGCTCAGTCAGTTAAGCGTCTGCCTTTGGCTCAGGTCATGATCTCAGGGTCCTGGGATCGAGCCCTGGGTCAAGGTCCCTGCTTAGTGGGGAGCCTGCTTCTCTCTCTCTCTGTGTCAAATAAGTAAATAAATATAATCTTCAAAAAAAAAAAAAAAAAGGAAGAGAAAAAAGTATGTTTTGACACAGATAAGGCAAGGTTCTTTCCTCTAATTTTTTTTATTTTGGGTATTTTCTTGGTATTTTAATCCTCAGCTCTCCTAGCATAAAAAATAGAAAAAATATTTTTAGAACTGTTTGCTGTCTTCTCCAAATTCTATTGTTGTCACTGGAGTGACCGTAATCTCAGCTGGAGTGTCGTTCACTGCTTTACCATGAACACATTCACAGGATGACAAGTCTTTAAAAATCACTTCCACTGAGAAGATAGTTTTCTCACATGGCTCCACCTCTCATACATGTAATTAAAAAGGAAACCAGACTTCTTAAAAACTAACGTTATTTCACACAATGCCCCTGGATTGAGGATGGTTCTTTTGATTTTTCTTTTCTTTTTTTTTAAGAGCATTTTAAAAAAAGATTTTATTCATTTATTTGACAGAGAGAGAGATCACAAGTAGGCAGAGAGGCAGGCAGAGAGAGGGGGAAGTAGGCCCCCTGCTGAGCAGAGAGCCCCATGCGGGGCTTGATCCCAGGACCCTGAGATCATGACCTTAGCCGAAGGCAGAGGCTTTAGCCCACTTGAGCCACCCAGGCGCCACTGATTTTTATTTTCTGTAAGAATTCTCCCCACAAGTTTAGGCAAAAAAAAAGTGTTTTTTTAACTATCAATAATGCGTGTAATAGACACACTGTGCTGAGCAGTTTGAGAGCCTTCTTTGAGTCTAGGAGAGGCACTGTTCCTAATTAACCGCCCAGAGAATGGTTTCACTGGGTAGGAATCTGTCACGCACTTCTAGTGATTTTTGTGGGGCCTTAGGGGCGATGACACTACATTTTTCATCAGGCAAGTTAAAACGCTACCCTCTTTTGGTGACTTAGCAGACCCTCTCCTGCAGGGCTCCAGATGTTCAAAGCTCTCAAGAACAACTCCAGAAATCCTTGCCCAGCTCGACAGCCGCATGGAATGGTTCCATACTTTAGCCTTTGAGTAAATACCACCTGTGGATTTTTTCCTTTTTCACTTTGAGACTGTTAAAGGTAGAGGTTTTTTAAATTGACTTTGAAATAGATGAGAAATACATTGAGACTTGAGAGGTCCTTGGAATACAGGTAATTTGAAGTGTTTTCATCCCTTCTGTTAAGCTCAGAGTAATGGATAGGAACAACGCTGGTTTTTTTGGTTTTTATTTTTATTTATTTTAAAGATTTTATTTGTCTGAGAGAGAGAACACAAGCAGGAGGAATGGCAGACAGAGGGAGAAGCAGGCTCCGTGCTGAGCAAGGAAATGGATGCAGGACTCCATCCCAGGCCTCTGGGATCAAGACCTGAGCTGAAGGCAGGCACTTAACCGAATGAGCCGCCCAGGCATCCCTACCCTTGTTTTTAGATCTCTTCTGATTAATAGCCCTCTTGGAAAATCCAAATAAAACTTCGGATTTTCTTCAGAAAAAAGACCTGTATATAAATATACTCGCCTAAAATGCCAGAAGATTCACTATTTAGAAACCCTGCTTCACCATTTATAGTTGTCATCATTAAAAGCTATCCAGAACTGTTTAAAAGGGGAAAAAAAAAACCAAAACCTCAGTCTCTGAGGAGACTGAACTCATAGCCCACATCTGACTCTTCTTTTTTAAATACCTCAGTGTTTCCAACAAATACCCGAAAAAATTTTAATAGAATTCTTTTTCTAAACTTGTATTTGAGTTAAGCAATTCGCTCTTCTTTTGCACCTTATTTTTAGCCGTCTTCTTTGAATGTTATTTTTAATCGCTTACTGTGTTTTTTGTTTTTTTGTTTTTTTACAAGGAATTAACTCCTCTTGCCAAATCCAATTAATAAATAGAACGGTCTGAGGACTTGTGCTCTCTAGAAGCAGAACACGACGGAATCCAGAATGAGTAGCAGGCTGAATCTCCGTGGCCAGGACTTGCTCCTTGCGACACACTCTGACAGTATCATCTACTCAAACCTCAGAGACACAAGGCTGAATCACTGAGACTTACAGACTCCAAGCCAACATCCCAGGAATGACATGTGTTCTATTTCTGGAGCAAAGAAAATAATGATTCAGTCATACAAATATTATTAGCGGAGCTATTTCAGAACCAGGAGAAAGAATGTCACATAGGGGTAAAATATGTTGAGAGCCTTCTCTCAAAATAAGAGCAGCGTCTGGGGTTGGGTTGTGGGGAGGGACATCGAGGGGTTAAAGACCTGGTCTCTGCTCTTGGATTTTGCCATCCAGTTGGGAAGACGGAATAAACACACATGCTGAGACAAGCCGCTACATGCTAGGTTTCCAGTCCCTGTGACAACAGGACTCCCAGAGTGCAGAGAAGAGTGTGGTGTGAACTACCAGCATCAGGAAGCCTTACTTCTGGACGGGTGAAGTGCAGGGTAATAAACACAGGCTGGAAGAATTACCAAAGGTTTTTAGTTGGATATTTTCCCTGCCACATATAAAGAAGAACGTCCATTTACAACTCTTCCAAATGTAGATCGTGGAAGATGAGTCTTTTGATTCACCTAGGGCTTGTGCAGGTTGTAGGTAAAGCCACCACCCTCCGCCCTCGACTGCACCAAGCTCCAAAGAGAAAATCGCCCTTCCATTCTAAATGTGCCTGTAATCCTCACAAAGAAACTTTTACGGATCATTAAAATATCAACTCCTGCCCTAGACATCAAAGAAAAAGTCAGAGGGGCCCTGAACTCCTGCTTCGGAATGTCAGCGATCTGGGGTAGCCAGCGTGAAACGAGCCAGGAGGGAACACCAGAGTCCCAGAGAGCACTGAGGTCAAGAAAATTATTTTGGGAGTGAGAAGTTTATATTAAGCATGTTAAGGAGTGGCTGGAAAGTAATCTGGCTCCTGTTACTGTTTGCTGCCTGCCCCTTCCAACCCCCAGCCACAAGGTGACCTCAAAGAAAGACAGCTCTGCCTGCGCTGAAGGGTATGAATCCAAGAACGAACAGCCTCTCCACTAAACTTACTATTTGGCTTACTTTCCAGTGATTCTGTTTCAGGGTAACTTTAACATCAACCGGTTTGAGCACAACCCTTATCCAAGTAGTACACTCAAAATCATTTCCCACTCCCCAGACCCCAAATCCAAGCCACTAAAACTTGAGGTTCCACTTAAATCGGATTTGTGCTATGCAAACAGGGTCTGATATAGGTGACAAAAGTTACCTATACTAAGTTAATGATCTATTCTGAGGCTCCAAGAGCTAGCTGAATTCTTGGAGGGAATCAGCTTGTTTTCTCACTGCCTCACAAACTTCCATCTCTGCCCTTCTATTTCTTCGATGATGATAATAATTGTGGAGTTCAGTTTTTAAGTAGATTACCATTCCTCCATGGCTTCATTTTAAGCCAGAAAAAGACAGGCCTAAGGGTATGGGCATGAAACTATTCCTGGAATTTAGCTTCCCTGTGTGACGCCTAGCCCCTGAGTTGTTCAAATGCACCAGTGAAATGCATAGATTTAGGTAATTGCCATATAAAGAATAAGGAACTCACCTACATGTGTAGTGACCTATGTGCTTGTTTACTCGTGCATAAAAATGCTGCGAAGGGAAGAGGCGGGGCTTCCCACCTTAGCACTGCGCTTTGTCGTTTGTGCCGGTGGGAGCCCCAGCTAGCTGGAAATAAATCCTCTTGCTGTTGCATCCAGCCTGCCTTTTGTGGTTTCTTTTGGGAGGGTCTCGATCCAGACATAACAATAATGATAGCTCTCTTGGACACTTACAGTGTGCCCAGCACTGGTGCTAGGCACTCTTATACGTTCGTCATTTCAGATAACATCCGAATAGCAATGACCCTGGGCAGATAGTATCCTGATTTTACGGGTGAGGAAACTAGTGAATGTTCGAGCTGGAATTTAAACATAACTTCAGAGCGTGTGTCTTACCCCATCCCCAGCTACATATCTCTCTCCTTCCGGGATGCCCTGCCTGCTCCACTCTGCCCGATCTAATTTAGTGAAGGCCCAACTTAAATCCTGCATCCTCTCGTAAATGTGCCTACTGCCTGTATTGATCTCATCACAGAACTCGTGAGGCATTTATTTATTGAACTCAGGAGAACAGTCCATTAGTAAAACATGGAGTATTTGAGATTCCACAACCTGATTGCCATTAAAGCACCCTGAGTGCTTACCATGTACACAGAATTCTTCCAGGAATTTCGTATGGATTCACTGTTTTCATGATCACAACAAAGCTGTGATGTCGGAACTATTATTTCCATTATGCAGATTTACAAACTGAGACAGAGAGAAGTTCAATAACTTTGCTCAGGGCACAGTTAATATGTATGAACATGTAAAGTCATACCTGGTACACAGAGTAAGTGTTAGTTATTAATACTATTTCTCCCTACTGCCCCCCTACCCCGTCATTCTCGGTCTTTATCCAAGTGATTCATCTTCCCGGAAAGAAAATAAAGCATCTTCCATGAGCCAGATGCTGGGCCAGAAAGTATTGTATTTGTCATTTCATTTCATTCCATTCACTCAACAAATATTTACTGAGGACCTGCCATATGCAAGGTACGGCTGTGGGTATCAGGGATACGTGCAGAAAACAAGGGCCCCATCAAAATAAGTCCTATAAAGATGATTTATTTGCTCCATTATTACCAGTGACCAAACTGGGGTTCACATAGTTAGCCAGTGAAAGGCTCAAGGCTGAAATGGGATTCTCTTGAATTTAAAAGTCCCAGGTCTTTTTCTCCCAGAAAATGAGGTTACTTCTCTCTGTGATCCACCTGCTGGTACCTATTCTCTCCCATGGGACTTAATGCATTTGGAAGTTAGAAGCTGTTGTTTCTCTTTCTTGTTTTTGGGTTACAAATTCCCAGTTGCACCCCCATCGGCCTCAGATAGTATTTCTAGAATATATGCAGACTATATTCCCGGTGAGGTTATTCCCTTCCTTTCCCACAGCGAAGTCTTCAAGCAAACTAACTATTCCAGGAACTATTCCAGTTGGGGGCATGGGGTAGGGTAGGATGGGTCTCAAGCCCCAGTTTCTCTGCCTCCTCCTGGAGTTCCTAAAGTGACCCCAAATAAGCCCCCAAAGAACTCTACTATGCCACAGGATACAAGAGAAATCACTGTGATGAAGAGAAAAAGCTCTATATTTTGGAGTAGGAAAGCCTATTTTATTAACATTTTCCCTGATTTCCTTAACCCCTACCTGGGTATCACCTACTATGATCCAGATGCTGTTCAGAGAATTTTAGAAATATTAACCCCTCTTAGGTCCTGGTTTGAGTCCCAGTTTTCCACTTACAAGCTTTGTGATTATGGTCAGCTCAGTTAACTTCTCTGAGTGTCAGTTTCTTTACCTGTTAAATGAGGGTAGTAAATTGCAAGGATCCAATGAAATGAATCCTACACCAGTTTAGAGACTATTACGAGTGTTCGCTCTTGGGGTTTTGCTAATTGTTGCTCTACGAAAGAGTTAGATGTTTCTCCTCTGAGGAACTCCTGGTCAATGATGCCAGGAGAGGATATGGATGAGCCTGAACTGTGGAGGCTGGGTGATAGGACCAGTAAGGACATCTCAGGTTTCAGGAGACTATGAAATAGTAAGATGTCAGTTACACTTAGAGAACCACGTGGGTACGTGTGTGAGCGAGTGATTACTGTAGTAAACCTAGCCAGTGTTTAATCCGCAGGACAGTTTCACATGGTCCCCTCATGATCCCCTAGTCTAAATCCTACTCACCCTTCAGGTCTCAGCACAGATAGTACGAGAAGCTCTCCTAATTCCCTTCTTCTGTGCGCTCCACGGTGTTCTGTACTTCCCATCCACCCTTCCTTAATAGTTTTCTCTCTCCAGCTCCTCAACCAGACCACAGGCTCTGAGAAGTGCCAAAGTAATTGCACTAAAGAATCATTAACCAGATCTCCAACCACACCTACCTTTTCAGCATTGTATTCTCAGCATTTAACAGATATCCGGGCACTTAGCAGGGCCTCAGTAAATAGTTGTGTGAGAAAGGGACTCTCTATCTGGAACTGAGGAGCTAGGGAGAACTTAGAACCCTCGTATATTTATAGAAGACCTCCAGAAAGTTGCTATGCTAGGAAGATGGATCTCTTCTTATCATAAGGCACATAGTAATCACATGCTCCTAAGGGAGCTCAGAGACCAGCCCAGCATCTAAGGTCACACTTAGGAAATCCCTGTTGATTTCTCATTCCTAAGATGACCACTGCTCACTAGCCCATTAAGGACTATTATGGTACCGCTAATTCTTGAAGGTGGCCATCTGTAATGAAGGCTTAAGTCCAATTTTGAAAGTCAAGCACAGGTGGAGCAGGTGACGCTTTTTAAGAACTCCGAAGTGGAGACTAGCTTGGGAAGAAACTGGAAAGGAAGCCAAACAGTGTTGTATTATGAACTTATTTGGAGTGCACATGTATCCTTGTCAGTTTCAGAAGGGTCAGCGAGTATTCCATTCACTGAAGAATTTCATACATTTCGAGGAGATGAAACAGTATTGAGAATGAAATGAAATGTCATCCGCAGTGAAATGCAATGTCTGGGAAAGGGAAAAGAAGACAGACAAGGATGATAGGGCTGACAGTCATGGGCAGACAGCCGTTTAGCATAAGTTAATTTACTGGCTAGCTCAATCCAAAAGGATGCTTATATATCTGGCTTACAGTATGATATATTCCACTCTGACACGATGGTAGGAGGGGAGACGGAAAAAGGACATTTCCAAGGACATAATATATTTTGTGTGTGAAATGCCAAAGCACATGAAAGACCAAGAAGAAACTGGTAAGTGTTTTCATTGTTTAGACTCTTGCCATCCTTGTGTCTGTGGCCAGTTCCTTCTCCGGATTGCAGGGCTCAGGTGGTGGGATGCAGGATGTTAAACTATGTATCCCCATGGAGGCAGATAAAAAATGTCATTGGGAATCGGCCAGAGACACGCATACACCTGTGCCCACATAAGTGCGCGGTTAACTTTCCATGAGAGTCGACTGGAAAGCAAGTCAGCCATGCTGCATGCGATATTACTTAGAATATGACTTTGTACTGGGTTCTTGGTAAACTCTGGCTGTAATTCAGAAACATTTTAAGTGCAATGAATAAGACCTTGGTTTCTAAAAGCTCGAAATATCCACAACGATTAGAAGACAACTTGACATAATCCTTTTCTAATGATAAGCAGCCGACAAAATCAGTTCCTAGTAAGGCACCTGAGACTTTTGTCTTTTTCCCCTAAGTGTGCAGGGAGGGAAGCACAGAAGCAAATTGCATAAGAGAAACATCAAGGACATAATGAAGATAAAACATGGTCAGACCATACGCCACTCCCCTTGGAGCACCTTGGAAAAAGTAGGTACTCAAGACTTCCTTTAAGTGATAGGAGTGTTTCCATCTGAAGGAAGACAGGTCTTCTGACATTTGAAAGCTATTGTAATAACGATCTAGTGATCCTGCCTTTGCTATCGGCTTTTGTCACAGGGCCGTCAATCAGAGTAAAAGCCCAGGAAAAAGTAAACCCGGTGTCCTGGGCAGAACGCCTTTGCCCAATCTGGGTATGGCTCCCACCTCTGCACTCATTCTATCCGCCTGATCTTAAAGTGCCTTGGGAATATCTTGCCTACTGACAGCTGCCTCTGGAAAAAAAGAAGGGGTACAATTTGATTTGCAAAGTGTCTGTATTCTTGAAATTTTGGATTTAAGTATAAAATGAAATCATATTATAAGTGCAATTTAGGAATTTATTGTATAAAGGACATCCGTGGTGTACCTTCGCTCAAGTGCAAACTCTTACCGCAAAGAAAAACAATACAGATAATAATATTGTAATGAATGTATTCTTTAAGATTGACTTTCAAATGGCAGGGTTTCTTATAGTGCAATACCTTTATATTCTGAAACTTGTTTCTGTAATCATTCTGTGTTTTAAAGCAGTAGATCAATAAATCACTGAAATAGCAAATATATTTGATGAATGTGTTTTTAAAGTGCTGGAACAGTGAAAAACTTCCCCCTTCATATTTTGTGAGGTAGAAATCTATTTTAACTATGATTTCAGAAAAGAAATAAGAATTTGACCTCCAAAGAGTAAAAAGGGCATAGCATCAAGGACAGTTGGTAGTCTGACAACAAACACAGAAGAAATATATTCTTACAGATCTATACAACATTTCTGCATTTACAAGAATTGCAACCTGAAATTTTATTTTACAAGATGACATCGTATGTAATCGTTAGTTGGATGCTTGTGTTACACATTCAATGGGATACCATAATTTGGAGCGTGAATGTTCATTTTCATATTTTACCTCTTCATTTTCTAGTAAACTCTGTTTTTCATAAATTTGTTAACAAAACTGGAATAACCTTCTTAATGACATTTCCCTCAAGTTGGAATATTCCATGTGAACTGAAGCCTGCTCACTGACAGTTCTGATGCTGCCCTTATTCCTGGGCCCTAAAGAATCTGGGGTAAGGGGAGAATGGAATCCTATACCTAAAAGAAGTTTCTATTGACATTTCAGTGACTCTTCTTAGCAGAGGCTGGACAGCTAGAGGCTGTGGAGGTCTCAACTCGGAGCCTGCAGGGTTTATGGGGAAAGATGTTTCGGCCGTGAAAACTCCTCAGACCAATGCTGTTCCATAGTACAGCACCCGAGAGCCACCATCCTACAGGATATAGGTAAAGGTCAAGTTTGCTTTTGATTGTCAACCATCATTACAGAGTTAGCTGTAGTAAGAATAATAAGTTAAAGGGGTGCCTGGGTGGCTCAGTCGTTAAGCATCTGCCTTCGACTCAAGTCATGATCCCAGAGTTCTGGGATCAAGCCCCGCATCGGGCTCCCTGCTCAACAGGAAGCCTGCTTCCCCGGCTACCATTCCCTCTGCTTGTGTTCCCTCTCTCACTGTGTTTCTCTCTGTCAAATAAATAAAATCTTAAAAAAAAAAAATAAGTTAATAAAAAAATAAATGTTCTATCTTATAAATGGATAAGCTCCCCCTTTGTCCATTTTCTGCTATGGGTCACACATTGTAGTGGGTTGAATCATTTCCCCCCAAAATTTATGTCCCCCCAAAACTGCAGAATGTGGATTTATTTAGAAACAGGGTCTTTGAAGACCTAATTAGATGTAATTAGTTAAGGATGTTGGGACGAAATCATCTGGATTTAGGGCGGCCCTAAATCCAATGGCCAGTGTACTTATAAAAAAGAAGCAACAACACAGAG
This sequence comes from Procyon lotor, assembly GCA_028646535.1. Taxonomy (NCBI): domain Eukaryota; kingdom Metazoa; phylum Chordata; class Mammalia; order Carnivora; family Procyonidae; genus Procyon; species Procyon lotor. The sequence goes on along the minus strand of CM053604.1, from coordinate 109,527,724 downwards.
ACACAGAGGGAAGCAGTCCATGTGAAGAGAGAGGCAGAGACTGCCGTCATGCTGCAACAGGCCACGGAATGGCAGGAGCCACCAGAAGCTGGAAGAAACCAAGAAGCACCCTCCTTCACGGCCTTCAGAGGGAGCACGGCCCTGCCAGTACCTCGATTTTGGTCTTCCGGCCTCCAGAACGTCAAGACAATATATTTCTGTTGCTTTAAGTCACCCAGTGACAGCAGACCTGGGAAAATAACACAAATACCTTCTACTTTTTTATGACTCAATGCTCTTTCTTTGATAGCATTCTCGGGGAACAAGGTCAGCACATTAAGCAAGAGATTCTGGGGGGCATGTCTTTGTTGACCACGTGACGTGTCTTCGCAAACCCCTTGCCGGTTTTTGGGCTCTTGTCTGTTGGTCATCCTTCATCATCTTAACTCTTTACCCTGGGCCGTTCCTCCTGCTTTTCGCTTCTGCTTGCTTTCTTGTGCCCGGGGAACTAGCAGGACTATGTTTGTTGAGGAAGACCGGTGCCTTGTCTGTGGCTCTTTTCTACGTGCAATGCCAGCGAGGAGGCCAACTCAGCGGATTTCCATTTGGAAGAATCACTTACGTTCAGCTCTTTTTCTAAGACAGTCATGTTCTTACTGTTTATCTTCTTACATCAGCCTACAGGCATTTGCCCCCGGTATTTAAAATTACTGGCCCATTTCAAAGACTCTCTCTCTCTCTCTCTTTTTTCAATTTGTTTTTTATTTTTTAAAGATTTTACTTATTTATTTGACTGTCAGATAGAGAGCGCAAGTAGGCTGAGCAGCAGGCAGAGGGGGAAGCAGTATCCCCACAAACAGGGAGCCTGATGGGTGACTTGATCCCAGGACCATGGGATCATGATCTGAGCTGAAGGCAGATGCTTAACCGACCGAGCCACCCAGATGCCCCTCTTTTTTTTTATTTTTAGCCAAAACAGTGTCTCCTTGTTTGGTGACCCTCCCTGGCCCCTGAATGTTTGAACTGGAGCTATAGTAACCCCCCACTACATTCAAGGCCCAAGGCAGACTCCCACGCTCTCATTTTAAAACACCCCACCTCTTACCTTAATCAGTCAAGAAAGTACACTCCCTGATACACCCTGAGCACCAGGTAAGGCCCCAGCACCACCCAGGAGGGTTTCACGAGCACAAATCATCACGTATCCACCAACAGAAAGGAGGGAGACCCTTTCCTTTTCCTTTCTAGCCCTCTGGCTCTCCCCACATGCTGGCCCTCCAAATTCCTCAGGGTACCATCACACCTCGTAGACAGGTCTGTTTCCCTGCTCAGACACCTGCAGTTTCTCCAGCTAATGAGGAAATATGTTCTCTGCTCTTTCTGAACCCTATTTTTGTCTCTTGAATGCTAATTCGGAGGGAAAGCGAAACTGGTTATGCAGCAGACACACCTTAAAGCCTCCCTTCCTGGGCTGCCCTCTCTGGCCCCCTGCCCGTCCTTGGCACGCAGCTCCCACCCCACATCAGTTCCCAAGGGCTGGGCTGCTGGGGCTGAGCAAAGCCACCACCAGTGCAGGGACCCCCCACCCCGAGTTGCCAGGTTATGGGGAGATCTGGAGGGCTTGCAGGGGCGGGTCCCCCGCAGCAGGGGTGATGGGGATTCTTGGAGAGCTGGGGCAGCAGCCATTGCTAACTTGTAGAGAAAACTGATCTTTTTAACAACGGATAGGGCCACACTGATGGACGCCAATGGATATGGGCCCTGCCCCACTGTGCAACTGGCACCGAATAATTGAACCCTGCTGAAATCCGAATTCCTCATGCGTTATTGCAGGTCATAGTCTGTAATGAAAACTAACTGCTTAATAGCCGAATATAGATGACTTTTTTTTTTTTTTTTAAGATTTTATTTATTTATTTGACAGAGACAGAGAGATCACAAGTAGGAAGAGAGGCAGGCAGAGAGAGAGGGGGAAGCAGGCTCCCTGCTGAGCAGAGAGCCCGATGTGGGGCTCGATCCCAGGACCCTGAGATCATGACCTGAGCTGAAGGCAGAGGCTTTAACCCACTGAGCCACCCAGGTGCCCCTAGATGACTTTTACTTAAACTTCACCTTTATATTAATCAGGGCCACCCAAATGACCTTGAGCAAATTATTTAATGTTTCCATGCTTGTTTTCTCATCTGTAAAACAATAGGTAAAAATAGCCCCCTCAGAGGGTCCTGCTGAGGATTACATGAGTTGGCACAGGTAAGGTGATCGAAACAGTGACGAGCACCATCATAATCATTAGGGGACACTGAGTTGGCAGCTAACAAAGTCCTAGAAATGGAAGGAGAGGCTCTGGGCTCCAGTTTGGAGATGAAAGCCCTGAGGACAACTAGATAGGGGTGTTGTGCTTAGATTCGGTCTGGTTTGGTGGGGATTTATACTACTAGATGCTGATAGCTACCAAAATAAACAGAAAGGCAAAGAGGATTCTTTTACAACCCTTACATGCTTCCTAAAAAGTTGTGTCTCATTTTCTGAGTCACCAGATACCAGACACTGTCATTTTTTGACAACTTTGTTATTTTTTCCACTATCCCCTCAGGGGACCTTGGACAAATCATTTCACTTTCTGCAGGCTCACCTTATTTTCTGTTAAACAGGGACAAATAAGCGAGAAGCAAGCGAGAGAAGGTATATGGAAGTCCTCTAAAAATGAGAAACACTGTATAAATATTATGGAGGAAGACATTTTATGGTTTATTAAATACATACGCACAAGCATGTCTTTAAGATTGCAAATGCTCCCATAGGAGGCATCAGAGCCTCAAGATAGACAAGACCTATGGGGATATTTGAAAGGATGTGGACTATGGATCTTGAGGGCAGATAGACCAGAAGGCTGGAGAGTGACTTAATAATGGTGCTTACCTATGGAAATGGTTAGACAGGATTATGGTCAACTCTTTCCATCTTCGCTGATGATGGAATCAAAGAAAATGGACATCAATGTGAGGGATTTAGAGTAGACACCAAGATTTCTGCTGGTGAGGATTCTTAAACATTGAACGCATGGCTCAGTCTGCACAGAGTTTCTTCTCCAAAGGTCCATAGATGTGGTGCTTAGGAAGGACAGGAGAACCAGCACATGAGGGCAGATCAGGGGGTTTGCTAGGACCGAGGAACTCGGGATGGGAAAGGGAAGGGAATGCCCCTCCCCCTGTGCCTGAAAAGATCCCCTACATTCCCAAACTGCCATGTCCACATCTACACTTTTCTCGAACAAGTTTACATTTTGAGACTTTGCCAATTTACTGATTCATATGCATCCTATATCTAAATTAGCATTCTTATTTATTTAAGGGGTGTTGCATTTGCAGGTTGGGAGCACAGATTTGGGGTGGAAAAGCCTAGGTTCGCATCTTGATTTTGCCCCCTTCCAGTTGTGTTGCCTTGGTTAATTAATTGATTGTTCTCCATTGGTTTCCTTCTCTATAAAATGGAACTAATAAAGGTTCTTACCTTAGGGGTGGCTCTCAGCTTCCTTGGTACAAAGTAAAATTTCCCAAAGTAGTAGCCAATATTGTGCTAAAGCAAACTCTTCACAGTTTCAAAAAGGTACCTCTTAGATCTTGCACTTAGAGATTTGTTCATTGTATTAGCTCATTGTTTTAGACACATCAACTTTCCAGTTTGTAGTGTTCCTTTTCATCTTAAAAAAAAATGTATTCTCCCAAGAAACTACGTCTCCATCCTTGTTTACTCTATTTACCATTCTCTGAACTTTCTCAAACTCCATTACCTCTGCCTCGAAGGAAAGTGACCTGGAATTGTCCAAGCAATGTCCTCCCTAAAGGCAGAAAGCTGGGTTGGATAATTTAGTAAGGTACCTTCTGGCAAAATGAACCTATGCAATGATTCTAAGGTTAAGGAAATTTTGTTCTCAGCCTGCCTCAATCGGTTAGCAGGAATCGCTTTGTAACACTAGAGGTCACTGTTAAAGCAATATTTCAAAAGCATCAGCCTTCTATCTGCAATAAAATTGAAAAAGACTGCTTCAGAGCACGGCAAGGGGAAAGACATTCTAAGGGTAGTTTGAGGGTAGCAGCTGGGATTTTGTCAAGTTCCTAAATTGAAATCCACTTCTAATCTCTTCTTGTTTCTCACCCCTAGAAAGCAATTCCAGTTTCCCCGTGGTAGTAAGACCTCTACCTGGGAAGTCTCCCTGAGACTGAGAAGTCCGCTCTGGCTTGCACTGCTGACTTCCAAATCAACCTCTCCTGCCTGGCCACGTGAGCCAAGACTCCTTGTGTATTTCTGAGCATCTCCAACTGATTTCCATTGGTCGAGCCCCCCTGCCTGCACCTGCCACTGAAAACCTGTTCCACGGGAATCTGGGGATCCGTTTCCTCCAATGTCAGATCCCAACAGACTCCTTTCTCAACTTCCTCACTGGTGACTAAGACCAGATTAAGCCTCTGCCAATTAAGGCTCTCCATTCACCAAGTCCTGTTGATTTTACATCCTACCTTTTGAATGTATCTTCTTCCGTACAATTGGAATAATAACTGTACTACCTTCACGGTGTTGTGAGGATTAAATAAGGCTCCCATTAGGCAGCAGCCAGGAGAGTGTCCTGGTGTTGGGCCACGTCCGTGCCAGAATCCCACCTTCCCCAGCAGCCATCCAGGGGCATCTCAGCTCCTGTCCAGCTCCTGTCAAGATCCCAGGGTCCCTCCCAATCTGCCAAGTGAACATCAGGGCTGACCTCGCCATGTCCCCTAGCCCCACAAGACCCAGGACTCTTGGGTCACCTCTCATCCCCGGGAATCTAATCCTCACCCTATTTCCTGACCTCATCTGGCATTCCTCCCCAGCTCTTGCCCTCTGCAACCTGGATCCAGGTCCAAAGCAAAAATCTTCCTTTGACGCTATCTCTCCTCTGAGTGTTCCCTTTACCGCCGTAACTGAAACTTGGCTCTGTACCCCTTTCCATGGTGGCTGGATCTCTCCCATGGGGCCGGAGGTGGGATGGGGCTCGTCCTGCCCCTCCTTGCTTCCTCTAGACCACGCTCGCTCAGCTTTGATGCTCTTATCAACAGACTGTAACAGTCTCCAGGCATTGTGACCACATTTTGATGATTTTAATATCTGTCTCACTTTCACACTCCCCCGTATTACTCCATCTTGAGTCTTAGCCAACTCAAGGTACACACGGATACATCAGCATGATGATCGGAGGATCCTCCTCCTCCAGTGACCCTGGCCTCTACCCACCTGACCTCCGCCGTTCATTCCTATGGCCTTACCCTAGACCGGCACTGTCTCAGAGAACTTCCTGCCGTGATGGAAAGGTTTTATCTACTCTGTCCGATGGGGTAGCCTCAGTCCCAAGCGGTTACTGAATATCTGAAACGTGACTAGTGCAACTAAAGGAAATAAATTTTAAATTTTATTTAATGTTTAACTAATTTAAATGTAGAGCCCCTGTTCGTGCTTGTGTTCTCCATGTGCTTTCCTGCTTCTATTGCTGAACTTGGCTCCCAGCTAAGGCCAACTCAACTCTAGTGCCTTAGAGCCCACCCCTCTCACTACTAAATACCCCCTCCTTTCTTCATCAGTTTTTCCATCTCTGCAAGGTCATTTCCATCAACCTACAAACATGCTGTTATTTCTCTCATCTTAAGAAAAATCCCTCTTGACCCCAGCTCTGCACCTGGCACTGCCAAATTCCCCTTATTCTCTAGAGCAAAGCTCTTTGAGAAAATGGTCTACACTCACAGACGTCCACTTCTCTCCCCCTCAGAAACTGCTCTGAACCCAGGACCCATGACCCCATATTGCTAAATCTAGTAATTATTGCCCAATCTTCATCTAACTTGATCCATCAGCAGCATTGTGGCTTGTCACTCTCCTCCTTAGAACACTTTCCTCACTTGGCTCGAGGAGAGCACACTTGTGTGGTTTTCTTCCCACCTTTGCTGGCTGCTCCGTCTTCATCGCCTATAATAGTTTCTTCTTCAACTCTACAACCGCCGAATGTCAGCACGCCCCGGGTTTCATCCTTGGGCCCCTTCTCTCTTCTGTCTATTCCCTCTGATCTCACCTATCTTCCTAGATTTAAACGTCACTTGCATGCTGATCATCCCTGCGTTTTTCTTGCCAATGCAGGGCACTCCTCCGAAGTCCAGCCCAAATTATCCAACGGCCAGCTTGACATCTCTAACCTAACACTCCCAAACCGAACTCCTGATACCCTTGCTCCTCCAACAGTCTTCTCCATGTCGGCTAAGCGAAATTCCATTTTCTTTCCAGCTGCTCCGCCAAAACCATTAGAAATACCCTTGGCCTTCCTCTCTATCTCTCCCACAATCACATATATGTACACACAAACATAGACACTATCTGATCCATCAGCAAATTTTATTGACTTTATCTTTAAATTATTTTTTAAAAAATTTTATTTATTTGAGGTAATATGCACAAGGGAGAAAGGAGAGGCTGAGGGAGGGAGAAGCAGGCTCCCCACTGAGCAGGGAGCCTGACATGGGGCTGGATTCCAGGACCCCAAGATCACGACCTGAGTCGAAAGCAGACACTTAACCAACTGAGCCACTCAGGCGTCCCCTTCTTCAAATTACAATCAGAAACTGATTGCTTCCCATGACGTGCATTGCAACCACTTTGTTCTGAGCCACCATCATCCAACTCCCGAATTATAACACTGTGGTTTCTCTAATCCTGCCCTTATTTCTGCAGTCTAGTCTCAAAAATCTGCTGGAATGATCCTGGTAAAATTTAAGTTACATCATGTCACTTTTCTGCTCAGGATGCTCTGAAGTCCTTATTATGACTTCCAAATTCTAACAAGATTAGGAGCTTATTACTGCTTTTACCATGTCTTTAATTTCCTTTCCTCTCCTTCACTTGAGACTAGCCAAACCAACCTTCTCACTGCTACTGCAACTTACCATATACGCAGTTACATCTGGGACTTTACACATGCCATTCACTCTGCACAGAAGTCTCTTTCCCAGATATCTTTGCGGTTAGGGCCTTCATTTTTTCACATCTATTCAAATCTCACCTTTTATTGAGGCCTTTCCTGGCTCTGCTCTCTGAAATTTGTACACCCTTTTCAGCACTGTATTTCCTCTTTCCTGCAGTATTTTTTCTCCTTAGTTCTTAGCATTATCAAACATGCTACTAACTTTTATTTATTTAGCTTGTTTATTGTCTGTCTCCCCGGGAGAATGAAAGCCCTATGAGGGCAAGGATTTTTTTTTTTTTTTAAAGATTTTATTTATTTGACAGAGAGAAACACAGTGAGAGAGGGAACACAAGCAGTGGGAGTGGTAGCGGGAGAAGCAGGCTTCTTGCCGAGCAGAAAGCCTGATGTGGGGCTCGATCCCAGGACCCTGGGATCATGACCTGAGCTGAAGGCAGACGCTTAACAACTGAGCCACCCAGGCGCCCCCCCCCTTTTTTTTTTAAAAGATTTTATTTATTTGACAGAGAGAAACACAGTGAGAGAGGGAACACAAGCAGAGGGAATGGTAGCGGGAGAAGCAGGCTTCCTGCCGAGCAGGGAGCCCGATGCGGGGCTCGATCCCAGGACCCCGGGATCATGACCCGAGCCGAAGGCAGACGCTTAACGACTGAGCCACCCAGGCGCCCCTGAGGGCAAGGATTTTTGTTGGTTTTATTCACCGCTGTATCTGGATCTCTGCCTGGGATATAGTAGGTACTCAAATATTTATTGAGTGAATTAATAAAATAATTCCCTTCATGTCCTTAGAAGAGGGCCTGGCATATAGCAATAGTTTTATGAATCTTCACTGGTATTTTTATTGCTCTAACGGTCATCTTCTTCATCCTGCTTGATTTGGCCCCTCCTCCCATCCCTGCAGCAGTCACCTCAGACTCTCACTGACTCTTGCTTGACTAGCTCGCTACTCTCAAAAGTTGTCTTCCAACCACCTTGAGACCCGCTTCTTCCCTAGTTATGCTTCTCGAAAACAAATTCGATTTCTTTCATTCCCCTGTTTAGAAACGTTTTGGTGACACCCCCCCAGTGCATTCAGATAAAGTCCCAGCACTAATGTGACAGATAAAGGGGGTACATGTGGCCTGCACTCATCTCCCCAAGCTGCTTCTCTATATTTCCTCCTTACTCAAGACATGTAGCACACCAGGCCGATTCTCCACTCTGAGTCTTTCTCTGCCTGGAATGCCCTTCCCTTGTCAGCTCCTAGTCATCCCGTAAAACCCTCTTCGGGGCAACATCTCCCTGTGGAGTTAGTTCATTACTGCCTTCTCCGTGCTGTTGCTCTCTCTCACACATACATCTATTAGGAACTACATCATACGTATTGTCTGTCATTATGTATTTTCTACCCAATTTTTGAGTCTGATTTTCTCCTCTTCTTGTCTGCCTCTCCTATTTGGTGCAAACGCTGTTTTCTCTTTAAGACCTAGTGATTGTTGAGTTAAATTGACTCCATCCATATTTCTTCACCCACATTTGTTCTCAGCCCGCTGGGATTTATGCTCCTTAGACTGGATAGAGACCACAACTTCGTGAGGGAGAAGGGAGCTTGCTAGTCATTACTCATGTCTCTGTATCTGGCATCTGGCTCCTACGAGGTGCATACTCAACATTTGCTGAATGAATGCTTGAAAATTTGCATATCCTTCTGGAGAGTGCAAGGCGAATTTGGGTGGGTATGTGTGAAGTCACACATTTCCTTGAAGCTTCGAGGGGAAAATATTAAAGAATTTAATTACTATGTAACCTAAGTTATATGTTAAAACAAACGTATTGTGAACAAGAATACTAAATTCACAAGAACTTTAAAGGACACTTAAAAGAAATTTTGAGTGTGTGGCAAGTCCCCTGGGCTGCTTCTTCTGGTCCCACAGAGGCAAGAGGTCATTCCCTTCTGGTTGCTGGTTCAGCTGCCTCAGTGGAAGATTTAGAAGTTCTGCCTTCCATTAATGGCACTTTTCATTTTCCTTGTGCATATAGTGACCATCAGGACGCTCTCTCTGCACCCCCAGAGACCACCCCTGATGCTGTGCCCATTCAGTATTTGAAGCTTTCTTCTGTTACCTTTCACCATCAAATTCAAACCTGGAGTCCATTCTTACTCCCCCAAAACATAACACCCACTTTAGTAGATAATTGCTAATCTAGGATAACCTAACATCTTTTTTTTTTTTAAAGCCATATTTATTTTAGAGAGAGCGAGCTGGGGGAGGGGCCGAGGGAGAGGGAGAGAAGCTCAAGCAGACTCCAGGCTCCATGCCAACCTGAGGCAAAAGCAAGAGTCAGAGGCTTTTTTTTTTTTAAGATTTTATTTATTTATTTGACAGAGAGAGATATCAGAAGTAGGCAGAGAGGCAGGCAGAGAGAGAAGGGGAAGCAGGCTCCCTGCTGAGCAGAGAGCCCAATGAGGGGCTCGATCCCAGGACCCTGAGATCATGACCTGAGCCGAAAGCAGAGGCTTTAACCCACTGAGCCACCCAGGCGCCATTAAGATAACCTAACATCTTAATCCCTTTCCTACTCAGAGAATCTTCTCACTATGTGAGTCTTGGTGGAAGGCAGAACTCTGCCCATCACCACATGATTTTGACTGTCGTTTCAGTGACCAACCCGTATTTAGTTTCTTGATGCCGGTTCTCCTGTCTGTCAATTCTTCCAGTTACCTTGTAGTCTTCCAGTAAAATTATTTCCTGATTAAGTTAACTAGATTTCTGTTGCTCCTTTTTTTTTTTTTTTTAAGATTTTATTTATTTGACAGAGAGAAACACAGCAAGAGAAGGAACACAAGCAGAGGGAATGGTAGTAGGAGAAGCAGGCTTCCTGCCGAGCAGAGAGCCCGATGTGGGGCTCGATCCCAGAACCCTGGGATCATGACCTGGGCCAAAGGCAGACACTTAATGACTGAGCCACCCAAGCACCCCAGATTTCTGTTGCTTCTATGTAATAACCCTGACACACACACACACACACACACACACACACAGCATTTTTTTTTTTAACTAACATTCACTGAGCATTTACTATGGGGTGAGCAGTAGGCTAAGATTTTCCAAGCATGACTTGTTTAATTCTCATAACAACCTAATAGAAAATATAGTATCTGGATTCTGCACATGAAAAAAAACCAAACACAAACAGGCTAAATGCTTCGCCCAGGGTCACACTTGTAGTGCTAGAGGTAGGATTTAAACCTAAGGAATCTGATTCCTGAGGATGCCATGCTTATCATGGTAATAAACCGTCTTACTCTCCTGAATTACATTCTGTCTTCAACTCCTATGTCTTCTTTTTGCAAGCTCAGTTCTCACTTCCTTCATGAAGTCTTGCCATCTACTCCAACATACCCTTTTCAAATCCCATAACCCTTACTGTTGATGCCAAGCAATTCAACACTTGTCAATATACTGTGTTATTACTTCGATTCAATATATTGTCCTATAATGTGTTGTACTATTATTTTTTTAAAAGTAGTGTTTTTTTTTTTTATTTTTTTTAATATTTTATTTATTTACTTGACAGAGAGAGAGAGATCACAAGTAGGCAGAGAGGCAGGCAGAGAGAGAGGGGGAAGCAGGCTCCCTGCTGAGCAGAGAGCCCGATGCTAGGCTCAATCCCAGGACCCCAGGATCATGACCTGAGCCAAAGGCAGATAGATGCTTAGGCAACTGAATTTTTGGCTTTTGTGAGTAATGCTGCTATGAACATGGGGGTACGCATATCTGTTTGAGTCCATTCTTTCAATGCTTTTTGGGTATCTACCCAAAAGTAGAGTTGCTGGATCATACAGTGATTCCACTTTTAATTTTTGGAGGACCTATCATACTGGTCTCCATAGCAGCTGCAGCATTTTATATTTCCATCAACAGTGCACAGGGGTTCTGATTTCTCCACATCCTGGACAACACTTGTTATTTTCCATTTTTTTGTTTTCGTTCTTTTTTTTTTAAAGTAGCCATCGTCATGGGTACGAGGTAGAGTTTTCAACATATTTAAAAAAAAAATCTGTAATATAGTAATGTGTATTTGCTGTTCATTAACATATTAATTTTTAAAACTCTGAGAAATTCTAATGATTATCATAGTTTCAAAGTAACAATGTGCCCAAGCAATATTTCAGGATACCCACAAAATTTCCATATAATATGAAGATACCTATGGTTTCGAATGGTGACAAAGCACAGTTAATACATGTCAATTACTACTGTGGTTTGTTGCCTATATTCACAATGGCAGAAAACACCCATTTCCAGCTAAAGGTTACTGAAAATTAAATGCAATATTTTCCCCCATACAAGTTTACAGACCCCCAAATATTACCTTCGAACACCTTGGCAGGGGGCATGGATCTCAGGTTAAGAATTACTGATCTAGTTTCTTTCTCATTTGAGGGGGGCATTTTTTCTATCCAGCAGCAACAATGAGATAGAAATTGCTATTTCATTTCCATGAATTAAGACAAGCAGATTAGAATTTAAAGGTGGTGTTTACTTCCAACATCCATGTGTAACGGGACATTTTTCCCCCAGGTGAATTGGTGAAAGACTGGTCTTTTAAATTGTTATCTGACCCTCTCTCTCTGCCCGCCTCTCTGCCTACTTGTGATCTCTCTCTCTGTGTCAAATAAATAAATACAATCTTTAAAAAAAATAAAAAAAAGAAATAAAAAAATAAGACGTTATCTGACTAATATTTAGACTTAGAAAATAGTTTCAGATTTCAAACTATTTTTAGAAATGCTCTTATCATTTATCATTTAAATCACATGTTTTAGAAAACATCTCAACAGCATATGTTACCACATCTGTTCTTACCTGTTCAGTTTCTGAAGAAAAGACTTGCCCCAGCCTGAAAGCAAAAGAAACAGAAGTAACAACCCAAAGAAAAAAACCACAATGAACTCAACCTTCCTTATATTTCCTACATCCTCTCTAGACCTTTGCTTACCATCTAAAGCAATTTGCTTAATCGCTCCCTCTCTGGGGGAGAGAAAGCATAAGAGACACCTAATCTCAGGAAATTGAGGGTTGCTGGAGGGGAGGGGGGTGGGGGATGGGGTGCCTGGGGGATGGACATTGGGGAGGGTATGTGCTATGGTGAGTGCTATGAATTGTGTAAGACTGATGAATCACAGACCTGTACCCTTGAAACAAATAATACATTATATGTTAACCAAAAAATTTTTCTAAATTTAAAGCCTAAAAAAAAATTAAGCTATTTGCTTAATCTTGCTAGTAGTTTTAAGTTTGCTCTTAAAACTTGCATGACTTGGATGTCTACTGTTGGATGTATTTAGATCGGTGACATTAGTCATCTGTGTGACACAGGCTCTGTCGCACTTGGTTATTGGATGCCTGTTTTTCAAGTCCATAATGGGCTGGTTGATAAAACCAACTTTCCGTTTCTTTGAATCTGAGAGAAGCTACAGAAACTTTCGAGTTATCATCTGTCTGCCAATAGGACGCTCACCTAGTCATTTGCCAAATAACTAGACTGGTATTTGTTCCTGGAAGGGAATCACCTCCATTTCTGATATGTCTCTGCACTTGGCGTGTCTAGCTCTTACCTCAGGCAAAGGGCCAAGTCTCTGAAGAAGTTTCACCTGTGTCAAGGCCAAGGGGCTGTTCTTTTCATCTAAACAGATGGACTGTTCCCTAAAAAGATTTTAAACTCACTAGCAGAGAGAAACGTTGGAATAATTTGGCATAATTTTTATTTTGTTTTCTTGGCTTCGGGGAATGATATGAAAAAAAAAAAAAAACCACCCTTTAGACTTCCAAGTTTCTGTGTGTGCTCTCTGACATACAAATCATATTTGGTTCATCAATCCTATTTATATGACGCGACATGTTCTATTTTTACGCTAAATATTTGACAATCTCAAATGCGTTTTAAGATGAATAAATGCACACATTTCACGAGGCGGGGAAGCAACCACACGGGTTTGCCAGCACCACATGGGGTGCTGTACTTAAGAAACCTGCTGTTCTTAAAACATGTCTGACAGGAGTGCTCAGCCCTGTGGCGTGTATCCAACTCTGGTTTTTAAGGTCCCGAATTACCATTTTACTTGATCTCCCAGACAATTGTTTTCTTTCCTTTTTTTCCTTGGCGCCAGAAGAGGCTAAAAATGATGGGGAAAAATGTGGCCCCGGATTCCTCTGTATTCTGTCAGAGCATCAACATTCTAGGCAGGGCGATGCAAATGTCCCTTTCAATCCAGGTCGCTACTGTGTATTTCCCGAGTGGAGAATTATGGTAATAAAAGCAGTCAGTGGGTTACAAGTAAACCTCAGGACGTTAATTGCAACAGGTTGTGAAGCCCCCTGGGGAGCTTGGTGAGGGGTCTCTGTGGCACTTTAACCCTTGGACCTTTGAATTCCTGTTTCTGATGAGAGAGTGCTGCTGAGCAAAGAGGAAATAACATCCCCCTCCCCTAGCAGTTCGTGCACCCTCCCCTCTCCCCATGTTTAGGAGGGGATGGGAGCTTGGCCCAAACTCCACTGATACAGAATGATTTGAAAAGAAGGAAAGTTCCCCTCTTCCACCCTTCTCCACCCACCCCAACTCCTCATCCACGGATGCCTGCCCTTCTAGTAATAGCCTCTCCCTTGGCTCTCTTTGAAATGCCTCATACCCCTGAGAGGCAGCCTGGGACATGTGACCAGTTCAAGAGACTGACATCACTGATTCCTTTAGGCCCTTTGGGACAGCATGGTGAGGAACCAAGGAGCGATGGGCCCTTGACGCTCTTGAGGTCAACGGTCATTTTGACCCTTTACTCATACATTGTCACTCAGCCAACAAATATCGAGTGAGTTTCTGCTGGGATATGGCGGTATGGGGTGACTAAGAACATACGGTCCCTCCTCAAAAATGACTTTACATCCTCCTTGGGGGAGAAACGAACAAATTATAGGACAAGATAAGCTCATGTAGTGGCAAACTATGCTCTGAAAGGATAAAGTGAGATCTTTATCCCTGGCAGGGTTGGGAACCCAAAATTTAGGCTTTTAGCTCTGTCCTGCTGGCTGCCTGGCTAGGGCACGCTGGGTCAAGGCTTTGCTCCTGTGGTTCCCTGTTCTGGAATGTCCTTTGCCCACCTGTCCGCATACATGATGCACAATTAAGTTGTCTCTGCCTGTATAAGGGCTGAGGATCATGAGTATCCGTCTCGTGGCTTAACTCCTGAGCGTCACAGGTGGGACTGGCTTCCCCGGGCCTTGCAGTCACACAGACTCCGACACTAAGTGGGGCTCAATGCTCAGCTTAATGCTCTGCTATTACCATCTTGAAATTCTTAATAATTTGGAACAAGGGCCCCCACATCTTCATACCTGGGCTTCATACCTATTATGTGGCTGGTTCGGATCCCAGGTCACAGTCACAGGAATTTTAACAGTTAAGAAACTTAGAGCATCAGCAGCTGCTTGGAAAGAACCCCAAGAACATTTAAAAAATGAGTAGAGACGGGAGATTCAGATCTACACAGACTTCTTTGAATCTGAATTCTGTGGGGATTCTGTCATCAGGACATGCTAAGTGAGTATGATGTCATTTTGCAGTGGCTGGTGGGCATTCTTCAGGCTGTTTGGGCTGAGGACGAAGGTTCTGAAGGCCCACAGCACGAAACCATCTTGGGGCCACACTGGGACAAGGCTTAAATGCAGCTCTGCGCAGCCCACTTCTCTATCCTTGGTCATGCTAACGGGTAAAGATAGCTTCTGTTTCATCATTCACTGGCAACTGATGTTGCTTTAAAGAGTGCTAATGATTCTGAATCCAACCACCCATTTAAAGGAACCCCAGAGGCCAGAGGGATACTGAACCACACCCCAGGAATGCCGTCAGCAAAATCCAGACTGGAAAATTCTTGGGATATACAGTTGTTCCCTTCATGAAATAAACTGCAAGACTCGAGGGGAGGGAAAAATGAAATAAGATGAAACCAGAGAGGGAGACAGACCATAAGAGACTCTTAATTTCAGGAAACAAACTGAGGGTTGCTGGAGGGGAGGAGGGTGGGAGGGATGGGTGGCTGGGGGATGGACATTGGGGAGGGTACGTGCAATGGTGAGCGCTGTGAATTCTGTAAGACTGATGATTCACAGACCTGTATCCCTGAAACAAATAATACATTATATGTTAATAAAAAAAATTGCAAGACTTGATAGAGAGAGAGAGAGGGAGACAGGGAGGGAGAGAAAGGGGGTATTTATAGATTTCAAAAAAAAGACTTACAGGACACCTTGACCAATCACAATATATGGATCTCGTTTGGATGCCAATTTAAAAGAAAAACTGTAAATATACCATTGGGAAACAATATGAAATTTGAATATTGACTATTTGGTCTTTAGGATTTATTGTTTGTTATTTTAGCTGTGGCCATTGTGTTATGGCTATTTTTAAAAAATCCTTGTCTTTTAGAGTTATACCCAGAGGTATTTACAGATGAGACGATATGATGTCTGGAGTACAGAATTGCCCATGGCTTAATGGTTTTGGGGACTGGGTAACTGGGGCATGAGGGCTTGTTACACTACATTGTTTACTTTTGTATGTAGTCAAAATTCTTCATAATAAAAACTAATAAAAAGAACTCTTTTTATTTTTATTTATTTTTTTATTTATTTTATAAATATAAATTTATAAATTTAAAATTTATTTTATTTTATTTATTGGTTAAAGTAGTATTGATAGGTGATAACCTGAAGTATAAAATAAAAGTCTAGGAATCAATAGTAACGCAAATAATTATATTTATGTTGAACAAATACATAAATAAATGGGGAAGAAGAGACCAATGCAGAAGAACGCCAATAACTAATGTAGATACTCTACCCTCGAGGAGAGGAACTCCCCACTCCTCTAGTGTGACCTGGGCCTAGTGACTTCCTTCCTGAGAGTGCTGTGGAAGGTGGGGAGAAAAAGATTGACTTTGCAGTGGAGAAAACTGACAACCAACCTCAAGCAACCTCAGGTGATCAAGGTTCACATCAGTAGTAGGAAGACATATTGATAGCATTGCCCTTCATAGGATGTGGCGAGAATGGCTCCTGGCCTCTGTGGTCCTCCTCTCGAAGACACGTTAACCCAGTCTAATCAGGCAAAACCAAACTGAAGCTCATGCCACAAAATACCTCACCGGTATTCCTCAAGACTCTCAAGGCCATTACAAACAAGGGAAGTCTGAGAAAGTCTCACAGCCCAGAGGAACCTAAGGAGACATGACAAACAAATGTACTGTCGTATCCTGGTTGGGATCCTGGAACAGAAAATGGATATTAGGTAAAAGCGAAGACAATGTAAATAAATGTATAGACTTCAGTTAATAATGATGTATTAGTATTGATTCTTTTTTTTTTTTTTTTAAGGTTTTCTTTATTTATTTGCGAGAGAGAGCAAGAGATAGCATGAGAGGGGAGAAGGGCAGAGGGAGAAGCAGATTCCCCGTGGAGCTGGGAGCCTGATGTGGGACTTGATCCTGGGACTCAGGGATCATGACCTGAGCCAAAGGCAGTCGCTTAACCAACTGAGCCACCCAGGCGCCCAGTATTGATTCTTTAATTGTAAAAAATGTACCATACCACTGTAAGATGTTAATGACAGGGGAAACTGGGTATACAGAAACTCTTTGTACTCTCTTCACAAGATCCTATAAATCTGAAGCTGGCCTAAAATAGAAAGTGTATTTTTGGAGTGAGCTGGTTATTGGGTAGAGTATGGTAGTATGAGGGACTGAGCCTCACACGATTTTTCATTTCTTCTTTTGTCATTAGCAAGCCTGCATTCCTTAGCTAAAGACTGTGTTAAGTATGTTTGTGAGAGAAGGAATTGAAAGTGACTGAAAGTTGACATTTTGAATAAAAAAAAAAGATATTTGGTAGACATTTCCTCTCATCTTCTGGTTCCTCTTCAGGAAGAAGAAGCAGGTTGGTGCTCACTTTAGACTTACCACGGGTTTCCACCCTCAGGGTTGCAGATACATGGGTAGGGAGGGGAGAGGAGGGGGAAACTCTGATTAACACAATAATGTTTTCTAAGAATTCAAGTGGGTTGGGCCTTATCCCTCTCTGGTCTCAGCAGAAGTTTCTTTCATTTACGTCTTTGTCATTGCTTGGAGAACTCTCTTGAAAGACTTGGGGTGGGGGTGGGGTGGGTGGAAATACGGTGAGGTTAGGGGATAAAGATACATCATGCGGAGAAAATACTTTTCTTTACTTTCTTTATTTTAAAGAAAAAAATACTTTACTCCCTCTCCATTTTACTTACTCAAAATGGAGAGGGAGCAATACTATAAGAAGACTGGATTCATAGGCTCTTCACACACACGGGTCCATTTGCTCTACTGCCAGCTTCATGCTCAGGCATTTAGGATGGTAGCTCGTTCATTCTGCACTTGGTAAAGTTTATTTCACAGGATACTCCGTGCCAGCAGTGTGTGACTCTTAAACACTTAAATGATCTTCTTCTTACTTCCAGTGGCTGCTGAGAAGACACAGCTCAATTCACGGAGTCTTCCTGTCCCTCAGCAAGAATGCCCAATGGGACTTGGAAAACAACCTTATTGTTGAGGATCCCCGCCAGCTAGAGGGCCGCGGTCCCCTGGGTGCAACTGTTCCTTCAGGGACAAGGTTTATTAAGCATCTACAAAGGCAATTCTCTCTCTCTCTCTCTCTCTCTCTCTCTTTTTTCTAAGAAAGGAAATGTCGGAGTCCTTGGACCAATTTTTCAGTGTCTTTGGGAGCTCTAAGAGTTTGTTTTTCCTAAACATATTCTTTGGAGAAGCCTGGAGAGGAAAGAAAAGTGGTCCAAGTGCACACAGATGGTAAACCCACAGTTCCCATCAACAGCAGCAAGAAATCATCTTGACTCAAGCAGGCCACCTCTGAGATAGGAAATGAAGCCTCGTGAGAATGAGGAATGGAAGTCCTTGAGTCAGAATGATAGGCTGCTCTCAAGAGACCCACAAAATAGCCCTGAGTCCTGTCTTTCCCCAAGAGGTGCATTTAAAAAATGGCAGCAAAATAGATATTAGGCCGGACAATCAATCAAGTCATTGGATACGTTGTTCGGATTTTTCTGCAGTTTTCCTCACTGGACCTTAAAGTCATGACTGGACACTGTTTGGAAAGAATTATAAGAGAATATAAAATAATATAATATAAGTGAATACTCATCTTCTCTTGAGATAGGGAAATTCTTTCTAAATATGTAATTAGAATAGAACATAAGGAAAAGATCAGTGAATTTGACACAATAAAAACTAAAAATGTCTATATTTTTTCAAAAACACTGTAAATAACATTAAAAGGCAAATAGCAACCTTGAATAATGGTTCCAACATACCTTGTAGACATGAGATTTAAAATCTTAATATATATTCTCCCGCTACCATTCCCTCTGCTTGTGTTCCCTCTCGCTGTGTTTCTCTCTGTCAAATAAATAAAATCTTTAAAAAAAAAAAAAAAATCTTAATATATAAATAAAATAAAGGAAAAGGCCCTAATAGGAAAAAAAATATGTAAATAAATGAATTGGCTATTTATAAAAGAAAAATTCAAATAGCCAATAATATATGAAAAAAAATTGTCTATAAAACTAGTAAACAAAGTGGGGCACCTGGGCGGCTCACTTGGTTAAGCATCCAACTCTTGATTTCAGCTCAGGTCATAATCTTGGGATTATGAGATTGAGCCCCGGTCGGGCTCAGGTAGTGGGTGTGGAGCCTGCCTGAGCTTCTCCCTCTTCCTCTGCCCCTCTCCTCCCTTGAATAAATAAATAAATAAATAAATAAATAAACAAACAAACAAACAAATAAATAAATAAATAAATAGTTTAAAAAAAAACAACAAACCAACAGCTGGAGCTGGTAAACAAGTAAATGCACATTAAAACAACCATGAGGAACATTTCCACCAAATAAGCCACAAAGAAAAAAATTACTAACATTGGTAAGCATTCATTAAAAAAAAATAGTACTTTCATATATGCAGAATATAACTTGGTATGTTCCTGAAATTTGGCAATATAGATCAAAAGCCTTAAAAGAAAGTTTTCTGTTTGGCCTAGGAATGATCATAAAGAAATAATTGAACACGTTTACAAATGTATATATTTGAAGATGTTCAATTCAGAATTATTGATGCTCACAAAGCAGCTCCTGAGTTGGAATGATAGCCATCGACTGGGAATAGGTTCAGTAAATCACACTGTGGGATGAACAAGTAGTTAAGAGCATGCACGCTGGGCATCTGGATGGCTCAGACGGTCAAGCATCTGCCTTTGGCTCAGGTCATGATCCCAGAGTCCTGGGATCGAGTTTTCCTCCTGCTGATCGAGGAGCCTGCTTCTCCCTCTCCCTCTGCCTCTCCTCCGCCCCTGCTCCCCACCCCCCACCCACATCTCATGCTCTCTGTCTCTCAAATAAATGAATAAAATCTTTAAAAAAAAAAAAAAGCATGCACGCAGACACTGCCTGGGTTCACATCCTGGCTCTTAGTACTGGGTGGCTTCTCTGTGCCTCAGTTTCCTTACTTGTAAACTGAGGATAATTTTATAACATCTGCCTCACGAAGTCACCATGAGAATTAAATGCGTTGCTCTGTGTAAAGTGCCTGTTTTTGTCCATGTGCTAGCTGCTGGGGCTACAACATGGCTATTAAGCATGTTGTAGAAGATGTAAAAATATGGGGAAATGGACATGATATAGGAAGTGAAAAAAAAAATCGGATGGCAGAAGAGTATCCATAATCCCGATAACAACTCTGTAAATACGTAATCTACATAGGCAAAAGGAAACACATGTATGTCAAGGCAACAGACCAAATGTTAACAGTGCTTATGTCTGGGGGACCTTTATTTCTTCTTAATAGTTGCCATATTTTACAAATTTCTACTATAACAGTATTTTTGCTCATAATCAGAAAATTTAAAAAAATACAAATCCATTTTTCAGCAAGCATATTTAGATGTCAGCCTGTGGCCCACCGCCTTGTTTGACAGGGGCAGGTGGGGGGGAGGAACATCCTTCCTGCTCCTTTGTTAGAGTCTTGAATTTCACCCCACCTTGGAGTTGATAGCCACCCCCCCCTTCCTTTGCCTGGCCCAAGGCTGAGCTCCATTTTGGTCCTGGAGGAGCAGAAGAAGCTGGCAGGATCGTGGGGCCCATGAGTCCGTGTGAGAAGCAAGTGTAGCTCCAGACTGGGATGAGAAGCAAGTGTAGCTCCAGAAGCAAGGGGCCCACTGCTGGATTCTTCGTGCTAAGCAGTGGAAATCTGAGAGGGCCGTATGGGCCTTCTGCTCAAGCAGGTCCTGCTGTTAAATTGGAGTTTCGAGTGTTGAGAATCTTCATTTCCCTTTTGCCTTGATGAATAGCAAGATGTAGGAGGCAGGTGGCAATCATCCCCACCTCTAGATTTGGCAATCAGGGCAAGGTCTTTAAATGACTTGGCATCCTGTGCTTGCTTTATTGTGCAGAATTGCCAATCTATGACTCTGTTCACACCTCCCAGGGGAGAATGGGAGGGTGAGAGAGGCCCGAGATCCCAATTGGTTAAGGGAGTCCCCAGTACTGAGATGGGCAAATAAAACAGGTTTTTCCCTTTCTCCTTGGCAGAAAGCAAGAGAGAATTTGGGCGAGTCTAGCTGAGTCACAGATGGGCTGGTTTCAGTCTTTCCTCAGGCTTCTGGGTGTTTTTGTCTCTCGTTTCTGGAGCCCGGCGTCCTGTGGGTGTTTCACAAACCTTGCTGACTAGTGAACAGATAACGAAGTGGGGGGATGAATACAGGAATGAATAGGTCGATGACCGGTGGGCTGGAGGCCGACCTGCCTGAACTCCTTGATCTTCCTCCTCCTTTAAACTTCCTGGAAGTAAGGGGTGCAGCCCCACTCACAATTCCGATGCTCTCGTCACAGTTTCTCCTGCTCTCAGCACCGGAGCTGAGGCAACAGCAGGCTAAGCTAAACCAGAGACCGCCGAACGCTGGTTATTGGGTCCCAATAAGGCAGGTTATTAATGGCTTCATAGAAATCTAGGTTGACAAATGGCGGGAGCTGTCTGTCATTGGATAGCAGGGGAATCTGGCGGTTAAGACTAGGAAAACCAGTTCTTTGAGATCTTTGTGACAGGTCAAGAGTTTATTTGCAGGTGAGAAGGCAGAAGCAACGCCATTAGAAACTGGGCTTCAGGCCATTAATTCACTGTCAGGGAAAGGGTGGTTCCAGAAGGACTCAGGGTCCAACCTGAATGCTACTGAATGGGAGTCCCATTCTCTCCATGGGGACAGGCCCGCGGCTGAGGAGATCTTTGGATTCTCCCACCGGGATCTAGGTCATTACTATCTCCCCAAACTTTGAATGTTCCCGCTCCACTGGTTCCTTCTTCCTCTGAGTACCAACATGCCCCAGGCTCTCTTACCTTTCAAAAGAAAATCTAGGGGTGCCTGGGTGGCTCAGTCATTAAGCGCCTTCGGCTCAGGTCATGATCCTAGGATCCTGGGATCGAGCCCCACATCGGGCTCCTTGCTCGGCAGGAGCTTCTCCCTGCTTCTCCCGCTGCCATTCCCTCTGCTTGTGTTCTCTCTCTCGCGGTGTTTCTGTCAAATAAATAAAATCTTTAAAAAAAAAAAAAAAAGAAAAGAAAATCCTAAATTGCCCTCACCTTGAACTACCAGCACTTGTTTCCTCTTTTATTGCCAAATTTCTCAAAAGAGACATCTATACTCAGTGTTCCTCCACTTCCTGTTAACTAGCTCATTCCTTGTTTTTTTAGAATATAACTTTCTCTGATGCTTCTTAACTGAAATTGCTACCCAAGATCACCGTGCCTCCTCAGTCCCCCAAATCAGCCATCTGCTCAGTTCTTCTCTCTTTTTCTTCTTCCTCTTCCTCCTCCTTTCCTTCTCCTTCTCCTCTTCCTCCTCCTTTTTTCTGAGAGTGAATGCAAAAGCGGGGGAGGGGGAGGAGGGAGGAGGGGCAGAAGGAGAGTGAGAGAGAGAATCCTAAGCCCGCTCCATGCCCAGCACGGAGCCCAACACAGGGCTCCATCTCACAACCCTGAACTTACAACGTGAGCCAAAATCAAGAGCTGGACACTTCACCAACTGAGCCACCAGGCTCCCCATCTCTGCTCAGTTCTTACCCTTCTTGACTTTTTGGTAGCATTTGACACTGATGACCACTGCTACCACTTACAACTGTTTCCTTTTTTTACGGCAGGGGCATCTTGGTGTCTCGATTGCCCCTCCATGTCCTCTAGCTGCCTTTCTCTCCTTGCAGAGCGCAGACTATACGGCACGGTGGTCTCAAGTCCGTACTTTGCGGTGCATGGAACAAGTCGCATTGTAAGCGCACAAAAAATGTAGCCAACGAGCAAAGAGCCTCCTTCCTCATGCCCTTGCCTCCTCAGAACTCTTATCCATCCCAGGGGTTTCCTCGTGGGCAGCACCCCGAATGCTCCTCTATCTCAGCACTTCCCCCATCTGGGGAACCGGAATCTATTATTGTAGGAAGGGCTTGTTTCCTCTACAGATCTGAAAACCACACGAGAGAAAGGCCCTGTCTTACTTTTCCAGCCCCAGTGAGTAGCACTGTGTGGCATTCCAGGGATTCTCCTGTTTTTGTTTGCTTGCTTCTAGAAGAACCTCAGTGTAACCAAATGTGTGTTTTTAGGAGGCCCTTGCTTTCAAGGCTACAGATTTATGTTTCTAAGTGCCTGCTGGACACTTTCACATAATGTCTCAGTTTAAAACCAAATGTATGGTTCAGAATCGTCATTCTCCCAGAAAGACTCAAAATCACAACATGATCACTGTCTTCTCTCCATCGTCCCTGACACAGAGATCCCCCAATTCTGGGGTATCACACTCCCCCATTTTTGCATCCAACCCACCTTTTTTATTCCCAGAACCCCTGCTGGCCAAGGCCCTCCCACCCAGACTGATAAGGTGGCCTCTTAACTGGACTCCTTGCCTCCTGACTCGCCCCACTCTGATCCATCAGAGCACACTGGGGCCAAGTCTATCCTAAAGCTGCATTTTGGATCTGCAACTTCCGTATCCTCAATTAACCACCAACAGAGTTCAGGTGGCAACAGAGTCAGGGTGGACCTTTGGCCTCCCTTCCCATCTTCCTGTTCCATTCCTTCCTACACAAAAACTGGGTGACTTCCGTTTCCTAAAGACAGTAGGCATTCCCGCCTTTGTGCCTTTCCCTTGGAGTATCCCTTTCCTAACTTTCTCCCTAACAAGTTCCTAGCCATCACCCAGGTAAGTGCCACCTGCCCCGGGCTGCCTTCTCCCTGTTTACCGTAGCAAGAAGTAACACTTCTCTTGTCTGATCTCAAGCATTTAATGTGTACCTCCCAACATGAATGAGAGTAGATAGATCATTTCTGTCTCCTCCTTTGAGGGAAGGGACAGTATCCCCAGTGCTTTGCACATTTTAGGGGATATTCATTTGCATGATTGAAAGAATCACCTTACCAAAGCTTTGTATTCAGGAGATCTGTGATCTCCACAGTGACCATCACCAGCTCATTTCCACTCAAGTTAAGTCTGTGATAGTTGGTCCAATGGAAAAAAGATCCCATTAGAGTTAGGCTCTGGGGAAGTGTATACAGTCTAAAAAATGAGTCAAATTAATGAATGAGCCATTTCTCAAACATGGGAGCTCTTGAGAGCCAATGAAAGGAAGGGTACGGGCATTTCATGAGAACAGTGGATGAGGTGAGACCCATTTGAAATTTTTTGGAGATCGAGGCTTGAAACTTAGAGCATGGCTCCGATTCACTACCATCTAGTACTTGGGCCTGTAGCTGGATCAGCCTTGGGAACATAATTAGGAGTTACTCCCCTCTTTCTTGTTCGTACCTTGTTTCTTTTCTCTTTTTTATTCTCTCATTCTATCCCATAACCCATTTCTGTAGCATCTTAGTTCCAACACTTGGCATTTCTCAGGAACTAAGGGATAAGGCAGAAAACAAAAGAAACTGTAGATATTTTGACAGCTGGAGGCGCTGTTCTTGACCCTCTAAAACCTGACCCCATCCAGCCCAAAAGCAAGTCCTCTCCTCCAGGGTGCAGTGGAGGCATTTCACTAGGAGTCCCCGGGAGACTGAGGATAGCTGCAGGGATCTTCAGGAGACAGGAAGACAGGAATTAGCCTGTATTTAGTGGAGTTTTATAGGTAGTGATTAAACACTTGTTAAAAGCAATTATTAAATGATTACATACCTGTGAGTGACCCCTTCCAAGAGCGGGATCTGAAGAGCATTAACATCGCGCCATCCAGGATCCTGCTGGAAATCTAGAACCTGAGGCCCCTATTCCAGGCCTATGGCACCAGAAATCTGCATTTTAGCGCGATCCTGTCCTGATTTGGGTCCGCATCAAAGCTGAAGAAGCGCTGCCATAGAAATTTTATATTGGTCCCTTAAAAACAGGTTTCCAAGAACCAGTGTTTATAAAAGCTGTCAGCAAACAGCCACACAGCAAAGACTTACTTGTCAGCAGAGACTTACTTGCCTTCTTCTGAAAGGGTCAAAACAGTGGGAGATGGCACTGTGGAGGATGTCCTTATCAAACCGTCCCTTCCTCCCAGGGTTTGCATGGCTGCCTCCCTTCCTGGCTCAAATCAAGGGGCTGTTGTGATTTAAGAGGCTGCTGGCGTGGCTGTGGAGGCGAAGAAGGGGAGACGTGGAGGGGTGTGCGGAGATGCTGGGAGATCCGTCTCCCCACAACTATTCCCATACTCTGTGGACTGACCCCGCCACTCCCACCGTGAGTGGTCAGAGCGAGAAGCCTCGGAAGGCTGGATGTTTCCTAAAGAACTGCCAGCCCGGCTAGTTTAAGAGAAAGGCAGCCTCACACCTGGAAATGATCCAAATATCCACCAGCAAATGAATGGTATAGCAAGCAAATTGGGGTATGGCCCTGCGATGGGCTACTACCCAGCAGTACAAAGGAATGAATTATTGATAAATGCATGAACAGGGATAAATCTCAAAATAATTGTTCTGCAAGCAGCCAGACGAGAGAGAGAGAGAGAGATACTTGTATGATTGCATTTATATAAAACTCTAAACGATGTGTGACAGGAGATCGGTGGGTCTATGGCGACAGGAGATCAGTGGGTCTTGAGAATGAGGGACAAGCAAGCAAGGGCAGGAGAGAGGGATTACAAAGTGGGTATGAGGAAAGTTTTGGGGGGGGATAGACATGTTTTCTCTCTTGATTCTGGTGATGGTTTCCTGAATGTATGCCCCTGTAAAAGTCTATCCAATTGTATACTTTAGAAGGTGCAGCTTTATCCTATGTCAATTATACCTCAGTACAACTGGGAAAGAGAGAGAGAGGAAGGCTGCTAGCAAGAGCCAGGGAACAGCAATGAAAAGAATAATGGAGAGAAGCCTGGAGCCTGGGCGAGGCAGAAACCCGAGGTAAGACGCATCCTGGCACCCGCGGGCCTCCAAGCTGTAGGAAGGCGGCCTGCCTTGGTGGACCCCACCCTGGGCATGGCACACTAGACAGGAATTCAGCTGGGGGAGCCATCCAGGCCCTAGTTCATCTCCGGCCCAAAAGATTCTTTCCAGAACCAGTGGCAGGCTGGCTTTCTGTGATGGAGGGAACCTGGACTCCCAAACTGGCCCTGAAATAGACCTTGCTTATCAGAGAGACAAAAGATGATGGGGGCCTGTCACTTCTGGGCCATCCCCGGCTCTCTGTGTTCTAAGCCAGAGTCAGATGGCTTCTGGCTGAAGAGTGAGACATTGCTCACCAGGACGGTGGCCCCATGGTACTGGGCACTAGGTGTGGTGGAGGGGAGGTTCGGAGGGTAACCTGGGGTTGGGGACCTTCTTGAACTTGGCCTGTGCTTACCGCCTTAGGCAAGGCTGCGTCCTATCACTTTCATCCCAGAGGTCCTCCTAGTGTTAAATGGCTTGACAGTGACCATGTTTAACATTGGTGACTGCCACTTACTATGTGACTGCTAATCATATGACATTGTGGGTCAAGGGCAGTCCCGACAGGGCCCCTTCCAGTTGGGTTTAACCACGCCCATAAGCTAACGTTCTTTTTAGCGTCAGCTCTCTCGGCTCATCTGTAATAGAAATTTCCTCTTGAGCTAGAAGCTTGTGGGGAAGCTGCATTTCTTTTCAGTGGCTCCCAGGTGATCTTTCTTCCATAGAGTGGGGGATGAGAAGCAGGGCCATGCCCTTTTGGGCAACACTGGCTAGAGATGTGCTGTCATGGCCATTCACACAGCCCACCTGAAGACAGACTCCAACTCTGGTTCCGTGGTTTTAAAGTTAAGGTACAATTTACATGGGGTAAAATTCACCCTGTGTGTATAGCTCAGTGAGTTTTGATAGATGTGCAAATTTGTGCAACCACTACCATAATGAAGATAGAGAAGAGCTCCACCTTTTCCAGAATTCCCCCATGCCCCTCAGTCGTCCACCCATCTGCCCACCCTTCATCCCTATCTACCACTGATGTGTTTTCTGTCCCGATGGTTTTTCCTTAGCAAAAATATCACATAAATATCATATAAATGGAGGTGCACGAGATGTAGGATTTGGGGTCTGCCTCCTTTCATTCAGCAGAAAGTTTCTGAGGCTCACACACGTTGTCGCATGGATCGGCACCTTATTCCTTTTCACTGTACAGATGTAGCACGGCTTGTTATCCATTCCCAGTAGAAGGACGTTAGGGTTGTTTCCAGCTTTGGGGGATTTTGAATAAAGCAGCCAGAAATGTTTGCACATAGGTTGTTGTGTGGATGTAGATATTTATGTCAGTGAGGAATGGGATTATTGGGTCAGATGGTAAGTAGATATATATATGGTTTATAAGAAACCACCAAATTGTCTTCCGTAGTCATCGAACCCTTCTATACTCCCACCAGCAGCATGTGAGAGTTCCAGGTCCTTCATAGCTTCACCATGACTTGATATTGTTAGTTTGTTTTTTAAGCCATTCTTTTTCTTTTTTTTTAGATCTTATTTATTTATTTATTTGAGAGAGAGAATGAGAGAGCGGAGGCAGGGGGTGGAGGAGCAGAGGGAGAGGGACAAGCCGACACTGAGCTGAGCATGGTGCCCTGTGCAGGGCTCAATCTCATGACCTGAGCTGAAACCAGGAGTTGGGTGCTTAACCGACTGAGTCACCTAAGCGCCCCTCGTTTTTTAAGCCATTCTAATAAGTGCGTGGTGGTACCTCACTGTGGTTTTAATTTGCATTTCTCTAATAACAGGTGATACTGAGCATGTTTTCGTGGGCTTGCTCACCATCCATCTAGCTTTTCAGGTGCCCTCAAATGTTTTGCTCTCGCTTCATTTTTAGTAGCTGAAGTTGAAGCTTCTCCACATGCCAGGGCTGTTCCACCTGCACTGGCCTCCACAGGCTGCTTCAGAAACTGAGACTAAAACAGTGCACCCCGAGAAACTGGGGGGGGGAGGGGAAGAGCGGGTAACAAAGATCACTGTAGGGGTGCCTGGATAGCTCTGTCGCTTGAGCATCTGCCCTCGGCTTAGGTCATGATCCCAGGGTCCCAGGATCGAGATCGAGTCCTGCATTGGGCTCCTTGCTCAGCGAGGAGCCTGCTTTCCCCTTGTATGTGACTGCTATGTGCACTCTCTCTCTCTCTCTCTCAAATAAATAAATAAAATCTTAAAAAAAAAACACAACAAACCAAAGATCAGCATGACGCCACCAGAAGAAAGGGTGTTATTAAGTGCGATGGAGAAAGGCAGAGTGAGTGTTCTCTTAAATGGACTTATAAAAACTAGAAGGACGGGAAGGGACAAGGAAGCCGTGGCTCCCTTGCAAGAGGGGAAAGGCACACTATGTCCAGCATGGGGAGATGAGAACCATTCTGCTCTTTTAGTCTCTGTGCTGCGGCAGTGGGCACCACGTTCTGCTCTTCTAGAAGACCACTCAGTGACATCCTGTTTCCCTTAGCCTCTCCGGAGAAGTAGGCCAGTGATGCTAGGCAGTGGCTCGGGGTTACAAATACAGATGTGCAACTGCGAACATGTGGCTAGAGAGCCACTCTGCACCTCCTTGTATTCAGCTTCTTGTCCAGGTCCCCACAGAATCTTCCCAAGAGGCTCTTCCCCTCTACGCTCCAGGTGCCGGTGTCACGTCGTGGCTGGAGTGGAGGCCGTCTCACCACCGCTGCGCATTTCCCTCAGCTTCCAAGGGTCAGGAAATGTTCTCTGGGCTCCTTGTTCCTGGGGCTGGGCATGTGAGTGCTGCCAGCTTGGTCATTTCCCTGCTGTGCTGCCAGGCCCTGCCGGTCTTCCTGGGGGCCCAAGGAGCGCTCACGGGAGGACAAGGGACAACTCAGACCCACCCGTGAGGCTGACCCTCAGACCTTCGTGTGGATGGAACTCACAGTAGGGAAGCAGGCTGGGGCCTGGAGCAGAAGCCCTCCACACACACACACACACACACACACACACACACACACACACACCCCTTCCAAAAGATCACTTCCAAGAGGAAGTGAGTCTGGGGTACAGTCATTTCAGCAAGAGGGCCAAACATAGCATTCAGGAGAAACACCTTCGGCAGACATCCAGTGGAAATGTGGCAACGTGGAGTCTCGCTCGTGGCCATCAGGGGTCCAGCTGCAAATAGTCACCATGCTCCCCAACCTACAGGGAAGGGCTGTGAAGTCGTTCTTTCTTGTCTCCCCCACCCCCACCTGACAGGTCTGCTGGTGACCGTGATGGAGAGGCAGCCAGAAGCAGCCAGAGGCTGACTCTCCAGGTAGAAAACAGGAGATGGTTTCATTACTTTGCTCTCCTCAAGAGCTCTTTAGAAAACAATCATCCATTTAAGCAACCAGCCTTCAGGCCAGTGCCAGGAGGCCTCAGGAGGGGTGGCTCCTTTGTTTTCCTCAGAGGGTTGTCTGGGTGAAGCACTTAGGGCCAGAAATTGCTCTCACTCTCACAACCCCCTTTTGAAGGCTTATAGATGTTCTTTTACAGGCTTGGAGATGTTCTAATTTCAAATGCTTTTTTTTGCTCAGTGAGTCCCTCTGCCTGCCATCCTTTCCGTGAACTCCTGTGAGAGAAGCCATATTCCTTCCCTTTCTGGCTTGAACGTCATTAGAGGGCAAAGGCGGTTTTGTTCTCGGGGCTAGAGGACAGCTACCCACACTCCCTCGAAGTGTGTGGGTGGTTTGACTCGGGGCACCCGGTGTGACTAAGCGAGTACATCAGAACCCAGGGCATAACAGGGTGGTTCCTGTTTCACTGGCAAAAGATCTCTACCGGAAGAGGCGTGGCCCTGAGGCTTGCTCCCCAAAGGGCGATCACTTCACACCCCAGTCTTTCTTCAAACCTGCAGAGCTTTGAGCCCTCCCTGTTCTCGAAGTCCAAGCCGACTCACTTGGGCAGCGAATTGCTGGAGAATTTATACTAATCTACCAAGGGCTTTAAATCTCAGCTATTAACTTTTGCATGTTGTTTCGGCACTGCTACAGCAGAAGTTTTGTTCATTGATTTCCATAAGTATTTATTAGGATATATTTGTTCCCATTATAAATCATTTGGATTTATGAGTTGGTGTAGTCCATTCTCAATCATACCCCGCAGAGCCCAAGAATCCTGAAGAAATAATTATTATATATGTTCAACTCTTAGATGCCCTTGAATAGTGCTCTCACTGTGTATATAAAATGTGAGCCCAGGGAGATTTGGTATCTGCCTCGTTTTCTCCTTGAACTATGCATAGGTGGGAGGCTGGGTGTTTTTCCTTTCTGTTCCCAGAGAACTCTTATTTTCTGGTACAGAGGGGAAGGTAGAGCTACATATTCAATTAGGAGAAGAAACACCAGGAAAACATAAGGAACTTAGTGTGAAGAGGGAAGGGGGGATTTTAAGGATTGTTAAAGAAAGCTGTCTCAACACAAGGTAATACATGCCCATGGAAGAAAAGGATAAGCTTTAGAAAAGCAAATTGTAGAAAATAAAGAAGTCACCAGAAAGCCACCCCTTTGGAGATAATCACTGTGAACATCTTGACGTATGCTCTTCCTGAGTGTTGAAATGTGGGTGCGTGCATTTGCATATGCACTTGTGTGTTTACATGACTTTGTTTTTTAATTTTTTTTAGAGAGATTTTATTTATTTATTTGACAGAGAGAGATCACAAGGAGGCAGAGAGGCAGGCAGAGAGAGAGTGGGAAGCAGGCTCCCTGCTGAGCAGAGAGCCCGATGCGGGGCTTGATCCCAGGACCCTGAGGTCATGACCTGAGCCGAAGGCAGAGGCTTAATCCTCTGAGCCACCCAGGTGCCCCTATTTTTAATTTTTTAAAAAAGATTTTATTTATTTAACAGAGAAACACAGCGAGGGAGGGAACACAAGTAGAGGGAATGGTAGCGGGAGAAGCAGGCTTCCTGCAGAGCAGGTGCCCAATGCGCGGCTCGATCCCAGGACCCTGGGATCATGACCTGAGCCGAAGGCAGGTGCTTAATGACCAAGCCACCCAGGCGCCCCTACATGACTTTATTTTTACCAAAAAAGGTATACCTTGCATGCTTTACCACTTGTTTTTTTAAAAAAAATTATATTTATTTTAATTCCAGTTAGTTAACATACAGTGTAGTATCAGTTTCAGGTGAACAACATAGTGATTCAACACTTCCATACATCATAACAAGCGCCTCCTTAATCCCCATCACCTGTTTCCCCCCAACCCCTTCCACTCTGGTAACCATCAGTGTGTTCTCTATAGTGAAGTCTTGTTTCTTGGTTTCTCTCTCTCTCTCTTTTTCCCCCCTTTGCTTATTTGTTTTGTTTCTTAAATTCCACACACAAGTGAAATCATATGGGATTTGCCTTTGTAACTTGCTTTTTTTTTAAATTGGGTTATATTATAACCATCTTTTAATTTCACTACGTACTAAAACAGCATCATATGGATGTATGACAATTAGCACCAGCTAATTCCTTCTCAGGTAAGTCTTTTGCCTCAAATGAGTTGGTCAACTAACAAGTGCTAACTGATTCTGGCACCGAAGTCCAGGAAAGATCTTTATGGATTAAGGAGAAGTAAATATAAGGTCACAGGCTGGGGAGAAAATAACTA
>CM053604.1:109459676-109496106 GCA_028646535.1 Procyon lotor | reverse complement strand
ATCTTTACCATCTGCAGTATGGGTGATGGCCTCGTTATGCAAAACTTCGTGGCTTTGCCAAAAACAGCTCTATTTTCTTCTCTGATTTTCTCCATTCAGGCTTGCAACTTGCGAAGGAAGAATCTTAAGGGATATGTCAGTCAGCTGTTGCTGCGCTCATGCTAGGTAAAAAACAATCCTAAATCTCTCCATAGCTTATAATCAGCAACATTCATCGTCATGCCCCTGGGTCTCGAAGTCAGCCGAGGTCTGGCTGAGCTAGGCTGGATTCCAGGTTTCTGACCTTGTTGAGGTCTGCTTCACATTATGGGGCTCATGATCTCAGATCACAGAAATGCAAGAAGGCAAGCCAGATTATGCGATAGGGCCCTTAAAGGACTTGCTCACACCTGGCATACTATCTCTTCCCCCCATATGTCATTGGTCGGAGCAAGTGATACATCACTTAGCCCCACATCACTAAGGCAGGGAAATAATCTCTGCCTATCTGAGTGGCAGGAACTGCCAAGTCACAAGGGCATGGATATAATTTATGTAATTCAGAGAAAACAGAAGGAACTGAGAACAATGATCTAATCTATTATAAGGGGTTGCTGTTTTCCACAAGAGAGAAACTAACCATGAGATACATAAGTAAGTGACCTCTTCCTGTGCAGTGGGGCTGTTGCTGACCTTTGGGTACTGGAACATGCAATTGACACCTGTGCCCAGCACTCCTGTGTGGTTAGAGCTGAAATCCTCATAACCATAGATTTTGAGGGCTTTTGTTCCTGGCTTCCAATAAGCTTTGAGCCCGCTGCTTCACGAACAGGGAAGGAAACACATCATCCTTCTTTTTAGTGTCCTTTTTAGTGTCCTTGCCTGCTCATTCTCTTCCTCCTGCTTCTCCTCAGGCTTCTCCAGACCATTGTGTTTATGGCTGCCCTCCTCTTGACTCAGTGATGCTCCCCTCCGCTCTCACACACCCCAGCCCTGCTACGTTGCTGTCAATACATGCCTGTGTTTCTGAATCCCGGTGATGAAGGAACGTCTCGAGAACCCGCCTGGGTTGTTTGGAAGCAGATCCTTTCTTTGGAAATGGAGGTCCGGCTCTGCTCTGAAAATGCTTATATGAGCCTGCCTTGGAAAGAACCTCAAAGCCTCATAGAATGTGAGTGCTGGGACTTTAGCAGGCAGCTAGCCAACCCTGCTGTGTTAGAGATAAAGCAAATGAGGCCCAGAGAGTCCACTTACTTATTTATTCTTTTTTTCTTTTTTTAATTTTTATTCTGTTCTGTTCTGTTCTGTTACGATGTACCATACAGTACATCACTAGTTTTTGATGCAGTGTTCCATGATTCATCATTTTTTTTTTTCCATGATTCATTGTTTGCGTATAACACCCAGTGCTCTATGCAACCCGTGCCCTCCCTAACAGCCACCAGCAGGCACACCCATACCCCCTCCCCCCTCCCCTCTAAAACCCTCAGTTTGTTTCCCGTAGTCTCTCATGGTTCGTCTCCCCCTCCGATTTCCCCCCCTTCACTTTTCCCTCCCTTCCCATATGGTCCTTATGTTCCTCATATGAGTGAAACCATATGATAATTGACTCTCTCGGCTTGACTTATTTCACTCGGCATAATCTCCTCCAGTCCCATCCCTGTTGATGTAACAGTTGGG
This sequence comes from Procyon lotor, assembly GCA_028646535.1. Classification (NCBI taxonomy): domain Eukaryota; kingdom Metazoa; phylum Chordata; class Mammalia; order Carnivora; family Procyonidae; genus Procyon; species Procyon lotor. The sequence continues at coordinate 109,494,447 of CM053604.1, read as the reverse complement.
TATTCATCCTTTCTGATGGCTGAGTAATATTCCATTGTATATATGGACCATGTCTTCTCTATCCATTTGTCTGTTGAAGGGCACCTTGGCTCTTTCCACAGTTTGGCTATTGTGGACATTGCTGCTATGAACATTGGGGTACATATGGTCCTACTTTTCCCTGTATCTGTGTCTTTGGGGTAAATACCTGATAGTGCAATTGCTGGGTCATAGGTGGCTCTATTTTTAATTTTTTGAGGACCCTCCCCACTGCAGAGAGTCCATTTAGTCAAAGAACTAAGACCGGCGTCTTGGACTTCTTATTCTCAATTCAGGGGACCCAGAGTATCTCACCATTTGCATCCTTCCCTGAGGGAGTTAATTGTATTCTTATTAAAATTATCATGAACATGTGTGGCAGGTACTAGATGAATTTCTATAGGTACAAGGATTTGAGGGCCCTGGACTCTCTCTGTTGATACACTCATTGAGAGCTCCCCAAACTAGCAAAATTAGACTATTTGGTCTAAGAGGAGGAGGTCTCAGCTAAAATACAAAGATAACTATACAGAGATAATCCTTAGCTTCTGATCTTCTAAGGCCCCGAGGACCAGAGTTGCATTTCAGAGACAGCCCTCCCCACCAACCCCAGCACCTCCAGAGCAACCTCAGAGAAAACTAAGGGGATGGAAGGACCTTAAAGTAACTGAAAGTTTATCCCAAACACATGGGAGATTGCTAAACTGACTGGTTGTGTGTACGTGACTCTATTTCCTTTTTCCACTACCAGAATTGAAATTCAGAACTGATCCTATCATGGAAAAATAGAGTAAATTACTGTTTTTCCAGACCTGAGTTTGTGGCTGTGCATTTTGAACCTGCCGTCTGTTGGCAGGATAGTAGTACCAACTGCTAGTATTGGCAATGAAAGGAGGAGTAACCCTCTTAGCTAATATGTGTGGAAAAAGATCTGCAACGCTTTAAACACGGACTACTTTCATTATGCTTATGTGCCCTTGAACTTTTCCCCAATAAACACACACTCTTTTTGTAATAAGAAAAATGATATTTTATCTAGAAAACAATCCCCTCCTACCCTCCATTACTCATTCCTACCTGACACAGGTCCTCTCCGTTTTCACATATTTGCGGCACAAGCCACGTACCTGGCATTGGGCTTGCTTCACCTTACAACTTTCTTTTTCTTTTTTTTTTCTTTTTTTTTTTTTAAAGATTTTATTTATTTGACAGAGAGAAACACAGCGAGAGAGGGAACACAAGCAGAGGGAATGGTAGCGGGAGAAGCAGGCTTCCTGCCGAGCAAGGAGCCCGATGCGGGGCTCGATCCCAGGACCTTGGGATCATGACCTGAGCCAAGGGCAGACGCTTAACGACTGAGCCACCCAGGCGCCCCACATCTTTCTTTTGCAAATTTGCTGCCAACCTCCCCCACCCCACCGCTGAAACCTTTGTGCCTGTATATTTTCTAGTCACCGGTGGAGAGGATTTAGTTGGCCAAGACATCAGCTGAATCTGAGAAGTCAAATTAAATAGAAAAACCAATAAAAGAAAAGGCATTGAGACCACTAATCTACATTTATCATTCTGAAGTGGGCTTCGGAACAGATACTGTGTATTGACTAATGTTGTCTGCCCTACTTAAAAATTACTTGATGGGACTTAGAACTAAGTTATCAAGATATCATTTGATCAAAACCGAAACAGCAGTGGAAGGAAATTGAGTTCCTTTCAACAGGCGTGGGGAAGCCCCAGCTGAGTAAGACCAGGGCAGTCAGGTGGGAAACACTCACGAGGGTCTAGTCTGCCCTGTGCAGTGGGGACATGGAAGGGCATTTAGCCCTGCAAGAGGCAAGGGGAGACTTCTGGGAGGACTCGCTGGTGGAGATGGGTCTCGAACAAGGTCCTCAAAGATAAGTTGAATTAGCCAAGGAAAGAAATGTTCCTAGAAGGGGTAAAGGAACCTGGGTGAGGCAGAGTCATACAACCAAGTTCTACTCTCAGTTCTAGGCTTCCTGGCAAACAAGGCAAAAAGGGGAAATGTGCTACTTATTTGTACTACTTGAGAAAAGGGAAATACCATTCCAGCAGCTAAAAATGGAACTCTAGATTAGTGATTTTCAAGTGTTAACCTGTGTAAAAATCCCCTTGCACACACACACAGTTCTGGACCTCAGCTCCAGATATCTGACTTGATAGTTCTGGGGTGCAACCCAGGACTCTGAAACAAATAAGCTCACACCAATGGAGGTTCCTTTTTCCATCCACTTAAAAAAATACCACTATCAAAGGAATTTTTTTTAAATCAGCTTTTCATTCATTTGTTCATTCAAAAAACTATTTTTTAAAACATTTTATTTATTTATAAATAAAGAGAGAGAGATCACAAGTAGGCAGAGAGGCAGGCAGAGAGAGAGGGGGGAAAGGAGGCTCCCCGCTGAGCAGAGAGCCCGATGCGGGGCTCGATCCCAGGACCCTGAGATCATGGGATCTCATGGGAGATCATGACCTGAGCCAAAGGCAGAGGCTTTAACCCTCTGAGTCACCCAGGCCACCCCCCCTTTTTTTAATATTTCATTCAAAAAACTATTAAGTGCTGTCCTCAATGTTGGGGGTTGACAGGAGAAGGAGACAGAGTGGCGCTCTGCCCTCAGGGAGGCTCTGGGCCATTCAGAGGAGGGCCACAGGGTCTTGGGGCCAGCCAACCTCTTCTCCTCACGTGCTCCCCACGGGGCCCTCCAGACCAGAGACCTGTACCTTGTCCCACATGCTCATTCCCACTTCTGCCCCTAACCACAATCTTTCTCAGTTTCATTTTTGGTGATGAGACAATCCGCCTGGGCCCTGGAGACTATCATGGTGGAGGTGCCCACTGAGGCCCTGGATGTAAGCTCCTAGGATTCTCCAAATGATACAGCAGTTTCTTTGAGTGACCAGTTGAAGAGTGTGTCACCAGAGTATGTCGGCAGCCTGGATTCAGGGACTGAGACCACTGAGGGTCCTGACAAGTGCAGAGGGGCTGGTCAATCAGATGGACCTAGACGGGTCCAGGCTCCCAGCTTCAAAGACAGTGTGCTATAGATTGAATATGTGTGCCCCCAAATTCAGATCTTGGGGTCCTAACCCCAATATGAAGTATTTGGAGATGGGGACTTTGGGAGATGTTAGGGATTGATGAGGTCTTTAGGGTGAGCAACCTAAAGTTTGTTTCCTAGAGTTAAGAGTCTATGGTTTGCCTCCCTCTTTGTTTTTATCTTATTTTATATTTCCTTTCCTTCCCCTATGCTCATCTGTTTGGTTTCTTTCTTTCTTTCTTTCTTTCTTTCTTTCTTTCTTTCTTTCTTTCTTTCTTTCTTTCTTTCTTTCTTTCTTTCTTTCGTAAGATTTTATTTATTTATTTGAGAGAGAGGGAGATGGACAGAGTGAGAGAACATGAGCTGGGGTGAGGGGCAGAGGGAGAAGAAAAGGCAGGCTCTCCACTGAGCAGGGAGCCCGTTGCAGGACTCGATCCCAGGACCCTAGGATCATGACCTGAGCCAAAAGCAGATGCTTAACCAACTGAGCCACCCAAGCACCCTCATCTGTTTTGTTTCTTAAATTCTACATATGAATGAAATCATATGGTAATTGTCTTTCTCTGACTGACTTATTTCACTTAGCATAATACACTCTAGTTCCATCCATGTCGTTGCAAATGGCAAGATTTCATTCTTTTTGATGGCTGAGTAATATTCCATTATATCTATGTACCACATTTTCTTTATCCATTCATCTGTCGAAGGACATCTGGGCTCTTTCCATGGTTTGGCTATTGTGGACACTGCTGCTATGAACATTGGGGTGCATGTGCCCCTTCAAATCACTGTGTTTGTATCCTTTGGATAAATACTTAGTAGTGTAATGGCTGGGTCATAGGGAAGTTCTATTTTTAACTTTTTAAGTAACCTCCACATTGCTTTCCAGAGTGGCTGTACCAGCTCACATTCCCACCAACAGTGTAGGAGGGTTCCCCTTTCTCTGCATCCTCACCAACATCTGTCATTTCCTGACTTGTTAATTTTAGCCATTCTGACAGGTGTGAGGTGGTATCTCACTGTGGTTTTGATTCGTATTTCCCGATGCCAAGGGATGTTGAGCATGTCTCTTGGCCATTTGGATGTCTTCATTAGAGAAATGTCTGTTCATGTCTTCTACCCATTTCTTGATGGATTTTTTAAAAAAGATTTTATTTATTTTTTGACAGAGAGGAGAGAGATTCATAAGTGGCAGAGAGGCAGGCAGAAGGAGAGGGGGAAGCAGGCTCCTTGTGAGCAGAGAACCGGATTCGGGGCTCGATCCCAGGACCTTGAGATCATGACCTGAGCCCAAGGCAAAGGCTTAACCCACTGAGCCACCCAGGCATCCCGAATTTTTTGTTTTTGAGTTTGATAAGTTCTTAATAGATTTTGGATACTAGCCCTTTATCTGATATGTCATTTGTGAATATCTTCTCCCATTCCGTAAGTTGCCTTTTAGCTTTGTTGATTATTCCCTTTGCTGTGCAAAAGCTTTTTATCCTGATGAAGTCCCAATAGTTAATTTTTGCTTTTGTTTTTCTTGCCTTTGGAGATGTGTCTAGCAAAAAGTTGCTGTGGCTGAGGTCACAGAGGTTGCTGCCTATGCTCCCATGAAGGATTTTGATGGATTTCTGTCTCACATTTAGGTCTTTCATCCATTTTGAGTTTATTTTTGTATATGGTGTAAAAAAGTTGTCCACTTTCATTCTTCTGCATGTGGCTGTCCAGTTTTCCCAACATCATTTGTTGAAGAGACTGCATTTTTTCTGTTGAATACTCTTTCCTGCTTTGTGGAAGATTATTTGGCCATAGAGTTGGGCTCTTTATTCTGTTCCATTGATCTATGTGTCTGTTGTTGTGGCAGTACCACACTGTTTTGATGATCACACTTCGTAACATAGCCTGGAGTCTGGAATTGTGATGCCTCCAGCTTTGGCTTTCTTTTTCAACATTCCTTTGGCTATCTGGAGTCTTTTCTGATTCCATATTTCCTTATGATTTTCTTAAAAACATTTTCTTTTCTCTAGCTTACATTTGTGTAAGAAGGTGGTCTATAATACATATACAAAATTGACATTAATCGACTGTTGGTGTTATCCACAAGGCTTCCGGTCAACAGTATGCCGTTAGTAGTTAAGTTCTGGGGGAGTCAAAAGTTACACATGGATTTTTGATTGTGTGGGAGGTTGGTGCCCCTAAGCCCCGTGTCATTCAGAGGTCAAGTGTGAAAGTCTATGTTATTTTTTTTTTAAGATTTTATTTATTTATTTGACAGAGACAGAGAGACACAAGTAGGCAGAGAAGCAGGCAGAGAGAGAAGAGGAAGCAGGCTCCCTGCTGAGCAGAGAGCCCGATGAGGGGCTCGATCCCAGGACCCTGGGATTATGACCTGAGCCAAAGGCAGAGACCTCAACCCACTGAGCCACCCAGGTGCCCCAAGTCTCTGTTATTTTGTATGGCAGCCCAAGCTAACCAAGACACACAGTGGGATTGCTGTCAGCCCTTCTCCCGGCTATAGTCTCTCTGCACACTGTGGGCGTCAGTTTAATCCTTCGGCCCCAGCCCTGCCCTGCCCATTTATCTGCATGGGCACTCCTTTCAGAGCCTGAGACCTTAGCCTGCTTCCTACACCCTCTCAATCAGCTTCAGAGTGATTACACACCCACGTTCTCTTACTGTTACCATGTCTGACAACCTTCTTACTGAGTAAGCAGTGCAGACCATTAGCTGCCACCATCCAGCATTTAGACAGAGAAAGAAGTCCCAGAAAGTGTGTGCATGTGTCTCGGTTCTGTGTGAGTATGCAAAATGTGGGTGTGTGTTGAGAAACAATATATAAATGGACAAAGGCCAGACCATAAATGTAATAATAATACTGTAACCCATGGTTCCTAGGAAGCCAGCCTGCTACCAATCAAACATACAAGTCAGACCCTATCTCTAGTAACTGGCCCAGGAAGTCAAACAATAATCCCTGTCACAATGGCCCCTACTTTTATTCCCTCTTCCAAGTTGGGAGAAGCCAAATATGCATCCCTTGCCAGTCACTAGAACCAATACTTAGAACTTGCTTCTGCTTCCTCATGCCAACAGCTTCTGCTATTGAGGCATATGTGAAACCTTCTTTTTTTCCCACTATCCAGTTTTCCCACTCCTGTGTCTGCCTTTGCATCTCGGCCACAGTGCAAGTGATGGTGGCTGACTCCATTGTTCTAGCAAGCTCGGAATCAATGGTCTTTGCTTGTTCTCGTTTGGATGATCTTCATGTATTTCTGCAGCGTGCAGGAGCATGTAGAAGCATGTGTGTATGAACACGTAAGTGTGTGAGGGGGCTGTGTGTGTGTCTGTGTGTGGGGGGAACTGCAATAGTGTGGGGTAAGGAGAATGACAGAGTGGGCGGCTGCACTCCCTGTGAGATCTCATCACTTATGGGTTTGTTCCCTTCGCCCCTCCTCTTGCAGGGCTGATGGGGAGGGAGGGTTTGGTAGGGAGGAAGCAGGAAGGAAAGGAGGAGGATTTGGAAGCGTCACTTCTGTGATAGACAGTTGATGATAAAAGCCAAACTTTTTTATGAAATAATAGAGTCCTTAGAACTTATATCCAGTCCCTCTACCGCACACCCCGCCCCCCCCACACATCTTGAGCACAACAAGGCCTCTGAGCATTTCCCAGCCCACTGTACTTCATGACCTTCCTTTCTCCTTTCATTGTTGAAAGTCAATGGCACGGGCGCCTGGGTGGCTCAGTGGGTTAAACCCTCTGCCTTCCGCTCAGGTCGTGATCTCAGGGTCCAGGGATCAAGCCCCGCATCAGGCTCTCTGCTCAGCTCTCTGCTCAGCAGGGAGCCCGCTTCCCCATCTCTCTCTGCCTGCCTCTCTGCCTACTTGTGACCTCTCTCTCTGTCAAATAAATGAATAAAAAAAAAAAAAAAAGAAAGTCAATGGCAGATGCCAGGACAAGGTCCCCCCCTGCCTCTGTGCCTGCCATTCCCTCCGGAGTCTCCCCGGTGTCTCACGGTTGTGACGGGGGCCCTGACTTCCCGTTAGTTACAAGCATTTCTGGATTTAATCTGAGGCCAGGCAGCCATTTGCCAAAATTAATGGTTGGTAAAATTAGAACAAACAGAGGTAAACAGCCTTTGCCTAGCACGCAGTCTCCCTGTGATTTTAATGGCAGCCAAGAGATCACTGAGGTGCTACAATTTTCTGATCAATGATGGTAATTTTCCTCCCCTTAAGATACGCTTAATCACACTAAGGTCTTAGAGAGCAGAGGGGTCAAAAGAAAATTGCACGTTTGCGCAGGCTTTCTGTAGGACCTCCGTATATTTTGCATATCACGCTACCTGCTAGAGGGTTGTGCCGCCCAGGAGCCGCGCCCGACGCACTCTGAGAGATGGTGCGGAACTTTCCGACTCTGCCGCAGAAAACAGTCTGGGGTCCAGCCACAGATAACCGGGTTCCGCAAAGCCCCCTGGGGAGCCGCCCTTTTTAAAATGGAAGAAACCAGGGCTGACCCCCCGCCCTGGCCAAATGAGCTCCTGGAGCCTGGCATCCGACACAAATCCTAATAGGGTACAAATGGCCAGAATGGCCAAATTTTGGGACCTCCCATGGCTGGGCGTCCTCTCCCGCACTGGGGGTCGCAGCAGGGGGGGACGTGCGTGCGAGGAAGATGGGGGGGTTCTGCCAGCCAGACTCAGCGCCAGCTTGGTGCGAGGCAGTGGTCTGCGCACTTGCCGGGCGGGCAGAGTTCTCTTCTCGTTGTTTTCCAATCCATCCGCCAGTGTTGAACTTGTCTATTTCCTCCCGCAGTGCGCTCTGCATTGTCACCTAAGCTGCATAGCATATTGTATCAGTTGACTTAAGCCAGTTTAAAACAGTGAAATGGATACTGTAGATCCAGGAATAAACCAAACATTTCATGAATCACCAACCCATTTCTTGTGAATATGAATGGAGATAAACAGGGACTGATGTCACTGAATAAGCAATAACCCACTAACCCCAAAACGGATGGCTGTGTCAGGGGCTGAGGAATTGCCTCCAGTGTTCGCACCAAGCAGAGCACCAGAGATGAACTGACTGGGAGGGGGCAGCTCATGGTACCTGCAGGCAGAGGCTTAGATAGGTGTCTGATCTCTCTCTCTCTCTCTCTCTCTCTCTGTCTTTCTTGGCACTACCACAAACATGATCATGAAATTTCCTTCTGTGCTGCTGAGCCCTAAACCTAAACCAGAGGAAGAACTTCAATTAGAACAGGAAAACCTAACACACTCTAGTCTTCCCGGCTTGCCGGTCTAAACATTGCATTGTTTCCCCTGAGCAGAATTGCCACCCCCAATCTAAGCCAATTCAGTCCTATTTTGTTTGCTAATGACCTCTGAGAAGTTTATTGTTATGTAAGAAGGAAGAAAAGTGAGATGCAGATTTTCCTCCCCTGAGAACACATTCTGCTTCAGAAATGGGCCCTTTAAAAGATCATTGCTTTACCATAGAGCCAGCAATAGAGCCCTGTGGTGTTTTCCCAAAGGAGTTGAACACTTACATCTGCACAAATGCTTGCATCCAGATGTTTCTGGAAGCTTTATTTATAATTGCCCCAACTTGGAAGCAACCAAGATGTCCTCCAGTAGGTGAAGGAATTACTAAGTGGTACATTCAGAAAATGGACTGTTACTTAGTGCCAAAAAGAAATGAGCTCTCATGTGACGAAAAGACATGGAGGAAACTTAAATGCACATTACTAAGTGAAGGAAACCAATCTGAAAGACTACATTACAAGCCGCATGATTCCAACTATACGCCATTTGGGAGAAAAGGCAAAACTCTGGAGGCAGGAAAAAGATCAGTGGGTGTCTGGAGTTCGGGTGGAAGGCAGGATGAATGGGTGAAGCAAGGAGGATATTTAGGGCAGAGAAACCATTCTGGAGGATACTATCATGGTGGATTTGTGTCATTTGTGTCATTACATTTGCCAAACCCACAGAATGTGCGACACATGAGAGAACCCTAATGTCAACTATGAATTCTGGGTGATTACGAAGTATCAGCGTGCATTCCTCCATTGTAACAATTTGTACCACTTTTGGAGGATGTCCATAATGGGAGGCTGTGCATGGGGGGCGGGGGTAGGGAATGTACGGGACATCTCTGCACCTTCCTCTGAATTATGCTGGGAACCTAAAACTGCTCTAAATACACAAAGGCTTTATAAAGAAAAAAATTAAAATTAAAATAATAGAGATCATTTCTCCCAGGGAAGCAGAGCACATTCGGCCACATGTATGGCATTGTCCTTCACCTCTCAGTCAGGGAGGTGGCATTCAGAGCCCAGGGATGGTGATGTGCCTGGCTGGAGAGAAGTGTCCCAGCCAATTTCGGATGGCACAGGTGCCCCTGCTCTCTAGGCCTGAGCTGTCCAACACAGCAGCTGCTAGCCACATGGAGTTCTTTTAATTTAAATTAATAAAAATGAAACTACAAATTCATTTTGCACTGGTCTGAGCTGAAGGGACTTACAGCCTACGTGGCTAATGGCTACTGTATGGGGCAGATTTGGGACCTTCCCATCATCTCAGAAAGTTCTACTGGATGGCACTGCTCTAGACTCTGGGCTGCCCCAGAGGCTCACCTAGGTGATGTAAAATCACCAATGGAGAATGCTTGTGGTCCAGGATCCTCAGTCCCGGATCCCATAGGGCAGCTGAGGTCTGGACCCCGTTTCTAAGAGCCAGTTTCAAAAGATGGGGGCCGGCGGCCGGGCCGGGACTGAAAAGGGCTGGTGAGACCTTGCAGGGCAACTTCTCTTTTGCAATCCTCGCTGGTCTGACAGGCTCCTGCAGAATTACATCACTTCCTAAAAAACAGGCAAACACCTCTCCTTCAAGTTAGCACCGACCCAAACAAGCAGGAAACAGGAAATGTTCAGGTTTCAGGGAGGCTGAAGCCCAGCGCAGCATCATGACGGGGCGGCGGGCGGACACGAAGGCTACCGGGGCTGCTCTCGCCTTTGCCCTGGCGATCGCGCTCCTTCCCGCCGGCCAGGCTCAGGGTAAGCTACCTCCCCGCTTTCCACCCCCCGGGAGGAGGAGAGCCAGGCTGGGTCAGTGCCCGAGGCTACAGAACTCTGCCGGGGAGGGGAACACCCGAAAACCTAGTCGTTTCTGCGAAAGGAGAGGAAATTAGAATTGTAGTTTGGGGGGCGTGGGTGTGGAGGGGGGGGCGGGGAGGGCTTGACTGGCTTCCCCCCCCCCCCCCCCCCCCCCCCCCCCCCCCCCCCCCCCCCCCCCCCCCCCCCCCCCCCCCCCCCCCCCCCCCCCCCCCGCAGCCGGCCAATCCCGCTCCAGCTCCCTCTCTCCATCTAACTTTCCTGCAATTTTTGTCTTCTACCAAGTGCGGGGGCCCTGTAATTTCCCTGTTTGGATGGGCATAGTAAGGAAACCATAAACTTTTTTGGCAGTTCGTGTAAAAGAACGTTTCCATCAGAAATCGTGAATTTCCTTTTAATAATGTGGGCTAGGAAATCTGCTAATAGCAAAATCTCCCGGAAAAACTGGGGTATGGAAACGTACTACTGGAAAGTATATTAAAGAAAACCAGTCAGTTAGAAAAAAAAAAGTAAACAGGAAATTATCGGAGGAGTTATCAGGCATCCATTCTAACTTTTCAAGAGAAGGCTTTCATCCGTTTTTCTTTGATCTTGTTACTTTGGGGGATATTTTCTTTGCATGGATTGTTACTAATGAACCTTTATTTTAGAAAGTAATGTGATTGTAGCAAATCAAAGGTATTGGAAAGACAAAATATTAAATCTCGTTATTTTGAGCTAAGAGCAGCAATTGATTTATACCCTTGACAGTTGTTAACAATGAGCACAATCACCCTTGATTGCCTCATATAGTTTTGTTGACTTGCCCTTGGGTAAATAAACTCATTGCCCATGGTTTCTGTCAACAGATACTACCTGTTTCTAGCAGTGCAGGTCAGTATTTCAAGCAAAAGGAAAGTTCTCACGCCAGGGTTCTTCGAATAGGATGGGGGTTGGGGGGCGGGCACCAGGCAGTGGGCACCAGGCACCAGACCTAGCCTGTGGCAATTTCCTGGAGCTTCACAATCAGCACCCAAATACACAGAGCCACCAATTTCTCCGGCCCTGGGTGCTCTCCATGGGGTCTGGCCAGGCATCTGGGCTGGAAAATGAAAAGTGAAAGGCAAACCATTCCCGCTGGAAAGATGTCCGGTTGAAATGGGACGTGGTGTTTCAGATGACCCTGGGGGGACAATGTGCGGTGTCTTAGGCACAGTGTGGGGGCTGGGAGCGAGTGTAAAGATGAGGAAGCTCCAGCTGCATGGGTGACACAGGGGAAGACGCTGAGGCAGGGCCAGGTCAGGTGTCTAAGCCCCGCGGCTGCTCAGCTCTTCTGACTAGGACTCCTGGCGTCCCCCCTCTTCCCCAGTGGGGATCCCTCTGGGCCAGGCCCCTTTCCCTCAGCCATTTGGCTTCCATGCCTTGTGAGTCTCAACGGTACCACAGGTGTCTCAAACACGCCCTGAGAGTAATGTTTAAGGCTGCCCGAGTATTTTCTTGAGCTTCTGAGCATCTTCTTGACATTTCTGAGTTGTAGCGTATGCCATCCGGGGGATGCAAAGGGGTCAGCTCAGTACAAGTTTTCTTTCTAATGCTGGACTCTGATTAGTGACTCTTCCACATAAAGACCTTTGGTTGCTCCTCATTTATGCCACTTCAACCCTTGCTTCACCCTCCTTCCTATGGTGTCTCCTCCCGTGTGCCTGCCCTTGGCCCAGTCATACCAAACAAAGCATGTGCTCTGGGTCTCTGTGGCTCTTGCCAAAAGTGATGACAGGTTCTCTTTTTTCTACTTACCAAACTCCTGCATAACCCTGAAGAACCAGACTGGAAGTTGCCTCCTCCTTGATGTCTCCTCTGACTGCGCCTTGCCTGGTGGCTTTATCTGTGTCACACCCACATAAAACTCAACTTCCGTACACACAGCTGATCCCGTTGAATCCTAAGTGTGCGTGTGTGTCTGTATCTCCCACCAGGCTGTGAGAGTGGCCAGGTAAAATGCTGGGTAGCTCATCTCTGACTTCCCAAAACCTTGTTGCGATCCACGTAAAGAACTCTAATTGTCGACAACTGCCACAGTCATTCTGGAATGGATTGGAGGCTGAGCACTAAAAGCTGATGAGCTCCTGAAAACAGGTAGTGCGAGAATGTCAGGGAAGCCAGAGGGGAAAACTTGCATTTCAGCCGAGTGCAGGGTTTACCCAGATAATCCAACACGCTTACTGGGCCCTGTCTGGATTTCCAGCGTCAGAAAATGCAAAAATGCCCACTCACAGAAAGCTATACAATCAAAGCCAAGAGGAAGTCTCTCATAAATTAAAGACTGATTATCTATTTTTTAATCAGTCGATGTATACCCTTTTGAGCAAATGGTGCCTAAGACGTGAGGATGTGAGTTAGTGTGTGGGTGTCACACTTGCATTTCCTTGAATTCTTCAGGAAGTGTCCTGGAGATGTTTGGTGGTAGAATCCCGTCTCCTGATCAGCCTCGCACCCCTCCTTGCAAGCAAATTCCAGGATGCAGCTCGAGTCAAGCCAACCACAAACAGGCAACATAATTTATCAGCGGTCCCTGGCTCCGCATCAATACCTCGGAGTCAGTGTCCTTTCTCTTTATACGGAGAGCCTGCTGCAGTCTTGATTACTGTCCCAAGTGAAATAATCTACTTAGAAGTCACCGGGAGAGAAATGAGAAAACAGCTTTTCTGGGATTTTGACCAAACAGATGAGCATAGTTAAAGAAAAGCTGTGGGTTCTGGTATCTTGGCCAGCGTCGGATGCTAAGGAAATTCAGACTCAATGTCAAGGCGACATTCTGTCCAGGGAGTGAGGGACTCATTTTCACCTGGCTTCTTGCCCTATGCCCTGTCAATGTCAGCTTCGCACTATCAGAGAGCTAAAAGCAACCTCCCAGACACTGAAAGCATGGGATTTATTAGCTGTGATGGGCAGGATGGTTTATAAAAGGAGAGCTGTGGGCACGAGGCAGAAACAAGGAGGCTGTGTTTCGGTGGGTCAGGGTTAAACAGCGGGTTTGACGGGAAAGACTGGGAGATTTTCTGCACCGTTTCAGAAGAGTAAGAACCATGTAATTAGTAGATAAACCTTAAGAAGAAAAGAAAGAATTAAAGAAAATACTAGTTACGTAAATGGACCTGCACTTTCCGACACTGATCTTGTTTCAGTGAATGTGACTGACATCTGCTATTGCCTGTTCCAATTTCAAGTAGCAATAATGATGAGAGCAAACACTTACAGTCCTCATAGTAAGCCAGGTGCCCTTCTAAATAATTTACATATACTCACTCATTTAATTCTCCAAACGACCTTATATAGTGAGTACTAGTATCCCGGCTTTACCTATGAGAAAATGGAGGCACAGAGAGGTTAAGTGACTTGCCTCAGGTCACACAGCGAAATAGTGGATCTAAGTAAGATTCAGTCTCAGGAATCTATGCTCTAAGGTACTCGATAATGCCTCTGGGTTTTTAGGCTCTGCCAGGATCAGTGTCTAGTTCCAGGTTTAGAAAATTATGTCTCTGGTACCCTTCCAACTGTAGATGTATCACGTCCATCTTAGACCCCCTCAACTGGGGTCTAAGGTTAAATTGCATATTAGTAAAGGAGCTGTATTTGTTTGGTTGGGTCAGAGACTGGCCTACAGGAAAAGGGATGAAGCAAGCTGGTTTTAACTTTGGCCTGTAGAGGAGGAAGGGAAGGGCTGCAAAAAGTAACCATTTCCTCCCGCATTTACCCCTTCAGTGGGATTTCATTTCCTTGGGGTAGCATCCAAACCCCTTGACATCATTTCAAGGCCCTTATGAGCTGTCCTAGGTTCCTTTCCTGCTTACCCCTGCCACTCCCCACCCCACGCCCGAGGGTACAACTGCTCGAATGTGCCAAACTCTGGGCCTTTCTCTGTGCCTCAACTGTAGTGCCTTTCCCTGACATCTTTGCTGGATGAACTTTTTTTTTTTAATTATTATTTTTTTAAATTTTTATTAACATATAATGTGTTATTTGCCCCAGGGTACATGTCTCTGAATCATCAGGGTTACACATTTCACAGCACTTACCATAGCACATACTGCTGGATGAACTCTTGAGTTTCATTTTAAGGATCTCCTCCTCTGTGAAGATTTCCTAAATCTTCCACCCCCAGATGAATGAAGGCCTTCCTCTCCCATGTCCTCATACACAAACAATCGTACACCATGGCTTTTATTAAACTGTATTATAGTTATTGAGGTATGTGCCATTATCCCTACTTACCCGTGTCTTCCCCGGGAGGCATAGATCTGGTCTCATTCACTTTTATATCCCGGGACCTAGAACAGTGTCTGGTACAGTATAGACACATGACTGACTGAGGAATGACATGAAATTTATCTAAGATCTACATGTATTCATGACAAAATCATAGCCATTTAAATAATAAAGTGAAACTGTGGTATTACCGGGATAAATATGATTTTTTAGTTAACCACGTCTTATTTTATTCCGAAATGTTAACTATTCCAAATCCCAAATCTTTTTATATAGTTTACTTCTGTCTTCTCACACCAAAACAAGTTACTGCTTCCTTTCCTGTAGAGAATATTATGTAGCTGTAGCTACAAGTGGTACTGAGAAAGTACTTTTTTTAAGGTTTTTATTTATTTGTCAGAGAGAGAGAGAGATAGCAAAAGAGAGCACGAGCAGCAGGAAGATGGAGAAGCAGGCGCCCAACTGAGCAGGGAGCCCGATGTGGGGCTCCATCCCAGGACCCCGGGATCATGACCTGAGCCAAAGGCAGGTGCTCAACCGACTGAGCCACCCAAGTGCCCCCCGAAAAAGTATTCTTATCTGTCTTCCTCTCAAACTAGGGATGGAGTTCAGACCCAGGAAATATGCATTGAGCAGCATGACAATTTGCAGCCTGGTAGTCAAAACATTTTGGGGAGACTTTTGAAAGAAATACAAAAGGAAAACAAATTCCATAGATGATAAATTTCAAGCCAGTAAGAGCTGATTTGAAACCTCTAAAAAGAAAGAAAATTTCTGTGACATAAAATGGATAGAAAAACCTGCCGGAGCGGGGAGGGGGGTAGAGAGAGGAATGACAGCACAGAACATTTCCTGATTAATTAAAGAAGGTGGTTTGAAAGAAGGGTTATTTACTCTTCTTTCAAACTGAAAGGATCCAGTTGGTGGTGGTGTTTTGGTTTCTTTTCCTTGAAACAAAACCATCGAATCTAGTTTGTTTTTGAAATTTCAATTTTTCTTCTATGTGTCTTTGTTATATAGGAATTAAAATGTCTATTTTCTGCTTCCCTGCCTCATTGTAGTTTTCAGAAACAGCAGCCCAGTGGTTCCTAGGGTTTGTGGACATGTGCTTTTTTTCCTCCAAATTGACAATATTAATTTAAAAATTCATGTATTCTTTTTTAAACGCAGTGATTGCTTTTTTATGGTTAAGACTACTAGATTTAGGGGCTCGTGAGTGGCTCAGTCAGTTAAGCGGCTGCTTTCGGCTCAGGTCATGATCTCAGGGTCCTGGGATCCGGCCCCACATCGGGCTCTCTGCTCGTCGGAGAGCCTGCTTTCCCTCTCTGCCACTCTGTCTACTCGTGCTCCCCCAATCTCGCTCTATCAAATAAATAAACAAAAACTTTAAAAAAAAAAAGATTACTAGATTTAGCAAATAAAAATATGGGACACTCAGTTAAATGTAAATTTCAAATACGCACTTTTTTTTTTTCAGTATAAGTACATCTCATGCAGTTCAGTGTAAGGAGAGGCCACACAAATATTGCATGGGACACATTTATGCTAAAAAATTTTTCGTTGATCTGATATTCAAATTTAACTGGGCATCCTGTATTTTAGTAACTCTATGACTAGGATTATCTTTTCTCAAGCAAAGACCCTCCTTATGTGGGTACATCACTAAGACCACAGGCATATTGGCTGTGTAGCGAGTTAACAGATATTAGAAGAGAATTTAGGCTGAGTCTTAGATCAATCGTGCAAATAACAAATAAAGGTAGTGTGCTGGAAATAAACAAAACAAAACAAAAAACATCCCGGTGATTGCATAAACTAAAACCAGGAATCCAAGAGTGGATCAACTTTAGAGAATCTACTAATGTAATTCATCCCATTAAACAGGAGAAGAGAAAAAAAATGCAGGGTCATAGTAATAAATCCAGAAAAGAGGTTGAAAAGGGAGTGGGACGGCCCAGCATCAGTAGTTCAAGCAGCAACGCTCCGTTCTCCGTGCTGGAGCCCTGTTAGATTCCCTGGGACGGAGGGGCGAGATTGAGTCTCTCTCAAGGTAAAGTAGGATCAGAAGCAAGCAGGGCTTAGAGACCTGGTAAGGATAAGAAAATCCAACCCCCAATGTGCTCCCCTCAGACACTGCTTTAGAGAACTTAAGAGATTGCCTCCTTCCTCAGCCTCCCAAACCCGTGTTCTCTGCTCCCCCATAGGCTGGCGATGGGAACCTCTGCTTACACCTTGTCCCCCTTTGTCCCACAGCTCCTGATGAAGGTGCCTTAGTCCCTGAGATGCTAGGCCACATCTCCTTTCCCTGCTCTCCCGTCATCTGATTTGTCACAAACATCCATCTACCCCTTTGTTTTTTGGCTTGTCCATGTCTTTTGGTTGCTTTCTCTGGCAACTCTGAGTTGTCACGCCTGGACGGAGGGCCTCTGTTCCCTGCGGAGGAGCCCACCTGTCTCCCTCCCCTACTCAAAGGCCGGCTGGTAGCGGGCCAGGGAGAGGACAAGGGCATGGCCCAGAACATTTGTTTCCAGCTTACTCTCTAGAATTGTATTCTTGAAACTGGCCATTCAAAAGAGAGATAGAAATATAATAAAAAATAGAGAAGTATGCACATTAGTAATGACAATAACTATCATTTTAATAAAATCCCTTTTTTTTTTTCCCATTTCAAAGCACTTGTGTGTCTATTATCCCACTGATGGTAGAAAGGGTTTTAAATGTGGAAAGTGTATGTGTATTCTGTCCCATAAAAATACATGAATTCCTTTAAACTGCCAGGTACCACAGGCCAGAATTAGGTCTCCAGTGTGCAAAAAGGTAGTCAGACAGTCAAAAATGCAGCTTCCCCCAGGTAAGAAACTTCAGACCGGGACAGCCTGAGGGTCTGGGCAAGTCTGATTAAAGATGACTAAGCTTTCTTTTGAAAAGACATCAAAATAAACAGTTTAAAGCAGAAAAGACATCAGACTACTGTGGGCCCCCTCCGTGGGGCATGTTTTCATCTGATGGTAAATTATAATGCAGGTGTGTCTCTCAAGGCAATGCGGTAAAATTATAACCAAGCTTCACAAATAAATTGCCAGAGCAGACTACCGCGGGGAAGCATTTTACCAGAAGACCATCCTCAAAATAAGCAAAAGGAACATTTGTCAACCTTCTTTCAACATAAGACATGGTCACCTTTAGTCAGCTGATGGCTAGAGGGAAAGTGTGTGCGTAACACAGGCATTGCTTTCTCCTGAACCGCCCTGTGATAGTTAGAACCTGCCCTTATCCCTCAGAGCTTTGCCTTGCATCCCTTCGATCATACTTATTCTGACCATATCTTCTTCAGCTAAATATGCCAGGAAAAATATATTCAGTGAATATTTTCACATAACCAAAATTGTTAAATACGTCATACAGCAGAGCATACAGTGAAAAGAACAATCCCTCCAGGCCCTAGTCCTTTCCCCAGAGAATTAGGTCACCTGTGGGGAACCATGTGGAGCACTAGATTCCCTCCACCCCACCAAACAAAAACTAGAAACGTGAAATTTCATCACTCGGGATTCTTCACTTGGCATTGAACTGTTCCTCTCATGTTCCAGTGTTTTCTTTAAGATTCAGATAACCTTTTGAGGAAACCCCCTGAGAGCCCTAGTTCTCTTTGTGGCTAAGAACACACTGTGTGTATTCTTGGAAGAGGGTGGACAGAGAGAGGAGGACAAGATATTCTCGAGAAAAAGGTCAGAGATGTCCTAATATTGTCTCTCTGACTAACCTGGCTTATTTACATTTCCTGAGCAACTTGTACCCAATGGCGACACAGCAGACAGGGTTCCAGGTGCTGGGGAGAGAGATGGCGTCGAACCACCATTGGCATGAGGTGTTCGGCAATAAACAAGTACCTGAGTGAGCTCTTCTCAGATAAGAAACAATAAGTTAGCACTGTTTTGAAAGCAAGCAAACCAGAAAGGGCAGAACACTTCAGAAGCCATGCAGGATGGTGTCCCAGGGGCGCACCATCCATTGGCCGTTGTCCATCCATTGGTGTTGGCATGTTCCAGCATCAAACGCAATCACCCTCCCACACACAGGCTGGCACCCTATGAGTCTGCTAAGTCATTTTTTCCCATTCCTCCCCAGCCCATCACAGTCAGATTCCATAAATGTTGGGCAGCTGGTTTGTAAAAAGATGCCAGAACCAGAGAGAGAGACCATTTATTTACTTGATGGCTGCATACACCTATTCATTTTGCTTCCAGAGGCTTCTTTCTGTATAAGGGTCTCCAATCACCTTTAAAGCTGGTAAAGCCTATCTTCATGAATAACAACAAATTAAAATAAAGTCTATTGAATTACAATTCAACTCAGTAACTCCGAACCCAGCATATTTCCTCACTGCATGCCTACCGCTGAAATCTCTGGGGAAACTCTGAGACCACGTGGTTGCCCAGGTGCAGCTGCACATACCCTCACATAACGGATGTGGGTGGAGCTTAAAACCCACCAGGCAATGTTGGGAACAAGAGGTGTTAACCAATAATTAAGCACAACTAAATGGATTTGTTTTGGCAACTTAAACCAATGGCTGTCAAAGTATGGCGTCCAAACCAGCAGCAGCAGCAGCAGCATTTTGTTAGAAATGAAAATCCTTGGGGTGCCTGGCTGGCTCAGTCAGTACAGCGTGTGATTCTTGATTTTTGGGTTGTGGGTTCGAACTCCACGTTGAGCGGGGAGACTACTTAAAAATAAAATCTTTATTTTTTTTTCTAAAGATTTTATTTATTTATTTGACAGAGAGAGAGGTATCACAAGTAGGCAGAGAGGCAGGCAGAGAGAGAGGGGGAAGCAGGCTCCCTGCTGAGCAGAGAGCCCGATGTGGGGCTCGATCCCAGGACCCTGAGATCATGACCTGAGCTGAAGGCAGAGGCTTTAACCCACTGAGCCACCCAGGTGCCCCAAAAATAAAATCTTTTAAAAAACCCTTAAAATTCTTGGCAGCATCCAAGACCTGCTAAAGCAGAGACTCTGGGCACAGGGGCCAGCACCCTGAGAAGCTCTCCAGGTGATTCTGATGCTAATGTTTGAGGACCACTGGTGTAAACCTCCAGGCTGAACTGTCTGCAGTGACCGTTACTGGAGATGAGGGTTTTCTGCTCCAGCACATTCTCTCATGTTCAGACTCGTTCAGGAAGGCATGGTTGTCACAGTGTTCTCTCAGTCTGGCCCGGCCAGAGTCTCTCAGGAGCTCCAGGCTTCAGGGATGGTTCTTCAGCTCCTGCATTCTGGTGATCAAGTTGGCAGTTGTTAGGCAAGCCTTTGGCCAACTCCCTGACCTCTGCCTCTTCTCCGGTTTGCCAAGGAGGAGCACAGACAGCAGGAGGGGAGGGTGCTGGAGTGGCCCAGGGGGAGACCGGAAATGGCTAGGGTGGGGGGGTGGGGGAACAGTGGTTCCCAACCTTGGAGTCACCTGGAGAACTGTACAAAACACTGAGGCCGGCGTTCACCACAGATATTGTGAGGTAAAGGTTTGGGCCTCAGGACTGTCGAAAGGTTCTGAGGTGGTTCTTTCCTACAGCCAAGGCTGGGGACCACTGGAGAGCTTCTTGGTTTGCTTTTGTCTCATCCTTCTCATGCTGACTGGCTCTTCGCCGTGCGCAGACCTACAGGGGCCTGAGAAGTAGGCAGACTTCTTGAGTTTGGTGTCTTGAATATCTTGAAATTCATATCCTCCAGTTACTCCTCAAAGCACGGCTGAGTTTGAATGCCTGGCTTGTGTTTCCTTGGGTTTCATTATCTGAATTATGAACTTGTTAAAAATCATAAAATAAAATGAAATATGGGCGCCTGGGGGATGCATTCGGTCAGGCATCTGCCTTCAGCTCAGGTCATTATCTGGGGGTCCTGGGATCAAGCCCCACATCTGACTCGCTGCTCAACGGGGAGTCTGCTTCTCCCTCTGCCCCTCCCCCCTTGTGCTCTCTCTCTCTCTCTTTCCCTCTGTATCTTGCAAAAATAAATTTTAAAAATCTTAATAAAATAAAATGAGATAAAAGTTGACATCATTTGGGCATGGAGTCCACTTAACGAAAGAAGGGGTCCTCTGATTGAGGCCCAGCCTACTTGATGCTTTCTTGAGTTTATGCCTTTCTCCCTGCCTTGTTCCACTTTACATTATAACAGCTGTGTGGCATTCTTTCAGTTGGTATGTAATATTTGTTTTTTGTTTTTTTTTTCCACTTGAAAAAACTAGAGCCAGGTTTCATATTTGTTCCACTTTCAAAAAAAAGGAGAAGTTAGCTAGTTTGCCTCGCTGGGAAGCAGAGTCATTTCCACTTAGTGACAGGTTTGGAGCAGGGGGAGGGGTGGGTTGTGTGCGCCCCGAGGCTGGGGCTGCCCGGCTCTCCTCCAGCATTTTCCCCAGTTTCCCACCTACCTATGAGGATTTGCCGCAGGGTCCTTGCCAGATGTGTGGAATATGGGCCCCAGATGTGTTTGCATGGATATTGTCAATAATCCTTCGGAAGGGACGCCACATCGGTGAAGTTGATGAGCTGGTAATTTTAGGATTTGAGGATTAAAAGCCAAGTGGTGTGCTTTCCTTGTTCCTGTGCCCACGCCCATGATGTTGTAGAAATGGGCAGGATCTGAGTGGAGAGAGATGGTGAAAGGGAGAGTGCAGGGTGGGGACGGTGTGGGGGAGGGAGAGTGTGCGTGGGGGCCCCGTCCATGGTGGCCTGGAGCCCTCGCCACCCTGCGGGGATTCCCTGGGCAGGTCACTTGCAGGGACCAGGGTCCCACCAGGGGACCCTCACACATCCTGTTTGTTTGTCCCCTACTGTCCTGTTCTTTCTTCTTCTCTTCTGTGCTTTTGCTGCCTAACACCTCTCGCTTTTCACTCCCAGGCTTGATCCTCTCCATTTTTGCAGCTTTCTCAGTTTTAGCTCCTGGGGTCATACATCTTTTACCCTGAAATATGCCCAAATTTAGGTAAGAGGACACAACTGAAAAATGAAGCCATTATAGTGGGCAGATTAGTTTCCTGGGGAGCAGCAGAGAAACCGGTGAGTCTAGAGATGGGGGAGGGAGGGGGCGGACCGCGAAGGAAGTAGCAAATCGACCAGCACCTGGCAGGAGTGTGGTGCTCTCTGGGTTAGCCCTAGCTGGAATTTTTATGTTTGTGATTCCGTTTGCTCTTCGTCCCAACACGACGGGGTAGGCAGAACAGAGGCCTCCTTTCCTGGCCTTTAAGAAGCGAGGGTTGAAGTTGTGAGGGGCTTTCGCAGGCCCTACCCGTCGGCATCCTGCACCCCATGATGCCACGGAGATGTCCACAAAGTCCACGCACCACATAAGACACGGCCTTGCACATTCTGCTTCACACACAAGCTCCAGACTCACTTCCTGAGAGTTCTTGACTCACTTCCTGAAAGAGAGTTCTAGACTCACTTCCTGAAAGAGAGTTCTGGGTTCTCCCATGATAGTGCTGGACCCCTTAGGTTGCAAAGTGTCGCTTTTATCCCAGAAGCATGGGATGGTTCCTACAGGAAATCACCCTTGACTGTTATGGGCTTTGGCAAGTGTAGCTTAGAAAAGGCTGGGGTCCAAAGGCATGTCTGAGGTCGTGTGGTTTTAGGGGGCCTCGTGTCTCCTGGGTTGAGTTGCATTACCCACAGGCCACAGGAGGAACCTCCATAATACAACCAAGAAATGTCCCCTGAGTTGCCCTGTGGACTCCCCTGCCTGCTCTCGTGACCCCTGGCTCCTCTGCGGTTCCCACCTTGGGTTTGTCCACCTCTGGTTTCCTTCCAAACTCTTACCTCTGTCCCCTTGGTCACCCATGCTCGGTCACTGACCTGATTCAGTGGCCCACCCTGGTTTCCTAGCTCCCTGGTTGATGACTTGAATGCTCCTGGCATGAACCCTTGGGGTTGATCCCCACTGTTGGTCAATTTCTGCCCCCCTTTCTCATCAAACATTCCCTGGACACCCAGCATGTTCCCAACTTAGTGTCTGCCAGTCCTCATTGTGCGAGGCCAGGGCTGGAGCTATCTCAGAGAAGCTGTGAGGGCAAACCTCCAAGAGTAGTTTGGTGCTGTCTCCTCTCCCCCTGCACCCAACACCCTCGCCCCTGCTCTCTCCACACTTGAGATGAAATACAGACAGTGCAGGGGCACCTGGGTGGCTCAGTGGGTTAAGCATCTGACTTTGGCTCAGAGTCCTGGGATCGAGTCCTGCATCGGGCTCCCAGCTCAGGAGGGAGCCTGCTTCTCCCTCTGCCTGCTGCTTCCCCTGCTTGTGCTCACTCTCTTTCTCTGACAAATAAATAAAAAATAAAATATTTTTAAAAAATACAGACTATACCTGCACACAGGCCAACTGAAGGATGTACAAGGGTGTTTATTGTGACATTCCTGAAAACACAAAAGAAACAACCTAAATTTCTGTGAATAGGAATAGGTTATGATACAACCAGATAATAGGGGAAAAAAACAACTCTCTGTATATAGACAGGAAATAATCCTGAAAACCAGTTTTTAAGTGAAAAAAGCAAGGGGCAGGACATATATAGATTTTGCTGCCTTTTGTGTTAAAAAAAGAAAACAGGAAATGATACTTACATAGGCACGGAGTTTCTCTGGAAGGCAACAGAAACAATGGCTACCTCTAGGGAAGGAACGGGAGTAACTGGGGGACGTGGTGACATTTCCTTTCTGACCTTAGTACCATGTGTCTAAGTACCAGGTACCAAGTCTAAGTACTTGTACCATGTCCAAGTACCATGTCTAAGTACCATGTGTCTAACAATTCAAAAATCTAATTAAAAACAAGATAAACACTGTATGTGTGGAAATGTAGAAGTAGGATGGGGCCTTGGGGACACCCCTTAGTTGTACAAATTAGGACATTAAGCCACAGGGGTAAATAATTCATTAAAAATCCCGCTACTAGAAGTGAGAGAGTTGCGGCTAGAACCTTCACTGTCGGTTGGCACCCATGCTCTAGGGAATGCGGTTTCCAAACCCCATGGAGCACAACTTATAAATGACACGGATGTAATCCAGGGCAGGGCATTCGAGACTCTGTTTCTTCGTCTGTAAAATGTGCACAATAAAGTTGTGGTGAAGATGAAATTGGGTAGGGCCTGTTATCCTAGCTAGTTCCTAGCATGCGAAGCATCGGATTAATGCTCGTTACTGTTATGTATTATTTTGGGCTATGATGATGTCAGATGGGGCAGAGAGGGTGGGGAGGAAGGTTATCCTAGATGCATGTGGAGATGAAGTCTTGTAGGGTAAAGAAAAATGAAACAGAGAGGGAGAGAGAGAGACTGACCCCTTGGTTCCTATTTATTTAAGTAGTCACTAGAGATTCTGAGAGAGTAAATGAGGCTCGGTGTGGAAAATGTATGTTAGGGTATATGTGAGAGGGATATGGGGAGAGAAATCCCAGCCCTTTGACTGCCAATTGTCACAGTTGTGGAATTCTTCCACACTGATAGGTGACCTTTTATTAAAAATTAGGACAGTGTGGGGCACCTAGTGGCTCAGTCGGTTGAGCATCAGACACTTGGGCTCTTGGTTTAGGCTCAGGTCACGATCTCTGGGTTGTGGGATGGAGTCCTGTGTTGGGCTCTGTGCTCAGCAGGGAGCCTGCTTCAGATTCTCTCTCTCTTGGCTCCTGCCCTCCCTCGCATGAGAGCACAAGCAATCTCTCTCGCTCTCAGATAAATAAATAAATAAATAAATAAATAAATAAATAAAATCTTAAAAGAAAATTAGGGCAGTGTGCATTCCTTTATACCTTAGTGTTTGCTAGGAAAGTAGTTCCTTCATATCTACTAAATTCATATAGTAGATGTGAATTTAGATTTATCCAGAAATGTTATTGAAATAGCATAACATGATCCCCTATAGATGTTCCGGAAAATCACCCTTGACTCAAGAAAGCTTCTCAGTGCCCTTTGCATGAGCGTGTCTAACGTATCTGGTCAAGGCTAACCTGCCTGCATTTGTGGAAGTTTTCTCTCTGGGCTCTGATTCTGTGCTCAATATACTCCCAGCTTGAGTCCCATTTACATTAAATCGATCCTCGGTCACACTGAACTGGAAAATCAAACGCAGGGGACCAAGTTTACCACTGGATGCATGTAGGATGTATTTAAAAATCATTGAAAACATAACACAGGAGCTTGGTCTCCATGGTAATCTCAATTTTGTGTGTGTCCCTACAGATTTTTCAGAGGATGCAGAACAGTCAGCAGATATGCCCCTGGAAGAGGAAAGAAGAGATGAAGATTTTAATAATCGAACTACGTTTGTTGCAGTGACCACCGGAGCACTCATTGCAAATTCAAGTTTTAGCGACTTTGATGAGGATGAGAATCAGTTAGAGTTTGTATTAATGGTGTTGATCCCACTGGTTTTATTTGCCCTCCTATTTTTATCAGTGATAATCCTTATAATACGCTATAAAAGAAAAAGAGCCAAACAAGGTAAATATTTTGTATGTTCCCATTTCCAGACAATTGCTTCATGTGTTAACGGACCATCAGTAAAACAAAATATTTTTTTGCTTCTTCTATGCAGCAGCTTCTAGCCGAGGATCTCAGAGTGCCTTGCAGACATGTGAGTAGGATCCTAACACTGTCTGGAGTTGGGGGGCGGGGGAGGGAAAAGGAGGGGGAGGTTTTAAAGTTGAGCAACCGGGACTACATCAAATAGAAAATGATGACTGTCACCTTATTTTTCTAAAAGAGAATGGCTTCAGCCTAATTTGAGATTTAAAACACACAGCCTCCAACTCTGTATCTAGCCCAGATGAGGGCATTGTCTAAGAGTGGCCAAGAGGTCCATGCAACTTTCCCTAAATTGCGGGAAACATTCAAAATGGCGAAGCGGTGGGTCAGCTTGGGGTTGGGGTTGGGAAGCCTGAGACCCTGGGCTCGTCTCCACCGGAAGAGAATTCTTCTGTCATATATTCTGTATATTAAATATAATATACAATGTATTCTGTGTATTTCTGTCGAAGATACTGTCTTCTCCGCCACATCCAATCCCAATTTGATTATGAAAAGACCTGAGTAAAGCATTGTTCTTATTCTCATTAAAGCTATGCTGACTTTCGTATGAAATACCGAGGTGGCTGAAGATAACCGGCATCAGTCAGAACCCAATCTGATGGAGAATTCCCTAGGTCAGAGACAGCTCTGCGGGTATTCAATTCCAAATCTAGGAGTAACAAACACTAGGCGCCAGTGTTTTCTAAGTGCAAAGCAGACTTGAGTACTTCTGGCTTGTCCTGGTAAAAATGACTTAAAGTTGAAGCCTTTGGTTATTCCAAAAATCAATCAAGAATGAGACCATTTCTAAGGAGCTACATATTGATATGTAAACACAAAACTCACTCTACAGCTCTCACACTCACTACCAGGGCACCTCTGGCTTTGAGATCGTGCTCTTGGCCTGAGGGCCCGGCTCACTGCCCTTGTAGCAGGAGAGCCTTGAAGCTCTCGGCAGGAGCTATAAATGGCCCTTTCCCATAAGGCCAGCAGGTAAGTGTGAGCTAGGGAAGGGGCACTGATGTGCGTTACCTTTCTTGGCAGTTAGCCAATATCAGAGATTTCAAGGGACCCGAAGAAACACTTATTTCTCTACTGCTTGAAATTTCAGAGTGACCTAGAAACAGTAGTCACATGGGAGCCCCTTGGTAAGCTAAAGAAAAAGATAAGCCAGCGGAGCTGTCTGGACCCCATTTTATTAACCTCAGGGACAGTGAGAACTTCCTGCCTGAACCAAATCCCAGCAGCCCATCTTATCTAACGACGTCACGGGGTTTGGGGAGGAGGACGGGGAGGTCCAGTCAAATGTGCATATGCTTTCAGGCACTAAATACAGAAAGAGATTTTTCATGGAACTTCACCGTGAGCATCTCCAAGTTCAAAAGCCATTCACCATCAAGAACTGGCCTCCTTCTCAGAGGGCTCGGGCACCATTCACTGGAGCCACCCTGCCAAGGACTTGCTGTTCCCGGAGCCTGGCTTACAGAGTTCATGATGCTTTCTTACATGCCTTCTTGACACTACTCTCCTGTCTGGGATTTCCTTCTTGCCTGCTTGGCAAGCGGCCACCCTATTCTTCCATGCCTAGTTCTGCAGTTTTTACGAAGCCCTGAGTAATCACTCCCTGAGCAAAATGAATGAATCACGGCCTCTTCTCTGCTCTTACAGACTGTGGTCTCACTTACCGTGCATGGTATTTACGTTGGCATAAGTTGGCGACCGGTCTTTTTTGTTTTTTGTTTTTTTTTTGTTTTTTGGTCTCTCTTACTAGGTTGCGTTCTCTTTAAGATCCAAGGGAACCAAGGACTTGTCTTATTTATCTTGTTTAATAGTGTGGTTTGGAGGTTAGAGTGTGGGCCCTGGAACTACACTGCGTGGGCGGCTTTTATCCTGTCTCTATGATTTTTCTGATTCAGTTTCCTCATCTGTGAAATGGGCAAATCCAACACCGGGCTTACGGAGCCGTGGGAAGAAATAAAGGGATTCCTCTGTGTAAACGGCTGACATAGGAAAAAGAGTAGCTGACATATTGTGTTAGCTGTTAGTGCTCATTATTACGGCCCCTTCCACCTGACACGATGCGTAGCCTGACACATGTGTTAGCGGCCCGATAAATGTGGTTGAATGAACGCGTTAATGAAACAGTGAGCGCTTTTTTAGAAGAGCATTCTACCTACCAGAGATAAAAAGAAACTTGAAACTTATTCTTGATACAAATTGGCCCATTCTTTTTGTTTTAAAAATGCCTCACTTTAAGAGAAACAACGCGGACATCTTACGATTTCAAAACAATTGTTTATCGCCAAGTTTTGATAGAGGGAGCTTTATTTGGATATTTCCTTTAATATAGATATGGATGGTTAACTGCTTAACACATGGATATCTCTTCAAACAAACTAAATGCTGGAAAGTTGACCGCTACTGTCCGCCAAAGTCCAGGTTTAACATTATAACGCAAGTCAATTAAAGGGGAGGGGCGCCTGGGTGGTGAAGTCGGTTAAGTGTCGCACTCTTGATTTTTGGCTCAGGTCATGCTCTTAGGGTTGTGAGATCGAGCCCCATGTCAGGCTCCATGCTCAGCGGGGAATCTGCTTAAGATTCTCTCTCCTTCTCCCTCTGCGCCCCCTCCCTAGCTCTCTAAAAAATAAGTAAAAGGAGACTGTTCGATTTAACAAAATCTGATTTAATTATTTTTTTTTCCAGGAAAAATAAAACTATCACGCTGGGGTCAGACCAGCATTTTGCTTGGAAAGCATCCAAAACAATGATTTGTGGGAGGGCATGGATGATGTCCCCTCAGCAAGTTAGAAATAGACACATTGGTTATGTTCCCCCCACATGAGTAGAGCCTGGTGTGTTCTTTTCCACCAGGAAGTAAGCCTGTATATTTGATGACAGGAGAGGACCTGGCCAACACCTTTAGAAAGAACCCTTCTTCTGACGAGCGATCACATTTTCCTTTGGGCTTGTCCATTTCAAGTCCAGGAGAAGGGAAATGCTGGGCGGTAACTTGCTGTACTGTCCTTCTTCCTTGACCTCCAGGAGTCATATTTGCAGTTGTTCTTATTTAACATTTCTTAAGGGTCTCCATGGGCTGTGTCTCTCTGAGAGCTGCAGGGAAAACAGCTGGCAGGAAAGCCTCACTTTACAGGGGCTGTGACGTGGCGCCCAGCTCGGCTCAGGACATCTGCAGAAAGACTCTCTCTCTCTCTCTTGCTCAGGGTTCCGCATGGAAAAATAAGCTTAAGCAAGCCGGTCTCCAGTGGGGCTCTGGCCCCCACCCCCCACAGTCCAGCAATACCACCGCCGGAGGTGCACAGAGGGGAGTAGCTGACAGTGGGGGCGCGGGCGGGTGGGCTAAGTGGGTGTAACGGGCACCTGGGGCGGAGGACAAAGTGGGGAGGAGGGTATGGAATGGAAGGGCTGTAGGAGGGAAGATGGAATTAAAAGCAGGTGGGGGGTTGTGTAAGAGGTGCATTTGCCCTCCGGCTGCAAAGGGAATAGATGGCTATTAATAAAGAGATAGAGGCCAGGTGGAGTGGTGCGGGCAGCGCCTGATTGCTGGGGCCGCATAATTGGTCTCCCTCCTGGTTTAATGCTCGGGCGCCCGTGAGCTCTCCCAGATGTTTTCCTGTTGCCATGGCGGCTGGGCCAGGGGTAATGGTCTCAGAGCAGGGGAGACGAGGCCACAGAAGGCTTTCTGCTCTGTTTGAACGCTGATTACGGGAGCCTCGGCGTTTGGTGCATCTGGAGCACTTTTGTAATGGGCTTTTAAACTTTTCCATCATTTGCAGGCAGGGTTGGCTTTTGCTTGCCACAAAACCAGCAAGGCGCTCAAATTATAAAGATAAACCCGTACCTTCTACGGCGGGGCCGTGGGGCCACTTGCTGTCTGAGAAATTAGTGTGTATTTGGGGGTTGGGGGGAGTTACTAAGCAGGATAAGAGGGGGAGGGAAAGGGAGGAAGTGACACAACAGAGGGATCTTTATGGATCACCTGTAGGGGAGGCTCAGTTGTGTAGTAAAATCCCTTAAGGAAACAGCATGTCAATTTGAGATTTAAAAAAATATATTAAAAATAGAAGGTGAATATACTCCCCTCTCCCCAGTCCAAGTGTGTGAGGGTCAGGTACCTGCAGGGAGCTTCAGATTCCTACCGGGGGCCAGGAAGGCATAGTCCAGAGGCCCTGGAGGGTAGGCAGTCATGGCACGAAACTTCCGTCTGTGCCTAGTTTTCCTGGATCGGCAACGCTGGGGAAGCTTACCAGCCCCCAGGAAATGAGAGCGGCTCCCGGCTTCCAGGCGCTCGGTTCCAGGTGCCTGCCGGCTGCGTTCCCTCGAAGGGGACCTGCATTTCTGCGGGCCGGGCGAAAAGACACCTCGGACCGCCAAGGATGGGGAATATCTTTTTGGCGGACCTCTGCGAAGTGGTTTGCTTCTTGATGGTTTTCACATCATAGGAGGTGCTGGGGGCCTGGGCTCTCCAGTCACGTGACACCACTGCCTCGTTTTTCTGGCAGCATCGGTTCGCCTGCCAAAGAAAACAGCTGGAGCCGGGGCCCCGGGCTCTGCTTCTTGCCGGACGTTCCTCTGGATGGGCATTTGACGGCCTGTTACCGGTTCTCACCTCGCCCACAGCAACACAAACCTGGTTTGTTCAAAGCTGTGCTTTTATGATGTTACGGAAGTCCAAAACACTGGGCATGAATTTAATCCGTGTTGGGCCATCCAGATTAAGACCTACTCATTTATTCAATACCTATGGACTGGGTGTTTGCCAGCTACTGTGTTAGCTGGATGGAAGGTGAGGGGACATCAGGGCGAACAAGACAGGCATGATCTCTGTGCTTCTGGAGCTATGCTTAGCGGGACAGACAGACAAAACAAGCAGATGGATGGATCAGTGACAAATTGGGTCAAATGCTATAAAGGAGCAAGACAGGTGCTAGGCTGGGGAACAACTGGAAAGGCGGGCCCTCCTTCAGGTATAGGGTGCTCCTTGAGGAGAGAGTATAAACCGAGACCCCAAGGGTGTGAGGAGTCCAGCCACCAAGCAGCAGGGGTGAGAGCAGAGTTCAAGGGGAGCCCTTGATGGAGCATACCACAGCCTGCTCCTGGGCAAAGGGACAGTCACAGTGCTGGGCTTGTTGAGATGCAACAGTGATGCTTTGAACTGGGACATTTTGGGGGAGGGGCCCAAGGAGCCGTCCCTCTTGTCTGACTCTTCCTTGCCTTCCCTCACCTCTGTTTTCTTCTTCATATGGGTTTTTTAAAAAAAGGGATAAACTTCTGATTTGAGGTAAACACTCTCAGAGGACCATCCTATCTTTAAAAACGAAAACAGATTTCACGTGGATGAGGACCTCGTTTCAACAGGGCGCATGTCTGACTCAGGTGAACTATTGCTCCTTTAAAAATGCCATCTGAAGACATCTCTTGTCTTTGTAAAGGAGCTTCCAGCTGTGGTTGAAATAAAAAGTTGTTATGGACAGCGAAAGCTAACATGACCTTTATATTTTCTTCTCTTTAGGTGAACTGGGAAGTGAAAACATCAAAGTGTAAGTCCCCATTGCCTCTGACCCAGCTCAGTGAGGATGAGGATAGAGGATATCAGGGAGGGAGCAGATTAGAGAGCTATCTGCCTTGTTAAGAGTTTTTGTTCTGACACCCTTGAGGGACCCTTAAGGGGCCTCTTACTTCCTGGGCCCCAGGAGAGGGCTCTGAGCAGCCTACAGGGGGAAGGGGACACATGTTAGTCCCCCAACTCCAATTCAAGGGGGGATCTGGGTGAAGAACAGGGTCCTCTTCAGAAAAAAAATCTTTCTTTGACCGCTACCAGTTCTAAATGCATCGTAGTTCAATACTGTGACCCTGGGTGTATTTCAAGGACATTGGTTTGTTTATTCTGCTTAAACATTTTCTCACCAGGAAAGATAGGTTCTCTGGTATTAAAGGAGAAGAGCCCTGGTAGAAGCCTAAAGTTCAAGGGCAGAACCACAGTGGGGTAGGAGGGAGAAGGGGAATGGAGGGGGAGGAAGGAAGGATGGAGTGGGGAGACAGAGGGACAGACGGGGAGAGGGAGATTGAGGGAGGGAAGGGGGAGAGGAGGAGAGGGACAGAGAGAACAAGATTCCATCAGAAGAGTGTTCTGGGGCCACGTCACCGCTCCCGCCCCCGCTTTCCCTCCTAGCAACCCGCTCCTTTGGACACTTTGCTCACTTCCTCCACACGTGGCAGGCCCATGCTGTGGTTCAGAGCTGGTGGTCCTCCTCCCCAATGCCATTACATTAACCAGGGTCTTCTCTCCCATAACTGTGAGCTCCGAGCCCTGGTAAGTTGGTGGGTTTCTGAAAGCAAGGGCTCTGTTTCTCCATGACAGCAAAGCCTGGGAATTGAAAGGAGAGGTGAGGAAAGTGGGCTGATCACAGTGGCCCCTTGACCTGGGGCACAGATCAGAACCTCAAAGAAAGGGAAGTGAAATTAAGCAAGGCTCAAATGCTCAACAGGGCGACTCCCCCGAGGCTCAGGCTCAAGTTCGCGTTCTAGGGGGCGGTCAGAGTCCCCTGGGCTCCCTTTGAGCTGTCTGCCCTCCGTCTTTGGATCAGTGATAGAAGGAGGTTTATTTGGTTCTAGCCTTTCCTCCTTTTAGAGTTTGGTACCAGTGGAGAGGGCAAACCGCGCCCCCCCATCTTCTGGAAGTCACACATGAGATCAAGTTCACCTTTCTCCACTCAACGTTCCAGGCTCTCCCAAAAGGAAACTCACACGTCACATCCTTTTGGTTTTAACACGGGTTTTGCTCTCCCCTTAGCCCCATTTTTGAGGAAGACACACCCTCTGTTATGGAAATTGAGATGGAAGAGCTTGACAAGTGGATGAACAGCATGAATAAAAACGGTAAGGTCACCCCAAGTTGCTTTTGCTTTCTCATCTGAGAAGGCTCCTGGGGTTTTAGAAATAACCTGTAAATCCTGGAGTGTGATGGTGTGAGCCCAATCCACGTTAGATCTGGAACAAGCAGATCACGGACCTGGGTCTGACCGTCCTTAAAGACGGCATCGCTTGGTGCCATTTGTTTTTATTTCTGTGCAAGCTTTTCAGGTGGCCTCTTGAAAGAAGCAGATGGTCTTTTTTTTTCAAGCAAGGAACTCTCCAGGTCCAGATTATCTGGAAAAAGTCATCGTCTGGCTTCCCCTTATATATTGTAGAATTTAGAGATCTACGATTTTAATCTGTACATGGATATAAAACTTTACCACATGTAGTTTACATAGATTAGTGCTATTACAACGACGCTAGCCATATGTGGCCATTTAAATTAAAATTTTAAAAAAATGAAAGCAAGTTAAATTTTTTGTTCTTCCATCACTCTAGCTATGTTTTGAGTGTGCAGTAGCCACTCGTGGCTTGTAACTACTATATTATACAGCACAAATCTAGAACATTTCCATCACTAAAGAAAGTTCTATGGGACAACGCTAATATAGTGGTATTACAAATATTCTCATTAACTTATTTCCCAGTTGATAGCTGGCAGTAATTATATGTGTTCCTTACTTTTTCTTAAATCGATATTTGGATTTAAAAATGATGGTAGCTGTTTTTTCCTCTTTAGATTTCCTTTAGAAAGTCAATAAATTATTTTTAATGCTCAGGTTAAATTAACAAATCAGTGATTTATATTATCACATCATTCGTATTTTTAGCATTCATCTTTAAAAAATACCCTGGGGGTCGGACTATCAGATTCAACAATAGTGAAGTCCAAATCCAGAGACCTGTCACTAGAATCATTGTACCAGAGGCTTATCAACATAAGCTTTCCAAAAGATTAGAACCCTTCAAGGAACTTTTACAATTTTGAACAGAACTGTTTTTCATAGCCCAATGTTGAGGAAAGAATGGATCTGTAGGGTATTTAAGGACAGGGGCGGGTCACTGAGATAATCCTGAAAGTAGTTTCATTTTGTTATTTTTAGTTTATAAAATATGCATACATAATATGATATGGAAAATGCAAAAAAAAAAGTAGAAGAAAGAAAAATATCTATACTACCCAAAGATAATCTCTCTTATTTCCTTTTGTGCCTGAGTTCATTGTAATACAAAATCAGGATCCCATTACACTCACTAAACCAAAAACCTGGAAAAAGGCACTTCTATTTCACCACCGCAGGAGAGAGTCATTTTGACACATATGTGATGGAGGGGATGGATTTTATTTTTTCTTAAAAATAATAGGAGAGAACTCTGATGACTTTATGAAGGTTAGTTGTTCTTCAGTTTACCTGCGGGTTTTTGATCGGTCATCCTGACTGAAATCATTCTGCAGGCACATCAGGACCTCCGGTAAACCTATTTTATTCCAGTGTCTAACCTGAAACATGCAGAATCCAGCTCTTGGAGCCACAGTGGGGTTCTTCAGGGACTGAATAAGCAAGCGGTGATGAATTGTGCCCTTTCCAACGGGGCCAGAGGCATGTTGAAGTCTTGTATCTGTGCTACTAATGCTTTTTCCATTTTAAGAGCCTTGCCATCATTAATCTTTTAACCTCTGGAACTCCCTAGTGAGGCCAGTTCTGCACAAGTAACCATACAGATCAGGAAAGTGTGATGCTCAAATATATGAGTTTTGTGGCTAGAAAATAGAATTTTGGTGACTAACAATGGGTTCGTTTTTTTTTTTTTCTGTCCTAGCTGACTGTGAATGTTTACCTACTTTAAAGGAAGAAAAGGAATCAAACCACAGCCCAAGGTACTTCTAGTTTCCACTACTGGTGAGAGGTCTATGGGTGAGGGGATGGGAGACCATGGGAGAGCTCTTTTTTTTACTGTCTCTGTGCCTGTAAATTTCATGTGACAATTTACATGGGTCTATGTGTGTGTCCTGTGGAGAAAAGAAAGTGTGAGTTACGGCAAATAAAAAAAGGCAAAGTAAATATCCTAGTGACTCCATCTGCAGAAGTAAATTAGTATTGGCATTTTCTTGCCCCTCAAAAGAAACACTGTTGTGTCGGCTTCCGTTTTACTCATAAAACTTTGTGATTATAACAAACTATAGGCTTGTTTAACTTGGATGAAGAGATCTTTGGTAAGGAAGACAGATGGAAGTGGCCGTCTTAAAGGGGACAACTGTACATAACAACTGCAAAATGAACATATAAAAAACAAACCAAAGCAAAACCCCACCTGGATTGGATTGTTCCAGGAGAGAAATTAAATGAGAATGTAATAAACATATTCCATCCTACCACTAGGTGGCTCTGCTTGATAGAGGATTTTGGCGTCTAGGACTCGGGTGCTGTTCAGCACCCTGTAATCTTGTTGGAAGGTGGTTATCTTTTGTGAGGATGGGACTGACCACGTTTGGGGTGTTTTTGATCAGAGAACTGTTTGGTCAGGACGTGAGAAGTGTCGCAGGAGAAATGATTGATGACTCAGCAGCTCGGCCCTTGTCCCACATGGCAGCACAGTGATTTGGGGGGGTGTCAAGTTGTTGGTAGGGGTGACTCAGGTGATCGGTGAGCAGAGAATGTGACTGAGCCTGTGACTGAGACTTCACGCTTCTGTGGGAATACATAGAAGAAACTCTTGAGCAGGATAAACACCACCCATCTTCTCTCCCTCCTTGTTAACCAAAGGTCCTGTGCCTGTCATCTTTTTTTTTTTTAATTAATTTTTATTAACATATAATGTATTATTTGCCCCAGGGTACATGTCTGTGAATCTTCAGGCTTACACATTTCACAGCACTTAACAGCACATACCCTCCCCAATGTCCACAACCCAGCTACCCTATCCTTACCCCCCGCCCCCC
>CM053604.1:109446358-109459576 GCA_028646535.1 Procyon lotor | reverse complement strand
CGTTGTTGCAAATGGCCAGATTTCGTTTCTCTTGATGGCTGCATAGTATTCCATTGTATATATATACCACATCTTCTGTACCTGTCATCTTAAATGTTTCCCGAATACAGTCACTTGTCACTGGGCGGTCCCTGAGGCTGGAGCATCACAAGGGAAGACTGATAGTCAATAGTGATTGGGGCAGTCAGATGCTTGTCTTCTGGACCCTTTTTCTGTACCTTTCCCTCAACCTCATCTGAGACGTGGTCACCCCACATCTCACACATCAGGCCCCCACAGTCTTACTGAGGCACACCTCAGCGTTGACGTGGAAATCCACTTCATATTGAAGATTTCAGTCATTGTTACCTCTCCAGGTATCTGCATGTTAAAAATTCATCCCTGGCTCGGAAAAGAGCCTATCCTGTTTAAATGAGATGCCAGATATTAACAAGCAGATGAAAGAAAAGAAAATGCTAGGGGGAGTATCACAAAGGAAATTACAAAGGAGTATTTTCCCCGCATTTTTAATCTTACCTAAAAATGAGTCACTGTGCATGTACGGTGTGGGGGCTCACCCACATAACCACCGAAACCCTATAAATATCTTGGCACTGTATCTCTGACAGGCACCCTCAAATGCTGCGAAACATTGGTGGTTTTTACATACCTGCCTCTTGATCTTTGCAATGGTTGGCAACATAGAAGAAACAATGTCAGAGGATTACAAGGTTGTGAAAGCATCTTAGAAATCACATTTCTGAAATATTGAGAGGTTGGTCTTGGGAATAAACTTGGGCTCATTTCTGCCTGTATGACAAAAAGCCTTAACCTATTTGGAGAGCTGCCTTATGCTAAACTACGGTTTTTAAGGTGCATGTCTACATTCCACCCCTGGTCCAAATTATCTGGCTTCAATTCATAGGACGAGAGTCAGGCTCCACCTGGTTCCCTCTCAGTGAAGCCAGCACCAGTGTATGGAACCAGCAGTGGCGAATCCCCAGGCTTTGGTGTATAGGTGCTTTCTGATTACTCAAAGAGCAATACAAGATTGTAAAGCAAATCTGATTTTTAGTCACTAAAAACTCAGAAAGACACAAAGCACTTAGAACAAAGCCTGCCACAAAATAAACTCTCAATAAGTATTGGTATTATTATTGTTTTTAAACATTTTATTTATTTATTTGTCTGAGAGAGAGAGAGAGAGAGAGAGAGAACATGAGCAGGGGGAGCAGCAGGCAGGGGGGAAGCAGGCTCCCCACCGAACAGGAGCCCAACATGGGACTTGATCCCAGGACCCCAAGATCATGACCTGAGCCCAAGGCAGACACTTAACCCACTGAGCCACCTGGGCATCCCTGGTATTATTATTACTAACTTAAAATTGATATACATAAATTCACTGCCTTTTGGGCTAAGGAGCCTGTGTCCAAGGGGCCAGGCACTTCCGTATCAGTGGTTGGACATTAAAAAAAAAAAGCTTTCTATTTTACAGCAGTTCCAGGTATACAGCAAAATGAGCAGAAATGACAAAGAGTTCCCATATACTCCCAACACCCCCCATGCACAGGCTCCCTGACTATTGTCCCACATCAGAGGGGTACATTGGTCACAATTGGCTGACGTACTCTGACACACCATTACCCCCAAAGTTCCCCATTGGCTTTTCCGTCTGCGACTCATCCTTCCTCTACCATTCCAGCGGCGCGCAGGAGAGCGCAATGCTTCTGGAAGTACTCACTGGAGAGTAAGTTTAGAAGAAATACACGTCTCCCTCCTCTTGCTACATGAAGACTTCCAGAACCCATTTAAAGTGTTCAGTCCTTCTTGATGCTAGGAAGACCCCCTGACACAGAACCTCTGTTATGTGTAAAGTCCATGTGCTTCTAGAAGAAGGAGTCCATCTTGCCTCACCCTACCCTTAATGCACTGCATTGGGTGTGAAGACTTCTCATTAGGGTCCTTAGTCTCAGGTCTTTCAGATCTTTTCCCACATATCCCATTGGCCAGCCATTGTTCATTCCTTTGCCCAGTCCTCATGGAATGGATGTTTTCTTTTATTGCTGTGGAATCTAACATTTCGCACAGGACTTTCCTAAAGGGCACATATACAAAGCACTCTGGGAAGTTTATACTAGGGTTTTCATGTCTTTAGAAAATCAGTAAGAAAAGATAAAAAGGACTGGTGGAGGAGGGAAGTTTTATGTCTTATTTCCTACCTTCGCATTTCCCCCCTAATTCTTACCTGTTATGTGTGAGGCATTGTGGGAGTAGTGGGAATAGTGTCAGTGGAATAGCTTCTAGGGGGTAAGATGGGGCAGTGGGAGAGGGGCGAGAAGTCTGCCTGGAGTTCAAGAGAATTCCATCAGTGGCATTGTTAAGCTTTGCCAGCACTAGGTGATAACAGAAAGCAGATCTATTGAGTTGCTTTTACTACTGTTTAAATTCTCTGTGAAGAATGCAGTCCCTATTGTCTACCCTAACCCACCCGGCATCTTCCTGAATGCCCCTAGATAGTTGTAACCATAGGAAGGATAGAATTCCTTTCATCACAGTGCTTAAGGTCTAGCCAGCCTGTCCCTTCTTCCCGAGGCCTTTAGAGTCAGACAATTTCCTGCAAGCTCGGTGTTTCTGTCTCTGCAAGCTTAGGTGAATAACCACAGAAAAGGAATCGCAAATATTAGGCAAGTGCTCATCTTCTTTCCCTTTATGCCATTTGGCCACAGTGATGAGTTCATATTGAGTAATAGCATTGGGAAAGACTAGGGGAAAAATCGATTTGGTACCTTCCAAGTGGATTTAGAATTTTGAAAGCACGTTAATAACAAAAAAAAAAAAAAATAAGAAGACATTTATTCAGCATTTTATCCATACCAGACGCCTAGGTACCATCACCCAGGAAGTGAGCCAGTCGGAGAGGGTAAATAACAGCATACCTGTTCCAGTTTTGTAATAATTCTTTTGTTTATTTTATGATTCATGTCTGAGCTCAGTGACATAAAAATAGATCGCTTCAATATTTCTCAGGAAAATCCAGGCTAATTTAATAAAGAATTTTGTGAATTTCTTCCTGTTTCTGCTCTTCTCTTTGTCTTTTTTTTTTTTTTCTTTTGGAAAAGTATGATTGTTGATGTAGTTTTACAAAATATAATTGCTGAACACCTAATATGTGCCTGGCATGGTCTACATCACGCCAGGTCAACCAGTTAGAATAAAATAATCTGTATGAGTAAACCTGGAATCAGAGAGGTTAAGTGATTTGTCCAATTTACACGGCAAGTTTATAATAAAACTCCATGTGTCTTTTAAAACTACATTTTCATTTACTTTTATTAACTGGTGAGGATACGAGACATTCCACAAACTAAAAGACAAATTAGAGATGAAAAAATAGAAGGGGACACTCAGCAGCAAGAAAGGCAGCCATCATGAGGACATTACATGACAGCATTTCGTGGGTGACGTAGCTATCGCCTCGTGTCATCATTGACAAGGCTGAACCATCAATTGCGAGAAAACAGCAGTTTCGGTGAACTGTTTTAGCCTCTCTAGTCAAATATATCTCGGTGGCCACTTCTAGTTATTTTCTTTGTGAGTTTCTTTCCTTTCTTCCTTTCTAGTCTCTCAAAAGTCCTTTAAAATTTAACAAATATTGGGGCACCTGGGTGGCTCAGTCGTTAAGCACCTGCCTTCAGCTCAGGTCATGATCCCAGAGTCCTGGGATCGAGCCCTGCATCCAGCTCCCTGCTCTGCGGGAAGTCTGCTTCTCCTGCTATCATTCCCTCTGCTTGTGTTCCCTCTCTCGCTGTGTTTCTCGCTGTCAAATAAATAAAAAATTTAAAAAAAAAGTAAAATTTAACAAATATTCAATAGGACGTATGTTTAAGTGGCAACTGGTTTCCCTCACATCTGAGCGCTGTCTTATGAGGGATAAGAGGTAATATCAGGGGCCACAGAGTAAGTGCTTAGAATCCTGCAGGATGATAACCCCAAATAACACTGTTAAAAGGCAGGTGTGTGTGTTGGTGTGCAAGCATGTGCATGTGGTGGGTGAGGGAAGATGTATTAAATTTAATAAACCACAGCATTGCTTGAATAGTGGCCCAGACTGTGTCTGCTGAGGGCATGATCTATGTGTGTTGGATGAATTTTAGGCCTGGCTGGGATGTTAGCCAGATATGTGACCTCTATAATCCACCCCCACCTCCACCCCTGGGGCAGGGCCTCTTTCAGGAAGGAGAAGGGAGGTTATATTGGTGAAGAGAAAGGGAGCATGATCTCATGGTTACGTGACTTCATGCTATACTGAGCTCTGCACTGCCCCAGAACCAAATTAGGGAGCATCATAACATGAGAAAGGTTTAATTCCAGTTTACTGCCATCTTCAGGGCAGGGAAACCTCAGCCGTGGTTCTACCAAGGGAGTGTTGGAGGATAAACTGGTCAGGAGAACCAAGATGGCTGACTGGCTCCCACAGGCGACCCAGGGGTGGTTAGGAAACAAGGGGTTCAGAATGGCCTCTGGCCTCATTTCACTGTGAGCGCTCCAATTAAATGCTTTCTTACAAATCCTAAGATGAGGCTTTGTCATCAGTTCAATTTGTTTTTACAGTTTGCAGGCCTGTTACTATAAAGGCTGTTGGGGAAGCTGTCCCACATTCTTAAAATATCTGTGTAACACTCTGAGAAAAAATTACTCACTATTGCCACTGTCGTCGACAAGACACTAAAGCTGCCAGAATTAACACTGAGGCAAGCAACGGAGGTTGGAGGCAGGATCCCAGGCTTTATTTGCTGCAATCGTGTGGCAGTTGGCCAAGGTATTTTTAACAGGGAACTCGAGGGTTTGCCAGAGTTAAAAAACGCCCGGGCTTCCTTGATGGTTTCACAGACACGATAAACAGCCGCAAGGACAGCAGGGAATGCACTAACTCAATACAGGAAGGAGAAGCGAGCGAGAATGCCTCCAGGCCCAGGTGTTGGGCCTGACCCCGGGGTGCTGACTTCCTCCCAGGCCCACACCCCATAGGTGAACGCAGGCCTGTGAGAGTTGGACAGTAGGCCTGACCCGATGCCCCTGAGGCGGCTGGCATCCGCTTTGAGGGCATCGTGTGGGGCAGGCCCGCAGTCCGCGGAGCTGAGCTGGTGCCCTGTGTGGGCTCCCGGGCTCTTTGGTGCCAGCAGTAAACAAGTTCTGGGTGGTGGACGGTGTCACAAGCTACACCTTCAAAATGCTTGTAGGGTGTTCTCGACAAACCCCGTGGAAGTCCATTCTCCTCAGAAACCGGAAGTTTGTTTTTGGAAGGTGGTTCCTTAAAGCCTTTGGAAGTTGGAAGCAGTGGTGAAGCTCGTGTTGAACCAACGAACATTTGCTAGCGTAGAGTCTGCAAAATAAGAAGAATATACGTTCCCGCATTTGTATGTCAGGCAGGTAGGGTGGTGACTTCCTTAGATTTGCTCACTTATTCTTTTTTTTTTTTTTAAAGAATTTATTTATATTTATGTGGCAAAGAGAGAGCACAAGCAGGGGAGTGGCAGGCAGAGGGAAAAGCGGCAGGCAAAGGGAAAAATGGGCTCTCTGCTGAGCAGAAAGCAGGACGCAGGACTGGTGCCCAGGACCCCGGGACCTTGACCTGAGCCAAAGGCAGATGCCTAACCGACTGAGCCACCCAGGGGTCCCTCACTTATTCTTTACCACAACCCTATAAAGTGCATAGTGTTATATGTATGTTTTGCGGGTGAGAGGAAAACAGAAAACTTAGGCTAAGAAAGGTCCTCTTACTCAAGGTCACCCAGAAGGCCTGGCCCTGGTTCAAGCTCTGGCCATCAGACCTAGTGCTCTTTTCTACTGTGTAAAAGAGCCGCTGTTAGCACGGACTAGCATGCACACTCCCAGAAACGCAACGCGAAGTGTGAAATACCCAGGCATAACCTTTAACCCAAAAATACATGGTGTAAGGTGAAACGAAATTGTTTCGTTTATGAAGAGACATAAAAGATTTTTAAAAATTGACAGAGACATACGGTACTCCTGAAAGACTTCACCATGTCATGATTAAAATTTACAGCTGCCTTATGCTTTAGATGAATATAGCCTCCAAATCAGTTTTAATGTTGAATAAAGAAAAAAAGTCCAGAAAAAATATAGATAACTATTATCATAACTTTAGGTGAGGATGGGTTGAAAGCTTGCCACACAAGTCAAAAATCGTATCAGAAAAGCATAGATGTCTGGGTGCCTGGGTGGCCCTGTCGGTGAAATGTCCCACTCTTGATTTTGGCTCAGGTCTTGATCTCATGATGGAGAGACTGAGCCCTCGTGGGGCCCACACTCATCGGGGAGTCTGCTACAGATTCTCCCTCTCCCTTTCTATCTGACCGCCCCCTACTTGCACCCACACTCTCTCTCTAAAATAAATAAATAAATCTTTTTAAAAAAAGCAGAGATTTGAGCTACGTTAAAAACTCAACATTTTTATACTTCAAAAAACACAATAAATAGAATGAGAAGGAAAAGGAAAACTGGGGAAAAGTATTTGCAAAATGTATATATGTATAGTGAACAAAAATTATTATTCTTAATACATGAACCAATAAAAAGATAATAGTCCCATTTTAAATATCAGTAAAAATTAGCAATAAGCAACTTAGCAAAAGAAGTCAAAAGTACCCACAGAGCTTTAAAAAAATGATTACTTTTCTTAGAAATCATAAAAAAGAGTAAAGGTAAATATGATACTATTTCACCTATTGGATCAATTATAAAACAAGAATAGTAATATCCAGTATTGGTGGGGTACCTGGATGGCTCAGTCATTAAGCATTTGCCTTCAGCTCAAGTCATGATCCCAGGGTCCTGGGATCAAGCTCGGCTTTGGGCTCTCTGCTCAGCGGGAAGCCTGCTTCTCCCTCTCCCACTCTCTTTGCTTGTGTTCCCTCTCTT
Organism: Procyon lotor; assembly: GCA_028646535.1. NCBI lineage: Eukaryota > Metazoa > Chordata > Mammalia > Carnivora > Procyonidae > Procyon > Procyon lotor. The sequence goes on along the minus strand of CM053604.1, from coordinate 109,452,655 downwards.
CCTGTCTCTCTCTCTCTCTGTCAAATAAATAAATAAATAAAATCCTTAAAAAAAATAATAATATCCAGTATTGGAAAGGATGTGCGGAAAGGAAATCTCCCTTAAGAAAGTGTGAGGGGGGAAGTAAATTGTGCAAAATGTCTAGGGAAGGGGGTAATTTGCCAATGGGCCATTCAAGCTTAAAAATAGCATATATTTTAACCTGGCAACTCCTCTTCCAGGTATGTTTATGCAAAGGTAACAATTGGAACTGTGCCAAGATTTTTTATTCTAAATAAAAACTAAAAATCTGAAATAGTCTACATGTTCGATCGCAAGAATACAGTTTAAAAAATGTTTTTCGGTCTGGTGAGACAATGGTAGGCTCTGTGGGCACTAAAAAGATATTGTGTATTTATTAGCAAGGAATGATGTCTGTATGTGAATGATGGTGAGAAATACAGATTACAGCATGAAATGTATAATATGATTCCCTTTTTGTACAAAAAGAATGTATATCATTATCAAAGGAAGGAAGTTTAAAGAATACACACCAAGATGTTAACTGTGGGAAGATTGTTAGTATTTTTGTTTTGCTTATTTGTATTTATTTTTTCAACAAAGACTATGGATTGGTTTTATAACACTTTAGAAAATCACTTCTGTTAGGACAGCTGGGTGCAGATCAGTGCTGTAGACAAAAGAGGGCTTGTGCCCATTGCTATCCAGTTTTGTGCTATACTCTGCTTAGAGTGGCTGAAATTTCAAGGTAAGGTCGCAGAAGGAAAGAGACTTATGTGCTATAGAGATGAACTCCTAGATCTTAGAAATAATAACGTGCTACCACCCAATTTCCAAGAAATGGAACCTCTTTGCCCAGTTGAAGAGTGGTTCAGGGTCACTGAAGTGAAGGGTGGTTACATCAGCTCTTTGGCGAAAAAGTTTCTTAATTTTCCCTCAGCTTTCTATTTCAGGTAAGTTTTGCTACGGAAGTTGTCTTTTATTCACAACTGTCCGCCTCCTCCTTTCCCATCGACTGCCCGTCCTTAGTCACAGCTTCTTCCCTCCGTCTTAACAACACAGACACAAACACACAACCGGACACACAATGCCCCCCCTCTCCTTCCACGGATAGATCTATTTATCTATCAAACTGCTTTGGTCTTTTTGGAAACACGTGCTGTCTCCCCGAGAGGGAGAGCTCAGAAGTAGGAGTCAGAAGAATCTAGTCGGTTGCAGGCTATCCAGGCTTGTGAGCTAAGGAGATACGAGGCTCTGTTGGCTATAATCATTCAGGCACTTTTTTGGAGACGGAGGTCACTTCCAGTAGGGATCTTCTGGAATCTGAGCGATGGGACAAGAAGCGGGAGGAGAGGTCGAGTGGCTTGCTGTCCAGGAGACGTGGGGGCAGGCATGGTCTCACTGGGGAAAAGCTGCAGAGTCAGATACGCGGCCAAGATAGCCAAGTTAGAAACGAAAGCACAGATTAGCCAGCACAGTCTTGTCCGAATACCACGTCCATAACATATGTCTCCTCGCACCCCGAGACGCCTAATGATTGAATTCTAAATGACACTGAGAAGGCACCTTTGTGGATATGAACAAAATGGGCTTTTGAAACCACGCCGGGACCACAAGCCCCCGAGAAAAAACGACACGTGGAAATTTTTTAAAAGGGGGGAAAAAAGAGCAATTTGGCATCGATTCATAGAGAATGGGATTAGATTTAATTAAAGGGAGGGAACCCCCAACTCCATCTGGTTCTCTCACAGCAGCACTAGGGAGGGATATTAGAGCAAGAGCTAGGGATTATTTCTTGGCTTTCAAGGATTTCCTCCTCAGGGATCAAATATAAAAATCCAAAGCAACCTTTGGTTCAGAAATCCTAAGCTGGACGCCGTTGGCTTCTTGGCTGTTGATGTTTTCTTGGGTCACCTCAGTAGTGGAGTGACCAGCTGTCGGTCGCTTCTTGGAAATATATGATTGTTCTGTTTTTTGCAGTGACAACGAATCCTGAAACTGAATGGTGCTAATGTTTTCCAAGAGAAGCGGCCCCGGAGGGAGCTTGCTGAGCCTGCCAACAGAGGATGAAGACGATGCAAATTTAATTAATTTCAAATCAACGTAGACACAAGAACCTTTTGCTGTTTCTTCCAACGCCCACTCTTCCTAATGATGGCATCACCTGTACTTGGAAGAATGCAGGATTGAGAGCACTTGGAAGAGGCTTGGCTGCCGTCCATGGTGGCGGCTGAGGGAGGAGGAACCACATGGTTTTCACCTCACCAGGGCCCCTTCCCTCCCCTCGACCCGCCTCTCGCTGCCTGCACTCACTCTGGCCATGCTCTCGAGGTCTTCGTTACCTTTCTGCTTCATTCCTTGGAGTTTAAATCGGGAAGCTGTTTTATATATGGCTTCCTTCTGGGTCACCTTATTACCTAATTAGCTCTGGATAATTTCCTCTGATTAGTCAAGTCCTCTGATAGGTTATCTGCATTCGGCAGGAACTTTCCTCAAGGTGAGTTACATCGTGGAAGAGACAGAAAACAAAGTGAGTGTTTCACTGTATACATCATCCCAGGGGCTTGGTAAGCTCCCCCACCTGCCCAGAAGACGTACTGAGAGAGACGTCCCGAGGACATGCTCTTTGGTGCCTTGTGGACTCTTGAGTTGGCCAGACCCCTTGGAACCTTCTCTGAGGAACAGAAATCTTCAATGAGAGAGCAAAGTGATTGCCTTCTCAGCTAAAATCACCTGCTTGCTCACATTTCCCCAAAGCTCATTCTTGCTCTCACCACAACTCCCTTGCCCGTGGTCCGTGAACAGGACACGTATACAGGGGGATCAGCTGCCGCCCTTCTTTGTTTTTGAGATCTTTAAGGTCATTTGAAACAAACAGAATAGGAATAGGAAATACCTGTGTCTGTGACAAATCACTCAGTGCACCTTCCTGTCAGGCTGGGACAAGCCTCATGTCCTCCCCGACACAGCTCTCCAGGAGGCCACTATCAGTCCATCGGAGAGGACATTCTCCGCCGTATTTGTTGACACCCTTTACGAGAAGCAGTGGTGCAGAAGGGCCTGCTTATCATTCCCATTCACGTAAAATCAATCCTCATTTAATGCTTAATTTTCTACTTCTGACCTTTAAAACAACCTAACAAATTGGGAGTCCTTGGGTCTTCTACAACACCTGATATTTTATTCCAGGAAAGAAGCAAAGAATGAAAACTTTATTTATTGTACTCTCTACATTTAAACTGAGGGGAGATGAGGTTCACCAAACATTTGCTGCTGAATTTGGGGTCTTGCCTTTGAAAGCCTGCCTTAATGTGTAACAAAAACGGCCCCTCTCCTCCCTTTTGGAGTCCCTCTGGCATGCTTGCCTTTGGAACTGTGCGCATAATTTTAAAGGCAGAGTTCCAAAGCCGGGGAGATGGGTCCACACAATGAAAGAAAACTATCTGGTTGTATTTAACCACGGCTATTCTGCTATCCTAAGACCTCATAGAGCTTTGGCAAAAGACAGTCTTCGTGGTATATAATTTCAACAGATTTATTTGCCAAATTCTCGTTCACACGTCCTAATATGGCATTTTTGTTTTCACTTCTGTTCTGCACGTTCATCTTCAACTTGTGGTCTGCAGTGACTCCCAGATACTTAACGCCAAAATTGTAGTTTTCTGAATCATTGTTTTTGCCTATTTTGTTACTTTGTTTCTTCTCAACATTTTGCCTCTCAGAAGACTCTCCGATTGCTTCTTTTTCTCTCTCTAGGTATCCAAGATTTTTGGTGAACACTGAGGCCTGTCAGTTTTATCCAAGACTATCCAATAATGTGACTTTAGAAGTTCAGAGAACAATAAGGGGTCTTGGAATCTCATTTTGATGAAGCAATATTTTGTGATATGATAAAAATACTCTCATTTGGTATTAAAAATCATTTCAAATTTCAGAAGAAATATGCTTCAGCACCATGCCATTCAATTTATGTCTGAAAAATGTACTAACTTCTATAATAGCACAGTATGCAAGGCGTTTTTTTTAAAGGTAGTTTTTTCTGGCAAGACATATGAACCAAAGCAGTGAAGGGTCACTAGCCCTCTGTATCTTTTTATTACTTTTAACCAATAGGTGTCTTATATTTATGATAGTTTCAGGACTTGCTTTTAAACTCAAAGTTAATTTTATGTTTCAGATTATTGTTTGTAAACAGCTAACTAATTTTCCCTCAATTGGGTAGCCAATCAGAACAAAATCTGACTTTGGAATATTTTAAAGATATGTAAGTTTCACTGCATTTTTGTACATTTTAAGCAAACCAGGTTAACAATAGTGTCAAGTCGAACTTCTCAGGAAACTTGTTTTAATAAATATGTAAGGAGATCGATCTGTTACTCTTAACTCAATGATGTGATTCCTCTTTCTGGCAATCTCATTGTTATCCAAACACAGGAATATAGCAGGGATCAAGCTTCGGAGCCATGGTGTGGTGGGGGGGTAGGGGAGGAGGGGAGGCAAATGCTTCTAGCAATGTAAATGGATGCTTTAAAAATGTTTTTGTCTATTTTTAAATTTTGGTTGTTCATCAGTTTGTACCATGTCTGGAAGGAGGCCCCCGCATGATGAATAAACAGAAAATATAGACTTTAGTTTTCAATTTCCGTCAGAGTTAATACAAATTCTGAATGTACTGGAGTGATAAGACAGAATTATGTACTAGGAAGACACTGCTGCAATTATCATTGTGGGGAAAGCATTGACATTTTAGGCCGAGTTAAATTTACATGTGCTATGTTTTCACACTCAGAAGATACTCAGGATGAATCTTGGGGCTCCATTTAATAGGTACAATAGGCAGGCCAGAACGGCTTCACTCACAGATTACATTTCTCCAATCCTACAGTAACCAGGAGAGTCACTGTATAGTAGTGTGCAATGGAATGAGTCAAATTGGTTATCAATAATTGCTTCATCCGAACAATGAATTGCCTAAATTTGTGTGTTTGTCTGAGCAGCTCTTCGACGTGACTTTGGCACTCTCCCATTTGGTACTAAAGTCTTACTTTCCTCTTTGTCCTTTTGGGGGTGGCTATTTGTAGATACGCAGTGGGTGTTTTGGTTTCTTTTGGGTTTTGCCCTATTGCCGTTTCCAAAAAAAATGTCATATTTGAAGGATAGCGATCCATTCAGTTATATAAAATAAAACTTTTTCAAATCAATTCTATAGATGCTCTAAGCTCTTTTTGAAATATTTTAAGTTAAATTTTTTTTTTAAGATTTTTTACTTATATATTTGACAGAGAGAGGGATAGTGAGAGAGGGAACACAAGCAGGGGGAGTGAGAGAGGGAGAGCAGGCTTCCCACCCAGCAGGGGGCCTGATGCGGGACTAGATCCCAGGACCCTGGGATCATGACCTGAACCCGAAGGCAGACGCTTAACAACTGAGCCATCCAGGTGCCCCACGAATTTAAATTTCTAAACCAAAGTACATCAAATAACATGGAGACCTTAATTTCAGTGCTGTCTAAGTTTAGAAATACAACACTGAGCTGTTTAAGACAACCAAAGGTAACTGGGTTCTCTTCGATTAAGACTTCAGGTGTGGTGTGCTCAGGTAATCACACTCCTCATTTCCCATCACAGTATCATCACTGGCCTTTGGTATTTCATAAATAAGTAATTAGACCTTTTACAAAAAGCATATTCTTCACATTTTTCACTTTTTTGGTCTGCATGGCAAGAATTGAATGAATGATACACAGAAACTACAAATAATAAGCAACATTTTTTTCAGTGTAAAGATCAGTGGAGAGTAATCACCTTATTACTCTGACTTAGGTAAAACCCCTGAAATTATAAATAACATCAAGAACTTAGGAATACTCTGAGTGTTTTCAGCTTTCAGAAAGAGTGGCAATCGTAATTTCCAACCAGTTAAAAATGATCCGGTATATCGGTAATTTAGCATGTATGCATCTTGTTTTTAAAATTAAGTGAAAATAATGTAGAAAAAAAACCTTATTAGACTCATTTTTCAAGCAGTATAAAGCATTTCCGCAGAAGGTCAGTATGATCATCAGATGTTGTATTTACTATTGGGCTTCAGTGTAGAAATTCTTCATTGGAACCCCACATGTAAGAAAGGGCCCCCATCACTACTGATTAGAACTGATTTGCAAAACCACTAAAGTTGTGGTTTTTTGTTTTTCTTTTTGTTTGTTGTTTTTAGACAGGGAGGGGTGCAGGGAGGGACAGAAGGAGAGAGAGAGAAAATCCCAAGCAGGCTCCACACCCAGCACAGAGCCCAACATGG
>CM053604.1:109428296-109446258 GCA_028646535.1 Procyon lotor | reverse complement strand
TATAAGATAGGAGTAAAGAATATCTTTACATTAGTTTCTATGTAGTTAATGTATATTAACAGTTAAAATAAATGTTTATTTGAAGGTAAGGTATTTTCTAAAATGTTGTTTACTAAATGTTGTAGACTGAGTGAAATGTGTAAGCCTGACGATTCACAGACATGTACCCTGGGGCAAATAATACATTATATGTTAATAAAAAAAATGTTGACTGAGAGTAAAGGGGTGAATTAAACATCTTTTTAAAGGAAAATTCTTTTAATTTAACTTCAGTGACTATGAAAAAAAAAATTGTTACCTTTGATAATTTTGCTCTTTTGATCTATAATGCCTCTTTAAATAAATGAAGCAATGCCAATTTAAAAAATTCTTATAGAATCGAAACTGCTTTACACAAAATTATCTTCCCTAAAAATTAATTGACTTTTCTACATATCTAAAAGATACTACAACACATTCTTGTCTTTTTTTTCTTTGCAAAATATTTTTAAATTGAAAAATGAAATTTTAATTGTCTATGGAATGTAACATTTATTATTTATTTATTTAATATTTCATTTATTTATTTTACAGAGAGAGAGAGATCACAAGTAGGCAGAGAGGCAGGCAGAGAGAGAGGGGGAAGCAGGCTCCCTGCCGAGCAGAGAGCCTGAAGTAGGGCTTAATCCCAGGACCCTGAGATCATGACCTGAGCTGAAGGCAGAGGCTTTAACCCACGGAGCCACCCAGGCGCCCCTGGAATGTAATTTTTAAACATATTTTTAGTAAAAGTAGAAAAATCTCAGAGCTAAACCTTCTCTTTGTACCGATTACTCACTTTTCTTTGTGCCTTTAATTCTAATTTCATTTTCTACACATTGACATTATAAGAATTAGAACAAGGCTGACAAGCAGGTTCACCACACACAGACCCTATGAAGACATCTTTGAATAAGGATATGTGTTCTTGCAGGTCACAAAGCTAGTCAGCACAACGACAAACAACGAGCAGAAAGACCCTCCCTCCAGGCCCCAGCTAAAGTAAAACCTGGTCACCTATGGCAGCATTATACCCCTGGAGTCTGTGGCAGAGGCTATGTGCTTCCTATTTCAACCAGAACGACTGAAGGACTGAGGTGATGGGACAGATCAGCCTCCAGATGGCTTGGACCCAAAGAGCAGAGCGTCCCACGAGACATTAGGGAAATGATACTAAGAGAGAACAGTAACACTAATGAGTATCCATAGTGTGTCTCAGTTAGGAATTAAGTTCAGCTTCTAATAGTAGACGCATGAAATACAGTTGTTTTAAGCAAGATCTTTTCTTCTCCCACATGAAAGAGTACAGAGGTAAGCTGCTGTGGTAACTCCACGGTCCCCTGGGACCCGGGTTCCTTCTCGGCCTACCACCTCCATCGGTGCGAGCTCCCGTCGTCCAGGTGACCATAGGATGTAAATGCTCCAGCATCACGTTCACAAGGAGGAGAGAAAGGGAACGGGCACAGGGGTGAGTCACTTGAAAGAGCTTTCCTGCTAGCGCATTGAGACAACCTAGCCTACATCCCATTAGCCAACCTACCTGCCCGGCCGCCGCGAACAGTAGTCTCAGGTTGGCGCATTAGCACACCCAACAGTAAGGTTCTGCTTCACAAAGCGCTGAGAGAATATTGGCTGTCCGTAGCAGCAGCAATCTGGACCAATCTGGTGAAGCACTTATCAGGTAGCATCTCATTTAAATCCTCACCGTATACTTTTAAGATCGGCTTAGAGAACTCATGAATTTGTCCCGTGTCTTCCCAACTTCAGAGCACGTACTTTAAACTACTACACTAAACCACTTGCCCAGTAATAAACAGTAGGAGAATGTTTAAGAAGGTGTCAGTCATTGTCAAGGGGGTCGATCGGTGGGTACGGTCAGATGAGAAGTAATGGGAGCTGCCGGCCAGCGGGGAAGGAAGGACAGCGTGCAGTGCCAGTGGAAATGGTGTATCAGGCTGAGAAAAAGAAGCCCGGGATCAGAATAGAGTGGATAAGGGGGAAAAAACCTAGTGTCTGGATCTAGGTACCGGTAAGGATTTGGTCACTGAGTGAAAAAATAAAATCCCATTTGCTGGAGCTGAAGTCAACAAGAGAGTGGTTGTCCTCTTTAAGATTTCAATAGGGAGTCATGCCCCGGTACTCTCAAATACAGGTGGTAGAGCGGGCATGTGTGAATGAAGACTTGCTTGAAAAATCACCTCTTCAACAGCCGAAATCACTGTGGCTTTCAGAACGGCCAAACCTGGCAGGCACATAGCCTTTCTGTAGAAGAGGAAAAGCAGAGGCGCCTGGGTGGCTCAGTGGATTAAAGCCTCTGCCTATGGCTCAGGTCATGATCTCAGGGTCCTGGGATCGAGCCCCGCATCGGGCTCTCTGCTCGGTGGGGAGTGGGCTTCCCCCCCACCTGCTTGTGATCTCTCTCTCTCTGCCAAATAAGTAAATAAAAATGTTAAGAAAAAAAAAAAAAGAGGAAAAGCAGCATTGTTTGAGATTGGCCCTGAGCTCATGAGTCTCACCTCTGGAAGCATTCATACTTTGCAAAAGAGAAAAATCTGATCGAATTGGCATTTTGTCCATGTATTGCTGCCAACTACCTTAGAACCAAAACCAGACCAAAATAACAACAACAGCAACAACAACAAAACAAAGCCAAAAAAAAAACCTTAGTAGCTTAACCCAGCGACAATCATTTATTTTGTTCGAGAGTCTACATTTTGGGTGGGGCTTTTGGGAGCTGCTCCTTTCTGTTTCACAGGACTTCAGCTGGGCGGCTGAAAGTTGGGGCTGGGGGATCCGCCTTCAGATGGCTCACTCCCACAGCTGGCAAGCCAGGGGCCTTGGTTCCTACTACATAGTCCTCTCCATGGCCGCCACACAGCATGGTAGCTGGGTTTCAAGAGCAAATATCCCAAGAGAACAAAGTGGAAGGACATGACATTTTTATTAGCTAGACTCAGAAGTCACATATCATCACTTCCTTCATCTCCTGTCATTTGAAGCAGTCACAAAGTTCAAGGGGGAGAGGACATAAACGCAGTGTCAAGAGCAAGTGGATAGGAGATATGTTATAGGCCTTGTGGAAAACATCATCTGCCAAAACTGGTGTGGCCCATGCTATCCAGAGGAAATACTATAGGCAAGCCCGCATCAAGGGTCCTCAAGAATATTTGACCTCCCTTGAGACTAGTGCCTATATGTCTGCCTTTGGCTTAGACATACATGCCTGGTCCAATAATTTTTGGTAGGTTTCACCACCAACGTGAGGCCTGACATAGCACAGAGCAGGCTGTGGAGCGAGCAGGCACATAGAAACTTATGCCTATTCTCAGTTTATAAGGTTATAATGGGAACAGATTCAATTGTAAACACCTTGAGGATGGGGATTAAAAAGTGTTAGGCATCTCTGTATCCTGAACAGTGCTTGGCACTAGGAAATGCTCAATAATCATGGGAAAACCGATCACCTACTGAACTAAGAGTCACTATACTGCCCTTACTCAGTACCAAGTCAGTCTTTATCATCAGTGACAACAGGACCCAAATGGAGAACTGCTTATTGCCTGTTAATCATTTTCTACCAAGTTTCCAGTTCCATTGTGTTTCCCTCACCTTCCAGCTAATAGATTCTGATGCCATTCTTTTTAAAGATTTTATTCATTTATTTGACACAGAGAGAGAGACAGTGAGAGAGGGAACACAAGCAGGGAGAGTGGGAGAGGGAGAAGCAGGCTTCCCGCTGGGCAGGGAACCTGATGTGGGGCTGGATCCCAGGACCTGGGGATCATGACCTGAACTGAAGTCAAATGCTTAATGACTGAGCCACCCAGGTGCCCTGATGCCATTTTTATTCTTTGTTTGAAATTATCCTATTATGTGTGCTTTTTGTTTTTAGCTGTCTTAAATCCAATCTAGAAGGTGGTGGAGAACGATCGTAATTGAACTAACAAGCAAATGGTGGTGGAGGGGAAAAGGTGTCCCGGTTTGGAGGGGAAAGAACATGAGGGGGGAGCCCAGCAGATCACTGAAATCCTCTCAGCAGATTTTTCTACTCATCTCTGGGCTCCCCTTCTTTGCTCTCTAGAATGTGCATGGGGAAAGGAAATACAAGTTTTATTAATAAAAAGAGTCAATGATCTATTTTAGGTGATGATACAAGCAAGATACGGACTGTTTCTTCCCTGGGTAGGAAGACAGATGAACAAAATAAAAGGTGCTGTAAATTCTTCTTGAAAGTTCTCCAGCCAGCACTAAATGTAGATGAAGCCAACCAAGCCAGCTAATGGGGCAAGATGGTAAACTCTGGGACTCATGTATTTCTCACCGCCATGAATCTGTACAGAAATTCATCCATCTTGTTACAGGCGATGATTGATGACTTTTCATCTCATGTGAATGTGCTTTTCTGTTTGTTCCAGATGCCTCCATCCTTCCTCTTTGCTTATAGTGCCCAATACTCTACCCTCAGGGACCAGGGAGAGGTACATCTGGGGAAACACCCAAATGAATTAATGTCAGGATTTGTGTTCTGAGTGGGGCTGGAGCACGAACAAGGGGAACACAGTGGGCTGGGGAAGGAGGTGGGGGGTATGTGAGGAAAAGCTCTTGGGGACCTCTCTGGTTCGACAGATGAGACCAACATTAGTTGCGAAGACCAAAGGAGCAGGATAGGAATCGGAGTCTGGAACACAAATCTGAGGCAGGAGTTGGACAGAAGCAGACTAGAAAGGGTTGGGAGTGAGGAGGGTGAGGAGGGTTCTGGATGATTTCCACAGTGGAGCTGAGCTGTCCACAGTCTGCTTTCATTGGCCACTGGGGGCACAGGGAATGGTGCTCGGCCTGGCTTCACGGTGGGAATGCAGAAAGGATACTAGATAATAATACCTTCTCTGTGGCAGAGTTTCTTCCCCTCCCTGTAAAGTTGAGAAATTCAGTTCTAGAGAGATGGCATGACTATTAAGCCCTGGGCTGGGATTCATGCTCCCACAGCACTGGGATGCGTACCCTGACTCCTGTCAGAGCTGGGAGACTGGTGGGAGCTAACTGAATCGTCTGAGAAGGGGCAGATCACCTACATCTCTAAGCAGACCCAGAGCAGGCGACACGAGGTGTGGACGGGACAAGGCCTAACATTTTCTTTTGAATAAATTTTACAAATTTATCCTAAATAAATACACTTCTAATTTTCTGCCCTCACATGTAATGTTGGTGTGTTTGTTTAAACAAGACTCTCGATACCATGAGAAAATTTCCAACTCAAAGTACCTCGGTCCAAAAGAGACGTATGGGCTCAGGTAACCAGACTGGGCAGAGACAGGAAGTTGCTGCTCCCAGAGGCAAGCAGAAGCAGGTTCAGGGGCAGCAAGGGGCAGCCAGACCAGGTGCTCCAACACAATAAGGATTCTTCAGTGTTTCTGTCTTTCCTTCATTGTCTGAAACCACTTTCTCCATGGGGCTATAACTATTGAAGCTAGTAGCTCCAGGAAGCTCATCTTTCTGCTCTTCCCACCAAACTTGAAGGGAATCTCTTTCCCTTACCCAATGAGGAAAAGACCCCCCAGAAGGACTTTTATGCCTAACTCCATGAAAATGGTATTGGGACTGATGGGGGTTGACATTACCCTGTACTATCACAGGTTGAAGTGTATGTGTCCATGTGTGTATGTGTCGGAGACACACATTGGTTGGTTGGTGGGGTGGGTGGTTGATTAGTTCATTAGTTGGTTCGTTGGTTGGTTGGTTGGTTGGTTGGTTGAAGAGGATTCATGACAAAGTAGCTTCTAAAGGGAATCAGCGCTATGACCAGATGCAGGGTATTTGGGACCAACTCTGCACACAGATATCCCCCACCCACAACACGTGCTCTTCTTTCCCATTCTCCTTACTGATCCATATTCAGAGTCAGAAGTCCGGAGCAGGCCAGGTTCTCAGGATGGCGGATCTACCGGTGCTTTTCATTTCCTCCTTTGTGCATGTTTAGGATTTTTCTAAATGTTCTATAGTAAATGTGTATTACCTCCGTAATTTATGTTATAAAAAACAGAGTGGGTAAGTTTACATTAACCAAGGCAGAAATATTAAGAGCTCAGACAAGGAAAATCCAATATTTTTACTGCATAAGAATGTCTCGTGAAACTTAGTTGCAAAGCTAATTCATGTATTTAGGTGTATATGACCAGAACTACTTTTTGTGGGGAAGAAAAAGGGTTCTGAATGGGGGTTGGTAAGAAACCCTGAAAACCTTGCTCCATCGTGGGGAATGTCTTGGGTTTTTCCTACATGCATCCCTGTATCCCGGGCTCAATGTGGACATACTTCATGCATTTCTCTTCGGGGCCTATGGGAGACTCAGGGCAGCTTTTGAGACTGCATTTACCTTGTGGATTGTGTCCCCATTGAGGACAGGAGCAGGAGGTCTTAAAGCAGTTGTCAAGATCCTAAGAAGCTGAATGACAAGTCAGCATTAGAAAGACTTTCTCTCCCCATAACGCCTAATGTCTAATCACTTAGGCTCTTTTTTCTTTTTAACTATAAGCATCATTAAATATTAAAGAATATTTTGAATAAAGAGCAAAAATATCCTCCATTTAAAACTCTCTCCCTTGTACACTGCTACAGTTGCCACAGTTTCTATAATGAACGCAGACACTTTTCATAGAGTAAAAAAGGTATCGAAAATAAAATCCAATTAAATTCCCCCTCCAACACACACAAAATATTCTTAATTCCACCAGCTTAGCAAGGCGATTTGGAGTGGTGCGGAGTCTCCACCAACTCTTTCTAAGAAAGGGAATGTGAGAAGGCTGTGAGTGAACCTGATGAAGATCGTGGGGAGGGCGGGGGTGGGGTGGGGTGGGGGGGGTGGGGCGGCACTTCCTCAAGCAGCCTGAGGGAGTGTGCTTTCCTGAGGAGAGCAGGAACACTCACCAGCTGCTGCTGGGGGCTTTAGAGGGGTCCACAGGAAAGGGAGCCAGTCAGAAATCCAGGAGAGAGAAAATACGGGAAGGCTTCCCTGAAGATGCCACTGGGATCCATTCATTCTGCAAACGTTTATTGTTTATACCTACTCTGCTTCAGGTAATGAAGACACAGAGGAGAGGTGGGAGAGCGTGGGGAAAGCCCCCAGCCTCTGGAGCCAGACTGGCTGGGTTTAAATGCTTCCAGGCAGGTTGCCTGACCTCTCTGTGCCCTACCTGCCTCTCAAGATTTTCTGAAAAACACCGCATGAGTCAATCCCCATGAACGCTCTGAACAGCGAGTGCTCAGTGTGCAATAGGGATGGTAGAGTGCTGGTTGTTACTGTTGTCATCTCTGTCCTTAAGGAGATGACAGTCCCGAGGCTGAAATGGCACAGACTGTAAGTCTGTGGAGCAAGAGGAAGGACCTGCCAGGTTCTGTTGGTAAGATTGAGAGTTGCCGGGAGGCTCCCCTGCTGAATAGCTTGTAGGAAATCACGCTGCCCAGGACTCTGGCTCCGGCACCATTTTGGAGGTCATTGGGTCACACAGAAGGTACAGTCCCCTAGCGAGAGTCATTCCAACTGGGAATGATGGCGTGATGATGAAGACTTTTACTGAGCACTTACTCGGTGACAGATACCCTTCTACTTGCTCCTTGTGAACTAACTTGCTTAACTCCCCAGGTAAGTGTATTATTACCCCCATTCTATTTTCCATATTTATTTGTTTGTTTGTTTGTTTATAGAGAGGGGGAGGGGTAGAGGGAGAGAGAGAATCTCAAGTAGACTCTGCACTGAGCGGGGAGCCCGATGTGGGGCTCCATCTCACGACCCTGAGATCCTGACCCGAGCGAAAACCAAGAGTCAGATGCCTAACCACTTGAGCCAACCAGGCGCCCCTGTGACCCCCATTTACAGAGAGGAGGAGTGTGTGCTCCCCCTCTCTGTAAATTACAGAGAGTGTGCTCAGGGCACACTGGTCGTGTGTGGTGGAGCTGGGATTTGAACCCAGCTAGTCTGTTCCCGAAAGCAGTCTGCCTGTTGCCGGGCTCACCATGCAGATGTGCCGTTTTCGTGGACTGGGAAGGAATTGTGCAAAGGGTGACCCTGGATGGCATTTTGTCTACTTATTCGAGTATCATTCATGTGTTCCTTCAGCTGACATTTCCTGAGCCCCTGGCTCTGAGTATGGCACAGTGGGACCTGTTGGGCGCAAAAAAGAAGCCAGGATCCTCCCATCAAGCTGTTTCGCGAGATAAGGCTTGTGCCCAAATGCAGAGTGTCAAGTTCCTGGGGAGAAGCAGATACAGGGCTCAGAGACGCAGAGGAGGCAGGATCACTGGGCTGGGGACAGCAGGCCGAACCTGAGGGAGAAAGTTGAATTGGAGCAAGGTCTTAAAGGACAGAGGGTTCGTGTCAAATGGTCATACAAGAAAATGGCATTCTAGCTCCTAGGGAAGAGCGAGAGGAAAGCACGGCATCGGAGAGCACAGTACAGCACAATTTGGCCAGAGAACACGGGGCGTGTGAGGGGGAGCACTGGGTCAGGAAGGAGGCACAGGGAAGCCAGGGCCTTGAACTCTGGCTGGGAAGTTGAACTTCATTTAGCGGGAATGAGGAGCTCTTGAAGACCTTAGGGAAGGAGAGCACTATGCTCAGCACTGGGATTTGGAAGAATGACCCTCACATGTGGAGGGTGAGTTTCAGGGAGAGAAGCAACTCATTAGGAAATGAGTGTGGGAGCCGAGGGAATCAAGAAAAGGAGAAAAGATATAGGAAGGACACAGCAGATAAGATCCTGACACTGCCCACCCTCCTTTAGCTGCTTAAAAACCTTCAAATGGCTTCCCATTGACTTTCAAATGAGCTCAAAGTCCTTAATTTGGTCTGAACACCACCTTGGCCTCTTGGATCCCTCATGGTTCACTGCTTTGGCCAACAGCCTCCTTTTAACTCACCGAGTACACAGTGCCCCTTCCTTCCTGGACTTTCTCATGAGCTCTTTCCTCTGCCTGAAATGCACCTCTGCCGCCTCACACCCCTCCCTACTCTTTGTCACAGTAGGTCCATCCATCCTTTTTTTTTTTTTTTTTAATTTTTATTAACATATAATGTATTACTTGCCCCAGGGTACACGTCTGTGAATCGTCAGGCTTACACATTTCACAGCACTTAACATAGCACATACCCTCCCCAAGGTCCATCCATCCTTCAGAGTTTAGCTTAGTCAAAGCCTTCCCTGGCCCCCATTATGTGTTCTCACTACCATTCTCTGTAGCATGTGCCACCACTGCAGTTTCACATTTGTTTGTGCGATTCTTCAACAAATGCCTGTCTTCATTGTAAGTTTTGTGAGAACCCGGGGCGCCTGGGTGGCTCAGTGGTTAAGCCTCTGCCTTCAGCTCAGGTCATGATCCCAGGGTCTTGGGTTGGAGGCCCGCATCGGGCTCTCTGCTCAGCGGGAAGCCTACTTCTCTCTCTCCCACTCCCCCCTGCTTGTGTTCCCTCTCTTGCTGTGTTTCTGTCACATAAATAAATAAAATCTTAAAAAAAAAAATTTCATGAAAACAGATAAATCCCTGCCCTCAGATGCATCATGAGAAGCAACAGATATCTGTCTGGCTTAGTCTCCAGCTGACCCGCTCTCAAAATGTTAGATCAATGAATGCAGCACCTACACGATTTGGTAACCGATCGAATAACAGGAGTGAAAACTAACACCAGGCTTTGGACACTAGTGCCAGGAAATGTGGTGTTGCCATTTGCTGCAATGTGGAACACAAAAGGAACCGTTTTTCAGGTTATGTTTTCCAGACTATGAATCTAGCATCACACAAATGGATTTGGGAGTGCCTGCAGGTCGTCGATTTGTCCTGCAGACTGTAGCAAATTTAACAGTAGAGAAAGGAAGCATGACAAGTTTTTGGGTACACTCTTGAGAGTTATTTGCCTGCACACAGTAGAAAATCCAAAAGAAGAGAGGCTTAAATTTGCAAGGGTTTATTGTTGTATCACCTAAAAGAAGTTTGGAAATAGGAAGTCCAGGACTGATATGGTGACTAGACTGTGCTATCTTTCTATGCCACTATTCTTAGTATATGGTTCTATCCTCAAAGCTGCCCTTGGCCCCTCCCTGATGGCTGCTGGCGCTCTGGTCATCAAGCCTGTCTAGCTGGCCGGAAGGAAGAGGGAAGGTGACATGCACTCCCTCAAAAGCCTAATGTACTTCCATCTCATCGGCCCAAGCCTCTAGAAAAGCAGGGCATCTGACCTTAAGTAACACTGGAAAACGTAGTCCTTTAGTTGGGTGCATTACATCCTTGAAGAAAGAGGTTCTTCTAAGAATAACGTATGTCGGATGGACAATGGCTGACTCTACCACAGGAGGCCAGAGCCTAGATGCGATGGTTGAGGTCATGAGAGAAGTGTGCCGTTTCATAAATGTTAATCCAGCTGAGAGGACTGTCCAGTGATGGGTACATGAAATTTTAGAGAGGCAAGTAATTTCAGGAATCACCTTGTGCAATCCCTGCTTTTTGCTGATGAAGAGACTTGACCTGTAGAAACAGAGAGCTTTGGCCAATGTCACGTGGCAGGTGGGAGGCAGAGCTGGGGCCAAAGCAGATTCCCAGGATGAAGTGAGGAAACAGACTGTGGGGAGAGTTTGCAGCATCCCCAGATGAACATACTTGAATAAGGAGTCACGTCATGCAACATTACACTGACTCAGAGGGGATGCTGGCATGGAACGGTCTTGGGTTTGAATCCCAACTGCGTGAGCTTGGACAGGTTACCTAGCTTCTCGGAACCTCAGCTCCTCTTCCATGTCATGGGGCGATGGCATGGAGTAGGCACTTTATCCCTGGCGCTCATTCTTATCGTTATTGTTAGAAAGACACACACGTCTTTAGAGTAACTGAATGAATCAGCGAACAAACAAGACGTGAATGGATGAAATGACAATAGGCGGCCATCGCTGTTTGCTTGCCGAGAGCTCTTGAGCTGGATGGCTCATTTCTTCTATGCCCTTGCATTCAGTTCTTTCTCGGTAGCTCTCCACGTGCGCCCTACTAAGCATGTGGCTTCCTTGGACTCCCACTGGTCTGCCTGCCAGGCCATGCCTTCTCCTCCGTGACACCTGCGCCCCTTCTAAACATACCGATTCCATGAAAGATGAGCTAGACACGGACTTCCATGGACTTCCAAGTGGACTTCCTCCACTCCTTGACCTCAGTTTCCTTTTCCTGCCCTCACAGATCCCCCTCACTGCCTCACTTGCTCCCCAACTTCCTCTCTCATCCCGCAAGGCAGCACATTTGGAGTGTTGGCCCAAGACTTAGCTTAGTGCTGTGGGACAGTACAAAGACAAGAGTCCTAAACACTGGCCTTCAATGGTTTTCAATATGATGACAAATGCATGAGCCATAATGACATTTCCTTCCTTCCTTCCTTCCTTCCTTTCTTTCTTTCTTTCTTTCTTTCTTTCTTTCTTTCTTTCTTTCTTTCTTTCTTTCTTTCTTTCTTTCTTTCTTCCTTCCTTCCTTCCTTCCTTCCTTCCTTCCTTCCTTCCTTCCTTCCTTCCTTCCTTCCTTCCTTCCTTCTTAAGATTTTATTTATTTGTTTGAGAGAGAGAGAGAGAGAGACAGTACAAGCAGACAGAATAGCAGGCAGAGGGAGAAGCAGGCACCTCACGGAGCAGGGAGCCTGATGCAGGATTCGATCCCAGGATGCTGGGATCATGAACTGAGCAGAAGAAGCCGCTAAACTGACTGAGTCACCCAGGGGCCCACATAATGACATTTTCTAAGACACCATGACTTCGAGGTATAGTGCAGGCAGCTGTAGCTATATTTTTCCCAACTTCCCCCTTTATTGTTGGCATTTCCCCAACTCTGTCATTACCTACTCTTTGCTACTTTACATGGTTTTGCGTTATTAATTCTTGTGAATTTTGAAGGCTGAGAAATAGTTATATTTATGGCCTCTTCTTTCCTATCATTTTTTTCCTTCTTTCCTATCTTAAAAAAAAAAAAAAAAAACCCTCATCGATTCAGTATCAACACCCAAGGTAAAATAGCATTAAATTGCCAAATGAAACGTGGAAAATCTGTAAATACTACTTGAGATCCTCGTTAAAATTAATTTATTCTCTTTGGGCAGATACTGGATTCTAGTTTGATGTGGAAATGCAGAATTTATGTCTGTTGTAAAATATGGCAGTAAGTCCCATTTTGCTGTGGCCAGGATGAGATGCCAGCTGGAGAAGAAACAGAGCTCAGTGTTTGCCTGTCTGGGAGGGTTTCATACCCAGAGAGCCAAAGGCCCTCTCTGCAGTCAGAACACTCCCGAATTTCCTCTCCTGCAGGGTTCTGCTTCTACCACCAACCGCCTGGGGGACATTGGGAGAGCCGCTTCACGTCCCCGGGCCTCAGTTTCCCCATCTGCAAAACAAAGCAGCTAGACTAAACCATTTCCAAGTCAACAGGTGTCCCACCAAAGCGCACACAAAAAGCATCTCTCGGAGTAGTTTCTTTCTTTTTTTTTTTTTTAAAGATTTTATTTATTTGACAGCGAGAAACACAGCGAGAGAGGGAACACAAGTAGAGGGAATGCTAGTGGGAGAAGCAGGCTTCCTGCTGAGCAAGGAGCCCGATGCGGGGCTTGATCCCAGAACTCCAGGATCATGACCTGAGCCGAAGGCAGACGCCCAATGACTGAGCCACCCAGGCACCCCTCAGAGCAGTTTCTTAAAGATTCGAAGGCTTGGGTCGCCAGGCTGAAGGGGGATTGGCCAACAAATGGGCAGTTTTAACGAGCAAATCAGATCATGGTAAAGCAAGGAACTTGCGGACCCCATAGTAATCCTTCACAAACTCCTATTCAGCCTCAGTATGCTGGGTCTTCCTTGGAAACATGTTGCAAATAAGTTCTCAAAGAAGTAGAAAATGGAGACAGAGGAGGAAGTAAAAGAATAAGAATAAGCCGGAGCCCTATTGCTTATCTGAAAGGCAAGGCCGGTGGTTCCCGGGGCGGAGCTGCTGGGCGCCGTCCCCGCTCCGCCTCGCACAAGGGAAGCCTGGCTAGCTTGGAGTCCTGGAAGAGAAGATCTGCTCAGGTTTCCACCAGGTTTCCAAGCATGGCTCCCTCAGCACCCACGGGCGTTGCTTTCAATATTTTCTTTATTTATTTAACAGAGAGAGATAGATCATGAGTAGGCATAGAGGCAGGCACAGAGAGAGGGGAAGCAGGCTCCCTGCTGAGCAGAGAGCCCGATGCGGGGCTCAATCCCAGGACCCTGAGATCATGACCTGAGCCGAAGGCAGAGGCTTAACGCACTGAGCCACCCAGGTGCCCTGGGCGTTGCTTTCAAAGACCAACTCTCTTCAGGATGGCTCCAAGAGGGCGAGGGGGAGAGGCTTCCTTTCTCCCCACAAGGTCCTCCTGTTGCTAGGTTAGGGTGATGGGGACAATGGGCACTTCTTTGGCATTTAATTTAGGGACTGCTTAGTGTAGGAAGTTGCAACAGCGTCCACGGTGGCTAAAACTTACTTTGTGCTGGGCAACATTCTAAGTCATTTACCCGTGCTAACTCCTTTAAACGTCTCCGCAAACCTGTGAGAGAGATATTATGATTGTTTTCCATTTCCAGAAATGGGGGCACAAAGAGGTGAAGTAACTTGCTGAGGGCTGCCCTCTGGGAAGCAGGAGACCCGGGGTTCCAGGCAGGGCAGTCCGACTCTACAGCCTCTGATGTTTTGGGGGTGTTTCAGCTCTCTGTCAGCTGTGACCTGCGACCACAAAGAGCTCCTTAGCCATTCCTTTTCCAATTTGTCCACTTGCATCCTCTGTCTCTAGGAGGCCTGTGTGAAGAGAGGGTCAAGCAAAGAGGGATAATGCTTGGGGATAATGGAGGGCAGGCAGCCTCCGTGCCTTCCTTCAAAGCAAACATCTAGAAACCTGGGGAAGGCAGATAGCTTTGGTAGGCAGAGAAAATACTGGAACTGCTCAGCGGTGATGATCAGACCCTTCGGGGCCCTGCTGTAAACAAACCTGCAAATGCGAGAGTGAAGCTAAGCCCCTCTCCAACCTGCTCCGATAACTTTCAAGACAAAGGTCTAGTGCATTTCCTTTGAGGGTTGTCTTTTTTTTCCTTTTCTTTTTCTTTCTTTCTTTTTTTTTTGTGCCCAAGTAAGTATGCTCCTCTTATTCTTCAGGTGATTAGATAAAAAGATAAAATGCCTCGCACAGATACAGTTTCCTCCTGCAGGAAGTGAGCGGATGGGAGAGATTCACTGTCCTGATGAGTCACCACCCAGATTTGAAACAAACACACCTACAAAGAGACGCAGGGTGTAGACTCAGTAAATAAGCCTGCTGGCACTTCTCAAACCAATTGCTGCCACAGATGCGTTTTCCTAACCTTTTTTTTTTTTCTCCATTTTTCACTGCTTTGGAGCCTTCCTCAGCTGCAGCCCGTTCATTCTCTCTATTAAAATGCAGCGCTCTCCTCTACCTTCAGAGTCCTGGGAGCCGAGCTCAGTACCGAGGGGAGAAATGAGGGCAGGGCTAAAGAGGAACATATAAAAAATAAATGAGCCATTCATAAAAATGAATATTATTACCAAAAGGAGCCGTCTGCCAACATCTCCCTGTATATATTAACTCAGCCGCTGAGCTCTCTAACAGCTCAGAATTAAGCCAATGCATCATCTTTTTAGTGGTTGCTCAGTTGATCTACTATTAACTTTAAACAACCAATTGTGAAATGAGCACTTCACAATGCCATAATGATGATGAGGCTTCGCCCGGCACTATTTTTTATAACGTGAGCTTGAACATTGGTAAAATAAATTCAACTGTGCTTAGCCCACTCTCGAAGCCCTCCAGAACCAGATATTCAGGTGTGGGGGGAGATGACGGCTCTGCTTGACCAGCCTTGCGAAGTCCTTTGCACAAATTCTAGAAAACGCCTTTATTTTTCTCCAGTTTAGCTTATCTTTTGGGAAAACCCCAAAAGGCCAAGATGTTGGGCTTTTTTGCTGTCTCCATGAGCAATCGCAGATGGCATCTTTTTCTTCCCACTCAAAGCCTTGAATCTCCGACGCACGTCTTTTCCTCCGAGGCCTGCATGTCCGTCGAGGTAACAGTATGAAAGATGTCCGCAAAGAGACGGAGTTGACAGCACCGTCCCTGGGACGGACTGAGCACGTGTTTCTTGCACCTTACTCTGTGTTTTGCCGGGTTGCCTGAGGCTTCTTGCTCATTGCTTTTCCAGGCGGGGGCTGTGATGTGGCCCCTTCTTGGAGGTGATGGCCCTGAAGAACAGCGACTGATTCTCCCACGTGGCTCGTGGAATCAGGGTCCTTAACTTCGCAGCCACACCTTGTAAATCTCCCCAGGCGACAAGCCGGAGTCTGTCCCCCGCGGTTCCGAGAACAATCCGCGGCAAACGCTGACAGGAAGGGCCATTATGGCCGTGGATGTTCTCACCATCTGGAATGGTTACAGTTGTCAGGATCCGAGATGACTCACTGCTGAGGAATCATTTCTCTAATGGCAGCGCTAATCAGGAGGGACGAGGCCGTTGCTAAGTGCCGCTGCATGGAGAAAATACCCTGCCAGATGAAAAGGGAGGGCTGTTGATTTGCTTTTGCTCATTTGAAAATAGACGGGCTTGGAATGTCATCCCTGCTTCCGTCTCATGACAGGCCATCCCTCACATCGGGAGCCGGCACCTCTGGCCAGCCTTCAGGGGGGTTGGCTCTTTCTACGGGCAGACGGGCTCTCTGACCTTCCGCTCTGGCTGCCCCGAGGAGACTGGGCAATTTCCTCTGCTGGAGGGAGCTTTGGTGTAGAAAGGGCAGTGCGAACAGATGGGGATATGGGGTGTTTTATGTAGCCCCCTCCCTTGAGCGTTTGCCCTCATGCTTCCTGCAAACTCTAACCCTACCGTAGACTCTCCTCTCCCTGCCGTCCTGGTCCGCTGGGGAGTGGGGGCGGCCTTGGAAATTCCCATCAGCAGCTGGAGGCTCTGAGGGGGTCCTCCAGCTACTCCTGCGCCTTAACTGTTGCCTTCAGAAGGAATCAAGCCTGTCCGCCCCTTGATTGTGGGCTTCCAGTCTCCAGAACCGGGAGAGAATACACCTCTTTGGTTTTACGTCGCTCAATGTGCAGTTATTTGTTACAGCAGCCCTAGGAAACTAATTCCGTGAGGGTACCAGCGAACCTTAGGTGTCACAAGAAGACACCAGATGAGAGCCAAACAGTCTCCCTGTATGACTAAGTGTTGTCAGCGGCTCCATTGTGAAGTTGCTACACTAAACATCCTTAGAGTTCGTGCTTGGGGTCACTGTATTGTAAAATACAGAAAATTTTTATTTCATGGGGGTGGTTGATTTATCTGAATCTACTCCTTTTGTTATCATCAAAGGAGTCCTGAGTCCAAGCTGAAAGCTCACCCCTGCCCTTTTCCCCATGGGGCGGAAACCAGGATGCCATGACAATTTCCCCTGGAGGTGACAGTTCAGGGTGTCCTTTGTAACTATTTCACATTCATTGCCATGGGGTGGCCACGTCATCCTTTTCTCTGATCTCCTTCCCATCCGTCCTTTTACCTTGGCCTTGCCTTATGCAGCTGCATACCCATTTCAGCAGTGATCCTCAGAATCCCGATGGAAGGAAATCCAACAACCTTCAGTTGAATCCAATAACCTTCAAATCAAAGTGGACATTTACTCATGTTTGTGAACTCATTTAATTCTCACAATCAGCTTGTTACTATCCCTCATTTACAGACAATAAAATTGAGGTCCAGAGAGGCTAACTTGCCCAAAGTCAACAACCAATAAGCAACAGGACTGAGACTGTAAGCCACGAACTCCAGCTTAAGAGTCCTATGTGTAACAGCTGTGCAAACTGCCTCCAAAGGAAAAGGCCCTTTGGGGGCTGCCAGCCGCATGCCATCTTCTGCTTCCTAATGTTCCCTTTCCGTTTGGGACCATCCCACTTGAAACTGCAGCCCCCCCATGTAATACACCCTTCAGCTCAAAGACTCCCAGCTCCACCTTTAATTCCTCTCAGCACCGCCACAACTGAGCTGACATCCTTAAAGCAAGCCTCCACAATCACACAGAGAGATGCTCGCTTCGGCAGCACATATACACAATCACACAGAGAGCAACGTGCCATGTCCCACTCAGGATGTGCCCCGCCATCTTGCTCCTGTGCTTTCTCTACCATGGAGGCCATCTTGTTCCCTTCCCCAGAGGAAGGGTTGGGAAACAAGGGCTAAATCCCAGCCCACGGGCAGGAGAGGCTATCAGGAGAAAGGATTGCTCTTTCTGCCTGCCTGTCTTGCCCTCCCACTTCTGCTTCCCTACTGAGGTCCAGCCTGGGAATGATCGCATACACTTCCCACTGGGAAAATCCCCCCCATGCCCCATGTAGAGGTGGTCCTCTCCTCTCCTCTCAGCAGGACCTCCACATTCTAATACAACACCGTAAACCTGGTATCACACCCTGAGGCCTGCAGCTCCAGGAGGAAAAGGAGGGACCATCCACTATATCCTCTCCGTGATGGAGGGGGCAGTCTCTAGTCACAAGAAGAGTCATCTCATCCTCCTGTAACTTGACGACATAGTCTCGTTCTTAGCTCTAGGAGCCATTTCCTCCCTGCTCTAATAAAAAACACATTCCATTAAAGAAGTGAATAAGAAAAAAGGAACTGCATTTACTCAGTATAAGAAACATTTGGGTCTTTATTTCACACGTTCACTGCAATGTGAAGGTGATGTGACCACAGCTGACTCACAGAGTTAATCAATTAGCCCGCAACACATAGAAAATGAATGTGACAATGACACAGCAGTAGAAGTTAATACCTGGCTTCCAGGAAGCTGTCCTGAGCCTACATGCTTTGTCTTATCTGGTCCCTCCTGCCCCCAACATTAGGGTTTGCAGGCGCTGGCTTCTGATTCTGCGGTGCCAAGG
>CM053604.1:109411005-109427796 GCA_028646535.1 Procyon lotor | reverse complement strand
GGGGGCAAAGGCGGAGTCGAGAAATGTCTCATCCTCTGCAAGCAGAGAGAAGCTCTTGGCAAGAGGCCCCGGTTCAGGTGACTTTATGGGTCCAAACCACTGAGAGCTTCTCTGGGAAGAGTTGAGGAATCGAAGAGCCTCAGAAAGTGAAGGTAAGTGGAGTCAAGCCAGAGAAGGTTCTGAGACCGAGGGGAGAATGTTCTCGACAATGAGAAAAGAGCAAGGGGCATTGAGCAACTGGCTGCTGGTATAGATTCTGTTCTCAAATCCAGCTTTCCTAACTCTCAGCTCTGTCCTCCGTCGCTGGAATGATGGTCATAACACATTCTGTGTCCCTGTCACTGGCCTCTGGTGGCCTTGGGAGACTGTCGTCTAGTGGACAAACACCAGCTTTGTTCAACCTCTCATCATAGGATCAGAAGGACTCATATATGGAACATCCATTCCTGCCCCTCCTACCCCTGTTCCCTGAGGGGTCTGCCCGCTCTGGAACCCTGACAGCGCCTGGCAGGTGGATTTGTGGAAGACAGCTTTCTTTCTTCAACCCCTCCTCCCAAAATGGATTGTTTTTTAATCTGGGAATTTATTTAAAAAAAAAATAAGTTGAGATGGATTGAGTTCATACTTTGGCAACTAACAATTTAGACTTAACCAAATAGTTGACCCAATCAAAATTTATATGTAAAAATACATGGAAGAGTTCTGGCGTTAATTTTTATTCCCTCATCGCTAAGCATCTGAGGTGATTCTTAAGCAGATTTCACTGAGGTCACTGTATCTCTGTTGGCCTGTCGGGATCTTTTCTTTCTTTCCCGGGATAGTTTCACTAGGCTTCGTGCTCTTCCGCATCCACGCTTGTCGTCGTTGAAATGGTTTCTTCCTCGCATGAAGGCTTATTCATTTTCTTTCTCCAGCTGCAGTGGCCCAAAGTGATCCTTTTAAGAAGAGACTCTTCATCAGGTGCGTTTCTATCACAGGCCGGAGAGGAGTGGAGCAGAAAGCAAGTATTTCCTCCCTCAGCACGGCAAGCGGCCACCTGTTATCCGGGAAATTCTCCCTCCATGTCTCCCCCTCCCCCCACCATTGATTCTTTGCTCTGTGTCAGAGCTGTGCCTGTAAGCTCTCAGAGAAGTAAAGAGGATGTTTATAACTTCTTGTTGGAGTATTAACTTAAAAAAGATCCCTATCCGGCTCAGAAGTCATCGGTTGACAGAAGCGCCCGGGTTTGGCTGTTCCCCACTTCTGTGTAGTCTCTGCTCCGCCTTCATTCTTAGTATGGGCCATGTGGCTCCCTGCGGTGGCAACCCTGGCACACACACGGGCACACGTGCCACCTCTGCTGTGGTTGTGTGTGTGTGTGGGGGGGGGGGGTCACACCATTTTAAGGAAAGGCAGAGAGGTGCTGGGAAGGCTCACTTGGCCTCTGATCCTGGCTCTCCGTAGTCCTGCTTTTGCATCTGACCCATTTCCTTCCCTGATCAATAGATGCATGCTCATACAATAATAAAACCAGAGAGCGGGGCGTGTGGGTGGCTCAGTCCTTAAGTGTCTGCCTTTGGCTCAGGTCATGCCTGGGATCAAGCCCCGCTGTGCTGCTTCAGGCTCCCTGCTCAGCGGGAAGCCTCCTTCTCCCTCTCCCACTCCCCCTGCTTGTGTTCCCTCTCGCTGTCTCTCTCTGTCAAATAAATAAGTAAAATCTTAAAAAATAATAATAAAACCAGAGAGGCCTAATTAATTCAAGCAAGAAATATTCCTATCCATCTGTACCATCACGGTGGATAATCAAAAATTTGCACACTTCTTTTTATTAAATCAAAGAGGAGAATAAAATTAGCTCACTTTCTAATTCCATAATATCACTCGTCGCAGATTCCTTCCCCTGAAGCTATTTGACTAGATTGGTTAATTCACACTATGGGATATTTTCAACTGTTTACCAAATTGGAAGAAGTCCAAACCAGATATTTTAAAAAAATGCATTCTTCATAAACCAGGAAAAGATCCTAAACTCTGAGAGAATCTCACGGGTTTGGATGTTTTAATCTGAACTGGGATGATAAAACCCTCTTGTCACTCACTTGTCAGATCAAATGATTTCTTTATTGTGACCGATAATTGCACAAGAACCACATTGGCTGACGCCATTATTGACATTATCTCTTCCCATAAACACCCGTAGAAGAAAATTCTGAATTACTAAGAAAGGTCCTGCTCTACAACTCTTCTATGATTATTTCTATCAACTTCTTCAGTCTTGACTTTCACATTCCCAGCAAATATACAAATACTGCCTTTCTTTGCTTATAGGTCAGTTCACAGAGTGCACCGTTACCTAAAATTATTTTATTGGCTTATATTTCAAATGATTATAAACCTGAAGACTTCCAAGCAAAGGAAATACTTAATTTTTTAAGTTTAAATTGTTTCCCCCCCTTTTAAAGGTCAGTTATTCTGTGTTCACATTTCGCAAATTATTCATTCAACAGAAATTCATATACCATTAACTAACAAAAAGATAAGTGGCAGAAGCAGTCAATAGTCAATAAACAAAGAAAAAATGCATGATTAAATACATGATAAAAATGTTATAAATGAAAAGATGTAGTGTGATATTAGGTGTGTAGGTAGGGTGTGTGTGTGTGTAGTTAGGTAGAGAGAGGCCTCTAGGAGGAGGTCACACTGAAACCAAGGCCTGAAAACAGGAGGTAGACAAACAAAGAGAAAGGGAAGCAGAGTCCCAAGTAGAAGGAACAGTAAGTTCAAGGCCTCGAAGGAGAAAAGATGTTGGTATATTCAGCTGGAGAAAGCATTTCAGTGTGGCTGCGATGTGCGGAGCAAGGAACAGGTGGGACAAGATAGGAAAAGGGGAAGAGGCCAGATCATGTGGGCCAGGAAAGGAGCTTAGATTTTATTGGAAGCATAATCTGTTTAAGGTTGTCAAATAATGCTGCATCATGATTCAGTTCATATTTTAAAAAGATAACTGTGGCTATCTTTTGGTGAGAACAGGGAAGTCAGGCCACTGTTGCAGTGATCTGGGAAAGAGTGAAGAGTGGCTTACAGTGGGAGAGAAATTGTTGGAAGATGAAAAATATTCAAAGAAGTAGAAAAGGCAAGATTTATGGAAAGTGAGAGAAAAGAGAGAGGGAGGAACCCAGCATGGAAGGGCCTTTTAGATTTTGCAGCTGGATGGAAGATGGTACCACTCAATAAGATGGAAGAAAACTAGAGAAGGGGATATTCTGGGGGTAGGGATTGGGTTGGATCAAGAGTTTTGTTTGGGGGATATTGACTTTGAGGTGCCTGTTAAGAAAGTTCTGTATTCTTAAGGATGCTTTTGGGATTGTTTCCATCAGCGTCTTCAAACATCAGTGAAACGGGGAAAATGACAGAGGCAGTTTGATAAGTAGATTAAATATATGATGTATATAAGCTTAGAGGGGAGGCTTGGTTGGGGAAGCATTTAAAACCATGGGTATAGATGAACAGCCCTAGGGAAAGGATATTCAAGAGAAGAAATTAGGCCTCCTGATTGAACCCCCAAATCTCCGACATTTAAAGATGGGGCCAGGGAAGACAAGTCAGCAAAGAAGCCCGAGGAGTGGCTGAAGAAGTAGGAGAGGCACCAGGAAAGTGGGGGGTCAGGTAGGCAGACAGGAGAGTGTTTTCAAAAGGTGGAGGTGGTCCCTCATTTCAGGAGGAAGAATTTCAATAGCATGGGAGGAGCCAAAGCCATAAAGAAACTTGGGAGTACCCAAAGGTCATTGCAGTTTTAAATGCCTGTTTAATCCAACTGTGTATAAAGTTTAATTTACAAACTAAAATCCCACCGACAATGCAAGTCCAAAAGTCAAGCGAAATGTCAAATGTCCTGCAGGATCCTTCATTCCTAGAAAGAAAGAGAAATAACAAAACTTATGCAGAATTTGTCACATAAAAACATGTAGCATATTTCAGTAAATAAATGGAAGAACAGGATTTTGTTTTGTTTTGTTTTGTTCAAGTGAGTGGATTTATTTACTGTTAAATATTCTTGGATAAAATGTACGTACACTATGAGTACAACTATATTTGAACCATACGTGTGGGAAGTAACATGCAAAAATGAAGTTTTGTTAGAGTTATGATATTTACATGACTTAAGAAAATGTTTATATTGCTACTATATTATCTTTTTCTAAAGAAGGAAAACGATAGATTTCCCATGACGCGAAAAGGAAGGAACTGAGGTTTTATGGTTTCTGCTCTACAGGTATCCATTTTTTGGCTGATGGGAACTTCCCAGACCAGGCAGGTAAGAAATGACCCCAGACCCCACAGTGAGGCAGTGTGGGAGGAATTCCAACTAGTCTTCCTCATTGGTATGCACATCTCTGTTTCTACTGCTCCTTTAGTATCACAAAATGACCAACCCCTGAAACTCTAAAATCTACTTCTCATGTGATTCCCTAACTTCTGCTTTGGGACAAGATTAGAGTTGGCTATCAAAGCAGCATTGTTTATCTGCATGATTTCCCACTTTGATGTGCACACCTAACCATGATTCCGTGGGTTTGTTTCTCCGGCTGGTCGGAGGGGCCGGACCTCCATGGTTTTCCTGGCTGCTGCCCAGGCCCCAGCTGAAATGACTACAGGCGGAAATCAAGGATGGGCGGTGGGATGGGGATGGGGGAAAGCAGTTACCTTAATGTTATCAGCGAACACTTTGTATTGGCACCTTCCCACAATAACCAGCAGAAAGAATCTCCATGCAGTTCCTGAGGTCAAAGGTGGGCTTGGGCATGAGAAGCGAGGAGCAAAAGCAATATGGCTTGATCTTCCCCACCCTCTCAGCCTGGTGCTTGCTGAGGTCAATCTTAACATCAGTTTTTACTCACTAAGCCTTTCTTTTTTTTTTTTTTTTTAAAGATTTTATTTATTTATTTGATAGAGAGAAAGTGAGAGGATGAGAGGAGTGAAG
This sequence comes from Procyon lotor, assembly GCA_028646535.1. Classification (NCBI taxonomy): domain Eukaryota; kingdom Metazoa; phylum Chordata; class Mammalia; order Carnivora; family Procyonidae; genus Procyon; species Procyon lotor. Next base: position 109,422,836 of record CM053604.1, on the reverse strand, counting down.
GTCAGAGAGAGAAGCAGACTCCCCGTGGAGCTGGGAGCCCGATGTGGGACTCGATCCCAGGACTCCAGGATCATGACCTGGGCCGAAGGCAGCTGCTTAACCAACTGAGCCACCCAGGTGCCCCACTCACTAAGCCTTTCTTGAGTGCTTCGGGTGGTTGACGTGTTTGCTGCTGGCCAGATTCTTAAAGCACCTCATGGTGATGATCAATTACGAGAGACAAAACCGTATGGGGATGTGTGTCCTTTTGAAATGCAAATAACTCTGAGAAAAGTAATAAAAATTGCTACTGCGGTTGTAAAAATCAGAGCACTCAGCCTCTGCTCCTCTGAGCCCCATTTAACACCTTTTGCGCACTCCAGCCACTCAGAGGGAACGGGCAGGATGAAAGGCATCGAGCTTGCAGATTAAAATATATCCCAAGAACCCTTTCCATGCTCCAAGGTAGAAATTATTCATAGAATTATAGATGAACAAATCTCCCTCTCTTAAATTTAAAAAACTATTTAGAATACTGTTTTGTTGGTTTTTTTTTTTTTTACTACCAATTATTATTTCTTCTTCCTCGTTTTAAGTGTTTGATTATAGTACCAGCTACTCCTCCTCTCGGTTTCTGTGACATCCACTTATATTTGAAAGAACATAACCTAAGATCAGGCAGTAGTGATGCTATTTGAAAGATTGATCATTTACTTGCATTGAGAAAAAGACACATTTTTTATTTTTTTAAAAGATTTTTATTTACTTATTTGACACAGAGAGATCACAAGTAGGCAGAGAGGCAGGCAGAGTGAGCGGGGGAAGCAGGCTTCCCACTGAGCAGAGAGCCCAATGCGGGGCTCGATCCCAGGACCCTGAGACCATGACCTGAGTCGAAGGCAGAGGCTTTAACCCACTGAGCCACCCAGGTGCCCCAAAAGACACAATTTTTAAACGGCATGTTTAAAACATGTGCAGATATCTTTAAGGAACCGCTCCATGATGACATTGCACATTCTCTTTTGGAATAATGTGATTGTGAAGCTCATTCCTCTTCCATTACTTTTTTTTTAAGAGTAGGAGAAAGAGTGGGAAAGGGGGCAAAGGAAGAGGGGGAGACAGAATCTTAAGCAGGCTCCATGCCCAGGGGAGCCCGACATAGGGTTCGATCTCACGACTCTGAGATCATGACCTGAGTCAAAATCAAAAGTTGGATACTTAACTGACTAAAGCCACCCAGAAACCTCCTTTCATGACATTTGTTAATATTCTCTTTGCACAAAGGATTCTCAGAAGGATGGGGGCCCCTGGGAGGCTTAGTTGGTCAAATATTTGCCTTCAGTTCAGGTCACGATCTTGGGGTCCTGGGATGGAGCCCCACATCAGGATCTCTGCTCAGCAGGGAGTCGGCTTCTCTCTCTCTCCCTCTCCCTCTGTGCTCTCTCTTTCTCTCTCTCACTCTCACATAAATAAATAAAATATTTTTTTTTTAAATTAAGAAAGAAAGATTCTCAGAACGATGGAGAGAAAAAAACACCATTTTTAAAAAAGATGAAAAGATGCTTCATAAAAGGGTAGAATAAAGGCAAAATAGCATGGAATCCAGAGGCCTCAATTAAGCTTTTTGGAGCCTCGATTTCCTCTTCTGTATGATGGGGGATGATAATAATAGCACCCACCTCCTGGAGTTACAGTGAGCTATACAAGGATGGTGGCTATTATTACGAGGAAGTACACTTGGGGTTGGATGCTGGTGTGTTTATTTTGAGGGGGGGAGTATAACCCAGTGGGACCCTAAAAATAACTCAAACCTATAGGGCTGTACATGTATTTTTTGATTCTGTCACAAATTCACACTCAATATTCTAGTTTATAAGACACGAGAGAAAGTTCAAAGCCTTTGTGGAAAAAGCGATCTTGATGATGTCTTCTCAAAAGACACATTCATTTATTCACTCAACAAAGAGTTCCTGAAACCTATTACATCACGAGCATTTGTGCTAGTGCTGGGGAGTGATCAAATGAGTTTCTGATCTCATAGAACTTGGATCTCATGGAGAGGAGATCGTGATTGACCAAATAACCACAAATAAATATTACAATCTATAAGAAAAGCTATGAAGAAAAATTTTGACTTTTTCTAAATTTCGGAAAATAAAACAGACATTGAAAAATAATACTTGAAAAAAAAAAAAGAGAAAAGAAAAATACTTGAGGGGCGCCTGGGTGGCTCAGTGGGTTGAGCCTCTGCCTTTGGCTCAGGTCATGATCTCAGGGTCCTGGCATCGAGCTCCACATCAGGCTCTCCACTCAGTGGGGAGCCTGCTTACCCCTCTCTCTGCCCGCCTCTCTGCCTGCTTGTGATTTCTCTCTCTCAAATAAATAAAAAAAAATCTTAAAAAAAAAGAAAAGAAAAATAATACTTGAGAAGTATAATTTTGCCATTTTTTCAATCTCAGTGTCTTTCATAACTGATAGTTACAATGTTAGTACTTGGGTTCACTTATTCACGTGTGAAGATAAACTGTATCGAATACATCTATCTCGAATTTGCAAGATTGGGTTAAACCATGGAATCATTAACATGGCAAATTGATGAATCCTTGAAGCTACAACTTCATATCATGGCCATGCGTACATTTTGAAGGGGCAAGAAACTCTGGACAGGAAGCCTGCGGTAGACCTGGGGAGGCACCCAAGGAAGGCAAGGACAAGATTCCTGAAGCAGTTGTCGAGTCCCCTCAATGAGGAAACCCTGAGCCAGAGTGACAGAAGGACTGAGGCCAGGCTAGAAGGCCTAGTCACAGCACCCAGAAAGCAAGCCTCCGGGGGAGGGGGCCATCTGTTAGTTTTTACTCGTATTCAGAGAATTTATCCAATTTATCCAGAAGGCCCCTAAGCAGTATTTTTCAAACAGTAAATTATGACCATTCTTGGGTCACAAAATCAATTTAGTGGGTACCCACTGGCACTTTTTAATGAGATAATGGAAAATGTCCATGAGCATTGCCCATAGCAGGCATGAGGTTGTCTGTATTTGGGGGTATATGTGTGCACCAAGGGGCCTCTGGGGCCCAGAGCCTGTTCAGTGGTGGGAATTTCCCATGGAATACCCTGTCCCCCACTTTTCTTAGGATATGGTCCTTTAAAGTTATAGCCTTCTCCCAAGCAAGTTGGGCAGGGACATAGGTTGCAAACTGAGCTCCTACCTAAGCTAAAGTCCAGGGATCTGTCTGTCCTAAAGATGGTGTCTGGATGAGGGGCTGGCCTGCAAAGGGTCAATCTAGAAGAGTTGTCCCTTGAAAATGAATGAAACAGAGACCAAGTACAAGGCAAGGGCATTACCTTCCTTCCATGGGAAGGAAATACATAGATCAGAATCAGTGATATTTGGCCATTTTGTGACCTGCAAAATGGTACTCTCTGTTATTGAAATTAAGAGGTGGGTTGGCCCAGCTTGGAGAGATCCTTGATGACACAGCCTCATTTAGGAGTTGACCTATAAGTGGGAAAGGTGCTGATAACAGAGAAAATTGGGAGTGGGATTAAACCAAGGGCTTACATCCATATTTTCTTTGCTGGGCTCTTTGCCCTTGAGTGACTGCTCTGGGCACCTGTTGGCTGTCTCTAACAGAGGCCATTGTGTCTTGAACAAGGTATGCTTAGAGGAAGAAGCTTCCTTCTGTCCTTAGCACTTTTATGACTAAGACTGCTTTCCAAATACTGTCAATGTTTTGAGTTTTATTTCCCCTACTTGGTAAGATGCTTCTTTTATTATGGTTAAAAAATTAATTTATACAAAAACTTTTTGGGGGAAGGATCAAGAGGGTGATCATTTTATTTGCAGATATATTTCTAACTTCAGATCTTCCCACATTGATTTTGAATGACGGAGAGAGTTCTCAAGGCAAGAGGAATGAATAGTTAGCTGGTCTTCCTTTGAGTTCTTAGAACATTCCAGAGAGGACTCCTTGATGATAGATGGGGAGGAAAGGTTGATGGGGTGGGGGTGGGGGGGTGTACAGGTTTCGCAAACTGTGGGGTCCCTTTTTGCTGAATTAAGTTGGTGGAGAGGGAGTCAGAGAATAGGCTCTGAGCTGAGGATCCAGACAGATAAACTGCCATGGAACAAAGACTGGTAAAGCAGTAATGGAAAAAGGCCAGCTTTCACCCTGGTGAAAGGGTGAAAGGGGCGTGAAAGGGGTGAAAGGGGCGGGTGGATCTCTGTGGAAGCGGAGGAAGACGCAATCCAGGGACCCCAGGATGAGGCATACGCTGTCAGGAAAGATGGCAGATCTCCAGAATAACCACTGATTTCTTTCAAATGACCCACCCTGTCATTGCAACTTCAGCCGAGGTGTCCGATCTAGGGAATTTGAGTTCTTGCAAAAGCTTTTCTTAGTCAAGGCCAAAGGACTCTTTATTTCACATGTAGAGAGAAAGATATGTTTCTTTAAAACTCTCACTTAAAACTTCCATGTCGTGGAAAAAGCATGTGCTTAGAAAGGGGACAGACCTGAGTAGCATTTTTTAAATGTTCACCACAGACTTGCTGTGAGCCCTTGGGTAAGATAGTTAACAAGTTAGGAACCTCAAAGAACTACAGTCCCTTATCCTGAAAATAGAGAAAATAATACCTCTTTTGTAGGGTTGTTGTGAGGGTTACAAAAGACGAAGTTTATAAAGTGCAAGGCCATTGCCGGGCACTCAATAAATGAAGTTAATATGTATGTTATGATCTTTCTGGTCCAACCAGCAGTGAAAGGACAACCAAAACAGAATTTGCAACTCTTCTAGAACACCAGGGTTGATCACAATATAAACATTTGGGGCAGATTTACAGAATTTACAATTCAAGGCGGGGGTCTTTTAAAAAGCTTTTATGAAAGTGTTGCATGAAGCAGCTCAGACAGATCAGTGCAGATTCTATGGCGAGAACAAAGGAAATGTATCCAATTTTATTTTTTGCATGAGGATCAAGCCAAGAATTATTCAAGCACTCTGGTTTTCTTCCTTTCCAATTTTGCTATTTAACCTTCTCTGTTTTATTTAATGTTGGCTTCTCTATTATGGTTAATGTGAGTAAGATTTGGAACAAAGGCTTAAAAATTATAGACGGTTTAGACTTAAGAGCTAAAACATACCTCAGGGATTATATTCAGTCTAGCATATTCTAGATGAGGCCCGTGCAAATATAACATGACACTATTTTGTCATATTCCTCTGTCACTTATTTAATATTTTTCTTTAGGTCAATTGTCTTAAAAAAACATAATACTTATTTTACTTCCAAGCTATAATATTCATAAACATCAAAGGTTTGAAAGGCTAGTAAGATAAGTATATAACTTAAAGCATTTAGATAACTTTGTCATCTAAAATCATCTCATGTACTACGAGTGGCACAGTGTGGGTCGCACATTTAGGTAAACACTGATCACATACGCCCCTCTATTTTATAGATGAGGACACTGAGACCCAAAGTATTGAAGTGATTTGCCCGGAGTCTGTGACTGTAATTCCAATAAAAGGCTTCATATAAGAATTTGGTGATTAAAAACCTCTAGGGGGGGTGCCTAGGTGGCTCAGTCGGTTAAGCAACTGACTCTTGATTTCTGCTCAGGTCATGATCTCAGGGTCGTGAGATGGAACCCTGCATCAAGCTCTCTCGCTCTCTCTCAAATAAATAAATAAATCCTTGAAAAAAAAATCTAGGAATTTCAATAGTACAAATTCTTTCTTTTCACGTTTCCCATATACTCCCCAGAATCCAAGAGAGTAGGCAAAACAAGGATTGGCCTTAGTGAACGAGAAAACACTACATATTATATATAGCCCCTTCAAAAAAATACAGAGATGAGTCAAAGGACAAAGAACTAGATTTTGTCATTTGTTTCTCTCTTAAAACAATTTTGATAATCATCTGAACACAGCCCAAAGCTGAATCATTTATCTCAGCTCATACCCCTTTATGGAGTTTATTTTTACTGACCAGATTAAGGTCAGCAATATTGGCCTTCTCCTGACCCTGAATGCCTTATTCGTTGAAACTCGAGTGTTAGTTCCTGTTTGCACCATTGTACCTTGTTAGAGAAGGTATTTCTATTCTCCAGAGAATGAACAATAAGCTACTGTATGTTTGGTCTTTAGAGTTCATTTCTTCATGTTTTCATTAGTTTTATTCATAAGATTCTATTAGAGTCAATTGTTAAATTGCTGGAAACGTCCCCAACAAAGGACAAAAAGGTTCTTCTATAAAACAAGAACAGCCCATCCCCTGCCCAGACTTGAAGGACCATAAATTGGTGTAATAAATTGCAGAATATAAGCAAGTAACTTTTCTTCCTACTCTCCTAAGGGGCCTGGGATTTGTGAGTCCACGTCTGAAAGTAGGTCAGCAGCATAGTAAAAAAAATCCTACTAAATACGAGTTGGGAGTTCACTGCTTTGAAAAACTGTGGTCCAATCTAGTTAAATCAGAGTCCATTATGTTCATTTTGATGAATTCATTTATCATACATAACCTGGAGTAGTTGAAATAATTGTTATAATTAATAATATCTCCTTTGAGATATTCCTTTTTTTAAAAAAAAAAAATTCTCCTTTTATTTCCAGAATTAATGGTTAGAAAAACAAGCCTCAGGGTGCCCGGGTGGCTCAGTGTGTTAAAGCCTCTGCCTTTGGCTCAGGGTCCTGGGATTGAGCCCCGCATTGGCCTCTCTGCTGGGCAGGGAGCCTGCTTCCCCCTCTCTCTCTGCCTGCCCCTCTGCCTGCTTATGATCTCTCTCTGTGAAATAAGTAAATAAATAAATCTTTAAAAAAAGAAAGAAAAACATGCCTCAGTTTATCCTAGAGGTTAGGACTCAATTCCATTGTGGAGTCACAGTTCCCTAGTGTCTTAAAGATCCTAGAATCCCTTTCTCTGTTGAACTCATGGAAGCATTTGAATACAAATCTGTTTCAATTCATTACCACAAAAGCACATTATCCCAAAAGGTGCACAATCCGAGAATATGCATGGTCATGTAATTTCTAGCCAAGAACATAAAAGCAAATACATCACTTAATATTTATTAAGAATTAAGTACCCAAAGGGGGTTAGTTACTAACAAAGACAGAAGCACATGTAATTCTATGTCCAATGAGAAATTTGAGCATATTCATTGGAGCAAGCATTAATCTTTTATGAATCGTACAATTTTAAATAAGGCAACATAGAGGAAATTACAATAGAGTGAAGAAAAGAGGCAATTTGGGGGAATTGTAATGTATTGAAAACACATGCCAAATACTTTGCTCAGTACTGATGAATGGGAACAAGCCATATTCTACCCGAACTCCACATTGTTTTTCCATCCTACATTCTAGCAAAGTCTGAAAACTGCAGCTTAAGGAGGCAGGAATGGAAATGTTGCAAAAATATTTGTTTTACAGTACAATGGGTGCTTATCTTATTTTAAATTAAATGTTCCCTAACAGACAGCTGCTTAATGGTGCTCATGCACCCGCCCTCCCCTTCTCTTGTGTAACTTGCCCACAGCATTCCCTCAAAAACTACTAGAGAGAGGTTTTTGCTATTCTTTAATTAAAAAACAAACAAACAAACAAACAAAACAAAAACCCAAAAAAACAAAACAATAGCAAACCATCTCTCTAAAAAACCGGTAGACTGTTCCCGGAACAGTTAAAAGCTCCTCTATTACATATTAATGTCTTTTTCACTCCATGAACTCCAGGACAATTTCCCAACTATTTATTTGCTTTTAGCACTTTTCTCTGCAAACTCAGAAACGAGCTGCCATTCCCTCTGTACCCTCAAAATTAGGTGGGAGTATGTCAAACAATGAATGATACAGGAGAGGGCTCCTACCTTTCCCATTGTGCCTATGGAAGAACTCCTTTAGGAACAGAGGGATCCTCCAGGGGACACTGTTCCTTGCCTGGGCTGCCATCTAGCCAGTGACATCTGCAGACATCTTACTGTGGATGAGAACACACCTGCCAGGCCGTGCCAACATTTGTTACTTGCACTTAAAAATAAGACAGAGGATGAGACTTCTGACTTAGAACCAAGAGCCGTGTTCCGACAGTGCCATTGTGAATGGTGCCATTTTAGATAAGCAATATGGGAACATTGCAATAGAATGAAGCAAAAAGGCAATTTGGGTGAATTAGAATACATTGAAAACATATGGCAAATACTTCTCTCAATGCTGACATATGAAGCCAAACCTCTCTGGTTATCCTTCAGGCCCCTGGAGCTGGACGTGTTTTTTGTCCACACCTCAGACCCTCTAGCCGGACACTTGGGCTCCAAGTTTATCTTGCCTTCTTGCCCACTCAGAATCTTAGTTTCTATAGCTAGCTTCCTGCTCGGGGCCACACTTTATTTCCCCCGGGTCAGTGAGCTGCCTCCCATCTTACTGGCTGACTTCACTCCCTTCCCTCCTGTATGTGGTTTCTGCCAATCAGCCAGAGTAGTGTTGACCTGGGACATCCTCTGTCCTGGTTCTCTCTAGCCTATCCGCCTCCCCGCCCCCCGACTTCCTGCCATCTTGTACTGACTCCTGTCTGGTGCCCAAATTCATAAATTAAGAAATCCAAAGATACATTAAAATTCTGGCTCAACTAAAAAAGAACCATGTAATTTTGTTTCAAATGTGACAAATGTAAAGCACTCAGGTAGTCAGTATCCTTGAAAGTGATCATTTACCCTGAGCAATTAATCTCTTAGGTTGTGGGGGTATTTCTCAGTACTTTATATTGGAGGGACATGGTTCAGATCTTCAATCTGAGGGAAGAAAGGAGACAGAGGGTGGCAAGGGCCAGAAAAATGTGAAAAGGATAGGAAAAGGGGACCAACAGAAAGATGAAAGAATGTGGGGTATTTATTTGTGAGAAGATATTAATTTGCGAGTTCGCCGCTCCCTTTAAGAATGTGATGCTACTGCAGGAGCACTGGATTTTATTGTCCTCTCATAGCTTCTGTTCAAAAAATACTACTGAAGGGACAAAAGATAAAAAGCCAAAGGAATGTGAAGAGAGTGTGTTCATTCTAGCGCTTTCTGAGGGTGGAACAGGCAATGACTTAAAAAGGCATATCACGGAGATAAGGAAGAGTCTCTTGAGAGTTGCCAGACCAGTATTTCCTAACACCCTTATTTCCTCTCCTGTCGTCACTGTGGCCTAGTTCACATTGTCTAAGGATAAGTCATGAACTGTTCCTACACTGAGACCCACTAATTCCCCTTTGAAGAATATACTCGGACAAAGAACAAAAATAACCTCCCCACACTCGTTCATAGCGGTGTTATGCAAATTGTAGTGATGTCTTTGAGGGGTCAGCCCAGCCCGTGAGCAAGCCCCTCCTCTGTAGGAACTACTTCCCCCCTCCATTCCCGAGAGATGGGGCCCTGGCATCCATGTTTGTAGTGGGCAATCCCCCTTATGATCTCCAACTCAAGCAGGGTTGGATCTAACGCAAGCCAGCTTGTGAACTGGGATGGAAAATTGCAGGTTAATCTCTGTATGTGGTCAGAGTGATACAATAAACTATGAGGTAACTCTAATCAGGGTAGAGGAAAGAAGAATGAAGCAGATTCACCAAGAAAAACAGAGATAAACAAAGAATGGACTGTCAACTTTCTGGCTCCTTCCAGATGCCCAAACTGCATTTCTACCTTTTGACTCCGTGACACACCCCTCTATCTTCGTAATAAATTACCCTTTCAATTTAAAATATCTTGAATCACTTTTTGTTGCTTATAGCCAAAGTCTTAACTGATACACGAGAATGAAAAAAATCAGAAGCAATGTACCCAAAATAAGAAAATAAGTCACTTAGCATAAGTTAGCATGATTAAATATCTTTTCAAGTGATTATCTACATGGAAAGATGCAGGCCAGAAAGCAGAATGAATATATTGCTTGCAACTTTTAAACTGTAGACTTAGTCAACAAGGACTGGAAAATATACAAAGTAATGTAAACAGTTACTAAAGGCATGAGAGTTGCGGAAACATTGTTTATACAATATCTCTGAAATTTAGACCTCTGACATTCTGAAGCAGGGATTTAATATCTCACTTCAAATCTTCCTCAGAAAGTTCATTATTCTCATACTGATAGCCCCGCATCAGTCTTCACCCAAAACTGGGAAGCTGTGCTCGAGTCTGTCTTTTCTCTAGTGGATCTTTTATTGGGAAATGGTATTTAGGACTTACAGTTCTGAGTGTGATTTTAAAATCATCCTTACTTTTATATGGAGAACAGAATAAAAGCAAGCTGAGCAGAATTTGAGAAATGGACTAGAAGATGGTGTGATGGTCCATCTGGACGACCAGTAAGAAGAGTCAGGGCTCCTTGAAGGGTAAACTGATTACAGGTCTGGCACAAGAAATGTGAAAGACTAGCCTGGAACGTCTTACCCTACCAGAGAGCAGTGAAGCAATCCAAGACTGTTAGGGTCATGTCAGAACAACTCAGGAATCAAGCTGCAGAGACTTCCACTGACCTCATATGAGATAATTATATATTGATAAAAATAATAATCATGAGAGATTGACACAGATTAAGGCATTTAGATCCATGAATTCATATCATTATACATACATATGTAAAACCTTGGAAGGGTACTAAGTCTACATTGAAAACCCCAAAGAATCATTTCTATAAAAATCCTAGAACTAATTCGTGATAATAGCAAGATGGCAGGACACAAGTTAACCTACAATAGCCGATTGCTTTCTTATATGTCAGCAGTAAATTTGAAATCAAAACACAATGCCATTTACATTAACACCGAAAGAAAAACTTAGGTATGAATCTAGCAAACTATGTTTAGGTTCTATAGACATAAAACTATAAAACCCTGCTGAAAGAAATCAAAGATCTAAATAAATGGAGAGATGTTTCCTATTCATGGACAGGTAGCCTCAACGTTGTCAAGATGTCAGTTCTTCCCAATCTGTCTGTGGAATCAACACAATCCCAATCAAAATCTCAGCCAGTTGTTTTGGGCGTATCATTGTCAATTGTAAAGTTTGTATCATTTTGGTACTGAGAAACTCACTCGTTATTTTGAAAACCAGAAAATAAGGGGGAAGAATAAGGCAGGAATAAAAGTAAATTGGATATGTCGCTTCTCAGATTAAAACCTTCCAACTGTTTTAAATTGCATTTTATTTTATTTATTTTATTTTTTTTAAAAGATTTTATTTATTTATTTGATACAGAGAGATCACAAGTAGGCAGAGAGGCAGGTAGAGAGAGAGAGAGAGAGAGAGAGAGTGAGGGAAGCAGGCTCCCCGCCGAGCAGAGAGCCCGATGTGGGGCTTGATCCCAGGACCCTGAGATCATGACCTGAGCTGAAGGCAGAGGCCTTAACCCACTGAGCCACCCAGGTGCCCCTTAAATTGCATTTTAAATAAAAGCCGACCTATAAGGCCATGCTTGATCTGGCATCTTCTAATCACACTCATCTCATTTCATGCCACTTAGCCCCTTGCTTATGATGTTCCATCCACCTTCACCTTTAAATAAACTTGCTTTTTTCTGCCCCAAGTAGATTCTTCTTCACCCTTCAGATCTCAACTTACCTTTCCGGGGGGCCTTAGGAGTAAATCCTATTTCTTTCCTCCCTAGAGCCTAACCAATTCTGTATTTTTGTTTTTGCTCACTTGTTTTTCCCAGTACACTGTAAATTTGAAGAGGAGAAGAATGTCTTGTTTCCACCCAGGAGCTACCCACAGAGGCACTCTGTAACTATTCGTGGGAATAGTGAATGAAGTTATCCATCACGTTGAGACTGGATGGTTGAAATCAACAGATGAAACTCTCAAATAAACCAGTGA
>CM053604.1:109375827-109410505 GCA_028646535.1 Procyon lotor | reverse complement strand
TGACAGAGAGAGGGAGAGAGAGAGAGAGACACTGAGAAGGAACACAAGCAGGGGGAGTGTGAGAGGGAGAAGCAGGCTTCCCGCTGAGCAGGGAGCCCTACACGGGGCTCAGTTCCACGACCCCAGGATCATGACCCGAGCAGAAGGCAGATGCTTAATGGCTGAGCCACTCAGGTGTCACGATACCGCTTTAAAAATAAAACTTGTAGGGTTCCTAAGCCTTAGCCTATTATTCTCAGTTAACTACTCCCATATTACAGCTAATAAATACGGGACCCTTTTCATTATGTACTTGGCTATGGCATGGGGACAAATAACTCTAACAACTCTTATTATTATATCTGATCTTTGATATGTCTTAATGCGAGCTCACGCTCATGTATAGGAATCCCATCACGGTTCTATTTTATGCTTTTACAGCTTTTATAATGACTCCATACAAATGTATCTTTTATGATTAGGAACACTGTCGTGCCCAATGCTCCTTTTAATTTCTTCCTCTTTTTAACCGAGAGATTTTATGAGGCTAGCTGTTAGCAAAACCTGTCATTATAGTTTCTGAAAATTAAGACCGGGGTAATTGAAATTCTTTATAAAAATTCTAGGAAGCTGGTGGGTTCTGGAGAGCATATGGCTTTTTTCTACTTGTGTCTTAATTAATCAAACAACCTAAACACATTTCAAAAAATTTGGGAAATCAGAAAAATAGATGAAAGAAATCAGGCACAATATCATCCCCATGACCCTCATGTTACAAATATGATATATTTTCTCATATGCTTATTGTTTCCTAGTTGTAATCTCAGTGTGCATATAAGGTTTCATCCTAAATCCTAAATAAAGGAGACTCACGTAGAATGAGTAGTCAGGAAAGGTCTCACGAAAATGTCATTTGAGATAGAACCTGATCGGCAAGAAAGAATCAGCCTTTTGACTGTCTGAGCCAGATCCTTCTCACACACGCAGCGGTGAGGACAAGGAAACAGGCCAGGAATGAACTTTGTTGGAGGAACAAGAAAGTGGTCAATGTGGATAGAGTAAATGAGCAAGAGGAACATGGATGAAGATGAGTTGGGGGAAGAAAAGGAGTGTGTGTGTGTGTGTGTGTGTGTGTGTGTGTGTGTGTGTGTGTGTGAGAGAGAGAGAGGGAAAGGGATCCTGTGGGACCTCAGAAAACATGGTAAAGAGATTATTACTTCCTGGTCTAAGAGGCATGTGAAGCTATTGTAAGATTTTACACAGAGCAGTGACATGTCTGACCTACATTCTTAAGAGTACTCCAGTCACCAAAGATACTATACAGAAATTATTTCTGCATGAGTGTGGACACAAATACTAAGGACCAAATCCTGACTCAAATCAGCTTAACTATTCCAAACCATTTGTCAGGAATGCTGACGCATGGTGGGAGCAATAGGGAGTTTAGGGTGGGCTATATCCAGGGGTCCAGAGGATGTCCTCAGATCTTACCTTTCTCTCTCATTAATTCTACTTCCCACCCTCTCCTCTGCCACTCTTGAACCCAGCCAACAGCGGGTACAGCTGCAGTAGCCTGAGGTCCTCCTGATGGAAGACAGCTTCTGTCTCTCTTCAATTTGGAACAATCTGGGAGAAGTCTCAGATTGGTCAGGCAAGAAAAATGTATCTTTTCTTTGATCAGTTACCATGTACAGGAAATGCTACATTGTCACCTGTCTAACCAGCTGGCAGAGATGAGGCTGGGCTCCTATGATGTGCATCCACACCAGGATCATATAAGATTCGGAAGGATTCTCCAAAAGAAAGGAATATTGCTACCAGGAGATTTGTAACCATGCTGGGCACAGTAGGGAGAAGAAAGAAAAGAAAGAGAGAAAGGAAGAAAGGAAGAAAGGAAGAAAGGAAGAAGGAAGGAAGGAAGGAAGGAAGGAAGGAAGGAAGGAAGGAAGGAAGGAAGGAAGGAAGGAAGGAAGGAGGGAAGGAGGGAAGGAGGGAAGGAGGGAGGGAGGGAAGAAAGAAAGAGAAAGAAAGAAAGAAAGAAAGAAAGAAAGAAAGAAAGAAAGAAAGAAAGAAAGAAAGAAAGAAAGAAAGAAAGAAAGAAAGAAAGAAAGAAAGAAGGAAAGAAAGAAAGAAAAAGAAAGGAACAATAGGTGTATTGCACGGTCATTCGATTTACACAATTTTTTTTCAGAGTAATATTCCACCATACGTATATTTTATTCATTTAATATTTTTGCTCCAACTACCATTGCAAGTTCTCTACTTTCCGGAAACAATTCCTGATGGTTTCATAATTTGGTTGTTTCTAATCTTTTATAATCATGAATATTCTATGACTGTCCTAGTGCATATGGCTTTTTCTATACCTTTTGTTTTCTTCATCTCCAGAAAAAGGAGCCTAGATTAAAGGGCATGAGATCTTCTTTTCTTGTCGGTACATTTTGTCAAATTTATTACTTTCTAAAAGGTTTCATCCATGTGAAATGTCAGTAGGCATTCATAAAGCATACATACATTTTTCTGTCCTCTTTACATTAATGAGTACCGTCCCTTTTTCATTTTACCAGTTTAATAGGTGAATAACGACATATGTTTGTTTTGTCGGTCACTTCGTAAAATCACAACTGCTGGGGAAATTTTGTATTTAAGGTTAGTTGACATAGTTCTTTTGTTAATGTTCTGCATAGGTCCTTTGCTGATTTATGTATTAGAATCTTGGTAATTTTTGTATCTCTTTATCTTAACTTTTTTTTTTTAAGATTTATTTATTTTTTTGAGCGAGAGAGAGGGAGAGAGCATGAGAGTGGGGAAGGTCAGAGGGAGAAATAGACTCCGCATGGGGCCGGGAGCCCGATGTGGGACTCGATCCCGGAACTCCAGGATCATGACCTGAGCCAAAGGCAGTTGCTCAACCAACTGAGCCACCCAGGTGCCCTGAACTCTTTAAAAAGTTATTACTCCCTAGGTGTGTTTTCAAGTTTGCACTTTGCCTTTTTATTCTAACTTTCAAAATTATATTTGTTTTTATGTTGTCAAATTTTTATTTTATCTATTGTATTCAGGCTTAGAAATTCATATTTTTTCCAGAGGCTTGAAAAATATTCAATTCTATTTTATTTTAGCTCATATAAATCTTGATTTTTCTTTTTCATTCCTTTACATACTAAATTTTATTTTTATTTATAATGTGAGATGAAGATATGAGCTGATTTTTCTCTCAGTTGCTAGTTATTCAACCCATTACAATTTATGAAATGATCTTTTCTTCCCAGTTGATTTGTGATACAACATTTAATATGTGTTTTATGAGTGCTAGAACCCATTTACAGGGTATTATTTCCATTGAGAGATTTGTCAATTCAATTCTTACGCCAGGACCATGGAAGTTATAATTCTTATTGCTTTAGGTTTTAGTATCTGGTAGGACTAGCTCCTCACTTCATTTCTGTTTAGAATATCCATGTTATTTTCAATTGGTCATTCTTCCAGATGAAGGTTAGGATAACATCCAAAGTAAAAACAAACAAAAGCTGTTGAGCTGTTCACTGGAACGGCATGATTTTTTTTTAAGAATTAATTTATTTATTTGACAGAGAGAGAGAGAGATCACAAGTAGGCAGAGAGATAGGGGGAAGCAGGCTCTCTGCTGAGCAGAGAGCCCGATGCGGGGCTCCATCCCAAGACCCTGGGATCATGACCTGAGCAGAAGGCAGATGCTTAACAGACTGAGCCACCCAGGCACCCTGAAACTGTATAAAATTTAAGAGAGAAAACTTCTGGAAAATATCCAAATGTTAGGATCAGGGTTTTTTCTCATCAAATAGATCAGAATTCTGATACCTTGTTCTCCTCTATCCAGTTTGCTCTTTCCTTTTGGGAGCAAAATTCATTTTTGCTTTCTCATTTTGAGGAAGAAATTTCCAATTCTTGTGGAGTTTTTATTTAAAGTTTGTATTTTAGAAAATACTTCTATCATGGCTTACCTCAGAACTGAAAGTAGGACTTAAATACCACCAGTGGGTTTTGGACTAAAAATCTTATACTTTTTTTGTCTCTTTTTAGTTTTAGTATTTCTATAGATCTTTTAGCATCTTAAAAAAAAGAGACCTGGAGTTTCAGGCTGTAAATCCCCATGTTGGGCTGGAATCCATGACCCTGAAATCATGACCAGAGTAGAAACCAAGAGTTGGCCTCCCAACTGACTGAGCCAACCACATGCCCTGGTGGTCCGACCCTTTAAGATGCTTGTCCAGTGTCTGGAATCTTGGAGGATTGTGTGTGTGTGTGTGTGTGTGTGTGTGTGTGTGTGTGTGTGTGTGTTTATATCTATCTTGAGTAGACTATAGTTCCCAAACATTACGGTCAAGTTGAAGTTCTCCTGTGTGGGGTAGGATTTAGGGTAAACCCTATTTGCTTTCCTTTTATCACCCTTCTTTACCACTTGATGCATTGCAATTGGTGTACAGGTAAAACCAGCTAAAATCATCAGATCTGAAGAATGAAGGAAGTCACAAAAGCTCAGTCAAAGGACTGGGTATGGAGGCAAGAAGGGGTTGTGCTATCTTTCTGTCTTTTTGGTGATGAGAAAGATGTCCTAATTGTATAAGCCTGTGTTTTACATTGCTTTGTGGAAGCATCAGATAAGATACTTCCTTCTCCTCTACCTCCCATAGCTTCGTTCAACTGTCTAGAACTTAGAGATCCTTGAAGAGTACAACTTGTGTGTGTGTGTGTGTGTGTGTGTGTGTGTGTGTGTCTTTGCGACTATAGCATATCTCCGATGACTTACAAAACCATACACAAGCTTTCTCTTTCAGGAAAGCATAATTTTTGCATCCGTTTATAGGCAACATGGATTGTTTCACCTTCATTTTACTGGGATGCTTTTCTTGTCTTCACCCATTTCCCTAGTCTTTAAAACTTTGTTTTTGTCCCAGTCAACTTCATTTAAATTCCTACTTAACTGTCACACTCCCTAAAGTTTTTATTTTTTATCCTTTGGCAGGCAAACATTTTCTCTCCTGAAGAATCTTGTGGTCAAGAGAATGAAAAGCTCTTCTTTGTAGTTCTTAGAATAAGGAGCAGTTTCTTTTTTTCTATACTGTACGCTGCCTAGTGGTGTTTTGGTTGGCACTCAATAGATATTTATTTACTCAAAATAGATTCTAAAGAATATCAAATTCATTCAATACCCATTAGCACATTCATTCAAATGCCACATTCATTCACTCATTCATTCATCTAGTTTCTGGTTGCTTCTTTTATATTGTCCTGGAGTGCAAGTAGAGGGCACAATAAAGCTTCAAAGATTTTTTTAATTAATAGATTTTATTTTTTACAACAGTTTTAGATTTACAGAAAATGAGCAGAAAGTACAAAAAGCTCCCATATATTCCTTCCCTTTCCCCAGTTTCCCCTATTATTAACATCTTGCATTAGTGTGATGCATTTGATACAACCAATGAGCCAAAATGAATACATTATTATTAACTAAGTTCCATTACATTAAATTAGGGTCCTATCTTTGTGTTATACATTCCATGGGTTTGGGCAGATATGTAATAGCATATATCCACTATTAGAGTACCATGCAGACTAGTTTCACTAGTTTCACTAAAAATCCCTTGTGTCCCACCTGTTCATCTCTCGCTACTTCCCAGAACCTCTGGCAACAATTGATCTTTTACCATCTCTGTGGTTTTCCCTTTTCCAAAATGTTGTATAGTTGGAGTGATACAATGTATACCCTTTTCAATCTGGCCTCTTTCACTTAGAAATATGCATTTAAGTGTCCCTTGTGTATTTTCCACCTATAGACTTTTAAAAATTCATCAACACTATGTATTAAACACCTACTGTATGCTAGGCACAGTGATGGGTGCTGAGTATACTGCAGTAGACAAGACAAGCAAGATTGTTGCCCTTGATCTCAGCTTGAGAACTGTCAGATATTCAGTCCCCTAGAACAGATTTTCCAAGGCAACAAGCACCCTACTTGTTGTATTAAAGGTCTTCTTGTTCTTCCCTGAGGAAATCGTTTGCTTATGTCAACAACTTGAGGAGACCAATGGCATCCACAAGTGATTTACCATGTTCCAGACTCACTAGTTCTCTCTCCTTAATGTAACAGGAGTGAGCTCTTCTGGTTCACAATGTAGATCCTGATCGAATTTTGACTATGAAATTTCATGAAGCAAGAGGAAAGCAACTACCCCCAAAGGTGGTCTCTGCCTGTTTTCTTAGCTTGGAGCGTATCTAGATCTTCCTAATAACTAACATAAATAAATTTATTTCTGCCTATAATCAGTAATAAAATCTAAATTTAGTTGTAGCTGAAATTTCAAAAGATGATTTACGAATCACCAGTAATACATTTGCAAATGAAAATACAAGATATCCTCCAACTCTTTCATTGGTGTCTTCCCCCCAAATTGGCAAGATACATCCTATATGTGCTAGATGTCAGTAGAGGAACAGAATGAGGAATCCAGTCCCAGCCTCAAATCAGGTCTACTTCTTTAAAAATACTTCACATCTTAAGGGGATTATTTTTAGCTTGTTTGTTTATTATTATTATTCACTCTTAAGACAGAACTAGAGTGATGGATCTCCATTATAGTTAATAGTAGTCTTAAGTTTTCCATGAATGTGGGGTATAATTTACCTTAAAAACAGGTATTTATATTCTGATAAGACCAGTGTTAGAAATAAGATATATTACCAAACGAAGCAGTATTACATATATAATTAGGAATAATATTGCTAAGAACATGAAAATGTACAACAGAGCAATAAGTTACGTTAGGGTTTTTTTTTTCTCTTTAAGCCTTGAGGTTTTCTGTACTATGTGGTGCATTCACAGTCATGAGAACCAAACTAGTTTCAACCAGATTAGAAAAGAGACTACATATGATGATATCATAATGCCTGAAGAAATGAATAATTAAATCTGTGATTAATACACAAACACAATGGGAATACTGAGATACCTTACTTGTCAGCAAATACTTTCGCAGATTTTATTTTGAAGTCTTAGGCCCACAAAAGAGGACTGTCAAAATGGTTATTAAATCACAGAGAATGGGGACACCCACCAACAGACAATTCTTTTCAACCCTACTGCAAAAAAGAAATCTACAACTGAAAGATAAAGAAAATCTGAAAAGAGGCTTTATTTATTACTTTTATATGAAGAATATGCATCTGTGTATGACAAAAAATTCTATACTGAGGATAAGAAGGGGGCATGATGATTTCAATTATTCAGGATAATTGTTATTGGTATAAAAAAAAGAGCATTTGAAAATGAGAAATATTCAAGGTAATAGCTTGTTTTTTCCCTTGCGGTCTGTCTTCACATGTGGGGTGCAGCCGAAGTTCTTTGCCTTGGAGATAATCTGTATTGTCTTAGCTTACAAACCTGTTATCATCTCTTTTTCCTTCATTAGTTTTCTGTCCTTAGACATCTAATCACAGCTGCTGTTTTCTTTCCTTCTTTATGAGGGAAGTTTTATATGGAAGAAGCCGAAAACTGTGGTCAGGTCAATGGGTATGTACAACCTGCCAGGCCTTAGGATGGGAGCTGCAGTGGGTATAGGATAAATCAGTCCTTCCATTCAGGACTGTGGGAATGAGCCAGGGCCGCTGGGAGCCATATTGGAATCTGAGGCTCAGGTGAAACCAGTCATCTTGATCCTGTCTTCATTTAAAATTTCTGTATCATAAATCTCATCATCTATATTTTGAATTAATTTAAAATTTTAAAAAGTTTATATAAACTATCATATAAATATTATAAAAATGTCTATAACGTCACATGAATATATAATACAAAGATTAGGAAACATACAAGATATGGTACATTCTGTAAGATACGTTTTTTAAAAGCTGGTGAAAATGTTTGAGATGAAAAAAGACTGAAGAGATGACAACCAAATGCAAAGAGTGAAACGTGATGGGGTACTGATTTGAAAAATACTTGATTACTGAGTTTTTTTGCTGCTCCCTTAAAATTTGTATCTCTGGTGCCTCTCTGGCCTCACCCTGATCCCAGGGCTAGAAAGGACAATGAGGGCAGGGTAAACGGCGGTGGTCCAAGGCGGAGGAAGACACAGTCTGCTTAGAGTGAGAATCAACAGTTTCCTTAAGAAGCCTTAAAGGATGAGGATTTCTGCCTGTCAGACAATTGAAGGAGGAGAGCACCGGGAAATGCAAGCACCTCAAGCAGAAAGAACAACGTGGCCAAGGGCATTAGCAGAGCAGGCATGAAGACTGCAAGTGGCAGGCAAGCATCAATCTGGGGATGGAATATGTATAGGTAGTAATGGGAGCAGAAGCCAGAAAGAGAGATTTAGATCCTTCTGTGACCTGCCTCTGTTTGAATCAGGAGGCAATTGGCCGAGGGGGGGGTGGGGCATACTACTGAAAATTTGCTCTTTTTTTAAGACTTTATTTATTTGAGAGAGAGAGAGCATGAGTGGGTTGGGTTGGCGGAGAGGGAGAAGCAGACTTCCCACTGAGCGGCCAGCCCGATCTGGGGCTCCACCAGGGATCATGACCTGGGCCTAAGGCAGAGGCTTAACTGACTGAACCACCCAGGCGCCCCTTGTTTTATTAAATTAAAATAGCGTTTTTGATGTTTTCTTAATTTATTTTCAAGCACTAACATAGAAGTAGTTTAAAACTTAAAATGTATTTTTCCTATATGCCTCTTCTAAATCCACTAGAAAGCAATAGGAGTGAAAATAGGATATTGGAGAGGAATTCGGGAATAAGTAAGATGAAGACTTGGTGATTGATAACAAGCAGAATTCCTATAGAACCTGGATTTTCCAGGACAGTCTCACTTTAAATTTTTCATTTGTACATTCTGCCCCTCCTCAACTTTTTACAGCTTTGTTAAGTTGTAATTGATGTACAATAAATGGCACGTTTAAAATGTACACTTTAAAAAAAATAAATAAATAAAATGTACACTTTTCGGGGGTGGGGGGATGGGTGAGCCTGGTGGTGGGGATTGAGGAGGGCGTGTATTACATGGAGCACTGGGTGTGGTGATTAAACAATGAATCTTGGAACACTGAAAAAATAAAATTAAGATGCTAAAAAGAAAACAAAAATGTATATTTTTATCAGTTTTGACGTATGTTGTCAACTGTGAAACCATCACCATAATCAATAACGCACATATCATCACCCTGGGAGTTTGCTCAGGTCCTTTGCAATTCATCCCTCCTTCTCACTTTCTGTCCCCAACCCCAGGTGACCATCAACTGCTTTCTGTCACCATAGATTGGTTTCATTTTTCAGAATTTTATATAAGTGGAATTACACAATATGTCCTGAATTTAGTACATTCTAGAAGACATGTTTTAAAATAATGGAGGAAAGTTCTAGATTTAGAAAGACTAAAGAGACATAACAACCAAATGCAATAGATGAAACTTGGTTGGATTCTGGTTTGAAAACAATAGAGACCACACTAGGGAAAATTTGAATAGGACTGGAAACTACATGACAATAGGGAATAACTATTCTCTTGGATGTGAAGATGGTAATATTTTACGTAAAAGAATATCCTAACATTGTGTGTTGAAGCATTAGGTGTATAAAGTGTCTTGCTTTTAGCAATTTACATTCAAGTGGTTCAGAAAGATAATTAAATAAAGCAATATGGGAACATTTTAACAACTACTGAATCTACATGGTGGGTATAAGGGCATTTATAAAAGTTCTTCTCAACTTCTCTGTATTTCTGGACTTTTTAAAATAATAATAGCTGGGGAGAGGGGAAAGGCCAGAAAATGAAAAATCAAGACTCTTCTGAAGAAAATCTAGGCTATAGTCAATCACCAAGTTTTTTTTCTACTTCTCAATCTTTCACTGCTCTCCATTCTATATTCAATTTTATCACCCCACACCTGATGTAGAAAAAGTGTACATCTTAACTGAGAGCAATAATGAATTTCAACCTTCATCTCAGATCATATATAAACATTTACTTAAATTTGATCATAGACCTAAATGTAAGAGCTAAAACTATAAACTTTCTGTAAAAAAAAAAAAAAAAACAGGAGAAAATTGTAGTGACCTTGGGTTTGGCACAGATCTCTTGAACACATGAAAAAAGCATAAACTATAAATGAAAAAAAAAATCAATAAATTAGATTTCATAAAAATTAAAATTTAAATTAAAACTACAGTGAGATATCACTATAGAGCTGACAGAATGGATAAGATTAAAAAGACTAATGATACTACGTGTCTGGGAGAATGTGGAGTGACTAGAATTCTCATGTACTACTGCTAGTGGGAATGCAAAATGATATAATCACTTTGGACAACAGACGAAGCAGTTCTTAAAAGTTCAATGTACCAACCAAATGACCCATCATTTAACCCTTGGATATTGACTTAAGAGAAATGAAACACCTCATGTCTCCATCAACAGGTAAATAAGCAAATCGCGATATGCCCACACAATGGAAGTCAGCAATGAAAAAGAATACATTATTGATAATAGGAGGGGGGAACGGTCCACAGAATAATAATAGTGGAGAAAACCTACATAATTTTGACTATGGTGATGACTTTTTAGATACAATGCCAAAGGCACAATCAATGAAAAAAATAATTCATAAGTTGGACTTCATTAAAATGAAAAACTGCTTCGTGAAAGACAATGTCAAAAGAATGAGAAAGACAAGCCACAAGCTGGGAGAAAATATTTACAAAAGAGCTCATCCTTCACGGCTCTGCTCAATAAGACCCTCTTCTGAAACCCTGACCTCCTTCTTCCTGACTTCCTAACCACAGAGGCTGAGTGTTTTCAAGTCACATTGCAAATGCTACTTTTTTTCATTCATTCACTCAAAAATATTTATTCTGTGCATGCCATGTTTTAGGCACTGTTCTAAGCATGGAGCATATAGCAGTGAATAAATCAGATGCACTCTCTGGCTTATATTCTGGTGAATGTGTATGTGGTAAGGCGAGACAATAAATAAATAAAATAGCATTTCAGGTAGAAATATTACTGTGAATAATTTAAAAAACAGTGGAAGAATAAAGGATGATGATGTGGTGTGTGTTATTTTATTTATTTATTTATTTTGAAGGGTAGTGGATAATTGTTAGTTTCAGGTATCAAAATAGAGCTTTGACATTTATTTACATTATGAAGTAATTATCATGATAAATCTAGCTATCATCTGTCACCATACAAAGTTGGCATTATTATTATTATTATATATAAAGTTATTATTAACTATATTCTCTATGCTGGGAATTCCATCCCCATGACTTTATTTTAAAACTGGAAGTTTGTGCCTTTTAATCCCCTGCCCCTGTATTGCTCATTGTCCCATCTGCCTCCTCTTTGGCAATCTCCAGATTGTTCTCTGTATATATGAATCTGTTTCTGTCTTGTTTTGTTTGCTCATTTGTTTTGTTTTTCAAATTCCACATATAAGTGAAATCATATTGTACTTGTCTTTCTCTGTTTGACTTACTTCACTCCAGATAATACCCTCTGGGTCCATCCATGTTTTTGCAAATGGCAAGATTTCATTCTTTTTTTTTATGGCTGAGTAATATTCCATTGTAGGGGTGTGTGTTATTTTAGAAAGAAAGTCAGAGAAGGTATAGCTGACAGCCACTGGTGCTCAACCACATTCCCTAGGTACTCTGGAATGATCTAGTACAAGCCAACCTTACTGGAAGCTCTTGTGACTCTCTGTCAGTGGGTTCTCTTTATCTGAATGTGGGGCAGGCCCATGCTCAGGGACCAGACCTCAGCCAATGACAATGCGAGGGGAAGGACAGACATCCTAGCTTCCCTGCCTCCTTGGGTGGGACCACTTTGATGTGTATTTCACATGTTTGCCAGAGAGCCCCTATGAGATCAGTCTCCAGTTGTCCTCAGCACTACCTTGGGTATAGAGTGCTCTGTACTGTTTCCTGCCCTGTCTTCCTTCTCCATTCCTCTGCCAGTACTTCCCGATATCACATTTTATCTTTCAAACATGCTACCTGTACTCAGAGGCTTGGTTTTGGAAGAACCCTGCTGAAGTCAGTGGGTTCATAGAAGTGACGCAAGGAAGGAGACGATCAGAATAAGGTTCTAGAATTGGATCACTTGCTGGTCAGAGGGCAAGGAAGACCCAGTTGCTGTTGATAATCTCTGGCATGCTCTCACATCATTATTACTACGAATCTTACCTGTGATGAATGGGGATAGTGTACAAATGTAAGAAAATGCACCGGCCTACAGACTAGCTCTTGAGCTGCAATCTATGGGGGGCGATGGTAATTATTGGAATTTTGAAGTTGGTTTGTTGTTAGCTATTGGAGGAGCCACGAAGGAAGAAAATAACAGGCTCAGATCAGGTAACCATTAATTTAGAACACAGTTTGAAAAAAGGCCAGAAATCTTTCCTGATGTCTTTTAAAGGGAGTCTCATCCCTATGGACAGAGTAGACTAAGCTGAAAAACAAGACCTCACATTTGATCTTCAGTATAGCAGAAGGAGATTGAGTTCACTGCCCAGAAGGTTTCTTAGGCTAACATTAGGGACTTGAAAGGGAAGAAGAGGAGCCCTGTGACCTCTGATGGAAATGGTTGGATGGGTGGGATTAAAGACTTCAGATTCCTTTGGATACTCTAGGCCAGAATTCTCTGAAGGCCTTCCTCTTGCTAGAGAAAACCCGTGTCTGATTGCCTGGAGATTGTGCAAAGGTCTTACCTAGGGCAGATGCCTTGCAAGATGACGCTTGTCTGCAAGATCTTTCCTTGTCTCTCTTTATTGCTTCTAGACCAATAATTAGAAGTCTTATTATGAGCCAAGCAGAGAAATACTGCTACATGAAGAAAGGGATTATTCACTAAGAGCACTGCAGTCCCTGGCAGATATGTACCAGCAGGAACTGGGAGAATTTGCCTGGAAATAGAACTGAAGGGTGCTGGATCAGGGAGGACCGACTCGAAGGCTGGAAAGGGGAGAGTTTGTTAATAAGAGTGCCTTATACAGTGATTCGCGACTTCATCTCCTGGTAGAATGCCTAAAACTGTACCTAGTACATTGCAAAAGTGGCTCTTTGAAACTTAAGAACAATGATGAGATGAAGATGCTAGAATTACTTAGAGGCAAGATGAGGAAGGGGTTAAAAAAATTCCCAGGTTAGAATTAAGAATGCATTTATTATGTAATACCAGAGAACCTGCCAGCTAGCCACATTCCCTGGGAGGGCTCAGAGGACACTCCCTTCACTAAACTGATAAGTATTGTTCAAGTACCTTCTGAGAAGCTCAGAATTGCTTGACCTCTAGATCAAGACTGATGATAAGAGATGCCTGAGGGTCAATGGACGTAATAGGATTCTAGAGGCCAAGTTGGCAGCACTAGGCCATCAAGGGCAATGGGATGTTATTATGGTCACATACATCAACATGAATTATTTTTAGGGAGCTAATGTTGATGGGGGGTAGGTGAGTTCCAGAAGAACACATGAATTGTTTGGATTTTAAAAACATGCAAAATGAAAATGTGTGTGTGTGTGTGTGTGACAGGTTAGTAAACTCAACACTAGAATAGGGGTGCCTGGGTGGCTCATGGGTTAAGTGTCTGACTCTCAATTTTGGCTTGAGTCATGATCTCAGGGTTGTGGGATTGACCCCAAGTGCCCAAGTCGGGCTCCTCATTCAGTGGGGAGTCTGCTCCAGACTCTCTCTCCTTCTCCCTCTGTCCTTCCCCACCATCTAAAAATAATAGATTAAAAAAACTTTGAAAAGAAACTAGAATAATGGTTATGAAAGGAAGAGAGAAGAGAATAGGGATGGAGGGACATGTATCACAGGATTTCTATGGTATTGGTAATATTTTCTATCTCAGGTCAGGTTGGCTGTACAATCTTTGTTAGGGAAGTTACTGAGTCTCTGAGTGATAGGTTTCTCACCGGGAAAATGATTTTGATAATGTCTTTCCAGCAGGGTACAGGCAAGGATTAAATGAGATAATTTAGATAAATTTTATAATCTGTGCCTGGCACATATCAGGTGTGATTTAATAAATTTGTCCACACTTCCTGTTTTCTTCCTTTTTAGAGATTTTCCGTCATCTTCATTTGATTTAGTTCCAATTTAATTATTTCCTGTAAGCAAAGAATTATGTCAGATGGGCTGTGCCTTAATTTAAAAACATTTTTTTCGTTTCAGAAGACCATTATCTCATTCAATCGTCTCATTCAGTCCTCATTGCCCAGCACAGGATAGAACATGTAGGAGCCCCAGTAGATCCCAGCAAGTGAACGGACGTAGAAGGTAGGAGTAATGGGCTGAATTGTGTTTGCCCAAAATTCACATGTAGAAATCCTAATCTCTGGTACCTCCGATGTAACTGTATTTGGAGATACAGTCTTTAAATAGGTGATTAAATTAAAATGAGGCCATTCCACCATGACTAACATCCTCATAAGAAGAAGGGACCCTAGGGATGAACTCGAAGAGAGGAAAGGACATCTGAGGATACAGTGAGGAGGTGGCTATCTGCGAGCCAAGGAGAGAGGCTTCAAGAAAAACAAGCCCTTTCGACTCCTTGATCATGGACTTTCAGCCTCCAGAGCTGTGAGAAAATAAAATTGTTGTTTAAGCCACCTGGTCTGTGGTATTTTGTTATGGCAGCCTTTATAAACTAACACAGTAGGCAAGTATTATTATCCCCAAGTTATAAATGTATAACTGAGTCTCAAGGCTTAAGACTTCCAAAGATTTACATAAGCAATAAAAGGGCAGAACTGTCCTTGAATTTAGGTATCGAATTCTGGTCCTTTCCGCCATAGTCTGCTTCTTTTCAGATTGTGCTATATCGAGATATTTCAATCTGTACAAATTTAATTTTTAAATTAAATTATTATTTTTATATAAGTAGTATATGGGTTTCTTAAAAAACAATAAAAATAAACAATGGGGCACCTGGGTGGCTCAGTCGGTTAGGCGTCTGTCTGCCTTAGCTCAGGTCATGATCTCAGCGTCCTGGGTTGGAGTCCCTGCTCAGCGGGGAGCCTGCTTCTCCCTCTTCCTTTGCTCCTCTTTCTGCTGGTGCTCTCTCTCAAATAAATCAATAAAATTTTAAAAATTAAGAAAAAACATAAATCAAGTGTCCCTGGCCTTTTCCCTCATCTAATGTGGCTTCTTTAGAGGCAACTACTGTCAAGTTTTCGTGTGCTTTTCCCTCTTAGTATTTGCATCCAAACAACATGCTGATACAGATATGTCATGATTTTTCAAATCAAGAAGTCATCTATTAAGTTCCTATTATAGAAGATAAGTCTTTAATGATCTCAACACACACAGACACAAGCACACACCATTATCCCTTGCCCTTTGTCTTTAAAAAGTTTTATCACAGTCTTTGATACTTTTCTTCTTCTGTATTATCCCAGTTTCCTCCAGGTTAATTTTCTTTCTTTAATTTCCTTTACTTTCACATTAGACTTTCCTCAAATGTCTGGATGATCCTTGTCTTGCCATTCATACATAAGAAAAAGCCTGTTCTTCTTTACCCTGTGTTTGTGCCCTCAGAGGCAACTAATGACTTCAGTTTTGCCATTTTCTAGGATTCCATATCAGGAATTGGCTGGTTATTGCAGGCCACTCTGCTGCAGAAACTTAGGTTTTTGCTTCCTTTTCTTGAAGTAAGTTCCTCCTGCCTACCTACTCTCTTCTAGAATTTCCTGACATCTCGTTTCTCCTATTATCTTATCTCCTACTCTCTTTGTACTCTTTTTTATATTTTTTTATTCCTTTCCTATTATTTTAGGGGGATTTGAGAGGGAATAGAGAACAAACATATGTTTTTGCAGTATTTTTTTTTTTTAAAGTTTATTTATTTGACAGAGAGAGAGATCAAAAGTAGGCAGAGAGGCAGGTAGAGAGAAGAGGGGAAGCAGGCTCCCTGCTGAGCAGAGAGCCCGATGTGATCGGATCCAGGACCCTGAGATCATGACCTGAGCAGAAGGCAAAGGCTTTAACCCACTGAGCCACCCAGGCCCCCTCAAACATATTTTTTTTTTTCTACTTGACATTATGAATTTTATTTTTTTCCCCAAATATGTTTATTTTTTTCAATGTTACAAGATTTATTGTTCATGCACCACATCCAGTGCTCCATGAAATAAGTGCCCTCTTCAATACCCACCACCAGGCTCACAGTCTACATTTCTCATGTTGCCTTTTCTTGGATTTTTACGATTTGTTGATAATTCATGGTTAGTATCAGCCCAATGCAAATGACTACAAATATTTGTGTGTAACTATATTTCCAGGTGTGTTTGTCAAAGGCTCTTTTATATTGAAAACCTCATCTTGTTTTATGAGTAATAAGAGGAAAATGGCATTTCATACTCAGTATCACTTATTTCTATTTATTTATTTATTTATTTATTTATTTATTTATTTATTTATTTAGGTATCACTTATTTTTAAAGACTTTTATGCATAAAGCCAGGTGAGGAGGGTGAGCACACGGGGAGAGGGACCAGTGTGGTATCAAATTCTGAGCAGGCCAATAAGGGCTTCTACATGATATGTGGTGGCAAAGCCTGGGAAGGGGGAGGAGAAGATCCATGCAGAGGGGTGGCATGCCATGAGAAGGAGAGGGGCAGATCCCAAGCAAGGTGAAAAGGGCATCCATGCTGTGGGGAAACCTGTGGTGAGGGGTCAGAGCCCAGGTTTGTTGAAGAGGGTGTCTGACTGTGGGGATAGCCAGGCACAGGGAGCCCAGCACAAGCAGCCGAGAAGGGCAGCCTCATAGGCAAGGGGGCAGTGGCCGTAGTATGAATTTGGTTATAAACCAAGGGACGGACCAAATAAGTAAGTATATTAAGGATAATGCAAGTCAGGTTTCTCACCTAGGAGTATGAAGTCATATATATGGAAAAGGAAAAAACTAGAATAAACCCTGGGTGTTGGATTGGCATTAGATATCATCAGTGTGAACTCATGGATTACACTGTATACATATTTATATGGCATCAATAGTGATATATAAATACAGATATAAATGTCTGTGTGTGTGTGTGTGTGTGTGTGTGTGTGTGTACATATTTCCTAACTCTGTCCATCAAGAGAGTCTGAGAGCTGTGAGCTCAAATTGCAACTAGCAGACCCACCCAAATTGTGGCTTCTAAATACCATTTACCACTTAAAGGGACCCAGGCTCCTTGGTAGCGTGCCAGATTCATCATATACAAGCATAGCAGATATTTAGCAAATAAGAAATTATTGCATAGGACACACCTATGCCAAATATTTATTCATTATTTATCTGAAATTCAAATTTAGCAGATTAACCTTTATTTTACTTGGTAACCTCTGTTCCTTGGAGAAAGGGCCACATCCAACACTGGGGCAGAAGAAGTACAACATGAGTCTGGAATATTTTGTTGGGCTAGAAAAAAAAACCTAAAGGAATGATGGGACAAAATGACATAGAAGCCAGTTTGGAGGGGTTCCCACTGGCTAAATATAGGACAACTTAAGCATCAAAATAAATAATAATAATAACAGATCATAACTTATTAAACAAGAGAGAGAACCATGAGTCCATACTGATATAAATAAAAGAGTAAAATGAAAGTTTGATGAGCAATAAGAGATTTATTTAGAGCTAAAGTATCTCCACAAAAGTATCCTCACAAAATTAATAGTTATTAATTCCGAATGGAAAAAATAGTAACTATATTTTGGAGTTACCTAATTGTGGAGAAGCCGGGCAGACATCACATTTTAATCAAGTGATTAAACAAATTGAGCGGCATCTAATGAAATAGAATAAGAACGGCACTATTTTGGTGATATTCCGGCCAAATACAAACACACCCAAATTGAGGGAGTCTACAAAAGAACTAACTACCTGTAATTTTCAAAAGTATCAAAAGTTGTGAAAGCCAGAGAAAGACTGAGGAAACATTTCAGACTTAAGGAGATTAAAGAGATGTGACAATTGAGCACAATACCCATTGTGAAGTGTATCCTCTGTTTTGCTATCAAGATTATTACTGGGATGAAAAAAAAAAAAGATTATTACTGGGACGAATGGTGAAATGTAATGGGGGGGAGGGGCCCCAAGATCAGGTGGTAGGGATCATCAGTGTTAACGCCCTGATTCTGAGGGCTGCACTGTGATTATGTAGGCAAATGTCCTGTATATACCTGCTTAAGTATTTGGGGGTGATGGGACATCCAGTGGGCAATTTATTTCCAAATGGCTCAAGACAAAAAAGTTTTCTAAACTGTGCTTACCACTTTTCCGTAAGTTTCATATGGTTTGAAAATAAATAAAAGTGGTTATTTTTGGTTTTAATAGGGAAATGAAAATTTAATCATTCTTAGACATAGGTCTAAAAAAAGAGCTTAAATTCCACTAATATGATGTCTTTTGCAATGATGATGTAAGAGACTAAAAGCCTACCATCTGGAGATCACAGATTCATTTATTTAAAAATTGCTCTTGAAATGAAATTGCTAGAATTTTTAAGCTACAGGAAGCAAAAGAGAAGATTCTACATATTACTGATATTTGTATGCAAAACATCAAGGAAAATTGCTATTTCTTTTTTTAAGATTTTACTTATTTGACAAAGAGATCACAAGTAGGCAGAGAGAGAGAGACCTCAGCCTTTGGGGTGTAATTAGTAGACGAAGGCATAAAGGTGTAGGCCTCGTGAATGGAGTTAGGAGAGTGGTTTATGTTCTCTGTTCTCCATCATGTGAGCTACAAAATGTCGACTGTGACCTCTGAGAGGACTCTCACCCAACCGTGCTGGCATCCTGGTCTCAGACTTCCAGCCTCCAAAACTGTAAATTCCTGTGGTTTCTGAGCCACCCTGTTGATGGTTTCTTGTTAGAGCAGTCAGGACAGACCAAGACAAAGTGACAGACACTGCTAATTTCCTACTCCTTAGCTGTTCTTCCCACTTTCCTTATTAATGGAATTCTGACCTCCCTTTGGGCCACAATGCCCAGCAAAAAGACTTCTCAGCTTTCTTTACACCTAGGCATGGACCCAAGATACCCTTCTATCCGTCAGCCCTAAACAGGAGTGTGCTGCAAACATTGGGGAAAGAATCAACCTTTCCTCCTATGGGTACCACCCTTTCCTCTTCCTTCCGGTCTGCAATTTAGATGTGACTCCTGAGGAACAGCTGCCCGCCCATTCGTGACTCATCAGGCGACAGGCTCAATGATAAAAGTCAGTGTGGCATGGATGGCAGTCAGGATGGCAATGAAAGGAAAGCAGCCTGAGTACTTGATGGTATTATGGATGCTATGCCAATCTTGGACTCATGCCTAGAGAATCTTTCATGAAGGGGAACAGTGAATCCTCTCAATGTTTATGCCAGTTGGGTGTTCTGTTATTTGCATGTGTGTACATTATTAATAATGAGTTTGATGGGCTTTTTTGTGAGAGGTGGAGACCCAAGAAGGTTGAATGGCTTGCCCAATGAAATAAGACAAATCTTGTATTTAAGGACATTGTTCCAGAGGGATGTGAGGAGAATGTGGGGGTTAGAGTAGCAAATATAGAGCGATGGCACAAGACCTAAGGAAAGACATGATCAGTGAAAGAAATCCTTGGCCAACAGTTTTAAGGAAAGTTGTATCTGACATTGGTTTTGAAGTTGTTTCCTGTACTCCAAGTTGGCTCTTATACTATGGTAACCATTTGTTGCCCTTCAACCTAAAAGTCCACTACATAGAACACTCTCATGTTGATGAACTTAAATAGTAGTGTTGAGGGAAGGGCACAGCATTGAAATAATTTGAACAAGCCAGCCACAGGGAGAGAGCTGACTCGGAACTTTTCATAGCATATAAGATGGTAGATCATGGCATTTTATCTGATTGTTAAAAGAAATGTCAACCCTGGAACAGAAGGCTGGAGAATCTGAGGATTTCTTCATCTTTGAAATGGCAGCCTATTTGTTGAAAAGGCAGCCTTAAACAAATACCTGAAGGGTACTGGTGTTCTAATATGTGGTACTTCTTTCACAGGAGAATCAATCCCTAGAGTTTTTGTTTTCTTTTCTCTAAAAGTTCTTTTATAGTTGGGATTGGAACTCAGAACTCACGTTTCTGTAAAAACAGTTTAACAAAGGGGGGTTGCATTCTTAGGTTGTAAAAGCTTATGTAACCCAACCTCACTAGACTAGAATATTAACACAATGACTTGCTATTCTTTATGTTTCTAAATGCAAAATTGGTATTAAACTAAGAAACTTAATACAACTTTACATTCCACTCAGTGCACTGATTGAGCTAGAACTCTTCTACAGAGCAACTAAAGTATCTAAACTCCTGTGATACATGTAATCCAGTATCTTAACATCCTTTGCTTTTAAGCATTGCAGACAAGGGAGAAGTCACAAGCTGATTGTCTCTCAGGAGACTTTAGAATCAAGCCTGGGAATGACCCACTTTACTTTTGCCCATATCTCCTGGTCAGACCAATTCCATGGCCCCAGCCTAATAGCAAGGGGAGCTGGGAAACAGAGTCTTCCTATGTGGTCAGGAGAGGAATAAGGAATGTGGGCATCTTGCTCCTACTTTGCAGAGTTTTGTGGAGATTGAACAACTGCATATTCTAAGTTCTTGACAAATGTTATGCCCCTTTCTTCCTTTGGAATCAGCTGGGTTCTGATGTAAAGGATTCTTGGTGAAAGGGTTTTGGTAAAGGAAATCATGTGCAGTTTCTGGGAGAGCCAAGAAGTTATGGTAGTCTGAAAGGTGGGTAGAGAATAAGAGAAAATAGAACTGTGCAGTTAGATTTTCTGGAAAGGGTTTCTAGGAAGTTAAGACAAATTCAAGGCGAGAGGAAAGAGGTAATAAGGATTTTGGGCAGGAGAAAAATCAGGGCCTTCCAGGAAAAGCATGGTGGGGCAAAGGTGGAAGGAAGTAGTGTCTAGGAAAATGTATAGGTCATTTTCAGAAAATAGGGGAATGCTCAGTGTCTCAGTGAGTTCCCTACTTATTAAAGCTCCACTAAGTGATTTTACTTTATTTATTTTTTAAAGATTTTATTTATTTATTTGATAGAGGAGAGAGAGACTGAAAGTAGGCAGAGAAGCAGGCAGAGAGAGAGGGGGAAGCAGGCTCCCTGCTGAGCAGAGAGCCCGATGCGGGGCTCGATCCCAGGACCCTGAGATCATGACCTGAGCTGAAGGCAGAGGCTTTAACTTACTGGGCCACCCAGGCGCCCCAAACACTAAGTGATTTTTTTTTTTTTAAAGATTTTATTTATTTGACAGAGAGAAACACAGCGAGAGAGGGAACACAAGCAGAGGGAATGGTAGTGGGAGAAGCAGGCTTCCCGCAGAGCAGAGAGCCCGATGCGGGGCTCGATCCCAGGACCCTGGGATCTGACCTGGGCCGAAGGCAGACGCTTAACGACTGAGCCACCCAGGCGCCCCTCACTAAGTGATTTTAAATGTGAATGAAAAGTTACTGAATAAAGAGAGACCATCCTCCACTAGAAATACATAATGCTTTTAGACTTCAAATATAACACTGTTAAAGAGAGAAATGACATAATGTAAAAACAATTATTGACAAATATTGGAAAGTCCAGTTTTTAGTTTTTCTAAAAATATTTACATTTAAATAAGACTGAAGAATGCAGTGTGAGAAACTTGATTGGATCCAGGTTGGGGGAGGGCCCAAACTATGAAAAATATTATACTTGAAATTTGCTAAGAGAGCTCTGAAATGTTTAAATGTTGTCACACAAAGGTAACTAGTGTTAACTAGCCTTATTGGGGAAATCCTTGCACTGTAAGTATGTCCATCAAATCATCACATTGTACACCTTCACCTTATACAGTGTTGTCAATTATAGCCCAATAAAACTGGAAAAATTATTTGGGACAATTAGGAAAATGTAAATATGAATTATATATTTAGATACAGATTTTTGTTAATTTTCTTAGGTCACATTAAAGATTGAGGTTAGGTATATCCTTTTGCTTAGGTGATCTCTGCTGAAGTACCCAAAGTCACATGATGCCTGCCACTTAGTTTTGAACGGTTCAGGAAAATGTGCTTAAAGCAAATGTAGCAAAATGTTAACAATGACCGAATCTAGGTAAACAAACATGCATTATACTACTTTTCAGCGTTTCTGTGAAATTCTGAAAAATGACAGTACGACTGAAGGTTTCTAGCAGATGATCATTTATTTGCTTACAAAGTAGTCACCCATTTACTTATACACCATCATATGGTAATATAGATCAAATAGTTTTAGACGATAGTGACGGGGGTCAAGTATCAAACCCAGCACATACTAGGAAGTGGACTATAAACTCTGTGAAGCTAGGGATTAGGTCTGTTTCACCACTATATGTTCAGCACTCAAGTGCTAGGAGATAGTAGGTGATAATTAAATTTTTGTTCTCTGAATTGTGAAGTAAATGTAAAAAGTCTATGCTTATGATAGATATTCTAACACTTTCATACTTTCTATACGTCACTGCATTTTGGAAGTTGTCTGGTACCTTTGGCAACTCCCTACTGTTACTCAGTAACTCAACTTTGAATTTCAAGCCAGAACATTTTAAAGCCTTGGCTCTCCAGGGTTAAGTTACAACCAATCCTACCGTGGTAGGATTTTACTTGATAAAAATATTTTGTGATTATTAATGTCAAAGCCAAAGGAAGGATTTTTCTGAAACTCTGAAAATTATCAATGATTACAAGTGATTTATTTATTTTCTATTGAAACTAGTAGTCACCTATAATTCATTTTTATAGTCATTCTTTTTGCAAGTCCGATTGATGGTAAAGGCAAACACAGGGGTGGTCTCATCAAGCAGTTGATAAGGTTTTCTAGGTTTATCTGCTCTTGGATTTATAAATGTCATTATGTTCTGACATTCAACATTTTTAACAGCATTATGAAATTATTAGGGAGCTGATCACCAAATCCAAGGGTGTTTCCTTAATTATTGGACACTACTAACCACTGCTTTCCTTTGTGTAATAATTTTCTCAGATATTAAGGAAGCACAGTGGTTGTCTGAAGAGGTGATGTGGGTTTAGTGAAGAAAAAAGTGGAGAAGCCTTATTTTTTTTAACGAAATATGCAGGGATCCCTGGGTAGCTCAGTAGATTAAGCATCTGTCTTCGGCTCAGGTCGGGATCTCTGGGTCTTGGGATGGAGCCCTGCAACAGGCTCCCTGCTCAGCAGGGCGTCTACTTCCCTCTCTCTCTCCCTCTGCTCCTTCCCACTGCTCATTCTGTCTCTCAAATAAAGAAAATCTAAAAAAAAAAAAAAAAAAAAAAAAGATATTAAAACAAGTATCCATGTAATCCCTCTTTAGAAATTATTTCTAATAATCTTTAAAAATTGTATTTATTTTTATTTTATATCACTCTTATTCTGATCCTAAAGTGTTACCCTTAAAATGAAACAATCTTATTTAATGATAGAATAAGAGGTTTGTCATGTGGAAGTGAACAATATTCTAAAGATCACTGGAATTAATTTATTTACTGCTCCAGAAGACTGAGTCAGTGTGATATAATGGCAAGCATACTATTGGAAGACTTGGGGTGGAGTCCAGGCATCCTATTTACTTGCTTTTTTGATCCTACGTAAAATAATTTCTCTGGGTCTTATCTTAAGATGAGAAATCAGAAAATATTACTGATTCTACACGAAGAACTGACAGATTAGAACATGATAAAAATGACCAAAGAGAATACATTGGGGAAATTTGCCAGGTAAAGACATGTATGGTATGTATTTGATAGTACTGAATGAAATTAAAAAAACAAACCCCAACAAACCCTTATTTTAATAGGGACTTCAGAAATAAAGAAAAAGCCACTGTGACTTTTATAAAATGAATGGAACTGGGAAGTGAAAAAAAAAATCTGTGCTGGAGAAATAACTTGTTACATAGTTACCTATAACATACAAAGTAACAAAGAACAGAAATCAGTTACATAGATTCAAGAGAATAAAAATCTCTTTTACATACTTGAGGGAAACCAAATCACAACAAAACCCAAATGACCATGAGAAATTCCAGCAATGAAAGCTGAAAGCATGGGATTATTTTGGAAGGTAAAAAATAAAATAAAAAATAGTCTTGTCATATATATATATATTTAAAAATTTTATTTATTTGAGAGCAAAAGAAAGTGAGCACAAGCAGGGGGTGTGGCAGAGGGAAAAGGAGACTCAGTCCCAGGACTCTGGGGTCATGACCTAAGCTGAAGGCAGATGCTTAACCAACTGAGCCACCAGGCGCCCTGAGTCTATTTTTAAGAAGTTTATATAATCCAATTCATAGAAGATAATTAAGTAGGCTATATTTTGGAAAGAACTCGTCCCAAATATAACTCATTTGGTAGCATTACCTTACCTGAAATAAATTGTTCATATGTGGACTGTAAAAATGACATACAACTATACATCCACCAGACTGGTAAAAAGGATTGACCATAGTGAGTGGGGTTGAGGGTGTGGAGCAATGGGACTCACATACATGGCTGGTGTTGAGTATAACATTCTAGAAACAGCTCCCAGGTATGTACCATACAGAAAGTGATATACATGTGATGGAATATATATATGAAGAATATTCACAGCAGCATTTTCAACAGTCCCAAACTGGAAACATCCAGGTGTCCATCAACAACAAAACAGCTAAATAAATTATGGCATACTGCTACAATGGAAGACTGCAATTAAAACGAACAGATCACAATTATATGAACAACCTGAGCAACATGGATTTCGATGTTGTGTGAAAGCAGCAAGCAAACAGATTACACATTATGTTGTTCCATTTAATAAAGTTCAACAGAAAGGGCAAAACGAAACAACGTATTGTTTAGGGATGCAAACTTATGAAAAAAACAATAGAGAAAAGCAAGGAAATGATTATCACAAAAGTTAGAATGGCTACCTCTAAAAGAGAGGGAAAGAGTTGTGCTCAGGAAAGTCATTGGGGGGCTTCTAGGATGCTGGCAATATTCCATTTCTTGACCTGGTTGGTCACAAGCAGGTTTCTTTTATAACCACTTGTAACTACTATAACTTTTATAGTAGTTAACTTTTATAACTACTTACTAAACTTTTATAACTACTTACTAAACCGAATAACTGCTGTATGCATTTTAACGCATATCTCATAATAAAAATGCTAAAAGTAATTGAAGACTTTTTAGATGGCGTTGCTAGAAATTTTACCAGATAATTTAGCTTATGAAATCCTTGACAGTAAAAACCACTGATGTGGGATGATAAAACACTGATAAAATAGTTTCTCATAAGAGTGTGCTTTCAAGTGCAGGAGAAAAGAACCCTCTACAAATATCCCTTTGTTATATTTTAACATAGTATGCAGATCTTTATCACACACAAACTGATAAAGCAGGGAAAGAACTGTTGCCTGAAATTTCAGATTTCTTGGAATTTTGAACAAACTAGCTGTTTTCTCCTTTGGATTAATAAGTAAAAAAACTACAGAGACGCAGAACAAGTTGGAAATGTATGAACTTCCTCCTCTCTAGTTGCCAGTTCCAGCTGTTTCCTACAGTACTGGGTGGTGAGGTGGGTGGATTTTGCCCAGTAAGTTTAGTGCTGCTATTACTTCATAAGTAGGTGGATGAGGGCTCTCTTGAGTGCTTTTCTGTCTCTCAGTACACCTTAGAAAGGTTCTAAGGTGGAACCACTGACAATGAAAACACATCAGGCTGCTGAAAAACCCCATGTGGTACAGTACACACTTTTCTGGAGGTGTCCTCTGCTGGGTTGCAGAGGTTCATTCATCAAACATTTGCTCGGCCTGACCACAATTGGGGGCTAGGTCTCGCCCCACACCATGGGATTGTTGCATTCTTTTTATCCAAACCCCACAGAACTTAAAATCTGACGTGCTCAGCTTCACATAATCTCCTAAATCTGGGCATTTTACTCATTCAATTTCTACCAGGAAATTAGGGAGGGGGCAAAACCAGAGATGTATTTTGTAGCCATGTGGAGCTAGCACTTGGGGGCCAGATTCCATTGGAAGGACATGGTAGGGCACTGATCATGATAAGGCAGTCAAACCCAAAGTAGCTTAATCAGGATAGTTAACCTGGCTCTTGGAACTTCACATCAAGGACACTTGGGCAAGCGCTGCTTTGTGAGTCTCTTCTTACTTCTTCTCCCATCAATTTTCTGCAGCATTTTAATAAAAATGAGCCCTAGGATTCACCCAGTTAGAAGCTTACTTGGTCTACTGTTAACATATGGTGGTGGTAGAAATCCTGAGCTTCCAAAGTCTGCCTATAAAAACTCGCTCCTTATTCCCTGAAGTGGGAAGACTTGTAACATCCATTAATGCTGCTTCCAGAGCAGGTAGGGTGTGCCAGGGTCCAGCAACATAACTCTGGAATCTGCTTCCTTTCATCATTGCTGCGGCTTTCATCTCAGTCTCACGCTATTCACCCGCACAGGTTCAAGACAGATTCTGAGTATTCTGAGCCTTTCATCTCAAAATTTCTTTTCCTAGAGAACTACACTTTCAACTTCATGAGTTTTTATTTGAATTTACTTTCCAGGAAAACATCTATAGGAAAAGCTGCATAATAGTAATAATATTTATTTTAGAAAAGAAATAGCCTTTGAGTCAGACCTGCAACACAGGCCAACATTTCTTGATGATGGTTATGGACACTATCAACCAAGATCAGCTCTCCAAAGCTTCATACAAGCAAGAATGGTTCCTAAAATTGACACACTACTAACATCTCCTCCTCAAAAATCTTTCCACAGTCTCCGGGAGATTGGCTCCCACCTCTCGTCTCGGCAATTCGCCCCAATTTACACTAAAGACTCAGGTTGTGACTCCGTACTCAAACCGCACCTATATTTCCTTTCGTGGGGGTGCGGGGGAGGGAGAAGGGATGTATTACCATTCTCATCTTTACAATACCACGTAGCTTACAAAACGATTGCACTTCCGTCAACTCCTCTGAACTCCGCGAGTGCCTCGGAGGTAGGCATTCATTCATCAAACATTTGCTCGGCCCGACCACACATTATCGGGTGGTAGGTCTCGCCCCACACCACGGGAAGGGTGGGGCACTCGCTCCTTCGAGCAGGTGCAGTGGATCAGGCTGTAGGGCAAGTTCTCGCTCAGTCTGGCTTTTCGAAGGCCCATTTAGGGCTAAATGCCTCACCTTCGGGTGGTGCGCGCCCGACCATGGCCGCGCGGCCTGGGCCTTCCTCCTCGCTCCCAAAGGAGCAGTCACCACCTGCCCTGAAGGAAACCGCCACAGAGCAAGCTCTGCCCGCCGCCGTCGGGTCAGGGGTAAGATCAGGCGGCAGCTTAGGCTCCACTCGGCTCCTCCCCTTCCTCTCTTCAATTCTGACGCGGCCGTAGAGGCGGCGGCAGCCGCGGCTAGTCCCGCGGCCCGAGGCGCACCCACCCGCTAGCGGAGCCCCGACTTCCTCTTCCCTTCTAGCGTCATCAGAGCGCGCCAGAGTCATCCAGGGCGGGGTGGTTAGAAAGGGAAAAAAAAAGGCCAGCGGAGGAAACGTCCCGGCGGAAAGAAAAGGGAGGGGGGTGAGGGGAGCGGTTGCTAGGTGACTTGCGTCATCCGGCTGCGCCGCTTTCCTCCCGCCCCTCTCTAGAGTGAGGCGAGAGCCCCGCACAGAGCGAGCGAGACAGCGAGCTGAGCTCCGGGCGCTACCGCCACCGCAGCAGAGAGCGTGAGAGCGAGGGCGCATCCGAGAGACCCAGCCCCGGTGCACTGGCCACCGCCGAGACCTTCGTCCTGACCCGGACCAGCGGGAGCCGCGGCCACCCCTCTTTTCCCCCCCTCACCTTCCCGGCCGGCAGCGGCGGCTGCACACGCCGGAGCCCGAGCCGGAGCCGGCGGCTGGGGGGCAGGGAGGCGGCTACCTCGGACCGGGACTAGTCAGCTGCTCCGCGGTGAGAAGACGCTGAGGAGGGGCCGGAGCTTCTGTCTCGTCCCGGGGCGCGGGGCGAGGGACCCCCAACGTGTAGGGAGGGGGTCCCAGCCGCAGCGACACATGCGGGAGCCGGGAGCGGGGGCGGCGCCGAGCGGAGCCGGCCGGGTCCCCCACCACGCCGCTGCCTCTTTTACCTGCCCGGAGCCGTAGCATCTTGCCCCAGAGTGTATGAGCGGGGGACCCAAGCTCAGCAATCACCCCCCGTCCGGGGGGGCGGGGACCCCGATGTGAAGCGGCGGCCCGGGAGGCGGGGAGAGCACGACCGGCGCCGCCGTCCTTTCCTTACCTTCCTCCTCTCCTGAGCCCCCTAGCCGGGGAGGGGGGGGGTCTTCTCCTCTGGCCAGTCGCCGGCCCCCCGGCTCCTCGGCAGGACTCCGGGAGGAGTTCTTAGAGCCCCCTCCCCCGCCCCAGCCCCGAGGGCGGCGGGGCCGGGGGGGACCCGGGGGGCCGGCTGCAGCCTCAGCCCAGAGGAAAACTTTGTAAGAGCAAAATCTGGAGCCTTCCAGACGTGACTGTCCCAGGAGAAGTGGCCCAGGGCGGGCAGAAGACACAGTCTGAAGAGATCCAGGAAGAGGAAAAGAGGAGGTAAACGGGGCCGCTGCCACCGCCTCTGCTCCGGCAGCGCGGAAGAGACCCGGGTGACCGCCTGGCTTAGAGACACAAGCACCGCTTCTTCCTCAGTAACGCGCCGGAGCCTTCCGCAGCTGCCGCCTCGGAGCGAAGGAGGAAGGGAACCAGCCCACTTTCTCAGCGCAACGGCTCTTCCCTAAAGTGTGAGTGGCCCGGGGAAAGGGAATCGAGGGATAGAAAGTGGGAGGATACCGACAGGTTCGTCCCCTCAGAGTTTTGCTGATGTTTTGCAGAGTGTATAGATGGGAGGATGCATCTTTATCTTACAGCGGGAAAGAGGTATCGGGCAGTCCTGTGTTTTATAATATTTGAGCTCCTTGTACGTGTAATATGCAAGCTTACAGGTTTCTCTTAGAGGAGTTCTGTCTTTATCCAGAGTGGACACTTGCACCTTTCTGGCCGGTAATTGGCAAAAGGAAATTGAGGAAGCCAAAGCATATGTGCACACAAAGGACATCTCTGTAATACACCTTTTCCTGGTACACCGGGTGTGAAATAGTGCTGTGGTTTTTGTTTCGGGGCAACTCTTATTAGGGTTCTCAAGAGGGAACCTTTTACCCTGTGAACCCCTGAAACTGAAATTCCTGTCTTGTTTTGCAGTCTTCCTTGAGAGATGGTACAGGAGTTTTTTTACCTTCTCATTTCCTGGGTCCAATTCCTAGGTGTCAGGACGCTATAACAGATTTCAATTACTCAGGAGATTCTGAGTTTTTATGAATCATGACTTACTTGGGGGAGAGCATCTAGTACTTTAAACAGTTTATGAAAGTTTTTGCATTTTTTTCCCTAGCCAAATTCTTCTTTTTTTTTTTTTTTAACTTTTAAGTAGCATATGTCCTAATTGCTAGCACTTTTTTTATTTGGCAGAATGATTTGAGACTTTGCTT
Organism: Procyon lotor; assembly: GCA_028646535.1. NCBI lineage: Eukaryota > Metazoa > Chordata > Mammalia > Carnivora > Procyonidae > Procyon > Procyon lotor. The sequence goes on along the minus strand of CM053604.1, from coordinate 109,380,981 downwards.
GTTTGAATTATCTTTACTTCGCTATCAAACGAGGAGAAACTTTTTGATATTTAATTCTTTGAAGAATGAAATTTTCCCCTTCCCTTCCATTATTTTAAGGTGATGTTTATAAAATCTTTGATATGCATTTTAGGTATTCTTTCAAGAGTGCCAAGTTGAGGGGCAAGAAAGTAATTACCATTTTATATATTTGTACAGACCTTAAGGGTTAAGCATAGGGTGGAATTTTATTTAACAGAACATAGGCAGTACTATAGTACTAAGAATTGTAGCTCCTCCAGGCGACAGTGTGGGCTCACTCCCTCTGAAGCCACTGCTGAGAGAAGCTTTGTGGTAATGAATGTAAGCCTGGGGTTGTCTGTGCTAACTTCTCCATTCAGGATCTCAATTAAATTTATTTAAAACTTTCTCAAATAGTGTTTTTCATCTGTACTTTTTCTCTTTTGAGGTAGTGAGTTCTACAAGTTTATTAGCCCCTGAATTATTTAACATTTTAATTATTTGTCCCAAACCTGTCTCTGTAAAGTTCCAAGACACATCCAGAGTTTTTGTTTTGAAAAATGCTACGACAAGCTGAAGTTCATCTTTCCCTGGTTTTATTAGATTTTGATTATTCTTCTTTACCATCCTCTTTCCAGACTCTCTGTGTCAGTCTTAGAATGATTACTTTGATCCCTTGATCATTTTGCCTCCTCTAGAACTTCTCCAGCTGTTTTGTTTCTCTCTATATATTTGTGCTTGTTACGCTTTTGTAAGGAGCCTTAAGTTCTATTTTAAATGGGTAATGACATGAAAATACTGACTAGTAGGTGTAATGTTAGATGTCACACCAAAAGCAAATGTCTCTGGATCTGGTACCTTCTTTTGAGACCTTGAGGAAGTCATGTATCCCATGTTTTACAAAGATGAGAGAAAGGGAAATCTAGTCTTGGCATAAGCTATTTTTCAGGGAGGATGGGAAGACGAACCAGCAAACTATAATTTGAGTGTAGATTTGTACTCTATCAAAGTTGCTTACTAACTTTAAGACTTATTTTTATTACTTTTTATAGATTGGTTAAAAAGCATGGTAATTTTTTTTTGTTGTTGTTAAAGATTTTATTTATTTAGACAGAGAGGAGAGAGATCACAAGTAGGCAGAGAGGCAGGCAGAGAGAGAGGGGAAGCAGGCTCTCCGCTGAGCAGGGAGCCCGATGTGGGGCTCGATCTCAGGATCCTGAGATCATGACCTGGCCCGAAGGCAGAGGCTTTAACCCACTAAGCCACCCAGGTGCCCCAAGCATGGTGATGTTTTATTGCATGTTTGGGTAGCAAAGAAATAGCAAAGTATTTGCTGCCCTGCCTTTGAGATGCCTTTACTTATGGCATAGGCAATGAAACATAAATTGCACAAAATTGTAGGAAAGGGGTATGTATGACACTATATGTCATACTACTATCTTTGGTACCTTATAGATATAAATGTATTTGTATATTTTTTATTAGAGAATTGTTGGTGTTGGACTATACAAAACTAGTTGGAGTATCTGAACCAAATCTGGGAAATAAGGTCTCTTTTGGGAAGAAAGGTACTGGTAGCGTAAAGTGTTTAAGACTTTTAGAATTGGAGGGTGTGAGGGACAAATGTAATTAGGAAGTTAGCTTGATGGGAATATGGATGAAAGTTGTTGAGTAGGCTTGAAGTCCGTTTGTGTTTGTGCAGTTACATATGTACAGCCCAAAGAAGCAATTGAGAACAATGTTACTGAGAGGGTAGTTTTAGATGATTGAGGAGAAATTGTATTCTAGGTCGGGAGGCATTAAATGTGGAGTAGGATTTTGTTTTTTTAGGAAACCAACATTTTTACACCATGGTCTTTGAAGAGCTATACAACTGGAGGAGTGAATAAGATGCTCCCAATAGTTTAGATTGGTGCTAGTGGTTTCTTATAGAAAATAATTCAGAAATGGGGCAGTGGACTTTGTTTTTGACGTTAAATTTTAGGGTAAAAAGCTAGTGCTGATGCAATCTGAAGACAGAAAAATAGTTAAACTAATAAGTGATATGCTGAAGATGTCGAGTTAGGAGTCCGTTTCACAATGTTAAGGTTTCTGAAGAGAGCCGACAGAGTAAAGAGCTGAAAAATATGTCTTTTTACTTTGGGGGAAGGGAATCTGTTAAAATTAGCAATGATGTGGTAAGAACAGAAAATGGATGGGACGCTCCTTAAAAAAATGTTTTAAGAGTGGGTAAGATTCGAAGTTCAAAAGGGAGGAACAGTCTTTAAATATGGCTACCAGTTCAGTCTTAGGACATGTGTGTTTATATTTTTGAAGGAGCTAACAAACTTTTTGTAGAGTATATAGGTCCCTTGATTTAAGGTCAAAAGAATATATAGTTTTTCACTGTTAAGGAACTTGTACATAAAAGGACAGATTTGTTTTCATAAAAATTCATGTTTTTAAAGTTTGCCCAGCATTATTATCCTAAGTTTGGTCTTTAACATGACGAAGTAGGGCTAAAAATAACTGGCAGAGAAGGCTGCTTCCCCTGCTTGCAGTTGGTGTGTGTCTTTGTGTCCCATACAATAGAGGGGATATCCCTGTGTTGGCACAGCAGTGCTGAAAATGCTTTTTTTTTTTTTTTTTAAACCTTTTTATTAAAAAACAAACAAAAAACAACTTGGCATTTAAAAAAAAAATCAGCTGTCTTTGGAGCATGAGACACGGAAGACCTTTTTTTGTGGTGAAATCTGCAGCTAGTGGGGCTCACTTTTAGTGTTGACTCTAACAAAATTAAGGATTGTAAGATAGGGAATAGATACATATCCACACTTTTTGTGTTCATTAGTTCTTCAGTTCATTGCCTTCCTAGTAGCTTCTTTGGTATCTTCTCAGAACTCTCTGGGGAAGAGATGTTTAGATAGGGAGCTAGATCTCAGGTGATTCTAGGATGAGGGTATGGGACTGGAATATATACCATATGGGTGCCTTCTCCACCCTCTACTTTCCACAGCATATTTTATGCGGGTGAAACCATGTTTAGATGATCTTAAAGGGCAGCCTTTTCGAGTTGACGTGATTTACTAGTGAAGGTAGTGAGAAGGGTGTGACTCTGGTGGGAGGGAGTGGTAACTTCATGTGCTTTGCCTTGGCAACTTTGGGATTGATATGGGATGATTGAAGGGCCTTGTGTGTGCGTTTGTGTTTTAGCATCAGATGACCCAAAAGCCTACCTAGGCTGATAGCCGCTCAATTTGTGTACTTTAGAGATGGTTCTTAGAGATGTCATGTGTCGTCTCTGATATCTCCTTATGTGGAGGAGTAAAAAAGTGGTAAACATTTTTTTTTGTTTGTTTGTAGAGGACCAGTTAGTAAATATTTTATATTTTGTGGACTACATCTGTTGCAACAATTGAGTTCTGCTCTTGTGGTGTGAAAGTAACCATAGACATTATGTAAGCAAATGAGTGGGAATGTGTTCCAGTAAAACCTTATACAGTTGACCTTCAAACAATGCAGGTGTTAGGGGTACCAGCCCCCTGTGCAGTTGAAAGTCCATGTATGACTTTTGACTCACCCAAAACTGAACTATTGATAGCCTACTGTTGACAGGAAGCTTTATTGATAACATAGTCTGATACATATTTTATAGGTTATATGTATTATATACCACATTCTTATAGTAAAGTAAGCTAGAGAAAAGAAAATCTTATTAAGAAAATTCTAAGGAAGAGAAAATACATTGACAAAACTGTATTGTATATATTGAAAAAAATTCATGTGTAGTGCAGTTCAAACCCTTGTTATTCAAGGGTCAACTATACATAAACTTCATAGTTTATGGAACCCTAGTGTAGAAAACTGCCAAATTGACCAACATTCAGTGTGAGTATGAGCTTCATTCCATTACAAAACTTGGACTGGCTATTTTAGGTGTTCTCCATGTCCTCCATTTCCTCTCTCCCTCCCTCCCTCCCTTCCTTGATTTTATTTATTTATCAGAGAGAGAGAGAGAGAGCACCCAAGCAGGGGGAGCAGCAGAGAGAGAAGCAGGCTCCCCACTGAGCAAGGAGCCTCATGTGGGACTTGATCCCAGGACTCTGGGATCATGACCTGAGCCAAAGGTTTACGCTTAACCTATTGAACCACTCAGGCATCCTAGTGTTCTGTTTTCTGAGATATATTCTTTTCGTGCTGTCTTCACACTATCACTTATCACATTTACACACTTTGAAGTGTGTAAATCACTTTACACAGTGATTCTGTGTAAGTCTACAGTTCAAAGTACTTTTGCCTCTAGAGTGATGAATACTATGGGAACTTGAGGAATAAGGGGCCGTGCTGGCTATAGCAGCTAAAAAGTAGGGACTATTTGCATTTTTTATTCAAAGATAAGTAATTTGCATAAAGTGATACTCTGGTTACATATCCTAGCCGAAATTATCTTTGAAGAAACTTAGGGGTATAATTTTGAATGGTTCTGCAAACAAATTGTAAATAATTATAAAGCATTTACTTTAGATGTAAAATTAAAAGTGTTTATAGTTGGTTTGAATCAGATGAAAATAGTAGCCAAATTATAAGAACATTAAGATTTGTTACTTCTGGGCACCTGAGTGGCTCAGTTGGTTAAGCAACTGCCTTCAGCTCAGGTCACAATTCTGGAGTCCGGGATCGAGTCCCACATCCTGCTTCTCCCTCAGACCTCTCCTCTCTCACTCTTTCTCGCTGTCTTTCTCCGTCTCAAGTAAATAAATAAATAAAATCGTAAAAAAAAAAAAAAATTGTTACTTCTGTTTCTTAAAGTCTTACTCTGTTACAATGATCAATTCAGTGTGTAGAATAATTGGGTGCACAATTCTTTAAAAAAAGATTATTTATTATTTGACAGAGAGAGAATGAGAGAGAGAGCATGAGAGGGGAAAGGTCAGAGGGAGAAGCAGGCTCCCTGCTAAGGAGGGAGCCTTAGCTAAGCAGGCTAAGCAGGGAGCCTGATGCAGGACTTGAGCCTGGGACTCCAGGATCATGACCTGAGTCGAAGGCAGTCCTTTAACCAACTGAGCCACCCAGATGTCCCATGGATGCACAATTTTTGTTTTCTTAAGTATTCTATCTTAACAAATCCTCTAGGTAACTTAAGTGTGTACTTTAAAAAATCTTTGCTGTATTCTT
>CM053604.1:109348424-109375327 GCA_028646535.1 Procyon lotor | reverse complement strand
TCTTTGCTGTATTCTTAAGGGTAAATGTAACATGGATTAATTTCTTAGGTGAATCTATCTTTAATGTATTGTTTAGAAAGAATAATTCACTGTGCAATTTTACATTATAGCTAATATCAAAACATTTGTTTCATATGTCAGTAGATGCCTGCATTGGATGGTGGTGTATTTTTCTTTTTTAAAGATTTAATTATTTCTTTGAGAGAGAGAGCTTGTGCACACGAGTGGGGGCAGTGGGCAGCAGGACAAGCAGACTCCTCATTGAGCAGAGAGCCCAAAATGGTGAGCAGTCCCAGGACCCTGAGATCATGACCTGAGCCAAAGTCAGATGCCTAACTAACTGAGCCACCCAGGTGCCCAGTGATGGTGTATTTTTACCCTGGCTTCATAAATTTTTTTTATTTTGTGATTCTCCCTATTTATGGCAGGGGAGGAGGTGACCCTTGCAATAAAGGTAACTTTTTAGTTAGTTTCAAACCTGTTTTTATTTTTCATAGTATTTCTACACATGTAATTGGTACTTAATTTCCTTTCTCTTTAAAAAAATCTATATAATCTGACAATTTTAGTATACTTTTTAGAAGGTCATTATAACGTTGCTTTCTAATTCATTAGGGGAGTAGGGGAGGATTCTTGTTCTTCTAAACATTTTTTTTTTCTTCTAAACATTTTTAAGTTTTAGTTTTTTCACGTAATTTTATCATTGTCTTAAGCTTAAGGATAGGTGGTGATTTAAAAGACACAAGGTGTTCATCTCATATCTAAAAAATATTCCGAATAGAAATACTCTGTATTGGTGACACTTTCAGTGTGCCAGGGAAAAGAGTGGTGTATTATTTTTTTTCCTTTTTTTTTTTTAAAATAAAACTTAGCTGAATTGTCATTACAAACAAGTGAATAAAGTTGCTTATAATAATAAACTTTTTTTAAGAATATTTTTATTGAAGAATAATTGACATACAATATTGTATTAGTTTCAGGTGTACCACATAGTAATTAGATATTTATATACATTAACAAAATGGTTACCACAGTAAGTGTAACATCTTGTCACCATGTGCAAAGTTGTTACAGTATTATCGAGTATATTCCCTGTGCTGTACATTATATCCTGTGTTTTAAATATTTTGTGATTTGAAGGTTGTACCTCCTTATTCCCATCACCACCTATTTTTTATCCATCTCCTCAGCCTCCTTCCCCTACCCCTTTTCTGGCAACCATCAATTTATTCTATGAGTCTATTTCTGTTTTGTTTGTTCATTTGCTTTGTTTTTTAGTTCCCACATATAAGTCAAATCATATGTTATTTATCTTTCTCTGTCTGACTTACTTTACTTAGCATAATACCCTCTAGGTCCATCCGTGTTGCAAATGGCAAGATTTTAGTCATTTTTATGGCTGAGTAATATTCCATTGTGTATATATACGACATCTTCTTTATTCATCTGTTGATGGACATTTAGATTGTTTCCAAATCTTGGATATTCTGAGTAATGCTGTGATAACATAGGAGTGGTATATGTGTTTTTGCAATAGTATTTTCATTTTCTTCAGATATATACTTAGAAGTGGAATTGCTGGCTCATATGATAGTTCTGTTTTTAATTTTTTGAGGAACCTCCACACTGTTTTCCACACTGGTTGTACCAGTTTACATTCCCATTAACAGCTCATGGGAGTTCCTCTCCCTTCAGTCCTTGCCAGCACTTGTTATTTCTTATTTTTTTGATAATAGCTGTACAGTTACTTCTTTTACACAGTGGTTTTTACACAGCCGTCTCTAAGACAAATAAATTATATGGTCTTTTTCTAAGAGCAAGGTTTTTTTTTCTTTGAAGATTTATTTAGTTGAGGGAGAGAGGAGAGAGGGAGAGAGTATGTGCCCACATGAAAAGGAAGGGGAGAGAAGCAGACTCCCTGCTGGGTTCAGAGCCCAACGCTGGGCTCCATCTCATGACCCTGAGATCATGAATTGAGCTGAAATCAAGAATTGGACAGGACATTTAACTGACTGAGCCACCCAGGTGCCTATCTAAGAGCAAGTTTTGATCAGGAAATAGGTGGGCCAACTGTAGAGACTCTGAATTTCTGAAAGGATGCCCTTGCAGAAGGAGAGAGTTAAGGAAGAAGTTAGAGTGATAAACCAAATTTCTTTTCCTGTACACTTTGGCTGAAAGCTGCTTTCGTCCAACTTAGCTTATTTTGGGTAAATAATGAACTTTTGGTGTTAAACCTTTCTACTTGGAGACTTTTTCTACTAAGTGTAAAACCAGTCTGTCTTATATCTTAAGGTACTTTTAGTTTTTTGCTACACTCTCTTTAGACCTCATTGTCACTTTCTCATGATACCTTTCATAGTCTGTTTAGAGTTTATTTTCTAAATGTATATGACGTTCCCTGGAAACTATGGGATATATATTTTGTAATAATTGTACTACTATACACAAGTATATTTAAAATTTCCTCCTATTCCACCTTCAGAATTGTGAAATAGTTGAGGGAACATCTGTACTTGATGTGAATTTTGAATGACTAATATGTAACAGTTTCTTTAAATAATCCTTTAAAATTTTTGAGTTAACACTTGATTTCTCTAAAGCAGTTAGCTAGTACAAGAATATCTGAGAGCCTGTATATGTTGTATTATCCTGCAATGTATGTAGTTGAAAAATAACAGAAGTGCACGAGAGACCTCATTGCTTGTGTATCTTTTGCTCTTTCTCCATCACCTAAGGAATAGCTAGTGGATCAGTCAGATACTGTGCTGTTTCTGTTGCTATGCTGTGTTGCCTCTGCCCTTTCTTTTCTTTTCTTTTTTTTTTTTTTTTACAGCTGGGGGATAGCTACTAGAAATCTGGGTGGTTTTAGGAAGGATGTAGCATGTGCTCTGTGTGTGTGTGTCTGTGTGTACATGTACATAGTGTATTGTGTTAGGTGCTCCTTTCTGCATGACTGCTCTTGGGTTTAGGAAATATTGAAAGATAAGAGTGCAAAATGTTTTTAGTGGAGAGGATAAGATACTATGTTTTCTTTGACTTTTTCATCCTACAGCATCTTGAGTGAACCCATTACTATATGTTAGTGCCAGTTGTGAAGTCTGAAGGCAAATTGCTGGTTTGTTTTTGGAAGAATGTATGTATCTTCTCAAACTTTTTAGGGTGGCTGACATACAGTGATGTGACCCATTCCTGATAGTATTAAGTTAGAAAATTTTTTAAGACAGGGGGCTGAAGTTGGGCCTTATATTGTCCAGCATTTAAATTCAGTCCTTGAGTTTGACAAATAATACTGAAGTCATTCTGCAGTGTTTTCAAAAGTATCTGAAATAGTGTATGATTCATTAATGTTTTATTAAAAAAAATCTTAAAAACTAGAGAAATGATGGACTGCTGAGTTTATTGTTTATAGGAAAGAAGGACCGATTTGAACATAACTAGATTTTGACATCATTTCTAAAGAACTCAGAAATACTCAGATCAGAAAGGACTCTTTTTTGAATAATTCATTGATTATCTCTGAAAGTGAGTGTGGCTTAAATTGTTTATTTCAAAATATCGGGTTGTAATTCAGTTATCAAATCTCTTAAATGTCCGTCTCTTTAGCACTTACGGACAAAAAGCTTTAAAAAAAATTATGAAGTTCAATAAGTTTTATCTGTATCATTACATTTCTTTCTTTCTTTTTCATTTTTAAAGATTTTATTCATTTATTTGTCAGAGAGAGAGAGAGAATGTGAACACAAGCAGGGGGAGCAGTAGAAGGAGAGGGAGAAGCAGGCTCCCCGTTGAGCAAGGAGCCCAATGCGAGACTATCCCAGGACCCAGGATCATGACCTGAGCGGAAGGCAGATGCTTAACTGACTGAGCCACCTAGACATTCTTGTATCATTGCATCTCAAATTGATTAAAGGAATTTTATTTATGTGATTCAGTTTTAACTAAATTTTAGTTTTCTCCCATTCTTAGAATAATTAGTGTGTGTGTTTGATATTATGTTTTCATGCTTTGTGTTATTAAGTACAAATCAATTTTCAGAAATAACTTTTCCTTCAAGCTTGGCATAATCAGTGTTCGATTGGCCAGCATAAGACACAAATGCGGGGCGCCTGGGTGGCTCAGTCGTTAAGCGTCTGCCTTTGGCTCAGGTCATGATCCCAGGGTCCTGGGATCGAGCCCCGCATAAGGCTCCTTGCTCGGCAGGAAGCCTGCTTCTCCTGCTACCATTCCCTCTGCTTGTGTTCCCTCTCTCGCTGTGTTTCTTGCTGTCAAATAAATAAAAATCTTAAAAAAAAATAAAATAAAATAAAATAAGACACAAATGCTTCTTGATTGTTTTTATACTTGGGAAGTATTTGTGTTTTGAAAGCAATTTGGCTATGTCTTCATAGTCTGTATTGTATGTTTAAGTACATGAAAAAAATCCAAAGGCAGAAAGAACATATTGAGATATATTTCTTAGTAATGATTATCTTGCCTCTTGTCCTCATTCTCTAACTTCTTTTAAGGCAAGTTTGCTTTAGATTTTGATGTAAGTACAGAAGTTAGATTGGTTTGTATATTAATAGATCTGTAAGTTTTGTGGTTAATTTAATGATTATTCTCATTTTAAAAAATCAGTTATTTAAAATATTTTTCTTTGTTGGTAGCAGTTGCTTCTTTCCATTTCAGAGATTTTTCAAAGAAGGGTTTTATGATAATGATTAGGCTACTGGGTAGAGATGGGAGAAGAACATAGTCTCTCTAGTGACTTTAATTTATTTTGCATGTAATACCAGAAGGTTATATAAATAAATGTGTGGATTATCAGTTTTCTTTTGCATGATTGGTAGTCTCTTAATTGACAGCCATGTGAATTTGAGACTTATCAATTTTGGACTGCTGCTCTAATGAGTGGTGAGGAGCCTTATTCTATTGAGTATTACATAGGCAGATTTCTTTTTATTAGAGAAATATAAAAATTTTAATTCATTAGATTAGAAATTTAGAGCAGGAAACAGAAAACTTCAGATTTTTTTAAAATTTAATTTTATTTTTTTAGTGTTCCAAGATTCATTGTTTATGCACCACACTCAGTGCTCCATGCGATACATGCTTCCAGTACCCACCACCAGGCTCGCCCAACCTCCAACCCCCCTCCCTTCCAAATCCTCAGTTCGTTTCTCAGAGTCCACAGTCTCTCATGGTTTGTCTCCCTAAAACTTGAGGTTTTTTTTAAGGCCAGGCATTTACTAGGAGAGTTGAGATGTACAGAGGGTGGGAGAGAGCCAAGGAGGGAGGGAAGGGCAGATACCAGGGAGAATGGCACCGGAAGTTTTGAGGTCAGTCTTAGTCAGAGGTCACACCCTGTTATTTCTTTGGGTTGTGGATGTGGGGTGTTACCACATGTTATCTACCATCCTTTGAAATGTTGATTAGATTAGTCCCTAGCTTTTCAACATCTGGATTCTTTAAGCAATTGAAATTTTAATTGTCGGGGATAATCAGTGTATCCTAGGGTGGGAAAATATCTGTAGTACCTGCTTGGAGAAGGGACAGACAGGGGGTTTTCAACTGCACTGGGCTTTTTTTTTTTGTTTTGTTTTGTTTTGTTTTGTTTTATTTTTTCTTCTTTGGCCACATTTCCCTAGCTTTGCCTAAGAGGGATGCTTGTAATTCTGTATATGTGACATAGTAGTTGAGAAGCAAGCTTTGGAGATGATAGACCCAGGTTCCAGTGGTATTAACTTTGTGACCTTGGGCAAGTTATCTGGTGTGTGTATGTTCCTTGTGAAACCGGGAATATGAACAGTACCTACCTCTCTCGTAGGGTAGTCAAGAGGACTATGTAAATAAATGGGTCATGAGGTCTGGATCAGAATTAGTGCCCAGTAATGTTTGTTGTTGCAATAATAAGTATTGCTATTATATTAAGTTATTGTTGTTTCTGTGAGGTTGCTGTTTTTTGGAATGCCAGAGGTATTTGTGATCTTCTGGATAGGTCACTATTTAGAATACTGCCTTTTTTTTTTTTTTTTTTTTTTAGCAGCAGCTACTTACTGAACACCTGCTGTTTCAGGCATTAATCTGAGTAAACAAAACATGAAAATCCTGCCCTTTTGAAACTTATATTGTTTGAGGAAACAAAATACACAAAGCAAAATAGATGATCCATTACTCATCTTATGAAATTTGGTGTTTGACTTTATATATCTAAGCCAGTGTTAACCAGTCTAATCAGTTTTCACCATTAGATCTTTTTTTTGTTTCTCCTCCCGTGATTGAGAGTGTTTGGTGGCAGGAGCACCCTAAAAGCATGGAACTGTTCTCATTGTTTCCGGCTATGGCTTAATCTTAATTGCAAGGGAGTCTTACACTCTTCATTTCCTTGACTTGGTACTTAAATTGGCTGTCACAGACTTACCTTTCAGTCCCCAAATTTTGGTTCCATATTGTTTACAGAAGGGATGCTCCTCCCCAGCTCATTACCTTTTGCTCATCCCTGCCACTTCTTAAGAGAAGGGATATTAGAAAACTTTTTAAAGAAAAATAATTCCATGGCTGATCTGATGGTATACTTTTCCTTCATCTATTTTGTATTTCCCATCTTCTGTGTATTGCTAACTGAGATATTTAATGAATTTATTCTCTGTCCTTAAAAAAATTTTTTTTTTCTTGTCTGTTCAGTTAGATTGTAGGCCTTTTTAGGTTAGGCACCAATTCTCTATTCTGAGCCTTAGCAGCCTAACTTGAAAAAAAGATACTACTTAACTCACAGGGAAGTTGTGAGAAATTTAGAGAGATAATGTGTGAAAAAGGTCCTGAGCTAAATCCTTAGTAAATGATAGTTTCTTTTTCTTTGAACCACTCTAGTTCCTAAACTTTATACTTGGCATATAGTCAGTGTTTAAAAAAATATTTAAGTTATTCTGAATTGAGGTTGGGAGTCTTTTAATTTAACTTCCACTTGTGTGGATAATTTTAGTTTTTACTTCTAGATGAGATTCAAGAGATTCCTTTTCAAATATCAGGTGATAAAGGCTGAGACATTAATATGAGATGGCATAACAGTAATTAGGAGCAGAACTCAAGCCACCATCATGTGGGTTCAAATACAGACTACCACACTTACTGGTCATGTGACTTTTGGTAAGTTGTTTAATTCTGTTGGCTTCAGTTTATTTGTAATATGGGGAAAATAAATAACTAACTCATGGATATTATGTTGTTAGATTAAATGAGATAATAAATGGGAAGCATAGAACAGTGCCTGGTACATAACAATGGCCCCAGGGAACATTGGCAATAATATCTGGAGGTGTTTTGATGGTTGCAGCGAGGGAGAGGTTAGTATGTGTGCTACTAGTATTTAGTATCTAGTATCTAGTGGGTAGAGGCCAAGTAGAAACAATGTACAGCATAGCACCCCACAACAAAGGATTATTTGGTTCAAAATAACAGTTGTGCCAAGGTTGGGAAACCCTGCTTTATAAAAAAAAAGTCCTCTGTTTCTCATTTGGATATTTTCTTCATATAAGGTACACTCACTTTGCCAGTTAGATTTTGTATAAATACTGATTAGTGACAAAGATAAGTTACAGACATGGACTTTATTCAACATTCATTTTAAAACATAGATATAAAGGAAAATTAATATTCTTTTTTTTTAAGATTTTATTTATTTGACAGAAACACAGTGAGAGAGGGAATACAAGCAGAGGGAATGGTAGCGGGAGAAGCAGGCTTCCTGCTGAGCAGGGAGCCCGATGCGGGGCTCGATCCCAGGACCCTGGGATCATGACCTGAGCCGAAGGCAGACGCTTAACGACTGAGCCACCCAGGCGCCCCTAGATTTCATTTTTTAAGATTATAGGGCAGTTACTCTAAAAGCAATCTAAAAGTGCTTCCATTTATTATTTAGACACTAGGAAAGATTTCCAGGTGGATTTTACTGATTTTTTTTTTTTTTTTTAATGGCAAACTCTTCATGAACAAGTATATCAAGAGTAGGGGGCTTATGGGTGCCTGGGTGGCTTAGTTGATTAAGCATCCAACTCTTGGTTCCAGCTCAGGTTGTGATTTCAGGGTCATGATCTCAGGGTCATGAAATCAAGCCTCTTGTGGGGCTCCTATGCTCAGCGGGGAGTCTGCTTGAGATTCTCTTTCTCCTTCTGCCTCCGACCACTGCTCAGGGGTGCACATGTATTCTCTCTCACTCTCTCAGAGAAATGGATAGATAGGTCTTTAAAAAAAAAGAGAGAGCAGGGAGCTTATGATATGTGAGTGCCATGTTGTGTAAATAGTCATAGAATCAAATATACACTAAAGGAAAAAGCAAGCATCAAGGTTAATGGAATGATCTATTGGGAGAAACCTTCTAATTTTTGGGATCACATCTAATTTTTCCCTCTCGTTTTATTACTCACTAAGTTGATAGCTGTTTAACTCAGTACTTCGTTCTTTCTCACTCTCTTTTTTTTTTTTGTCTAAAATTGCATGCTTACCATTCCCTGTCTATTTCAGGAGCTTCTAAATTGATTTCTTTGCTACTGTCCTTTATATTCCTGCCTGAGTTGACACTGCTCTTGGGCGAGCCTTTCTAGTCTGGATTCAGTCTACCATTCAGACCTCCTAGCCCCATCCCTGTATTTCTGGGAGAGAATTAAGTGCTAATGCCCTAAGCTGAAGTTGGAATGAACTAACTTTTCTCTTATACATGGTTTTAGTTATGTATCATCTTTGGGATTTGTAGTCATTTGTAGTTCAAATGACTTCCTTCACTTGTATCTTGACACTGGTTGCATATCCATATATACATGTAAAGTATACACAATTTAATGCATATTTGTGTGTGTGTATGTGTACATGTATATAGTTTCACATATATTTGTCTCTGCGCCTTGCTATTTCCTCTGCCTGTAGTGTTCTTTTCCTTTGGTTTGCAAAACATTTATCTTTTAAGACCCTACTTAAATATCATTTTCTCTGGGAAACATGTTCTCGTTAATATAAGTGGAGTTAGTTGTTTTTTCCCCCTGGTTATCCATAGTCTCTGTGTGGCTTTTATAGCACTTAAAATAGTTGTTTGTATTTTTCTCTTTTCCTGGTCTGTCGATCTTTTAGGGCAAGTATTATGTCTTATTCATCTTGCAGTTAATATCTCCTCCCGCAAAGTGCCTAATATTTTCTGCTACTTACTAGGCCTGTAGTTTGCTAACTAATGAAAGAGAAAAAGTGATTGGAAAGATTTTTTTAATAGCCTCTGTAAGAGGGGGACATTATCGTGTCACCTTTGTTTCAAAGTGCTCAGTGTAACACCTGTCCATAGGTGTTCAACAAATATTTATTGAGTGACCTAGAAGCCAGTTCCAATAGTTGATGGAGATTTTGTGTGAACCTTTTTCTTCTGGATTTCTGGAAGCATATCCTAAAAGTAAAACAGCCTAGGTATTTGGTACATCTGCTGCATTAAGTTGACTTTTCTTTTCCTCCTGACTTAGTAATGAAACTTTTGCTACAACAAATACTTTCTGAAAGATGCTTTTAGTCGATTTCTTTTTCACCTGTTGACCCATTCTAGTACTGAACCTGTTGAAAAGTTGTAGTATTAGTGCTTCATCATGAATGAGCTGTCTTTAAGTAAGAGACCTCTGTTCTCCTGTGTACATTTGGGCCCAGACAGAGTGAGTATGTATTTTCAGTCGAATATGGATAATGACTGAGGCATGAGAGAGAAAAAAAGTAATGGGAGGTGAGGAAGTTGCCTACTAGGTCTCTTTTTTCTTTTGATGATGATGGGTTTTTTACCTCAAAGCTGCCTCCATTTATTTATTAAGAATTAGCTAGAAGGGAGAGGGGTGTGACTCTAGAGGATAAGATACAGATTTGATAATTTGATGAATAAGTAATTTGATAATTATTGTATTGATCATCCTTATTACCACTTAATTGAATTTTACTGTATGTTGGGCACTTTGCTAAGGATTTTTGTGTCAATTTATTCCTCACAGCTGCTGCTGGAGGAATAAGGTATTTCATAATACCCTATGAAATAGGTATTAATAAGCCTGTCTTATGACAGAAGAAAAAGATTCATGGGGTTTTCCAAGAACATATAGCTAGGAATTTGAACACAGAACTGGGATTTAAATCCAGATCCATCTGTCTCTGTGGTCTGTTTTAATCACCATGCATGCATGCTTCCTCTTAAGTTTCAGCGGAAGAGTTGTGTATTGAAAATGGGAAGTCATCAGGTGTACTGAGATAGGAGAGAGGAAAGTAATAGGATTTCATCCTGTATGTTTTTGTCAGAAGAAAGAAACAGACTCATGGAGAAGCAATTCCCAGGTTTACGGCCTTATACAAAATAATTGTGAAATGTAAGCCTGTAACTAACCTGCATTTTTCATTAAATTTAATCTTACTCTTGCTACGACCATCAGGACACAGATACATCTTCAGCAGTTGAAAAAAATCAGTGTAGGCAAAATCTGTCTAAAAGATCATGGAGCAAAGTGATTTTTATAATCTTATCTGTGTTTAAAATGTGTTTTGCAGTGTTTTGAAAGACATTTTTGTTGAGAACGAGCCACAGAAATCTCTTATTTAGGATTTGAAAACCTATAATATGGCATGCTTGGGAAGTATAGAAGAAAATTTGAGAATCAACACTTATTAGTCTCTTAGGTATAAGTAGTTTAATCAGTGAGTATCTGTTGCATGTTTGCCTTATGGGATTTCTTAAACTATGTTTGTCATTTAAAAATTTTTTTTCTGCTTTTTCATACTTTGTACAGGGTTATTCTTTACCCAATTAGTTTATTTATAGGCCTTTTATATTTAAGAAATATAAATATTTCTTTAAATATTGTGAGAATGTATTATGTTTATTTGTTCACAGATTTAAAGTTTCCATAATCTTATTTTGTAACCTAAATCAAAAATGTCTCCTAAAAGATTTCTCTTTCCTCTTGATTTTAAATACTGTATTTGTAACTTTAGTTATATACATTTGAATTTGCCCTTTCCAGAATTTTAATTCCATGTTTTTATAAAATTTTATCAAAAGTTACTTGCAAACACTAAGAGTAGTACGTTGAATGGTATTCTATTAAAGATTTAAAATGCCTAAATAAAATTAAGAATTTAGGAGTTGGGGCACAGGGAATTAGATGGTCTTGTCAAGATTTTAGGGTTCTAAGGCTTAAGCTCATTAGTGTTTTTTTATGTTATCTACCACAGGTTGCCTTTCTTAGAAATGAATGTTAATATGGCACTATTATAAAAATATTATTGATATCAACATTTGAGTGCTTAACGTGTGCCAGGCACTCGTCTTCATCCTTTGTATTAACTTACTCAATTTTCACCATAGCACTCTAAGGTAAGTGTTGTTATTGTCCCTATTTTATAGTTGAAAATTTGGTGTGGAGAACTTTTACATGCTCAGGACCTCACCTTTAGTTAATAGTGGAACTGGTATTGTATTCATCCAGTCTGGTTCTAGAGCTGGGGCCTTGATCACTATTCTATACTATATTTATCATCTGTAAATGTATTTCTTACATAGTAGTTACAGAACAGTGCCTGGCACATAATAAGGTCTATAGAAGTACAGGCTCTTTTCAATGGCATTTAATTAGATACTTTATAAAGCTGACAAAGTATGCATTATTATCCATTTATGTATGTATGTATTTTTTCTTCTATTAATTAGACTCCAGATTTTTTATTCTCTTTTTTTAAAAATAGCTGAGTTCCCTGAGGTTCTTAAAAACTAGATTATTGCTCAGAATTATATGGCCATGCTGGATCTCAAAATTTGCTTTTCTCACCACACATTCAATTTTACTTTTATTCTGTTAGAAATGGATAAGGACTGGGGTTAGTTTGTTTATTTTTGTATGTTGTTGATTTTGAAAGGCAGAAACAAATGGACTAATAGTAGTGTGTTTATGCCCAGTTGATAGAGGAAGTAAATTCTTAGGCCTTGTAAAGCTTTTTTTTTTTTTACCTGTAAAGTTTTGAGAGTAGTAGTATCCTGCTGACTTGTGAAATTGACTCTTACCACTCATAATAATGTGAAGTATTAGAAATTGTTTTGATGAGAGATTAAAGATTAACAGGCTTTAAGAGAAATAATATAAGCCATATTTCCTCAAATCAAAGGAATCATCTGTATTAGTTTTCCATTGCTGCACTGCAGATTACCTCAATTTTAGCAGCCAGTCTCACAATTTCCGTAGTCAAGGAATCTGGGTGTGGCTTAGCCAGGTCCTGTCCTCAGGGTTCTCCAGGCTGAAATCAAGATGTTAGCCAGGGCTGCAGTTTCATCTGAGGTTGAGTCCTCTTCCAGGTGCATGGTGATTGGCAGAATTCAATTCCTTGTGTTGGTGGGCATGGCATTCCTTTTTCTTGCTGGCTCTCAATCGGGGACCACTCTCCTCAAGGCTCCTACAGGCCACCCTTAGGTTTTTGCCATGTGGTTCTCTCGGTGGGCAGTTCATAACATGGTTATTGAAAAAGACATTGGGAGAATCTCTCTCCCTTGGAATCAATCTCTCTGCCTTCTTTTAAGAACTGATTTCTTTAGGTCGGGCCTCACCAAGAATCACCCTAATTTAAGTCAACTGATTAGGGATTTTAATTATGTATTTAATATCCCTTCATAGCAGCACCCAGAATAATGTTTGGTTGAAGATGTGTATACCAAGGTGTTAGAATCTTGGGGCCATTCTGCTTACCACATGGTCAATTACAGGATAATTCATTATTTTCTGTATCACTAAGGAAGAAAATGCTGTATTAAAGTATGATACAATGCATTATTGGTACTTGGATGGTGCCTTCTGAAAAAAAAAATGAAATTATGGTTATTCTTCCAAGCACAAATATTTGCTTCATGAGCATCAGATTTATTCCCCACTGCTGTGTTGCTGTGGTTTTTTGCAAGCATAATTTTTTGTTTCAATGATGAATCATAGTGTAATCTTTTCTTTTTTTTTTAAAGTTTATTTATTTATTTAAGTAATCTCTGCACCAAGCATGAGGCTCAAACCCGCAACCCTGAGATCAAGAGTCCTGCTCTTCCGACTGAGCCAGCCAGGCACCCCCATAGTGTAATCTTTTAGAGGACACTTAAAATTGAGAAGTAAACTTGACATGTGTGTACCAAAAAAAGTACACAGAATTCAGTAAAACTTATGGTGATATAAACGGCCATGACTGAATTCACACACGCAAGCTGTATTTTGACTGCCATAGGACAAATGGATTGCTTTTTTTTGTTTCCTGTTTATTTTTAATTAGCTTTATTGAGATATAATTTATACAGTAAACTGCATCCATTTAAAGTATATGATTTGATGAGTTTTGATAAGTGTAAATACCTGTGAAACCATTACCACAATCAGGACATTTTTATGAGTCTCAGAAGTTTCTTTGTGATCCTGGCAGTCAGTCCTTTAGCCCCAGGCAATCACTGATATGATTTTTGTTAGTATAGCTTAGTTAGCATTTTCCGTTATTATTAAGCAATGAGGGGGAAAAAAAGGATACAGAGGCAGGATATTCTTAATTTTTGTGTTTTCTTCAGATCTTATTCTTGGAGAAATACCCATTTTTTTTTATTAGGTCTCAGGTTTATTCTTTCACTGTGGGTGGTAAAATGATCCTCCTTGAGGTTTTCTGAACACAGTTTTTATATGTTATTAACCTCTCCTTTGCCCACATATTTTTCCCTCACCCTACTCAGGGTGGGCTCTTCAAAACTGCTTATGTGCTTGCATTGCTTCCCAATCCACTTCTCTACTTAGGCCAAAAACAGGTAATTTTCAACTAGAAATTTCAAGCTCATAAAAAATTTCACATTGTTACTATCTGAGGCTTTTCACCTGTTAAGATAGTACTAACACCCCAAGAGAATCTCAAAGTGTACTTGTTTCAATTCTTCTTTATTAAGATTCATAGTAGTTTGAATTTTAGAAAACATAGATGATTTCTCTCATAGTCACTTCTTTTGTTCTTGCTTGTTTCATGTTCCTTAGTGTGTGCAGTGTTTTCCAGTGTAAGAAGCACTCTGGGAAAAGTCTTACTTCCTGGAGCATAAGAAAGAGGGAACTGAGGCAGAACTCAAGTGAAGGTCTCAAAAGCTCATTTAGCTGTCATCTAACACAACATTGTCTAATGGAAATACAATGCAAGCTAGGTACCTAAATTTATTTTTTAAATTTTTTCTAACTTTAAATTATCTAGTAGCCACATCACAAACTAAAAAGAAGCCTGTGACATTAATTTTAATGTTTTATTTAGCATAATATAGCCAATATATAATTATTTCAATATATAATCAATATGAAAACTATGAAAACTTCTTAATGAGGCATTTTAGATTCTTATTTTAGTACTGACCCTTTGAGATCTGGTGTATGTTTTATTTTATACTTATACTGCATCTTAATGAAGACTTAGCCACATTTCTAGTGCTCAGGAGCTAATGGCTACCATATGGGACAATGCAGATGTAGATTATGAAGGTTTTTGTTCTGTTTTGTTTTTTCTGTTTGAGGCAATAGCATGTGGACTCCACAAGAAATTGGCATTAGTAATGTTTAATAAGTTAGGGCTTTAATGTTTCAGGATGGTTTCTATGGTTGAGATACAAAAATTTTTGTTTATAAAGATAAAAACATTTTTATACATTTTCCTCATTATACAAGTAATGTTACTGTTGAAAATTTGGAAAAGTCTGGATGGGAGACTATAAATTGCCCTTTCTTCCTCAATCTAAAGATTACAAATGTTAAACATTTATTTAATTTCCTCTTCCTGAATGTTTCATTTTAAATCAAAGAGGAAATGTATTCCTTTTTTGTCTTAATTCTTTCCTCTTCATATTAAGACAATTATTAAATATTATTGACAGTCCTTTTGCCTGTTTGCTTAAATTTATTCATTCTATTTCCCATGCTATATTCTATTACAGGGTTTCTGTGAGTAGTGCTCTCTGGAACGCAGTAATCTGAATGACGTTCTCTGGATTGGGGTTAACAATACAAACCCTGATGGCTTTTATGTACTCATTTCTTTTTTTTTTTTTTTTTTTAAAGATTTTATTTATTTGACAGAAAGAAACACAGCTAGAGAGGGAAAGGTAGCGGGAGAAGCAGGCTTCCTGCCGAGCAAGGAGCCCGATGCGGGGCTCGATCCCAGAACCCTGGGATCATGACCTGAGCCGAAGGCAGAAGCTTAACGACTGAGCCACCCAGGCGCCCCTATGTACTCATTTCTAAACCAGTATAGTTGCTTTCATTTTTCCTGCCTGCAGTCTTTTACACATACCGCCAACTTTTTTTATTGTTGAAATATAATTCACATACCAAAAAATTTACCCATTTTAAGAAAGTATACAATTTAGTGGGTTTTAGTTTATTCACAAAGCTTTGTATCCACTTTACTATCTAATTCTGTAGCATTTTCATCACCCCAAAAAGAAATCCTATGCCCATTAGCAGTAACTTTCAATTTCCCCTTCCTTCAGCTCCCTGGCAACCAGGAATCTACTTTCTGTCTCTATAGATTGTCTATTTTGGACATATCATAAATAGAATCATAGGATTTTTGGCCTTCTTTCATTTAGCATAATGTTTTCATTATGTGTTGTTGTAACATGTATCAGTATTCATTGTTTTTTTTTTAATGGCTGAATAGTATTCCATTGCATGGAGCTATAATACATTTTGTTTATCCATTCATCAATTGATGGACATTTGTGTTTCCAGTTTTTGGCTCTTATGAGTAAATCACCCAGCTTTTGAGATCTTTTGAGAACAAAAGAATGTTACTTTCTTCATTTGATCTCTCATTCTGTTAATGGCTCCTTGTTGCTTATATAACATAAAATACTTGAAAGTCTTACAAAGTGTGGCCTCAAGCTATTTTCCTTTACATTCTTGTTTTCCATTGTGGTATTCTTTACTATTTCTAAATATGTATTACATATGAATGATAGGTTATGTAGACAGTATTGATAAATCTGTCTATTGAATTCATTTAAAAATTACTTGAAATTTTGGGCACCTATGTGGCTCAGTTGGTTAAGCATCTGCTTTTGGCTCATGATGACGATCTCAGAGTCCTGGGATCAAGTCCCATATCAGACTCCCTGCTCACTGGGGAGTCGGTTTCTCTCTCACCCTGCCCCTCCCCCTGCTCGTGCTCTCTTTCTCTCAAATAAATAAATCTTAAATAAAAATTACTTAAATGTAAAAAAATTAAAATTACTTTAAATAAAATTACTTAAGTCTCAATGAAATCTAAAAACAGATAAAAATTACTTAAATTTTTTTTTTAATTACTTAAATTTCTAAGAATGAAAATTCATGTTAACAAACCAAGGACTATATATAAGTATATATATTTGGATATTAATATAATACATTGTATTTTATATATTATATTAAAAATTCATAAACATATATCCAAATATAACTATATATATACAGAGAGAGTATGGAGAATATTAGAAAAGCAAGTACTAGAATAGAAAGAAACAAAGCAAAAAAAAGAATAGAAACGTAATTGTAAAGAAATTTTTTTCCTGGATTTGTCCATATGTCAAACAGAGATAAATTCATTTTCTGTAATATGAAAAATACCTCATTTGAATCAGCTGTTGATACATGTAACTCTTTCAAATTAGTCATTTTCTGGTTAACAATATTAGCAGCTTGTTTTGTCTGAGGTCTTTTTTTTCCCCTTATCAAGATGGAATCTGTTTTTTTCTCCTTTTGACATTTCTGAAATAGTAAAAATGAAATATTTTTACATATACTTAAATATTTTCAGAATGTCTTTATGCATGCACATACATACATACATACATACATAGTGGTGTTCTTTCCCACTTTACTGAAAGAGAACAGTGAGATGTCCTTCCACCTGGGAGGAAACATCAGGAGTGGAGAGGAAGCATTCCCTCTTTTCCCCTCCCTCCCTCCCTCCCTCCTTCCTTCCTTCCTTCCTTCCTTCCTTCCTTCCTTCCTTCCTTCCTTCCTTCCCTCCCTCTCTCCCTCCTCCTTCCTTCCTTCCTTCCTTCCTTCCTTCCATCCATCCATCCATCCATCCATCCATCCATTCATCCATCTTAAGCAGGCTACACACCTAGCACTCAGCTCAACTCCATCTCAACCACCTGAGATCATGACCTGACCTGAGCCAAAATTGAGAGTGGGATGCTTAACTGACGAGCCACCCACACACCTCTCCCACTTTGTTTTTTTATTTCACGGTATACCTTAGAGAACTTTTCATAATAGTACACTGAAAACTTTGTTTTTTTTCCCCTGCAGAATAATTTCTCCAAAGTGAAATTACTGGGTCAAAAGGTATATCCACTTGAAATTTTGTTACCAGTACTTTTTTTTTTTTAAAGATTTTATTTATTTATTTGACACAGAGAGAGAGAGAGAGATATCAGAAGTAGGCAGAGAGGCAGGCAGAGAGAGAGGGGGAAGCAGGCTCCCTGCTGAGCAGAGAGCCCGATGTGGGGCTCGATCCCAGGACCCTGAGATCATGACCTGAGCCGAAGGCAGAGGCTTTAACCCACTGAGCCACCCAGGCGCCCCTGTTACCAGTACTTTTAAGGATAGAAAAGAGATAAGGGAATATAAATGGGAAAAAGGAAACTTTTTTTTTTTTAAAAGATTTTATTTATTTATTTGACAGAGACACAGTGAGAGAGGGAACACAAGCAGGGGGTGTGGGAGAGGGAGAGGGAAAAGCAGGCTTCCTGCTGAGCAGGGAACCTGATGTGGGACAAGCTTGATCCCAGGACCCTGGGCTCATGACTTGAGCCGAAGGCAGATGCTCAGTGACTGAGCCACCCAGGCGCCCTGGAAACTGGATTTTTTTTAGCTTTGTTTATAGATAAAAGAAATGTAGGATCAAAATTTTCAGTAATTGGTTATGGTCATGCAGTCAATGCAGAGATCAAAATGCTAATCCAGGTGTTTCTGATCTTAAATAAGCTCCTGTCCTTCCTATTATATCTGTATTGTATTTGATGAGCAAAAGGAGAAAGAAGTCATGCTAGCTTCTTTTTTGGGGAGAAATAATAGAATTCTAGGGTTTATTTTCTAGATCAGTACTTAAAGAAGCCTCTAAGTCTGCTTTACAATTTTCAAAAGAACGATTTCTGATATTAAAAAGTATCACAAAATGACAGTAAATGAAAACACTCTAGGATGCATTTGAGTAAAATACTTAGAGATCCCAATATATATAGGTATTTATCAAAGGCGGTATTTCACATTGGTGGGAAAAAGGTAGATGATTTGCATTATGTTGCAACAACTTTCTAATCATTTGGAAAATAAATGGAACTGTTCATTATTTTTTATGCAAAAGATAACTTAAAAATTAAAACAAAAGATGCTATAAAAGGACTCTGTAAGTTTAGCCTTTTTATTAAATGGGCAGAAGTCAGTGAGTACAGTCATGAAAATTTTATTTTACCTTTCCCCAGTCATTGTTTTTTAAAGTTTCCTTAAAGGCCCCTTGACATCATCTTGGATCAGTCTCTTAGATTTTCCAATATTTCTTTAGTTGCAGAAAGTCTAGTTCTACCCTTAAGAAGGGCTTGACCTGTGGCTGGAGGGATCTGTAGTACTCTTTCACATTCCTTACCCCTCATTAGGATTATAAATTTATGTGGTATAAATTAAAAAAAAATAAATTTTTTGGGGGCGCCTGGGTGGCTTAGTCGTTGAGCGTCTGCCTTCGGCCCAGGTCGGATCCCAGGGTCCTGGGATCAAGCCCCGCATCGGGCTCTCTGCTCTGCGGGAAGCCTGCTTCTCCCGCTACCATTCCCTCTGCTTGTGTTCCCTCTCTCGCTGTGTTTCTCTCTGTCAAATAAATAAAATCTTTTAAAAAAAAATTTTTTAAATTTAGATTTAATTAACATATATGTATTATTGGTTTCAGAGTTAGAGGTTAGTGATTCATCTTATATAATACCCACTGCTCATTACGCCATGTGCCTTCCTTAATGTCCAGCACCCAATTATCCCATTCTCCCACTCCCCTCCCCTCTAGCAACCCTGTTTGTTTCCTATATAGTCTCTTACAATTTGTCTCCCTCTCTGATTTCATCTTGTTTTATTTTTTTTCTCTTCCCCTATGATCCTGTTTTGTTTCTTAAATTCCACATATGAATGAGATCATATGATAATTGTCTTTCTTTGATTGAGTTACTTATTTTGCTTACCATAATACCCTCTAGTTCCATCCATGTTGTTGCCGATGGTAAGATTACATTTTTTTGATGGCTCAGTAGTAGTCCATTGTGTGTATATACCACATTTCTTTATCCATTCATCTTTTGATGGCATTGTTCCATAGTTTCCGTAGTTTGGCTATTGTGGACATTGCTATACACATTGGAGTACAGGTGCCCCTTTGGATCACTATATTTGTATCTTTGGGGTAAATACCCAGTAGTGTGATTGCTGGGTCATAGGGTAGTTCCATTTTCAACTTTTTGAGGAACCTCCATATTGTTTTCCAGAGTGCCTCCACCAGCTTGCATTCCCACCAACAGTGTAAGAGGGTTCCCCTTTCTCTGCATCCTTACCAACATCTGTCATTTCCTGACTTGTTAATTTTAGCACTCTGACGGGTGTGAGGTGGTATCTCATTGTGGTTTTGATTTGTATTGCCTGATGCCAAGTGATATTGAGCATTTTTTCATGGGTCTGTTGACCAATTGGATGTCTTTGGAGAAATGTCTCCTCATGTCTTCTGCCAATATCCTGATTGGATTATTTGTTCTTTGGGTGTTAAGTTGGTAAGTTCTTTATAGATTTTGGATTCTAGCCCTTTATCTGATAAGACATTTGTAAATACCTTCTCCTATTCTTTTGGTTGTCTTTTGGTTTTGTCCACTGTTTCCTTTGCTGTGCACAAGATTTTTATCCTGATGAAGTCCCAATAGTTAACTTTTGCCTTTGTTTCCCTTGCCTTTGGAGACATGTCTAGCAAGAAGTTGCTGTGGCTGAGGTCACAGAGGTTGCTGCCTGTGTTCTCCTCTAGGATTTTTGTGTATGGTGTAAGGAAATGGACCAATTTCATTCTTTTGCATGTGGCTGTCCAGTTTTCCCAACACCATTTGTTGAAGAGACTGTCTTTTTTTTTTTTTTTTTTTTGGAAGAGACTGTCTTTTTTCCATCAGATAATGTTTGCTGCTTTGTCGAAGATTAGTTGACCATAACAGTTGAGGATTCATTTCTGGGTTTTCTATTCTGTTCCATTGATCTGTGTGTCTGTTTCTGTGCCAGTACTATACTCTCTTGATGATTACAGCTTTGTAATAGAGCTTCAGGTCTGGAATTGCAGTGCCTCTAGCTTTGGTTTTCTTTTTCAACATTCCTTTGGCTATTTGGGGTCTTTTCTGGTTCCATACAAATTTTAGGATTATTTTTCCAGCTCTGTGAAAAAAGTTGATAGTATTTTGATAGAGATTGCATTGAATATGTAGATTGCTATAGGTAGCATAGACATTTAATAATAAAATTTCTTCGAGCAAAGGGGCACCTGGGTGGCTCAGTCGTTAAGCGTCTGCCTTCGGCTCAGGTCATGATCCCAGGGTCCTGGGATCGAGCCCCGCATTAGGCTTCCTGCTCCGTGGGAAGCCTGCTTCTCCCGCTATCATTCCCTCTCCTTGTATTCCCTCTCTCGCTATTTTAAATAAAATCTTAAAAAAAAAAAAAAAAGAATTTCTTCGAGCATGGAACGTTTTTCCATTTCTTTGTGTCTTCCCCAATTTCTTTCATGAGTGTTCTATAGTTTTCTGGATACAGATTCTTTGCCTTGTTGGTTAGGTTTATTCCTGGGTATCCAGTGATTTTGGGTGCAATTATAAATGGGATTGACTCTTTAATTTCTCTTTCTTCTGTCTCAGTGTTAATGTATAGAAATGCAACTGATTTCTGTGCATTGATTTTATATCCTCCCACTTTGCTGAGTTCCTGTATGAGCTCTAGCAATTTTAGGGAGGAGTCTTGGGTTTTCAAATTGAGTATCATGTCATCTGCAGAGAGTGAGAGAGTGAGAGTTTGACGATTCTGATGCCTTTTATTTCTTCTACTTGTCTGATTGCTGAGGCTAGGACTTTTAGTACTGTGTTGAACAGCAGTGGTGTTAGTGGACATCCCTGCTGTGTTCCTGACTTTAGGAGAAAAGCTCTCAGTTTTTGCCCATTGAGAATGATATTCTCTGTGGGCTTTTTGTTTATGGCTGTTATGATATTGAGGTATGTTCTCTCTATCCCTACACTGTGAAGAGTTTTAATCCAGAAAGGATGCTGTATTTTGTCAAACGCTTTTTCTGCATCTCTTGAGAGGATCATATGGTTCTTGTCCTTTCTTTTATTTATGTAGTGTTTCACATTGATTGATATGTAGATGTTGAACCAAGCTTTTAGCCCAGGAATAAATCCCACTTGGTCATAGTGGATAATTCTTTAGATGTACTGTTGGATCCTATTGGCTAGTATTTTGGTGAAAATTTTTGCGTCCATGTTCATCATGGATCTGTAAAGATATTGGTCTATAATTCTCCTTTTTGGTGGGATCTTTGTCTGGTTTGTGGATCAAGGTAATGCTGGCTTCATAGAAAGAGTTTGGAAATTCCATTTCTATTTTTTGAAACAGCTTCAGAAGAGTAGGTGTTAATTCTTCTTTAGATGTTTGGTAGACTTCCCCTGAGAAGCTATCTGGCCCTGGATTCTTGCTTTTTGGGGGATTTTTAATTATTGCTTCAATTTCCTTGCTGATTATTGGTCTGTTCAAGTTTTCTATTTCTTCCTATTTCAGCTTTGGTAGTTTATACATCTCTAGGAATGCATCTATTTCTTCCAGATTGTCTAATTTATTGGCATTTAATTGCTCATAATATATTTTTATAATTGTATTTCTTCAGTGTTGGTTGTGACCTCTTCTTGTTCAGTTATTATTTTATTTATTTGGGTCCTTTCTCTTTTCTTTTTGATAAGTCTGGCTAGGAGTTTATCAATCTTATTAATTCTTTCAAAGAACCAGCTCCTAGGTTCATTGATCTGTTCTACTGTTCTTTTGGTTTCCATTTCATTGATTTCTGCTCTAATCTTTATTATTCTCTTCTGGGATTAGGCTTTATTTGTGTTCTTTCTCCAGTTCTTTTAGTGTAAGGTTAGGTTGTGTATTTGAGACCTTTCTTGTTTCTTGAGAGAGGCTTGTATTGCTATGTACTTCCCTCTTAGGACTGCCTTTGCTGCATCCCAAAGGTCTGAATAATTGTGTTTTTTTTATTTCTTTCCATGAATTTTAAAAAATTCTTTAATTTCCTGGTTGACCTGTTCATTCTTTAGTAAATCTCTTTAACTTCCATGTATTTGAATTCTTTCCAAATTTCCTCTTGTGATTGAGTTCAAGTTTCTGTGGTCCAGAAATATGCAGGGAATGATCCCAGTCTTTTTGTACCAGTTGAGACTGGATTTGTGACCCAGTATGTGATCTGTTCTGGAGAATGTTCCATGTACACTTGAGAAAAATGTGTATTCTGTTGCTTTAGAATGGACTGCTCGAATATATCTGTGAAGTCTATCTTTTTTTTTTTTTTTTTTAAAGATTTTATTTATTTGACAGAGAGAAACATAGCGAGAGAGGGAACACAAGCAGAGGGAATGGTAGCGGGAGAAGCAGGCTTCCTGCTGAGCAGAGAGCCTGATACGGGGCTTGATCCTAGGACTCTGGGATCATGACGTGAGCCAAAGGCAGACGCTTAACGACTGAGCCACCCAGGCGCCCCTGTGAAGTCCATCTTGTCCATTGTGTCGTGCAAAGCCCTGTTTCCTTGTTGATCTTCTGCTTAGATGATCTGTCTGTTGCAGTGAGTGAGGTGTTACAGTTCTCTACTACTATTGTATTATTACCAATGTGTTTCTTTAATTTTCTTATTAATTGGCTTATATAACTGTGTGTTCCTATGTTAGGGGCATAAATATTTACAATTGTTAGATCTTCTTGTTGGACAGACCTTTTAATTATGATTCAGTGTCCTTCCTCATCTCTTACTACAGTCTTTGGTTTAAAATCTAATTTGTGTGATATAAAGATTGCCACCCTAGGTTTCTTTTGCTGTCCAGTAGCATGATAAATGGCTCTCCACTCCCCCACTTTAATAAATCTGGAGGTGTCTTTGGGCCTGTTCAGCTTTTTGAAAGAGCATTTTGACAATATCTGAAAATAAAGTGCATATGCCTTGAATTAGCAGTTATACTTCTGGGAATTTTGTACTTGAAAGGTGAGTCCTTAAGAGATGAAAGTTCTTTGTTCTGATAGAAATCTGGCAAAGCTTATACTCATTTTATATTTATTTATTTATTATTTATTTAAGATTTTATTTATTTGACAGAGAGAAAGAGAGAGAGATCACAAGTAGGCAGAGAGTCAGTCAGGCAGAGAGAGAAGGAAGCAGGCTCCGTGCTGAGCAGAGAGCCTGATGTGGGGCTTGATCCCAGGACCTTGAGATCATGACCTGAGCTGAAGGCAGAGGCTTTAACCCACTGAACCACCCAGGTGCCCCTATTTTTATTTATTTTAAAAAAAAGATTTATTTATTTATTTTAGATAGTGTGTGTGTGCGCGCGCACGCGCGCGTGCCGCGCGTGTGCGTGAGTGCACGAGGAGGAAGGACAGGAGAATCTCAAGCAGTCTTCCTGCTGAGCTTGGAGCCCCACATGTGCTTAATTCCACTACCCACAAGATTATGACCTGAGCTGAAACAGAGGGTCGATGCTCAACCAAGCCACACAAGTGCTCCAACTTATGCTTTTTTAATAATTTAGTGTTTATTAAGAAGAGAGCTGTAAAACTTATTACAGCTCTTCTAGCAAAATGGTGAGATATGTTGTAATTTAACTACTGAATGTTTTAAGTTGTTACTGGTTGTTTTGTGAGTAATAGGAAAAATGCTGCCGTGAACATCTTTGTGTATATGCTACCCATTTCATGAGCTTGGAGAATGTTTTTATGGCTCTGTTTTGTAAAGATTTCTGCTTTACCTTTTTTTTCCTCCTCTCATACTTCAAGGAGTCCAGAAGACCTCAGTTGAAATTACAGCTAATTGCCTAAATGGGTGTGTGATTTAAAACAGGCCTTTTAACCTTCTAGTTCTGGCCCTCACCGGCTGACATTTTATAGCAGTAACAAAATGGAACTCTTTGTTGTTGACCACTATCACGTTCTTTACCATCCTGTAGGGAGTATTTGTTAGTAAGGGTGCTCTTGCTGTTTTGGACAAGACAACCCATTGGTGAAGGTAATCCTGTGCTTTCCTGGTTGCCTCCTCCATTGTGATGTCATCATGTCACAATTGTGTGTAACTATGATGCAAAAAGCAACTTCCAACACATTTTAGGGGTATAATATGCCATAGTAGTTGAAAGCTACTATTGGAAAAAAATGTTGGCAGATTATTTGTGATTTTTATTGGCTTCTCCTTCTCTCTTTAACTCTTTATCAGCAGGGAACAATGGTAATTTAAGTTACTTGAATTAAATATCTACTCTAGCACACGTCATTTTGTTTATTATCCCTGTGAAAGTTTGGGTCAAAGCATTAGTTTCTTCACAGATTCACTAATAATTGGATATAATACAATAACAAGACTGTATTTGGACTTAATAGCTTTATTTTATTTAATTGGTAGTTTTACTGTTTTTTTCCCCAAACTCAGAAAAAAGATGTAAAAATAATGCAAAGCATTCCCATATACTCTTTGTACAGATTCCCCCAATATTAACCTTTTATACAGTGATGATGCAGTTATCAAAATCAGGAAATTAACATTGATATAATACTATTTATTATCTGGTCTTCAGATTTTATTCTGATTTCACCAACTGTCTCACTAATATTCTTACTCTTCTCTAGGGGCCAGAATAGGATCACACATTGTATTTTAGTTATGATGGCCTCTTAGTTTTCTTTAATCTGAAACAATTCTTTAATCTTTCTTTGTCTTTCATGACTATTATGCTTTAAAGAGTACTAGTCACTAATTTTGTAGAATGTTCCAAAATTGGATTTGTCTGGTTTTGTCATGATTCAATTAATATTAGGAATTTTTGGTTAAGGATACTGTAGAAGTGATACCATGAATCTTATTAAGAGGCATATGTTACTGATTTGTATGTACTCTTACCAGTGATACTAACTTTCTTTCCTTGGTTAGGGTAGTATTATTTGGATTTGTCTGCTGTAGTTGTACTTGTCCTTTATAATTAGTAAGTATCCTATAGGAAGATACTTTGTGACCAGGTGATTATCTTATTATCTTATTTCTTATCATACTCTTATTCTGTAATTTTACTTTCACTGATGATTGTTACCTGAAATAGTAATAATAATAATAATAATAATTATTTGTTTGCCAAAATGGTGATTCTCTGTCTTCATTATTCCTTCTACATTTATTGGTTGGAATCTCTTATAGAGAAAGGCTTTCCCTTATTATGTATGTATTCACTTAATTTATATCAAAATAGACTTGCAGATTTTTATTCTACTTATATTAGATGGACTCGCTGATTCTTATTCTATGGATTTAATCTATCACCATCTAATTATCTCAGATTTGGGCTTTGGGAACTCTTTCAAGGAGGCTCCTCGTCCATCATTTTTGAGGACTTACTGTTTTCTAGCACCATAGATATTTCAGGCTCATCTTGTACTTTTCTTGTCCTGGAATTAGTGATTTCACCAAGGAATATTTCTTTATTTGAGACTGGGGTTCTTCTATGCTTTTTTTCCTAATATTTGTATCTCATCATCTTTTAAAAATCTTTCTGGCTTAAAGTCATCACTTTGGATGATTTGGGCCCTTAACTGTGCTGTACAGAAATTAGTTTACATTCAGTAATTCTCTTCGTAGAATACTGTTTAGTTCTTTTTTTTTTTTTTTTTTTTTAAGATTTTATTTATTTGTTTGACAGAGAGAGATTACAAGTAGGCAGAGAGGCAGGCAGAAGGGGCTGGGAGGCAGGCAGAAGGGGCTGGGAAGCAGGCTCCCTGCTGAGCAGAGAGCCTGATGCGGGTTCGATCCCAGGATCCTGAGATCATGACCTGAGCCGAGGGCAGAGGCTTTAACCCACTGAGCCACCCAGGCGCCCCATAGTTCTCAGGAGACTCATTTTGCCTAATTAAAACCAGAGAATTTCTTCATACATTGTACCAAATTCATAGAAACATGATTGAAAATTTTTTTTTTTTGGTTTTGTTGGATATTTGCTAGTAACAAAAAACTTTTTCTAAGCGCTTCCTTATGGTGCTTGTGTTACAGAAATGTTTTATCCCTTATTTATGAATTTATTTAGTGGTTTCAGAATGTTTTTCTTCCTTTTTTTTTTTTTTTAGGATTTTATTCATCCATTTGTCAGAGAGAGAGTGCGCGCAAGCAGAGGTAGCTGCAGGCAAAAGGAGAAGTAGGTTCCCCACTGAGCAAGGAACCCTATGCAGGACTTGATCCCAATACCCTAGGATTATGACCTGAGCTGAGGGCAGACACTTAACCGACTGAGCCACCAAGGTGCCCCTTCAGAATTTTTTCTTAAGAAAAATCTTGACTTTGTCTTAAGTACCTGTTAGCTCACTTCCATGTGGGAATTGAGTTGGCCATCTATTCAGAGAACATTTTTTTTTTTTTTTTTAAAGATTTTATTTATTTGACAGCGAGAAACACAGAGAGAGAGGGAACACAAGCAGAGGGAATGGTAGCGGGAGAAGCAGGCTTCCCACAGAGCAGGGAGCCCGATGCGGGGCTCGATCCCAGGACCCTGGGATCTGACCTGGGCCGAAGGCAGACGCTTAACAACTGAGCCACCCAGACGCCCC
>CM053604.1:109311094-109347924 GCA_028646535.1 Procyon lotor | reverse complement strand
TTTTTTTTTTTTTTTAAAGATTTTATTTATTTGACAGCGAGAAACACAGAGAGAGAGGGAACACAAGCAGAGGGAATGGTAGCGGGAGAAGCAGGCTTCCCACAGAGCAGGGAGCCCGATGCGGGGCTCGATCCCAGGACCCTGGGATCTGACCTGGGCCGAAGGCAGACGCTTAACAACTGAGCCACCCAGACGCCCCATATTCAGAGAACATTTTTGATTAGACTTTACAGCGTGTAGAAAAGATTTCAGTCCTCTCTGCTCATTTAGTTTTTGAAACATGTATTTGCTCTTTTTTTTTTTTTTTCTTTTTACAGACTTTTATTTATTTGACAGAGAGAAACACAGTGAGAGAGGGAACACAAGCAGGGGGAGTGGCTGCTTCCCGCCAAGGGGGGAGCCCAATGTGGGGCTCAAGCCCAGGACCCTAGGATCATGACCTGAGCTGAAGGTAGACGCTTAACGACTGAGGCACCCAGGTGCCCATGTATTTGCTCTTAATATAACAATATACATTAGATCCCTGTCTCAGGCTTTAACTTCAAATTTACAGTCTCTAGAAGGTTGGAGAAGGGAAAAATTGTGAAGCATTATTTATAAGCTGAAAGTTCCTACATATTTAAGCTTTAACTGTGACATTGTAACCCCATGTTCTTAGACTATATTGTTTCAGCACCACAGAATTCATTCATACTAACTATTCCAAAGAATGACCAAATCCAAATCTTGAATTTGTCTGTAAATTATATATACCAGTGGTTCTTAAAGAGTTGTGCCCTCTCAGCACTACTGTCAGTCTTACCTTGAAATTGGTTAGAAATACAAACTTCTCAGGATCCACCCAGAGGAAGTGGACTGTTTTAACAAGTCTTTCAGGTGATCCTGATGCACTTATTTGAGAAACATTGCTGTATACATTTCCTATAAATTGTTTCAGATTGTTGGTGGAAGGAGGGACTAAGAGTGCCACTTTATCTACCTGCTGTGTTATATTGCCTCAACTTTAGGGATATTGAGATATTTTCCAGAAATGTTTTTGTAAGTTAAGCTCTGTAAAAAATCTAAAGTATCTTAATGGACATAATACTTTGATTAATGTTAGTTGGTTTTGAATTTGAAAAAAGTTGATGTATTAGGCTATTTGTTAAAACAACTTCTGGTAGCCATATATTAAGTATATACAATTCCCTGTATTAATTATACTCACAATATTGTATGACCATCACCACTATATATTTCTAAAACTTTTCCATTCCCAAGCAGAACTCTGTACCCATTAAGTAATAATGCTCCATACTCTTCTCCGGAGAACTCCAACTGCTGATAACCTCTAACTTACTTTCTATCTCTATGAATTTGTTCATTATACATATTTCATCTAAGTGAAATCATATTTGTCCTTTTGTTTCTGACTTATTTCACTTAACATGTTTTCAGGGTCCATTTATGTTGTAGCATGTGTCAGAACTTCATTCCTATTTATGGCTGAATAATAGTCCATTGTATGTATATACCATAGTTTGTTTATCCATTCATTTTTTTGATGGCTACCTGAGTTACTTTCACCTTTCAACTATGTGAATAATGCTGCAGTGAACACTGGTGTATCAGTATCTGTTTGAGTCTCTTTTTTCAACTCTTGATTTTATACCTAGGGATGGAATTGCAGGGTCATATGGTAATTTTATGTTTAGCTTTTTAAGGATCTGTCAAAATGTTTTACACAGTCGCTGGACTATTATACATTACCACCAACACTGTGTGAGGGTTCTGGTTTCTCTACATCCTTCCAGTGCTCATTATTTTTATTTAAAAAATCTTTTACTTAAATATTAAAATATTAAAGCCTTTCCACTAAGTGTGAAGTGGTATCTAATTGTGGTTTTGATTTTCATTTCCCTAATGACTAATAATTTAGGATACTTTTTCATATGCTTATTGGCCTTTGTATATATTCTTTGGGGAAATGTCCATTCAAGTCCTTTGCCCCTTTTTTAATTAGGTTGTTTCTCTTTCTGTCATCTTGTTCTGGATAGTAAACCCTTACAGAATAAGTGGTTTACAGATATTTTCACTCGTACAGTAGGTTGCCTTTTTACTTTGTTGGTAGTATATTTTGATGCACAAAATTTTTTAATTTGAAAAGTCCAATTTATCTATTTTTTTCTTTTGTTACTCATACCTTGGTGTCCTAAGTCTCCATTGCCATGACCATGGCAGTCCAAGATCGTTAACATTTATCTCAGTATTTTTGTGTGTTTTGTGATTTTAACTCTTATATTTAGAACATTGATCCATTTTGACTTAACGTTTGTTATGAGGCAGGGGTCAACTTCATTCTTCTGCTTGTGGAAATCCAGTTCTCCCAGCACTATTTGGTGAGGAGACCCAGCCATTCTTTTTCTACTGAATGGGCTTAGTATTCTTGAAAATTGGTTGGCCATAGATGTATGGTTTAATGTCTGGACTTTGAATTATGTTCTGTTGGTGTATATATATATATTTATTCTTATGTATTAAAGTGTTTTGAATATAAATTTCTCATGTTGATTTTTTACTTCAAAAATAATTCTTCAGGCAACTTAACTGCATTACTTTTTTTTTCTCAGAAAACTAACATTATGAGTAACTTTGATTAAAATACTACATTTAGTAAATTCTAAAGAAATAAATTTAGTATCATGTGATGGATATTCTCCTGGGCCTCTTTGGAAAGCAGGAGGGGGCACAAGACTTGTTCTTATTCTTTACGAACTTAAAGTTCAATTCACTAACTTAAAAAGTACTATATTTTTGGCTTTGCCATTCCATTTTTTGTGTGAGCCCAACATTATGATGTCCTCACAGAGTATGTATAGGATATGCCCACATACTTCCTGAGTATGCCTATCCCTGTTGGTAACAAAATTGGAATGTTCAGGTATGATAGTATTCCCTTTTCGCTTTTTTTCCTTTTTTGCTCCCTTATTTCCCTTTGTATAGTTTGTATCTTTACTCTTAATAAATTAGCACCCAAGTTTACTTGGGTGTCATATTCTGTAACTAATTTTCTACAGAATGTGTCTCTCCTGTTTTAGGTTTTATAAAAGACTATTTAAGCTACTGTAGCAGTGAAGTTTACCTCCTGTTTATTATCTTCTATATATTACCCATTCATTTGTAAATGCTGTAAAATATAGTGTATCACTAAATTTTCCTTGGGCAGATTTATATTCTGATGTTGAGACTTGTTGACTGTGTGTTCTGCATATATAGGGTGAGGGGCTAACTATAATGTGAACTTCCAGGGTGATGTTTTAGGTAGTTGAGAGTAATATTCTAAAGAATATTCTTTTTGGGGTATTTGGGGTAACTCGGGGGTTAAGTGTCCGACTCTTGATTTCTGCTCAGGTCATAATCTCTGGGGGTTGTGAGATCTAGCCTTGTGAGCTCCATGCAGGTGGGGTGGGCTGGAGCCTACTTAAGGTTCTCTCTCCCTCTCCCCTGTCCCCCCAAAAGAAAAAAAAATAGCTTTCCATTATTTAAAAAAAAAAAAGAATATTTTTTTCTTGCAAGAATGTTATCTTTAGTTAATCTTGTCCAGAACGGCACTGTGTAATAGGAATATAATTTGAGTCATGTATGTAATTTGAAAATTTCTGGTAGCTTCATTAAGAAAAGTAAAAAAAAAAAAAAGGCTAAATCAGTTTTACTTAATCAGCTATATCTAACATATCATCTGAATGTATAATCAATTTTAAAAAACTGAGATATTTTACATTTCTTTTTTTGTACAAATTCTTCAAAATCTAGTAGATATTTTATATCTGTTTGGCCACTAAATTTTCTTCAGAAATATTTGATCCTCATTTAGATTTCATAAAATTTATGGTTGAAAAAGTAGGTTCACACAGTTAAATTGTTTCAGATATACTTAATGTTTTTCAATGTCTGAATTAAGTACCAAAAAATAATCTTAATATTTGCATCCAAATTGATAAAAATTGGTTCATACACTTTTTTTTAGTAGAATTCATTAGACTTTGAAGCAAAAGCTTATCTGCTTTGAAACTCTCCTACTTAGATTAATGAAATTCATCTGCTCTTGAGTTAAACTCAGTACAATTTTTTTTTTTTTTTAAGATTTTATTTATTTGTCAAAGACAGAGCAAGCACAAGCTAATTTTCTTTCTTGGCTTCTGTGTCAGAACCATTCTCCAGGATGCCTGGGTGGCTCAGTGGGTTAAGCTGCTGCCTTTGACTCAGATCATGATCCCACCCAGGCTTCCCTAAACTTAGTACTATTAACATAAAATTCCAAAGGTATTGTATAAGTTGAAAAGCAACTCTAAAATTAATCAGCATCAATACAGTGTTCTTCAACTATTTCTTGTCATTTTTGCAGCCAGTTTGCATAACATTATAATCAAAATCTTCCAAATATTGATTGATTCATATTTGAGAAAACTATAACATCTTTATTATTGATTTGTATTATGAAAACTGTTAATTTTAACATAAATTTTAACATCTGTGTAACTAGATCATAAACATTTCCTTTCTTTGATTTTTCAGATTAAGTTTGTTTATACGTAGTAAGATACAGGTGCGTTTTTGTAAAGAATATTGCCATTTTTGTCTTTGATTATTGAATATTGAAAAGCAATCCTTTCTTTAATGAGAGTTAACAGTACAGTAAATCTTTGCGAAATTCTTCCTCAACCAATGAGCAAAGAACAAGTTATTAAATGTATTGTCTTCCGTTTTTCCAACAGTTTCATAAACTGGCTAGTATACATTCTATTTGCATGTACATACTTAACTATTTTAACAATTTAATCCATGACACTTTTCAAGTCTGCTTTAGAAAGCTGAGCACAGATATTTTCAATGTGTATCATACAGTGGAACAAGACAATAAAGAGAAACATCAGTTTCTTCTTTTAAAATTCCAGTAAGTATGGATTTTTGACCTAACATAGCTAGAGCTGTCTATTGTGATAGGAACTACTTTTTAAATATATAGCTGAAATTCTTTGAAAGCTGTAAAAGATTGAAAAAATGCTGCAATTTTGTTTTTTTTCTAAAGCTACACGTTGACATTTCTTCTTAAATTTGGAAGTTTTTTTTTCGAACGGAATGTGCCTGAAGTTTGAACTTGGTAGTGTGTTTTGTATCACTTGGGTCATCTAAAGCTAAAATAGTAATTTCTCAAATTTTGAATCTATTGATTTTGATATTGTCAGAAAAGCCTTCCATATGATGGGCAGTTGTTTGGTGGCTCTCTTTAAGAACTTTCACTCTTTGGGGGACGCTTGGGTGGCTTAGTCCGTTAAGTGTCTACCTTCCGCCTAAGGTCATGATCCCGGTCTCCTGGAGTGGAGTCCTGCAGAGGGCTCCTTGCTCCCTGGAGAGCCTGCTTCTCCTTCTACCTGCGGCTCCCTCTGCTTGTGCTTTCTTTATCTCTGACAAATAAATAAATAAAATCGTTTTTTTTTAAAAAAAAAAAAACACACTTTGATTCTTTGCAAAATATCTTCCTCCTTAGCATTCCTAAAAATTTTCTAACAAAATTTCTATAATTCAAATAATTTCTTTACCATCTCTCTATCTAAATATGGTTTCCTTTTTTTGATGCAAGAATTCAAGCCTTTTTATAGTTGGGGAGAGTAATGGGCCATTTTATATCTGGCCAGAATAATCTATTAAAAATAATTCAAAAACCTTTGTTACACATTTAATTCTGTTATCAGGTAGCTAATTTTGTTGCTTCTTTTCTGTAGAGAGGAAACTTTTTATAAAATTCACTATCCTAATATTGTCCACTTTTTTATTAAACAAATTTTTTTTTAGATAAGAAACAGCTTTTTTATTTTGCCCTGCCACAGCTGATTGTAATTTTTATTTATAATAAACTTTGTGGAGTACCTTCTTCCAGTCTCACTTTACTGTTTTGGTGGTAGTACTAACTTCTGTATCTTCACTTAATTCTTCATGCCTTTGTTGTAAGTTAAAAATTTTGTTCATACCCTGTTCTCCCTTTTGCTTATTTGCTTTTAAAGTTAAAATAACTATATTCAAAATATATTAAAATTAAAAAATTAAATTAAGGTAAAAATGAAAATATCTCCATTTAGTTACCAATTATGATTTATATAGTCATCATTGCAACTTGTGTTATTTGCAAAAATAAATAAATGCATTACAGTATTACATGATATGTATAAAAAAATCATTCTAGCTTTTTTTAATTGTTCCATTTTAATAGTTAATTGATACTGTCTAGATCAATTTTATTTTTATATGTAATACTAGAAATGACTCATTATAGTGCTCAGTATAATACACAGTACAGTGGTTACAGTGGAATGTTGTACTATCAAAACAATAACATTTTCTTTAGTAGAAAGACATTTTACACTGCTTTAGCTTTTAAATTTAGATAAAATTAATTATAATTAATAAAAACCTAATTCTGTGGTTACACTAGTCACATTTCAAGTGTTCATTAGTTGCATGCAACTAATGGCCAATATACTGGAAATTAAACCTTTGATAGTTGGTTTTATATTTTAGTTTCAGGCCTGGAAATTAAAACTTTTGAGAGTTGGTCATATACTTAAAGTATTTTGGTGGTTTGAAACTGGGGTTGAAGTTTTTTTTTTTTTTTAAAGATTTTATTTATTTGACAGAGAGAGAGAGAGAGATCACAAGGAAGCAGAGAGGCAGGCAGAGAGAGAGGGGAAGCAGGCTCCCTGCTGAGAAGAGAGCCCGATGCGGGGCTTGATCCCAGGATCCTGAGATCATGACCTGAGCTGAAGACAGAGGCTTTAACCCACTGAGCCACCCAGGTGCCCCTGGGGTTAAAGTTTTTTTTGAAGTACTCGCAGTTTCCTTGTGGCATGCCTCATAGTTCAAGATGGAGTAAAAAGAAAACATTTCAAAATTGTTTATGGATAAAAGGATATTTAGTATTCAAAAGAGTATTTGGAAGGTAGGTGGGGAGGTGGGTGAAATAGGTGAAGGGGATTTCAGAGCACTCACTGAGTGGTATATAGAATTGTTGAATCATTATATTGTACAGCTGCAACTAAATATAATACTGTTTAACTCTATGGGACTTAAAAATAAAATATTTGGATGCACATTTTTTCTTTGAAACCGTGGTTCACCCTCTTTTGATAGAATACTTGAAGAGTGGAAAAATATCTGTATCCTAAAAACTATTTCATTGTTTTGGTGAAAGACCAAAATTTAAAAAAGTAATTTTGTTTGAATATTCTTTCACAAATAAAAGGATAAAAATATTTCATCTATAGAGATTTATAGAGGTCTCATCAGGTTTACAACAGATTTTTAGTGAGGAAACTTAATACCAGTTGACATGGATTGGGGGACGATTATTAATGGAGTTCAGATATTTAATATTCTAAGTTTGGGTAAATAAAATGTTTTTTTTAAGTTTATTTCAGCTCCTTTGTGGTTTTTGATTTTTAATTTTTTTTAAAAAGAATTCATTTATTTGAGAGAGAGTGTGAGAGAAGGCAAAAGAGCACAATGAGGGGGAATGGCAGAGGGAGAGGGAGAAGTGGACTCCCTGCCGGGCAGGGAGCCCTATGTGGGGCTTGATCCCAAGGACCCTGATATCGTGATCTGAGCGAAAGGCAGCCACTTAACTAACTGAGCCACCCAGGCACCCCTCCTTTGTGGTTTTTAAAGTTAGAAGGGGCCATAGCTCAACTTGTTTTAGTACGAGTCTTTAAAAAATAATTTTTTTTCTGTTGTCCTTTGAGCAACCAGGCAGTAAGCTAATGTTTTTGATTTCCATAAAAATGCTTTTGCCAGTCTTTATTCCATTCTCAGTGACATCTAGAGATCTATTTTAAAAATCAGGAGAGTTAGTTTATGAATAAAGAAGGAGGTGAAACTTGTCTTGAGAGAATTTGTCCATAAGATTGTTTCCAAAGTGCTTTCTGTAGTAGTCACTATATAGATGGCCCTTGAATAAAGGGTTCTGTGATTGCTAAGTTTAGAGAAACACCATATACCATAATGCTGACCTATTGAAAATTTACAATACACAGTAATATAGTAGAGACTCTGAGACATCTTACAGGAAAGAAACTTGCTAAATCTTGTTTATCTTGCATTTTTAAAGCTTTTTGGACAATGAAATTACTTTCTAAAGACAAAATTCTGTCCTATGAGAAATGCTGCCCTCTAGAGGCCTAAATTCAATGCTCTTGAAT
Organism: Procyon lotor; assembly: GCA_028646535.1. Taxonomy (NCBI): domain Eukaryota; kingdom Metazoa; phylum Chordata; class Mammalia; order Carnivora; family Procyonidae; genus Procyon; species Procyon lotor. Next base: position 109,339,696 of record CM053604.1, on the reverse strand, counting down.
TTGAGTACCATAAAGCTGCCTCATCTTAGTGTGGAAGTTGTAAAATTAATACTAAAATTGTAACAAAATAGCCAATTAGAAAAATCTTATACTGTTAATTTTAAGAAAATTTTAGAGGTGGAATAGCAATAGTAAATACCCTCTCCCCTCCTTATTTGGACATATGACAAATTTATGGCTGCTAAAAATTTTTCAAATAAATTTTCTTTATTTTTTAAATTTTTAAAAAAAATATTTTATTTATTTATTTGACAGGGAGAGATCACAAGTAGTCGGAGAGGTAGGCAGAGAGAGAGAAGGAAGCAGGCTCCCTGTCGAGCAGAGAGCCCGATGTAGGGCTCGATCCCAGGTCCCTGAGATTATGACCTGAGCCAAAGGCAGAGGCTTAATCCACTGAGCCACCCAGGTGCCCCTAAATTTTCTTTATATGGGGAATCATGGACACATCGTATTCTAAGTCTTCAATTTTCATGAAGTCTCTCTTGCTGGCAGAAGCCATCTTTCCTTGTCTTCTTTGAGGACCTCTAAGACTCTAACTTATGTTGGTTATCATTTAAGGGGAAATTAATTTCCTTATACCCCTTCCACAAGTGTCATTGTTTTCAGATCTATAACTGGAGTTAGATTGTAGCTTGTTGTACCTTTGCATAGTCAGAATGGGAAGAAAAAGATCATATATTAACATTCTAAAAAAAGATCTTTGCTAACATCAACAAGAACTTCAGTACTATGTGTGAAATGGGTTCTGATGGTGAGAGGGAAACATTTGCTTTTGGCTCAGTGTATTAGCATGGTGCTGCAGTTATCAGAGATTCAGTATTCAGGATTCTAGCTCAAGCAACTAGAAGATGTTGTAATTGATTGTAATCCTTTCATTGATCTCAGCATTGGCCTATACTAAATGAATTGAATGCCTACCCATTTATGGTATAATATAGAGGAAGAAGTCAGAAGATTAAAGGACTTAATTTTAATAGGACCGATAGAGTAGATTTTTCATTGTGACCCTTCACCCATCTCCCTTATTTCCTCTTCACCATTATCCACTAAGAGGTCCAGAAGATACTTTTATTCCTTAGGGTAATGAAAAGTACTTTGAGGACAGTGCCAGCATCTATGAAAAGACAGTATAATTACTGTTGTCTATAGGAAGGAGGACTTAGTGCCATTGAAATGTCTTTCTGATTTCAGGTGGTGGAATTCTTGTGTGGTTCTAACTTTCATAAGTGGGTATCATTTCCATTAGTTAGCATGACAGGCATGATGATCAGAGATGCACTGACTTGATTGCTTCTTTTTGTCTGTAGCTGAATGATGATGGGATCCCTAGGTCTAAAATAGAAGGGTGGCCCCTTAAGATCTTACTTGATCTATATAACCAAAAATTTTAGTATTCACAAGTGAAGGTTTGACTTGAACTATCATAAGAGTGAGTTGTAGCTTTTCACACAGTTCCTAGACTTGAGTTAGGTTTGTAGAACCAACCAGTTAAGTCTTCCTTTGTCTATGCATTTAAAAAAAATTTCACTTCTTTTTCCATTCTTACTCCTCTTTGCAGTTTAGTCCATAGGTTATAGAAGAAACCAGAAGGGAAGGAGACATCACCTAGAGATTTCTGATATTGGAGCTGTGTGCAACAGCTGATAAAACACTGGTTCTTATCTCCTGCTGAGAAACAGAAAGAGTTTTTTTTTTTTAAGATTTTATTTATTTTTGTGAGAGAAAGAGAGATGGAGGGAGCATAAATGGGGTGGGGCGGGGCAGAGGGGGAAGCATACTCTCCACTGAGCAGGGAGGCCAATGCAGGACTTGATCCCAGGACTCTGGGATCTTGACCTGGAGCCAAAGACAGACGCTTAACCAACTGAGCTGCCTTGGTGCCCAAGGAACAGAGTTTTTTTCCTACAGGGCTTAGTTATAATCTGTCAGGCTTGAGAACTTTGGTGCTTGAAATTTGAAATAAATTTGTATGTTGTTTGATAGACAACACTTGATCTGTATTTGGTCTCATTTCAAATAACGTCTTAATGTTGGAGAAATTTTTATATTAGGAGCCCGATAAAGGCAAAACTCAATTTTCTAACATCCCTTGCAGCTAGGAACAGGCATGTGACTTAGCTTCTATTGATCAGAAGCAACTTTGGAAGACATGAATTCACAAGAGAGAATTGCAAGGTAACAGCTCTTAGTTGGAATTGCTTCCTAATGTGGTTGTTAGGTAGTGAGGTGTCAAACTTTTATAGGTATCAGTGGCAGACATCCTAGTGAGCCTTATTGTCTGAGGTTCTGCTTTCATAGTACCAGGTCTCAAAGGGTGGGAACAGTTTGGTGGGGAGACTTAGGTATTTTTCCTGGCTGCATACCACCAGCTGATTCTTGGGCTTTTTGGGGGGAATTCTTTGAATCATGTAATACATTTTAATAAATTTTTTTTTCTGTTGAATCTTCCTGAAATAGGTTCTGTTGTTTGCAACTAAGAACTCTGATTGATCTAATTTAAAGATTGTTTATTATTATTTTCTTTTTCTTTTCTTTTTTTTAAAGATTTATTTATTTATTTGAGAGAGAGAGAGAGAAAGAGAGAGCGCGCACGTGTGTGCAAGAGTTGGGGAGGGGCAGTGGGAGAGGGAGAGAAGCAGACTCCCCACTGAGTGTGGAGCCTGTCACAGGGCTCCAGCACATGGAGATGGACCCTGAGATCATGATCTAAGCTGAAATCATGATTCAGATGCACAACCAACTGAGCCATCCAGGAGCTCAGAGTATTTTATTTTTCTAATTAAGATCCAACAGTTGCCAAGCATTTACACTTTATTTTTGTGTCCTCAGGGTTCTACATTTCTCTGCCACTTTTTTTTCTACCTAGAATGCTAATTTTTATACCATTTGAATTGCTTCTTGTCCTTCACTACCCAGCTTTAGTTCCACTGCTGTGATGAAGCCTTTCTTATACATCCCAGCAACCTGATGGATTCTTTTCTTCCTCTGAGTTCTAGTAGCACTTGTTTAGGTGTTAAGTGCTAGGTTTTAAAAAATTTTTCTTTCTGTACACATCTTAGCTCTCACAATAAATTATATGCATCCTGAGAACTGGTAATCTTACTCTTAAAGTTCCTTGTATTATGTAGCAGAATGTCTTGAAACTATTAGATTCAAAGTTCAGTACAGTCACTTTCATAATGTATAGTGATCAGAGCTGATGAGAATCACAATGATGCCAAGCCAAGTGAGCTAACAAACTAATTGGATATACTTTATCTTGGTCCTACTGAGACAAAATAGTCTGGCCAGGAGGCGTAATTTCTCTTTTTCTCAAGAAGTCCGAGACTTGCTTTTCATCCCTATTTTAATCAGCAGGTGCACCATTTTTCTGAATTACCATCTTCATAATGTTTTATTATTTTTTACCTCAATGAAAGTCTTCTATTTTACCCTTACTTTCTAGTTACTTCTATTGTACCTTCTAGAATTGCTGTTCATAATTGGCAAGCTTACTATTTTCAAGTTTTTAAAAAATTTGTGTAAATTATGAAATACTTTGTAAAACAAAAAAATCTTAACAGAAAGTAATGCAATAAACACCCGTGTACCCAGCCTGAAGGTCAAATAATGTTTTGCTTCCTTTGCTTTTTCTCTTCTTTTAAAATTCTACTCACCCCAACCTTTCCTCTGTCCTTCAGAGGTACTCATTATCCTGAAGTTCTTGTACATCATGCCTCTGTTCTTTTGTACATATAAAACATTTACGTAAAAAATGACTTGAAAATTTTTCATACAACATCGTTATCTAGGTGTATTCTTACAGACATTTGTAGGTTTAGTTAATTCTTTCTAACTGCTGCTTGGTATTCTGTGTTGAATAAAACTCAGTTTATACCAGGAGGTGACGAGGTCCTACCTTTGGCAAATGAATAGCTTTGTAAATGAGTGCCTAGTCAATGTGTAACTTTATCTAGCATGGACACACAAGAGTAGAATTGCAAGATCACAAGGTGTAGGTGCTACTACGTTTTAGGAAGTAGGCCAAGTCAAGTCCAAAGAAGAGATACTTGGTGCCCACCAGCATGCTTCCCCATTTTTTTAAATGAAGATTTTGTTTAACCTAGCTGCTGATTTTTGCCTCTCTGAAAGATAAACTCTTTTCATTACTGTGATTTCTAGTAAAGTTGAACATCTTTGCATGGGTCTTGTTCATTCTGGTCTCCTGTTATGTGAGTCTTTTCTCTGTGTCATTTGCTATATATTTTTTTTTTTTATTCTGTCAGGTATTGGCTTTTATATTGATTTATGACAGTTCTTTTTATAATCTGGATATTAATGTTTTTGGTATCAGCATTGCAAATATCTTTTCTGTAGGGTTTTTCAATTTCAATTTATTTTGAAAATTTTAATTCCAGTATAATTAACATACAGTGTTATATTAGTTTCAGGTGTACAATATAGCAGTTCAGCAATTCCATACATCAAGCAGTGCTCATCATGACAAGTTCACTCTTTTAATTTTCATCTCCCATTTCATCCATATGCCTACACATCTCTCCTCTGATAACCATCAGTTTGTTCTCAACAGTTAAGGGCCTGTTTCTTGGCATGTCTCTTTTTTTCCCTTTGCTTATTTGTTTTGCTTACTTATTTGCTTATTTAGTTGTTATTCATTTTGTTTCTTAAATTCCACTTATGAGTGAAATCCTAGGATATTTGTTTTCCTTTAACTTATTTCACTTAGCATTGTACTCTAGCTCCATCCATGTCATTGTAAATGGCAAGATTTCATTCTTTTTTTATGGACCCTTGGGCGGCTTCCCTAATTTGGTTGTTGTAAATAATGCTGTTATATAAACATAGGGTTGTATGTATCCTTTTAAATTAGTGTTTTTGTATTTTTTGGGTAAATACCCAGTAGCATGATTACTGGGTTGTAGGGCAGATCTATTTTTAACTTCTTTATACTCCATACTGTTTTCCACAGTGGCCGCACTAATTTGCCTTCTCACCAACAGTGCACGAAGGTTCCTTTTTCTCTACAACCCCATCAACACTTGTTTCATCTGTGGGTTGTTTTTGATTTTGTTTAAAAATTTTAAATTTATTAAATGGGTATATTTCTAGAGTCTGTTCTGTACCATAGTCTTACTTGATTTGCTTGCTTTCATGTCATTATCATACTGTGTTAATTACAATAGTTTCGATATATCTTGAAGTCTGATAAGGTTAAATCTTCTCTTACTGAATTTTAGGACAACTTGTCAAATTTTATCCCCACCAAAAGAAAATCCAACAAAAACAAATGCTAAACCATGTTGGGTTTGTGATTAGAATTTCATTGAATTTATAAGCTACAGTGGGGATAATTGTCTTGTTGGATGACTGTGGTATATATTTAAGTATTCTTTAATGTTTTTCAATACAGTTATATTGTTTTCACAGATCTTTTATTAGATTTATTCTTAGATTCTTTATGATTTTTGTTATTGTGAATGATAAACTTTTAAAGATTCTTTCACCACCAGTAACCAATTAGTATGGGAAACAAATTGCTATTTTTATATTGTATTTGTATATTGTTCAGCAACCTTGGTGAACTCTCATTCTAACGATGGGTTGTCTTGGATACCCTATATAGTTCATCATATAATGAGGGAGTAACGGTTGTTTTAGTTACTTTCCCAGCCTAAGCCTCTTTACTGTTCTTGTCTTACTGAGCTATCTCTCGCTCCTTTACTAAAATATAGAGCTTCCTGGGTTTTGGCTTTATATGTGTATTACTATGTGGAGGAGGAAGAGGGATCTCAGTTCTAAAGTATCTCACCAAAGGTCCAAAAGACTTATATGAGTTAAATGCAAAGGCATAGCTTAAGACCAGTAACCCATCCTAGGGCAAAAGCACTGTCAACTTGCAGTCTTAATTAGTTTTCTTCTGTGTTAGTGGAATTTAAAGATTTTTCTTTCATGGTAGCTAAAAAGTTAATTTAAAACATGATTTTGATTTGTTCCTTCTGGATAATCTTTCTGTGGGAAGGCTTTTCATGTTATCTGATCTGATACACTGTTGGAACTGGACGTATAGCCTGTACTGTATAAATGTCCTTAATTGAAGTCTCATTCCATTTGGGGATTCTTTGTGTCTTGTATCCCACTCATACTGGTTTTTGATGTCTTTCAGCATCCTATAGCATAGTGGTTTAAAAGAGTAAACTTGGTTAAGTCTCTTAAAACTTGTCTGAGTTTGTTTCTACATTGGTAGTAGTAGTAACAGTATCATTTCTTACTTCAGATTATTTGTGAGCATTAAATTCATACATACAAAATATTAACAACAGTGTCAGTTACTGTTCTAGTTTTCTTTTAGCTGTTATCTACTGCCGCCTTTGTAGATTCTACTTATTCTTGTAAGATAGTGACACATTGCTCATAATCTTGTGTGTTTTAGGTCCTACAGTCATCTTGGATGATTTCAGCATCCATATGGAGAAGGCACCCACATACTGAGTTTTAATTTCCCTGACTTCCCCAAATCCAGTGACTTTGTCCTTCAGTCTACCCTATTACTCACTCCCATGGGAATTATTAGTTTAATTGTCCCACCTAATAAATTATTAATAAGTACCTTTTGTCCTTCAAGGTTGTTTAATTATATAATTGTTGATTAGCCATTATAACTATACTATGAACTCATTTATACTTCCAGTCTTTTGGCTTCTCATTCTTCCAGTTATTAGCCTTCTCCATTTTTCACATTTCTTGTTAACTGAACTTAGAGTTTGTTGTCTGCTTTTTGTCCACATCCTCGATTCCTCTTATATGTATTTGTCCCAACTGTCTGACAAAATCCCAGTGCTGAGTTAATCCAATGATCTGCTTCCTCCATTTCTGTACCACCTGAATGCTGCAGTGGAAAATCACCTTAAAGAACATACTCTTTTTACATTATAAATTCATGATCATCAAGTGACGCTGCTACTACTTGGAAATCTGTTGCCTTCTTCTTGTCAGCTGGCTTCTTCAGCTCCACCATAACTGTTTCAATTAACCACTCTCCTCAGACCTCCAGCATGACCCTTCTCTTTCTATAGAAAGCTTTTCCTATTACTTTCTGATGAAATAGGAGTACCAGATGGTAACCCTTAGTTGCCCACTATTTATACCATTTTTTTCTTCCTCCTTAATATTAAAGTAGGGGCAATACTGCTTATAAAAAGCAGATAAACTAAGGCTCTCTCTCTTGCCTTCTCTCCCTCTGGGGTACCCTACACTAGTGACTGTCTCTTCTTTCTCTTGTATATTCAGTCTCTTTCTTTACACTGGGTTCTTCTCATCTGTATTTAAACATACCAGTTGTCACTATTTAAAAAGAGAAAATGAAACAATAAGGCTTTATGAGCACTATATTACTGATCTTTTGTTCTCTTTCCTAGCCAAATGCTTGAAATCATTATTTATGTTTGTTTCCATTTCTCACCTTTGTCTCATCTCAATTTATTCACTCCACCAAACAGTAATTGCTAATGATATCAGTGACCACTTTTTCAGTAAATTACATGGGTATTTTTAGACTTGCTTTTATTTGACCTCTGTATTAGTTTGTCAGGGCTTTCGTAATGAAATACCATGGACTGGGTAGCTTAAGCAACAAAAGTATATTTTCTCACAGTTCTATGGGCTAGAAGTCACAGTGTCTGCAGGTTTGGTTTCTTCTGAGGCATCTCTCCTTGGCTGGCAGATAACCATCTTCTTGCTGTGTCTACCACCTTTCCTCTGTGGATGTACATCCCTAGTGTCTACGTTCACATTTCCTCTCATAAGGACATGAGTCAGATCGGATTAGGACTTAGATGATAACATAATCACCCCTACAGTAGGCCCTGTTCTCAGATACAGTCATGTTCTGAGGTCTGCTGGAGGTTAGAGCTTCAACACTGGAAATTTAGGGGAACACAATTCAACTTAGAACAACCTCTTAGTTGAAAACTCCTTCAAATTGTTTGAAGGAGTTTTTAGCATTGTTGAAAACTCCTTCAAACCCTTTTGTATATTATTCTTCAGCCTCTTTTATAGGCTTCTCTTCTTCTTGGCCATTTAACTGTAATTTCTTGAGTCTTGGTCCTAGGGTGCTTTCTCTTGCCTCTTTGTTTTTTCTTACCAGGCAGTCTCACCACTTTGATTTCCACTTACGGAGAGAATTTCATATCTGTTAGTCTAGCCCTTACTCACCTAAGTTGCCGTCCTATTTCATAACTCTACTTAGCTATCCCAGAGGAGTCTAAATGAGTCTAAATCTGAATTTAGGATAATCTCCATCCATGTGATTTGACCCTCGTCTACTTAAATAGCCTTATCTCATGCATGTTCCTTTCTACTCCTTGCTCTGTAGCCACACTGGCCTCTTGGTCCAGATATGCTATATCATTCTCTTCAGAACCTTTGCTCTTGTTATTTCTTGGGTCAGTATGCTCCTCACCTTTAAAAACCACCAATTTTTAATATGTATGAACTTTAATGTTCAATGTTATGAACATTAGTTATTAGGAAAAGGCAAATTGAAACCATGAGATAACTATTAAAACCAACCATAAGGGCTAAAATTAAAAAGACTGCAATAGCAAATTTTCCACTAAGACTGCTAGAACTCCCATAGCTGGTGTGTGTATATACTGGTAGAACCACTTTGGAAAACCATTTGGCATTTTTATATGAACTTAAGCATACATCAGCCTTTGGATCCAATAGTTCTTCTGAGTGTTTTCCCAAGAGAAATGAAAACATGTTTATAAAAAGCCTTTTTCAAGAATATTTATAGTAGATTTATTTATAATAACTATAATAATTTATAATTTATTTATAATGGCTGGGAACAACGTAAATGTCAGTCCCTAGGATGGATAAGGGATTGAAAAGTTTTGGTATCTTTATACAGTAGAATACTACTCAGTAATAAGATGGAAAGATGCAAAATGACATGGAGGAATCTCACAAAAACAGAAAAAGATGCTAGACACATTACAGTGTGATTCCATTTATATTAAGTTCTAGAGCAGGCAAAGATAATCTATGGTGAAAAAATTTAAAATATTGAACAACGGTTGCATTCTTTTGGTTGTGGGGAGTAGCAGTGCTCAGCTGGGAAGGGGCATACATTTTCCTGAATTGATGCAAATGTTCAGTATCTATTAGAAGTGTGGGTTACACAAGTTTACCTGTCAGAGTTGTATAGATAAATATCTATTTCAGTCTATATAAATTTTACCTAAAAAATATAAGAGTAACAATTAAGTTGGGTACCAGGGAGTGGAAGGTATAGATGAAACGAATGACAGGATATTGATGGTTGCTGAAGGTGGGTAATGGATACATAGGAGTTTATTATACTATTTTGTTTGTTTTGTGTATGTTTAAAATTTCCACATGAAAATAATTTTTTGTTTTGTTTTGGAAATCTAAAAGTTATGAAGACATGCAAGCACCTATATTCTTACCACTGGCTTAATAAATAAAACTGTACCAGTATAACTCTTTTCTCTTATGAACCACACCCTGATTACACATCCCCTTCCCCCCACCAACCACTGTCCTGAATCCCTCTTCACTTTTAAACATTCTCCAAATATCAATCTAAAGGTCATTTCCTTGGGGCTGGTGGGGGTCCGCAGGGGGGCAGTCTTTCCTGACTCAAAACACTCCCTAGGTTAAATGCCCCTGCTCTATGCTTTCATGGCTTTTATCATAATTGTGATTTATTTGCTTGATAACTTCATATCAATGTGTCTAGTAGACCTAAGTTTTCAGAGGGCAGGATATTTCTATTCTTGTTGTCTTAGTGCCTAGCATAATAAATTGACTGAATGATTGTGTTGGTATAGTTTTTCTTTTTTAAATTAAAGATAACATAAAAATTGAAGAGCTGTTCTATTATTCCTTACCTTGTTGGATCAATATGCTAAATAAAAGTTACAAATATGAGCAAATGCTTGATAGGTTGTAATTCTTTCTCATTTTATTGGCACTGATAAAAAAAGGAGCAATAATACTGTGTACTTAGATTTGGAACTATGTCCAATAGGCCTGCCACTTGGTTCCTCACATACTCTTGAGCTTTATTATGTTGTGTTTTCTGATTTGGAAGCGTGTGAATAAGACTCCTTTCCTTTATATCTTTATAAAGATATAGAATAATCTTTACAAAGATTATTCTAAATACTTCATTTCTCTAATGGGCTTTCTCCTTTACCTATTAGTTGGGTGTTTATCAGGGATGACTATTTTTAAGGGCTTGTTTTTTAAATTTTTTATATTGTAGGTGTATATTTTAGACTTTGATATGCTTCACTAGTATGAACTAATGAATAATAAAGATTGATAAAAATGTTTTGGGAATAGTTATACAATTAAACATTATCTTTTTTTAAAAAAAACATGTTATCTTTAATGCAAATGTACATTAAAAGTATCAAAGGGGAGGGATTGTCTTTTGCTTTTCATTATTTTTTATTTCCATGAAGTACTTCAGGAGTTCAACAAAATAGCTACATTTCTGCTCTGTGGTTTTTTTTTTTTTTTAAACTCTTGCTGCTTCTTGGGAGGCAGCATATTATTTGAGTGTGAACTCTGAAGAATCAGATTGCCAGGGTGTGAGGCTTGGTTTTACTATTTCCTCGCTGCGTGACTTTGACTAAGTGACTTAACTCTTCTGTGCCTCAGTTTCCTTATCATTAAAACAGATAATAATAGTATCTGACAGCATTGTGGAGATTGTATGAGTAGTGTGTACAGTGCCTGATACATAGTAAATGTTAGATATTTATTACTATTTGGGTTCTCTGGAGCCTAATAAATAATGCCTTTTTCTCTAAGGTCTTTCTTTCTTTCTTTCTTTCTTTCTTTCTTTCTTTCTTTCTTTCTTTCTTTCTTTCTTTCTTTCTTTCTTTCTTTCATCTATCTATCTGTCTGTCTGTCTGTCTGTCTGTTTCAAGATTTCATTTATTTGTTTGACAGAGAGAGACACAGCAAGAGAGGGTACACAAGCAGGGGGAGTAGGAGAAGGAGAAGCAGGCTTCCTGCTGAGCAGAGAGCCCAAAGCGGGGCTCCATCCAGGACCCTGGGATCATGACCTGAGCAGAAGACAGATGCTTAATGACTGAGCCACCCAGGCGCCCCTCTAAGGTTTTTTTTTTTTTTTAATGTCATAAAATGTCGTTTTTAAAATGTCATAAAATGCACGTAATATGAAATATACCATTTTCACCATTTTAAAGTATACAATTCAGTGGAATTAAGAGCATTCATGGTATTGTGCAGCTGTTACCACTATCTATTTCTAGAATTCTTTAATCATCCCAAACAGAAACTGTGCACATTAAGCAATACCTCTTCATCGCCCTCTCCCCACAGTCCCTGCTAACCTCTCTGTTTCTGTGAATGTGACTGTTCAGGGTACCATGTATAAGAGGAACCATATAGTATTTGTCCTTTTATGACTGGCTTATTTCAGATGGCATAATGGTTTCAAGGTTTATTCGTGTTGAAGCATGCATTGTAAAGCTATTGATTTTTATCTTCATTCTTTTGTGATTGGAGAGTATAGTTCGTATGTCATCAGTCTCTGAATTTTTTGAGAGTTGTTTTGTGGCCTAACATCTGGTCCTTCTGGGAAGTGTTTCAGCAGCGCTTGAGGAGAATGTGTATTCTTTTGCTTTTGGGTGGAGTGTTTTATAATTGCTACGTCACTTCAGGTTGACGTGGAGAGACACGTGTATCCCAGAGGTTCTCTGAGACCCTTCATTTTCCTTTTTTCCTTTCTGTTCATCATACTGGTTAATCTTAGATGAGCTGTCTTCAGATTTGCTGATTATTTCTTTACCTTCTCAGTTCTCCTGTGGAATCCCTCTAGTGAGTTTTTCATTTCAGCTACTGTGTTTTTCAATTTTAGAATTTTTTTTTTTAATTCTTTCTCTTTATTGATCTTCTCTATTTGGTGAGGTACCGTTATCATACCTTTAGTTCTTTGTCATGATTTCTTTTGTTTTTTGAACATACTGAAAATAGCTGATTAAAAGTCTGTCTAGTAAGTCCATTCATTGTCTGGGCTTCCTCAAAGATGGTTTATATTGATTGCTTTTTCCCCTTTTGGATGAATTATACTTTCATGTTTCTTTCAAGTCTTGTAATTTTTTGTTGGAAACTGGACCTTTTAAATTACGTAATATGGACAGTTTAAATTTCATGATACAGATTCTTTCCCCTTCCAAGATTTGTTTTTGTTGTTGTTTGTTTTTTAAGTGGTTGTTCTCAACTAATTTTATCAAATCTGAATTCCTTGTCATGTGAGGCCACTAAAATCTCCACTCAGCTTCATTGTCAGCTGATGATTGAACAAGGGTTTTCTTAACTTCATGGAAGCTGTAAGTCTACTGGAGAGAGATGAAATAATCAAACAGATAAATCCCAATTATGATAAAAGCTATGAAAGCATATAGCAGGGGCACTTAGCCTGGTAGTATTTTGAGTCAGGAAAGACTTTTCCCCCAAGGAAGTGACCTTTAGATTGATATTTGGAGGATGTTAAATAGTGAAGAGGGATTCAAAATAGTGGTTGGTGTGGGAAGGGTGTGCGGAATTAGGGTATGGTTCCCAAGAGAAAAGAATTATATTGGTACAGTTTTATTTATTAAGCCAATAGTGTGAACTTTGGTGCTATTTATGTGTCTTCATAACTTTCTGATTAAAAAAAAACCTTTTTGTGTCAAAAATTTTAAACATACACAAAATAAACAGAATCATATAATAAACTTTTTTTCTCTTCATGTTTTTCAGTGCAGACTGGCTTTTTTCAGATGGTGTGAAACTTATGTAAAGAGCCAGTCTGAATTTTTTTTTAAAATTAGATTTTATTTATTTATTTATTTATATTTTAGAGTAATCTCTCTGCCCAGCGTAGGGCTTAACTTACAACCTGAGATCAAGAGTTCCGTGCTCTGCTGACTGAGCCAGCCAGGCTCCTGAATTTCTTAGCTTTAGAACATCAGCCTTAGAGAAGCTTTAGTTAATTTTTGAGTCCTAAGTTAAAGCATTAATAAGACTCTCTAGGGTGGATGGATCCAATTGGACTGAGTCACTGTAGCCCAGGGTCAGTTAAGGACACTGAGTTCCCAAGGTGGCTCCTGAGAGGAGGGTAGTAGGCATAAGAGATAGTGCTTGGAAGAAAGCAATGGTGTAAGGCAGAGAGTAGCGTGAATGTAAGGATTATAGTGAGATAAGTTTTATGATTCATTCTACAAATTCTAAAAGTAGTCTCTTGATTTTATCTGAAACTCTTAAAATTGATCGTCAGTATGACTTTACAGTTTGTGAAAATTGATGTTTTTCTAATATTTTGAAGTGGTTTAAAATACCTATTATTGGAACCAATATTTTAGTTATTGATCGATACTTCTCTTTGATTAGCAGTTACTTAGACAATGCTAAAATTTAATTAGGAGCACATAATTGATATATAATTGTACTAAATGTGAATCACATTTGAAAATCTGGTATTCATGCACTCCTGAGGCACCTAATGCTCAAAAGCCTATATTTGCAGTAACTTCATAATATATAAGGCTTTTGGGCATTCAGGATACCTCAGCAGTGACCTATTTAAAAAAAAAAAAAACAAAAACAAAAGATCTGAATACCCTACCTTTTCTTATAACCTGTCCATTGCATGGAAAAAAGTCCAAATCCAAAAGTGTTTCAAGAACATTTCCTACTTGGAACTAGAGGATATTATGCTAAGTGAAATAAGTCAATTAGAGAAAGACAATTATCACAAAAGTGTTTCAAGAGCATTTCCTACTTGGAACTAGAGGATATTATGCTAAGTGAAATAAGTCAATTAGAGAAAGACAATTATCACATCTCAGTGATATGTGGGATTTAAGAAACAAAACAGGATCATAGGGGAAGAGAGGAAAAAGTAAGACAAGACAGAACCAGAGAGGCAGATGAACCATAAGAGACTCTTAATCATAGGAAATAAACAGTGTTGCTAGAGGGAAGGGGGTGGAGGGATACAGGTATCTGTGTGATAGATATTAAGGAAGGCATGGGGTGTAATGAGCACTGGGTATTATATAACACTGATAAATCACAGACCTGTCCCCCTGAAACCAATAATACATTATATGTTAATTAAAAAAAGACCATTTCTTACTAATCTCTTAGATGCATGACACATTCTAGCCTTACTAAGTTAATTAAAAATTTCCACATTTACTATGTGTTTTATGTACCTGTTTTTGTATATAAGCTGTTCACTAAGACTAAATATACTTTCCTTTATTTTGCTTCAAAAGTCTTCTCATTGAAGACTTTATCTTGTCTAAGCTCAGTTAATTATAACCTTCATGCTGTTACATTTAATAGTTAATATTGTAAGCTACCTACAGTAATTTTTCTAAATGCTTGTTTTATTCCTTAAATTCAGTTGCTTGAGGGCTTAGATTGTATATTAATCTTTGTGGTATCTTTCATGTGTTGCTTAATGTTGTTGCTCAATTAATGGTTATTGGGTAAATGAACATTTTTGTTTTTCATTTTGAGAATATTACAGGGGTTGTTCCTTAAGGTGTTAATATTAGAAGAAGGCACATATTTCTACAAGATTGGCTCTGTAGGAACAAAGAAGAGAATAATGAAATATAAGTAGTTTCCTTTAGGAATAGTTTTCTGAAGCTGAAACTCATATGTTAAGTTATTAAATTACCTAAAGTGGAAAGCCAGATTTCTAGATTAGTGTGTTTTAATTGTTGAAGTAAATGGCATATAAGAGAACTTTTAAGTTTATATGGCAAAAAAAGGGGGAAAATTGCAAAGTTAAGAGTCTCTAAGGTTTCTGATGTTTCATAGACTAACAAAAGGTCGCTTTATTAGCAGCATTAATGAACGAATTGCTTTATTAGCTTAGGCATACTGGTAGCTTTGTCGGTCCAAAGAGCTAAGAGTTCTTATTTCAATTCATGATTATTTTAGAGTAGTGAAGTGAAAGCCATTGACCTTCTCTTAATCAGAAAATAGAAAGTTTTTACAAATAGATTAGAACATTATAAGGAATGTGATGAAGAACTAACTTAGCAAGTCACTTAAAAAGTTTGAGTTTTAAAAATTTTTTCTGCACCGATTTTACAACAGTAGATTTTTAAAAATAGACTTAATTGAGTGGTATTTAAAATAATAACTATAATGGGATGTTTTTTGTAGAGATAGGTCAAATGATTGAAAAAACTGTGAATTACTAGAATGGATAAACTTTTCAGGTCTCCAAATGATGATACATGTTAAGTGCCATATGAATACAGATGGTATTAAATTTTATAGAAGGTATAATGCCACATAGATGGCATACCTTCCAAGTTATCTTTTATTTAAGTAAATGAAATGCATTTTTCTCATTAGGATCATTTGGGATTGCTCATTTGCTTCTATTAGTTTACATCAGAGATTAAAGTAGAAGAGGGGGGCACTTCAAAATTAAAGTTCTTCAAAACAATAGTTTTAAACACCAGGAATTGCAGAACCAAGTACTGTATAGCTGTATAGAACTAAGATTTGTACCACAGCAGTTCATTTACAATTTTAAATTTCTAAATAATGGGATATTTAAAAATATAAAAATACAAGGAGGAATTTAAAATAGTCATGTATTCAAACTGCCAAAATTGACATTTTGTGCTATAATTGTTTTAGAACTTTTTAAATAAAAGTATAGTTGAAGATAAATTAATCTCATTCTTTTCATCTTTCTTATAAGAGGTAATTATGACTCTGAGATTGTGCATTGTTTATGCATGCATTTGTGTAAAATATTAATAGTATTGATTTAGTTTTAAAATATAAATATTGTTTAACACATTACTTTTCTCACTGTGTTCATATCAAGATTATCCATGTCAATGTATGTATGTACTTAAAGTTTGTTTATTTTAACTTCTGTATTATTAGTTCCATTATTTGTGATGTTAAACTGGATTGTTTGGTTTAGCTAGTGCTGCCACATTTCTCCTTTGTAAAGATATCTTTTTCTTTTTGGTAACTAATCCCTGCCTGGAGGCTGAATAAACATTGTTTCTCAACAGTCTTTCATCCAATGATTTTAACATTCATAGTTGATTTTTGCTTGAATCATCGATTGCATTGATGCTTGCAAAATGATTTTTTAGTTCTAATCTTCACACATTTATTGGTTGGCATTCTTCTGTAAGGAAGTTTCTACTCTCCTTTTTACATTATTACGGTGGGCTTATGGATTCTTCTTTTATTCAGTGAATTAAAATCCATTATTCTTATATTTCTTTTGAAGGTTCAATTTGTTAACATTTAGCCATGAGAATGGCTTGTTTCTGTGGATGTTCCATCATTTTTAGAGCACTTATTTGCTTTTTGGCACAACAGAATGTTCCATTCTTACCTTTATGCCTTTCCTACGAGAGACCTGGAAATGGCTATTTCTCCTTGGATCCTCATTCCTCTTAGTGGCTATTTACAGGCTACATCGTGGGCACTGGATATGTTCTGTATTACCATTTATCATAGTTTTTAGGGTCTCTTTTCATTCAGCAGAGCAAGTGGGGTTTAAAAAACTATCAATATTTGTAATTCCAGTCTACTACCATAGGGTTTTTCTCTTGTTTTCATATTTGGAAATCTCTTCTCCCATTGTGAGGATCCTAACAATAACATAAATGTACATTTATTTATTTGTTCTGTCCTATAATATATACATGACATAGTATTGAAATTGCCATACCAATACTACTGCCAACTGTAAACCCAGTAAGTAAAGCTTAAGATTTCTATGCAGTTTTTTGTTCATACAGTATATCCCAGTGAAGGTGTAGTCAGGGTACTGTGCTCATAAGTTATTTTAATTATGTTTTTTATATCATCTTGATGAATACTTGGTTCATTTTTTTTGTTTGTATTCAGTTTTAGCCCCCATTGTTGATTTTATTTTATTTATTGTTTTGAGTATAGTAAAACAGTAACATAGGTAAAAGTCCCAACTACATAAAAAGGCTTTCTCGGGGATCTTCCTTCTCAGTCATTTGTTTCCATTTTCACTCATTTTGTAGCTAATCAATTTCATTAGTTTTTGGTTTATCCTTGTTGTGTTTCCTTTTATAAAAATAAGTCTGTCTTGTGTGTGCATGCATTTATGTTTGTATGTATTATTCATATTCTTTTTTATACAAACAAAAATATGTGCATATTTATGAATGAATTTAAGCATTAGCTTATTGAGTTCTAGGAAAACATTTGCTAGTATTTTTATTTGAATAATGTTATTACTCATTAACTTGGGGGAAATCAACATCTTTATGATAATAAGTCACCTTTGCAAGAGAATAGGGGATGTCCAAGTTTACTTTTGTATGGTTCAGAAGTGTTTTAAAATTTTCTTTATAGAGGTTTTGTACATTTAAGTTTATTCCTAAATATTTTTATCTTTTCTATTACTTTTGTAAATACTGTTTTCTTTTCAGTCAAATAAGCAATTTGAGTTTTTTTCCTTTTACTGGAGAGTTAAACTTACATTATCTTGATATGATGTGTGTTTTTCTAATTGATGTGTTGTATTTATTGCTGTTTTATTCCTCTCACACTTGGGCTGTTTCTCTATTCTTTGAGAATTCTTTTCTTTTCTTTTTTTTTTTTTTAAAGATTTTATTTATTTATTTGACAGAGAGAGACACAGCCCGAGAGGGAACACAAGCAGGGGGGAGTGGGGGAGGGAGAAGTAGGCTTCCCACGGAGCAGGGAGCCCAATTTGGGGCTCAATCCCAGGAAGGCAGATGCTTAACGACTGAGCCACCCAAGCACCCTGAGAATTATTTTCTTAATTAAGGAAGATTGGTATTTTTTTTTTTTTTTTTTAAGATTTTTATTTATTTGACAGAGAGAAACACAGCGAGAGAGGGAACACAAGCAGAGGGAATGGTAGCGGGAGAAGCAGGCTTCCTGCTGAGCAGAGAGCCCGATGCGGGGCTTGATCCCAGGACCCTGGGATCATGACCTGAGCCAAAGGCAGATTAACGACTGAGCCACCCAGGCGCCCCAGTATTTTTGTTTTAATGGCTAACTTTAAGCAATGGACTTAGGCTGCTGCTAATTGGTTTGTCTACATTAAATGAATATCCTTTGACATTCACTTATTACCTGTTTAATATCAATGAGCTGATTCTTCTGTTTTTTTTTATCTCCCTTTATTTCATATTTTAAAAATTCCATTATAATTTGTAAGAGACTATAATATTTAAATATCATTCTTCTGTCCTTGTTCATACCTTTGTGTTAGTAATATATTTAAATTTTTTTCTTCCAAATTTTTATGTAAGTTCTAGTCAGTTAATATATAGTGTAGTATTGGTTTCGGGAGTAGAATTTAGTGATTCATCACTTACTTATAGCACCCGGTGCTAATCACAAGTGCCCTCCTTAATACCCATCACTTATTTGGCCCACCCCCCGTACACACCTCTCCTTCAGTAACCCTCAGTTTGTTCTCTATAGTTAAGAGTCCCTTATGGTTTTATGGTTTTTATGGCCTCCCTCTCTGTTTTTATCATAATATCTCTAAAATTAAATGTATTCAATATTTAACACATTGTTTACTAAAGTTTTTGCCTAAGTTTCTCTGTCTTTTTTTGATGGGATGAAATTCATTCTTTTATAGATTGCTTATAATGGGCTATGCTTAATATATTCCCTGAGTTCTTGCATGTTTAAATATGTTTCTTTAATAGCCTTGATAAAAAAGGACACCCGACTGGATATCAAATCCTTGGTTTACACTTCGCTTCCTTGGATTTCTTTCTGTTCTTTTTTCTTTTTAAGATTTATTTATTTGTTAGAGAGCACGAGGGGGGAGAAGCAGAGGGAGTGGGAGAGAATCCCAAGTAGACTCCCTCCTGAGATTGGAGCCCTGAGTTGGGCTGGATCTCACCACAGTGAGTTTAGGACCTGAGCCAAAATCAAGATTCAGACCCTCAACCAACTGAGCTATCCAGGTGGCCCTGCTTCCTTGGATTTCTGGATAAAGGTGCTACAATGTTGACTTACTTTTAATGTTATTGTTTAGAAATCTGATGCCAACCTTACTTTTTCTCTTTTGTAAGAGACTTATTGGTATTTCTATCTGAAGGCCCAAAAGAACTTTTTTCCACATTTACTAATTAAAGTTTTACTAGGCTGTGTTTTAGAGTTTATTATTTTGGAACAGTTTTTTCAAGTATACAGTAGATTTTTTTTTTTTTTGTCAGAATGTATCTCATACTTCTTCCCGCCTGAGACACCATACATATGTACATTTGTTTTTGTTTTTGTTAATACTTTTAAAATTATAGTTTTAAATATTAGTTCCTTTATTTTGCTTTATTCTTCAAAGTTATCAATTACGCATTTTATAACTTCTTTACAGATCTTATTTTTTTCCTTTGATCATTTTTCTCTATATTTTTATTGACTGCTTATTCCTTATTTTCCCTTATGTTTTTATTTGAATCCAGTCTTTTTATTACTTATGTAAAGAATGATTTGACCTTTCTTTTTTCCTCCCTCCCTCCCTCCCTCCCTCCCTCCCTTCCTTCCTTCCTTCCTCTCTCTCTCTCCCCCCCTCTCTTTCTTTTTTTTTTTTTTTTTATTTATTTGACAGAGAGAAACACAGCGAGAGAGGGAACACAAGCAGAGGGAATGGTAGCGGGAGAAGCAGGCCTCCTGCAGAGCAGAGAGCCCGATGCGGGGCTCGATCCCAGGACCCTGGGATCTGACCTGGGCCGAAGGCAGACGCTTAACGACTGAGCCACCCAGGTGCCCCCCCCCTCTTTCTTTCCCTCCCTCCCTCCCTCCCTTCTTTTCTATCTATCTGTTTGAGAGAGAGAGCATGAGAGGAGAGAGGGTCAGAGGGAGAAGCAGACTCCCCGCAGAGCCGGGAGCCCGAAGCAGGACTCAATCCTGGGACTCCGGGATCATGACCTGAGCTGAAGGCAGTGGCTTAATCAACTGACCCACTCAGGTGCACTCTTTTTTTTTTTTTTTTTTTTAATATCCTCCCGAATAGGGTCAATTCTTATTTCAAATCTTGCTGTGTTTTGTCCATTTCTATTCTGGGTTTTGAGTATTGTTTACACACACACACACACACACACACACACACACACACACTCTACACACACATGTATACACATTATAGATAATTCGTTTATCTTAGAGTATTAGTTTTTAGTTTTGTAAATTTTTTATGGTGAGAATTTTCATTGGGTGTGTTTGGACTTGGAATTTTTGTGTTCTTATAGTAGCTTTTTTATTAGTTTTATCTATTAGTTCTGTTCATTTTTTGGCTCAGCATTACCAGTTGTATATAGACAGGAATGAGGGATTTGCTTGGCTTCGAATGTTTCTTGTTCAAGAACTCTCCCTTTTGTCCATATAGTGAAGTGTAATTAATTTATAGGTTTGTTTGTTTGTTTTTGGTCTAGGAGGGGAATGGGCTGGTAGATTGTATACTTTTTGAGATTCTTTTTTGTAGAACAGCCCTTCCTTTCTGTTCTTCAGTAGTGAGTGATCTGATCTACCCTGAGACATCTTTTCTCAGTATTGTCCTGTGTACTGTCAGACTTTCACTTTCTGGAGATTATTTTATGATTTCCACCTACTCCAGGTTCCAGTTTCCTTCTGTTTTCCATGTAGTCTGCTTGATTCTTCAAGCAGAAGAGTTTCTTCTGCTAAAATTTTATCCCCTTCCACAACTTATGTCTAGCTTGGACTTTGTATTTATTTGCTAGTTAAGTTGATGGTGTGGTTTGTGGTTGGTTTTATTTGCTCTCTGGGTTGTTGCCTTTTTAAATTTTTTTTTTCTAAAGGGTATATGGAGAGATTGGATTTCCATGGGGCTTCTGTTGTCCTCTGGGAACCTGGAATATAGTCATTTGACTTTAACTTTGTCATATCCCTTTTAATACAGAAATACAAAGTTTTTAAGATATGTCAAACTTTTTCTTTTATAGTTTTTGTGTCTTAGTTAAAATAACATTTTCTGTCATCATATCTTGTGAGGTTATACTATATTGTCTTTTGAAAATTTTAGTTTTGATTTTCATGTATAGGTAAAACTTAACACCTAGAAAGATTTATCTGGACTAGGTTAATTTTACCTTACTTTTTAAGTAGATGGTTAATTGTCCCTGAATCATTCATTAAATAATCTTTTTTCTTATTTCAATACTGCCTTTGTTATGTATCAAATTTCTGTATAAACACAGATTTGAATTTGGGTTCTGTGTTCTGTTTCATTGGCCTCTTTGACTTAATACTGCAGTTTTCACTAATATAGATGTGTAGTGAATCTTCATAACTGGATTTTGTGCTAATGTAAGTCCCATATAAACTTAGAGAATTATTTGGTCTGGCTTTTAGCTGTGAACTAAAGCAATAGCAACAGTTATTTGTATTTACTGAAACAAGGGATTAACCTAACATTTTATCACCTACTTTGTGCGTATTTTACCTTATTTAATCTTAAGCAATTGTAACATGTGGGTATTATTCCGTTTTACTTTGAAGAAACTAAAACTTAGAAAAGTTAAATAATTTTATTCAATAAATATTGAGGGCCTACTATAGGTACTACTCCCACGTGCTAGAGCTGGAGTGATAAATAAAACTGGTACTAGGGCACCTGGGTGGCTCAGTTGGTTAAGTGACTGCGTTCGGCTCAGGTCATGATCCCGGGGTCCTAGGATCGAGTCCTGCATCTGGCTCCCTCTCCCTCTGCCTGCCACTCCCCCTGCTTGTGCTCACTCTCTGTCAAATGAATAAATAAAATCTTAAAAACAACAACAGCAAACCACTGGTACTAATATAAAGATTTTGTTTCTACTACAAAGATTTTTTAAAAGATGTAATGATCCTTGATAGTTGTAAGATGTAGAATTGCTTGGTTATTTTGTTCGTTACATGTATTTTAAATGGTTAAGAAACATACTAACTAGAATTTGCAAGATAGACAAAAGGTTCGAAGTCACCTGCATAATTGATTCTCCCTTCTACAAAAATACTTTAATTCGTATCTACTTTCTTCATAGTTTCTTGGCATATAATTTTTGTTACTACACTACATATTTCAATCATGAATACATGACACGTGATAGTTCCTTTTTATATACATAACAAAATCTTATGTAGTTGGGTGTGCCATATTGTAAAGCAGATCTTTTTAAGATACCACATGACTGCATTTTAGTAAATAGTTTGTCAAAAAGACTTTGAGTCTTAGTGATATCGCATGATGGAAGGCATCTATGTTAAGATAATGTTTCTTTATGTAGCTTTGCTTAGAGAACAATGATCTCTTGCTAACTTTGCCATGAAATCATATGTGATGGCCTACTTTGGGTCTGGGGAGTTTCCACTGATAGCATAATATGTCCTACTTTAGATCTCATCTATTCTAAGAAAAAGAGTTAAAGAAGGATGATGATAAGCTTGGAGTACATATACAGATTTCTCTTTTGTAAAGTAATTCATTTATACTTGAAAGCTTGATTATGTAATTCGGGTTATTTGCTGTCATAAATGCTTATTTGCAGTGCCTTTTTAAAAGTGGTAGGCAAGACCTGAATGTTAATTGAATATTTTCCACATGGAAGTGATTAAAGATAGGAGGTGTGGGAGTGGAGACTCAGAACTCTTTCAGTACAGGGATGTACAGCCAAGTTTTGTTTTTTTTCTGGCCATATTTTCAAGTATTTACATTTGGAAACCTTTCTAGTCACTTAATAGTGTTATTTAATTGGAAAGTTTGGAATATGCTATATATTTTCTTAAATACATAAACTTATGCTAAGATTATGTATATTAGTGTATATTATTTCTCCTCAGGGCTAGGTAGTTTGTTAGAATCAGGTTTTGGCACCAGAGAAAAATCTATGTTTCTAGATTTTACTCATTTGTAAAGATTATTCTTAAAATAGAAGATAGGGGTCTTGATGTTCAAAACTTTTATAAAATCGCCATTAAAAATGAATTAAATGATAGGTTTAAAAGATCATTGCTACAATTCATTCAGTTTTGAATGGAAATTACCTAATTGTTTAATAGTTATCACAAATGTCCATTGTGGTCATATTTAATATTTATATTTAAAGGAAGGTCAAACACTACTTTTAGTTCCTAGTTTAAAAGCTATTGTCTTGACAAATTTTGTTAAAAATATTAGAACTACATATATATAAAACACATCTATAAATGTTTGTATTTACTCATGTCATTATGAACTTATATTTTCTGTCATTATGAACTTAGCATTAAAGAAAAAATATACTTTATGACTTAGGATCATTCGGTTTTACTTCTCATCTTACTCTTGTTTCCTTAATTTCAAAAGGAATTTGTATGGTCCTACTTTTATACCTGATTTAAATAGGAAATTTAGATATTTGATTGTTCAAATGAAAGTATTTGTCAGTTGGGGTATATGTTACTATTTTGTTTATATTGTTCTTGATTTTGTAAGGTCTTGTTTTTTATGTATACTTCTTTAGTGTAGTGGTGGCGTGGTCTAGTCTGGTCTGGCCTATGTGTAGGGAATTTCGTGTATCCATAGGATAAACACTTTGTCAGAGCATCAGTTTTACTTAAAGAGTTGGAGAAGAGAAACACTGAGCAACTGTGCTTATCATGGTGAGCACTGAGTAATGTATAGAATTTTTGGATCACTGTGTTGTACTACTGAAGCTAATATAACACTATGTCATCTATACTTCAGTAATAAAAATAAAAAAGACTTGTGAATCCCAGGGGGGAAAAAGTGTTAAGAAATTTAACTGTTAGGTAATCAGAAGATTATTTTTATAATAGAATGAATTCACAAATAATACAAAGTTGAATGCAAAATATGTGTTAATTTTTAATATAAGGCAAGCATTCCAAATATTTTGGCTTTTATGTAGACTTTTTCAGTCTGTACTCTGCATTGTCATAGATTAGTTAGATGGAACTGAGGGAAGAGTGAGATGAGAGAGTTATATGTTGATTACTTTTACCTTGGGTGGTATTTTGCTAGGGACACTAAACTGGAATGTTGCAAGAAGTATTGTTTTAAGGTATTTACCCTTGACTCTTCAGGTGACTTTAGAGCAATATTTTTGGTGTCTAGGATACCTTCCTAGGAAATTAATTTGACAGAATCTGCTTATCATGTATAAGGCCTGTTTATGGGTTGGTAGTTTAATACCTAGAGGCTTCCTGATGGTATACCTCACAACAACTTTGTCTTTTCTTTTTTCTAGATCTATAGAATTTTGATCTTGGGTCTTGATTTCAGTCTTTTTGGTGTTTTGTTGTCATTATTGTTTAATTTTGTTAACTATATTCGCATTTTCTTTCTTTATATTTAGTTGGGCCTTATACTTTTCTTTGCATAAATATTGTGTCATGAGGAAATTTTTATCAGAGCATTTAATATAATTAAACAAATTAACCTATTGTGAGTGGATTTATTTTATATGAATAGTGTGCCACAAGTAAATTATATTGCAGTTGACTTCCTTTTTGTGGTGCTTTTACAGTGTTGCCAGTATTTTTATTTGCCCTCCCTCATATGTATAGATAAGTAATTACAAAAAAAGGTGCTCTTTGCCATATTTTTTCTGTAAATCGTACTTTACATTTGAACTGCAAAAAGAAGGGCATCCTTGTTTTATTTCTCTTTTAAAGGCCAGGGTTGATGGTTCTTATTTTTTCTTTAATGAGAATCTTGATTTTTTTGTTTCACATACTTAATATTTATCATGTTGAGAAAAAAGCACTCCATATTTGTTTTAGAAATTTATGTAGAATACATAATTAGAATACATGTTAGAACCCATTCACAAAACTGTAACACTGTAAAATATGTGGGAATAAATTTAATAAGAAAGAAATAGGAGGGGCACCTGGGTAGCTCAGTCATTAAGCGTCTGCCTTAGGCTCAGGTCATGATCCCAGGGTCCTGGGATCGAGCCCCGCATCGGGCTCCTTGCTCAGCAGGGAGCCTGCTTCTCCCGCTACCATTCCCCCTGCTCATGTTCCCTCTCTTGCTACGGTTTCTCTCTGCCAAATAAATAAAAATCTTTAAAAAAAAAAAAAAGAAAGAAAGAAATAGGATTTTATGAAGGAAATAACATTTTATTCTAGGGTCATGTAAATGAAGAGACCTACTGTTTTTCAGAGTGAATAGCCCAGAATTGTAAAATACAGACTTTTTCAAAGTTTTACCCATCAGACTAATGCAGTTCCATCAAAATCACAACTTAGTTTTCTTTTTGAAGAGTGGAGGGAAACTTGACAACTTGATTCTCAAATATATAGAGTATATGAATGAGAATATCCAATAGAAGTTTTAAAACTAAAAATCTGACAGGTCTTTTATGATATTGCTTGCTCTACTATAAAGCTGTAGTAATTAAAACATTGATAGTGATGCAGGAAGAGCCAGAAAGAGTCCAAATAAGTGAAAAATAAGAAAATTGTATGCACACACACACACAAAGCATAAAATTTTTTTTAAAAAAATATCAAAATGTGATGAACCATATATTTGAAAAGGAAACAGATTTGAGTCCATTAAAATGGAACAGACTTCTCTAAGAAATTATAACAAGATCAGACCATTATAGTAGAAAATATTTACAACTTGTAGCCGAGTTTTAACAAACATAACAAAGCTCTTCTAAAATTAACAAAATGTAGAAAATAAGTTATGAATAAGGGAAATAATTCAAAGAATATACACTAATAGTTTTATGAAAGTATGCATAAAGATATGTACACAGATGTGTTAATTATAGCATTATTTGTAGTAGCAAAATGGTAGAAACAGTCTCAATGTTCACCAGTAGGGAAAATGGCTACATAAATTGTGGTACATCCACATTTCGAATATTAATAGATGGGCTAAAAAGGTTAAAATCTATGTGTCATGATATAGCAAAATCTCCAAGACATATAAAATGATTTGTATAGTATGGTCTCATTTACTTAACTTAATAGAACTGTATTGTTTACGGTAATCTTGAAACTGTACCAAATACCTTATAGACAAGTCATTTAAGTTGACCTATTAATATTATTAGGAACCATAAATTTAACATTAAGGGAATATAGACAGATATAGTCACTAAAAATCTTTCCCTGTCAATTAAACGGAGATATTAATATGAATCTGTGATTATACACATATATTGCCCCCTCCTTCTAGCAGAAGAACTTAGAAGCATCAGCATTAGCAGTAGCAATAATTATACTTAGCATTGATAACATGGTCTCTAAATATTGTTCCTACTGAAAAAGATCCAAGGCTTCTGTGAAAAATTGAAGATTTTAGTTCTTGGGCAGAGAAAACACACAGTTACCTAGAAAACAGAAAAGTGCTTAAAAGCTGTTGGATCACATCAACAGAACCCCAACTCACAGGAGTTCTTCCTGGCCAAATCTGGAACTATCTGAGCATTAGTGAAAGAATGCTTGTAAATAATTATAAAACCTTAAATGGAAAAAATGATTTGTGAGTCAAGAGTGATAAGAAGAAGGATAAAGGAAAAGGGAAGCCTTATTTACACAAGAAAGAAGTTAACACATTTTGAAGCAATGTTAGAACTGAAAATTATCAGACTGAAAACCCCAATGAAACAATTTAGGACAGACACATCAGTGAGTGCCAAAA
Source organism: Procyon lotor (assembly GCA_028646535.1). NCBI lineage: Eukaryota > Metazoa > Chordata > Mammalia > Carnivora > Procyonidae > Procyon > Procyon lotor. Next base: position 109,312,968 of record CM053604.1, on the reverse strand, counting down.
CCTTTGGGGAATGACTGTTGGAAACAGGATATATACCTAATATCAAGTTATTATCCCATATATAACTTACTATTACAAAGGGGAAAATGTGCCTTTACAGGTAGGAAGATCTGTTAAGTCGCCACTTGAACCAAGTGGTTCAAACAGAGGATATGTTTCTTGATGGGTCTATAACACAGAATATTTATGACCTTTGGAGTCTTCTTGCCTTGTTTGTTTATTCTGTATTCAGTTAGGTTCCCATATCCCATTAGTTATCAAAATCTTTTATTAGTTGTAGGAGCTTTTCTGTAGCCTTTGTCTACATTTTCTATGTAGATAGTCATGCATACAAATAAAGACCATTTTCCATTTCTTAATTTTCAGTTTGTATGCCTTTAGTTTTACTTTTTTCCTAACTGCACATGCTAGGACTTCCAGTAAAGATGCTGAATAGAACAAACCTCTTTGCCTTATTCCTGGTCTTTTATTAGTTGTGTATTGTTAAATATAGAATTAGCTGTAGGTTTATTTAGACGGTCTTAGTAGTTGAAGGAAATTCCCTTTTATTCCTACTTTCTTTATTTTTTTGTTCTTTTTAATGAGAAATGAATGCTGGCTTTTGTCTAGTGCCTCTTTTTTAGCTATTGAAATGATCATGTGGGTTTTCTTACATACTTCGTTAATGTAATCTAATTCCTTGTTTGATTTTCTTTTCTTTTTTTTTTAAAGATTTTATTTATTTATTTGACAGAGAGGAGAGAGAGATCACAAGTAGGCAGAGAAGCAGGCAGAGAGAGGGGGAATGCAGGCTCCCCACTGAGCAGAGAGCTCGATGCAGGGCTCTATCCCAGGACCCTGAGATCATTACCTGAGCCGAAGGCAGAGGCTTAATAACCCACTGAGCCACCCAGGCGCCCCCCCCCCCCGTTTGATTTTCAAATATTGAACCAGCTTTGTAGTTTTGACATAAACCCTACTTGCTTATGAGCTTATATTCATTTATATATTGCTAGGCTGAGTTTGCTTATGTTGTTGAGGATTTTTGTATCCTCATGAAGGATGTTGTTTCTGCCGTTTTGTTGAGGAGTTTTGTATCCTTCGTGAAAGATGTTTCTGCTATTTTCTTATAATATCTTTGTCTTGCTTTGGTATTTTGAGTTGAGAAGTATTGCCTCCTATTTTCTAGAGTAAGTTGTGTTTAATTGACATTATTTTTCCTATATGTTTTGTAGCATTTGCTATGAAAGCATCAGAGCATGTGATTTTTGGCAGAGTTTTAACTACAAATTTGTTTTCTTTAATATATACCAGAAAATTCAGGTTACTTTTTCTTTAATGAGTTTTGGCAGTTTTTCTCTTTCAGGATGAAATGATCCATTTCATCTTAGTTGCTGAATTTGTAGACATTAATTTGTATTCCTTAGTTATTTTAAGTATTCTGTAATTTTTTTTTATGTCTCAAGTCTATAGTGAGAACCTCTTGTTGGTAATTTGTGTTATCTTTCTCCTTTTTTTCTTGATTAGTCTAGGTGGAGGTTTATTGATTTTATTGGACTTTTTAAAGAACCAGCTTTCCCTCCCCCACTTTTTTTTTTATTATGTTCACTTAGCCACTATATAGTACATCATTAGTTTTTGATGTAGTGTTCAGTGATTCATTAGTTGCATGTAACACCCAGTGCTCATCACAAAAGTGCCCTCCTTAGTGCCCATCACCCGGCAACCCCATCCCCCCAACCCCCTCCCCTCTGAAACCTTCAGTTTGTTTCCCAGAGTCCACAGTCTCTCATGGTTCATCTCCATCTCCAATTTCTCCCCCTTCCGGTTTCCATCCCTTCCATCCCTGTTTCTCTGCTTGACTTATTTGACTTAGCATAATCCCCTGCAGTTCC
>CM053604.1:109209979-109310594 GCA_028646535.1 Procyon lotor | reverse complement strand
GCATGTTCTTCTCATTTAGTACCCTGATTATGGCTTGCCAGCCCTTTCTGGCTTGCCAGTTCTCTGTGGACAGATCTAATGTTATTCTGATGTTCCTCCCACCATGGGTAAGAAATCTCTTCCCCCTAGCTGCCTTGGCTCTAAGATTAGCAACTTTTACTAATATATATGGGGCATTGGTCTATTTTTATTGATCTTGGGAGGGAAGAACCAGCTTTTGTATCCATTTATTTTTCTCTATTTTTCTGTTTTTAATTCCATTGATAGCCATTGACTTTTGCTCTTTATTATTACCTTCCAACTGCTTACTGAGTTTATCTTGCTCTCCTTTGTCCATTTTCTTAAGGTGGAATCTTATCAATTTAAAATCTTTCTTCTTTTTTATTTCTAATATAGGCATTTAATGCTATAAGTTTCCTTTTAAGCACTACACTGATTGTATCATACTAATTTTGATATATTATATTTTTATTTTGAAGCACGAGCTTCATAAGAAGTGCACTGTAAAAGCTGGCAACTTACAGGAACTGTGAGGAATTTAGAAATACTTCTAAGGTTTGTGGGAATGTTGAAGAAAATGGTTGGGGCTTAACTTTATTCACTGTGTAGTGAAAAAGATTATGAAAATGCAGATAAGTTGTGTCACAACTTACATTTTGTAGTGTTGTAACAGGTGGGACTACTCAGATTATCTCAAAGGTACCATGAATTTACTTTTTAGATTATAATAGTGTCATCAGAATGTTGGGGGATTCCTTTCAAACTCTTTGAGGTGTTTAGGCATTGCTTTGCAGTTTTGAAGCAATCAGGCAAGATGCTTAAAAGGATAAATACTGAGTGCCGTGCCTTCTTTGTTCAGGAAATAGAAATGCAACATGAGATTTTTAAAGTACAAATTTATGTCTTTTGTAAAAAAAAGTGATGTGTGGATTTTTTTGAAGACATTTAAAGGCTATCTAGGATTCACTTCTGTATAAAGTGGAGATAGACTGTTGATTTGCACTGGGTTGATTTGTGAAATATTGTAATTAGGCCAAATTCGATGGGTGATGGGTAATTGGAAAAATGATTTGAAATGCTTTGTTCCAGGTAGCTCAAGATCTGATATCTAACTACTTAAAACTCTTGACTAGCTGTAGCCCTGCTTTTTTTTTATATTTGTCACTAGTCTAGCTCCAGCTTTTCCACCTACAAAATTAAAATAGAAAACAATAAAAAATAACAGTATCCTAGGGAAATATGATTCGCGTTATTTAAAGATGTTAAATTTTCAAATATGAATATTTACTTGGTTATAGTACATGAGCATTCCTTATTAAATTTACTGCTGGTGAATAGTGTGTAGTCACTGAATCCATCTTGCATCTTTTATTTTAGGGGGATCTTTTGTGTTACCTTTTTTTTTTTTTTTTTGTGGAATCTTTTGTGTTACTAGGAATTGTGAAGTTAGGTAATTTTTCTAATAAACCCATGTCTATTTCTGCAGGTTCTTTAGATGTTGGATGGGATCTGTTGGCTCTCAGTTTCAAGGTGAACTGTATCTGTGATCCTTTTCCTTTTAGTATTTATCTTGTCTTGTTGAGATGTGTGAGTTCTGGAGAGAGCTCCTTTATATTCACTAACTTGATCTTTCTCTTTTAGGAAGACAAGGCAAACATCTCTTAAGGGAACTTCCCTCCCACCTTTTAGTTCTAAGGTGCCTCTCAAATTTTTGTTCATATCAAAAGTTTCCCAAAGTAGGAATGATTAGTCTTAGATTATTCTTGGTGACTGACCTGGTGAATACCATTTAGAAAGCTAAGTACATGAAATAGAAGAAGCAAGTGTCTGGCTTGGGGCCAGGTAAATGGTTAGACTGATTAAAAAAATCAGTTTTGTAAAAAAGTTGCTCTTGCCACCTTATGTCTCAGAACTGTACCTGCATGGCTAGCTACCTTCTAATCGAAACCTGATGATAATTTCTGGCTGATTGGAGGTTTGGAGGAGTCTACCAGGCCAGGCTCTTAGAGAAATAAATAACGCAAGACTGAGAAAGGTTATTGTTGGGTTTTGAGGAGTTGTCTAAAGTTAAGTTTGTCCAAAGGAAGCTCTGCCTTTGGGAATTGTTCAGGAAACTGCACTTTTGGAGCCTGTACCATTCTGTTCCTCTCAACATTGTCTTAATTTAATTTTATTTATTTATTTGACAGAAAGGAGAGAGATCACAAGTAGGCAGAGGGACAGGCAGAGAGAGAGGGGGAAGCAGGGTCCCTGATGAGCAGAGAGCCCGATGCGGGGCTTGATCCCAGGACCCTGAGATCATGACCTGAGCCGAAGGCAGAGGCTTTAACCCACTGAGCCACCCAGGCGCCCCTCAACATTGTCTTAAAGACTCATACAACAACAACAAAAATCTAGCAGCTCAAGACAAATAGGTTGTTATTGTGACTGATAAAGTGGGTTTCCATCAAATAAAAGTTTTCAAATTTGATCAAATAATGGTATTTAAAGAGAGGAATAGAAGTTGGTTAGATTAAATTAATTAGGTAAATACAATGGAAAAGTGGATGAGAGATAGAACTGCTTATATTTTGAATAAGAAAGGTACCTCTGTAAATTTCAGCCTAAAAGTTTTTAGCTATGTAGGAATATTTATTTGCAAGGCTTTTCTTTAAAACTCCACATTTTATTTTTTATTTTATTAATTTATTTTCTTTAAGTAAGCTCTATGTCCAACATGGGGCTTGAATTTACAACCCCAAGATCAAGAGTTGCATGGTCTACCAATTGAGCCAGCTGGTGCCCGCAATTTTTTATTTTTAATTGAAGTATAGCTAACATACTAGTTTCAGGTGTGTAAGATTGCTATTTGACAATTATATACGTTATGCGTTGTTTGCCGTGATAAGTGTAATTACTGTCTTTTACTGATTGATACAAAATCATTATAGTCTTATTGACTATATTCCCTCTGCTGTACTTTTCATCTCTTTGACTTAACTTACTTTATAACTGGAAGTTTGTACCTCTTAATCCACTTTATCTATTTCACTTCCTTCCCCCATCCCCTTGCAACCACTAGTTTGTTCTCTGTACTTGTGAGTCTGTTTGTGTTTTGTTGTTTCATTTGTTTTATTTTTTAGATTTCACACAAAAGGGGATCATATGGTATATGTCTTTCTCTGATTTATTTCAGAGAGCATAATACCTTCTAGGTCCACTCATGTTGTTGCAAATAGCAAAATTTTATTTTTTATGGCTAATATTTCTATGTGTGTTTTGTGTGTGTGTGTATGTACACACGACATCTTCTTATCCATTCATCTTTCCATAGACACTTATGTTGCTTCCATATCTTGACTATTGTAAATAATGCTGCAATAAACATAAGGGTGTACATATCTTTTTGAGTTAGTGTTTTTGTTTTTGTTGAGTATATACCCAGAGGTGGAATTGCTGGATCATATGTTAGTTGTATTTTTAACTTTTTGAGGAATCTTCATAGTGTTTTCCCTAGTGGTTGCATCAGTTTACATTTCCACCAACAGTGCACCAGGGTTCCCTTTTTTCTACTTCCTTGTGAACACTGGTTTTTTTCTTGTCTTCTTGATACTTGCTTGCCATTCTCACTGGTGTGAGGTGATAATCTCATTGCCATTTTGATTTGCATTTCCCTGAGGATGAATGGTACTGAGCACCTTTTCATGTTTGTTGGCCATCTGTATGTCTTCTTTGGAAAAATGTCTATTTGGATCTTCTGCCCAGCTGTTGTTGTTATTTTTAGAGGGGGGAGGGGCAAAGGGAGAAGGAGGAAGGATTTTAAGCAGGCTCCACACGCAGTAGGTGAGCTTGACGTGGTGGTGCTTGATCTCAGAACCCGGATATCAGGACCTGAGCCGAAATCAAGAGTTGGATGCTCTTAAACCACTGAGCTACCCAGGCGCCCCCTCTGACCATTTTAAAAATTGGATTATTTGTTTGGTGTTTAGTTATATGAGTTCTTTATATATTTTGGGTATTAACCCTTTATCTGATACGTCACCTGCAAGTATCTTTTCCCATTCAGTAGGTTACCATTTCATTTTGTTTATGGTTTCACTGCAAAAGCTTTTTAGTTTGATACAGCTCTAATTGTTTATTTTTGCTTTTGTTTCCCTTGCCTGGGGAGACATATTCAAAAAGTTATTGTTTAGGCCAATGTCTAAAAGCTTATTGCCAATGTTTTCTTTTAGGAATTTTATGGTTTCAGATCTTACTTTTAGGTCTTTAATCCATTTTGAATTTATTTTTGTGTATGGTATAAGAAAATGGTCCAGTTTTATTCTTTTGCATATAGCTGTCCAGTTTTCTCAACACCGTTTAATGAAGAGACTGTTTTCCCTTCCTTCATTAAAAGTCTTAAGGTTTTCAAAGTAACAGGGCCAAATAGTTTGCCTTAAAGTTTTCATGAATCCTTGGCTTGATCATCTCATTGCTTTTGAAATCAGTTTCTGAGTTAGCTATTAATACTTTTAATATGTGTACAAAATTACACATTTGTAAACCTAACTTGAGCCTATGTAGAACAGACATTAGCAAGACTTTATGTAAAAATTTCTCTAGTATTAATAGAAAATTATAAGGAATTCTTGCTGGTAAAATTTATATTTACATTGAAACTATTCTCTAAAACTTATTAATACAAAATGACCAGATATATTTATCTTTATACTAAAAGTCAGTAGAAATAAATTCAAATATATTGTTAAGAAATTTAGATTTTTTGATTAGTACATATCATTGGTATGATGACCTGAAGTTATTTTACTGTGAAGTAATTTTTCATCAATTTTTAAAAAATAAACTTTTAAGGAGCACCTGGGTGGCTCAGTTGTTTATGTGTCTCACTCTTGGTTTTGGCTCAGGTCATGATTTAGGATTGTGAGATTGAGCCCTGCATTGGGCTGCATGGTGGGCATAGAACCTGCTTAAGATTCTCTCTCTCCCTCTGCCCCTCCCCCCGCTCATGTGTATGCACTCTCTGTCTCTAAAATAAATTAATAAATCTTAAAAAGGAATAAACTTTTAAAATAATTGAAGTATAATTTACATACAGAAAAGTAGATTAACTTTCTATATTGATAAACTTACAAAATGAACATGTTTGTAGTTGTAACATAGATCGAGATACCAGCTTCTCTGAAGCCTTTCTGTCTTGTCCCAACCCCTTTACCCCAAAGTTAACTACTACTCTGACTTCGTGATCAGAGATAAGTTTGTCTTGTTTTTGAATTTGTTAAATTAAAAAATATACATATATACGTAGCCCCACACTTGGCTTGTTTCACACAGCATTATGTTTGTGGGAATCTTGTTTTGTGTATGACTTAGTTTTCTCCTTTTCACTGAGGTTTAGGATTTCATGAATATGCATATATTACGTTTATTTCCCCCCTTTGCCAGTGTATGGTTTGGGTTACATAGAGTTTTGGTCTCTTTAGATAAAGCTGTCATGACAAACTTTGTATATAGCTTTTTGTGCACTATGTACACACTCTGTTGTTTGTGTACCCAGGTATGGTATTACTAGTCAATGGCTGTGGATATTTTCTTCACATTTGGTAGATAATTCCAACTAGTTTTCCATACTGGTTATACTAATTTACATTTTTCCCAGCAGTGTATGAGAATGCCAGTGACTGTACTTTCTCACTCACACTTAGTATTGTCTGTTTTTTAGATAAACATTAGTCCTTTTGATTGGTAATAGTTTCTTATTGTGTTATCTATATTTTTCTGATAGCGATATTGAGTACCTTTTCAATATGCTTATTGGGTTTTGAAGTTATTTTTTTGTGTGAAGTTTGTTTGGTCTTTAGCCTATTTTAAAAATTGAGTTGTCTTGTTCTTGATGACTTAAAGTTGGTTTTTCTAAAATAATACTTTGTTCATGAGTCCTTTGTTGGATATGTTCATTGTGTATATTTTCTGCTGCTCTGTAGCTTCCATTTTCACTTTTTTAAGAATATAACTTTTAAATTTAATGAAGTCCCATTTGTTGTGTTGATCTTCATGTTTTATTTAAGAAATCTTTTCCTATCTCAAAGTCATGATACTTTTCTGTCATCTCGTAGAAGCAGCTTTGTTGTTTTAAAAAGAATTGTTTACTCATTTTTAGGTCTCTAATATACTTTTTCTTCTTCCTTTCTGCATGGTTGTGGATGGATAAAGTTTATGGATTTTAATAGTAGTAGTGGTAGAAAATCTATTGGTACGGCTTACTCATATAAGAAAACATCTCTATTTTATTTTAAATGTAGTATTGTAAATTCTGGTATGATACCATTTTCTGTTAGTAAGACACATGATTTGTATTCTCGTAATTCTCTAAAAGGAATTTAAAAACAATTTCCCTGACTCTAAAAGAGACAGTCTAAGTTTATATTAAATATATACATATATTTTAAAGATTTTATTTATTAGAGAGAGCAAGAATGTGAGCACGAGCAGAGGGGTGTGGAGGGGCAGAGGGAGAGGGACAACCAGACTCCCCATCAAGCATTGAGCTGATACAAGGCTCCCTTTCGGGACCCCAGGATCATGACCTGCACTGAAGGCAGATGCTTAACTGACTGAGCCACCCAAGTGCCCCTAGTTTTATGTAATACTATGTCTTGTTCTTTTTTTTTTTTTTTAAAGTAGGCTCCACACCGGGTGTAGGGCTTGAACTTACAACTCTGACATCAAGAGTTGCATTCTCTACCAGTTGAGCCAGGTAGGTGTCCCAGTTTTGTTTGGTTTTTCAAGTCATAGTGCTGTGCCTTAAAGACTTTGGTTTGTGCAAAGGCAGCTGCTATATCTTTGGTAGGCAACTTAATTTCTATAAGGCTTGTTTTTTTTAATCTGTAAAATGGGGAGTAAATGAGGTTATTAAAGAAGAGTGTGTTTAAGTTGTTTCAAGTCCTGAGCAATGTGCCTGCCAAACAAAAAAGCTCTATAATATTTAGTGCTTTTTTTTCTTGCATTTTTGAACTTTGTTTTGAAGGCTATTTTGACTTGACACTTGACTGAAAGGGTATATACTATATTTATTATAAAATTATTTACAAATAAGTTTTGTAAATAATAAAATTAGTTTATACATTTGCTTTTATTATGGATAAAATGTTTTAATTTTTTCCTACTAACATTAGGTTGATTTTAAAATGCTCCTTATGTTAATTAAAAAAAATAGAATTAAAAAAAAAATAGAACGAAGGGAGCCTGGATGGCTCTGTTGGTTAAACATCTGCCTTCCGTTCAGTTCATGATTCCAGGGTTCTGGGATCGAGTCCTGCATTGGGCTTCTTGCTCAGTGGGGAGCCCATTTCTCCCTTTGCCTTCCACTCTCCCCATTGTGCTCAAGCTCTCTCTCTCTCTGACAAATAAATAAATAAAAATCTTAAAAAAAAGTTAGAATGAATACTTCGTAAAGAATTTTTCCACCTCAGTGACTATTACTTTACTCTGTAGTTAGATTGTCTAGGTGCTACTTACACGGTGGTAACTACAGATACCAAAATGTAGTGTATGACATTGTATGTTAATAGTCAGGAAGAATTTAACATATGAGTGCTTCTCTGAGACGTTGTTAGTTTGCTGTTGTCATGGTCTATAATTTTTAAAATCTGATTTGTTTTGGAGCTCATTGTAGTCTAGTAAACGCTGCCAATCTAATAAACTCTGCCAATATCTTGATAATTCATTAGCTTTTCTATATATTAACATATAAAATTTAAATTATTTATAAGATTAAGAAAAAAATTGTTTTATATTTATCATGTGCCAAAGTTTTAGCATGTGATTTGTTTTTAAGTGTTGTAGAAAAACCACATTATTCTCATATAAATTGGATTCTTGGGTATATTTTACAGAGTAGGGGTAACTTCTGAAGTGGAAAAACTATTCCTTCTTCTTTTTTTTTTTTTTTCTTATTTAGGGAGTCTCAACCAGCAGGGGGATTTTTAAAGGGCTATCTAAGTATTAGGTAAGTACGTATTCTCAGTGCTAAATATTTTACACGTTACTTAAGTTTGCATGTATTTTACCTTAATGTCATTTACAATAGCCACTGTAAATTACAAATATAATTCATATTCCTTTTAATTTTTACCTGGTACTGGAATTTCTTTATACTTACTCTGATCCCCTTCTGATTCTTTGTACACATTGTATTTAGAAAATTCTTTCAGGGTGCAATCTAAGTATTAAAAGACTTCAAAGAAAAGTAGTAGTCTTAGTGGGGGAGGACTGCTGATACTTTGGTAAATGAAACAGATTTATCCTCATGTAAGATTTTTATAGCAGTTTCTTATTAGCTGTGATAGTACTACAAATTTCTTCTTTAGCCATCCATTACTTGACTCCTCCTTACATTAGGTCCTGTTTACCACAGTAAGTCAACATGAAGACCAGTACTCTGGTAAGACCTTAAGCTGTTTTCTATTTGTGCTTCTCCATTTTCTTTGTAATAACATAATACGGAGAATTTCATAAACTTATGCTTTTGCTAGATAAAGCTTTTAGTTTTTAATTTTGACTGAAAGTAGACCGTTAATCCTAGAATGTGTTTTATTTTACATTGTAGTTTAGACTGGTGGCTGTATAGATTAATAGTTAATAGTAAAAGATTTAAAAATCATTAAATATACTTCAGCAGTGTGAAGCATTAGTTTATTAAGTGTCATAGTTTTTTAATTGTTTTAATGTAGTTAGTGAAATATTAAGGATGAATACACTTACTTGATTAGCTAATGGAAGTTTCATAGATATATGAAGAAATATTTAATAATAAACATTGATTTATTATGCTTTTCGATGGGTTTGAAACTAAATATTTAACCAAATGATGTTTCTAAAATTCTGTAATAATCACAGTTGATGCTTAAATATCGAACAATTATAACTATTCAGCTTACTGTATATCTATAATAAATGTAACATTTTAAGAAGCAAATTATGTTAAAAAATCTGAAGCAAATTTTACTATCTTAAAACGTGGTAACTGATTTCTGGAGATATATTAAGTAGAAAATATTAACATATATTTTTTCCCCTATTGATGCATATATTTGAGTTAGTTTAAGGAAAGCAGTCACCGTTGCATTGTATATGCCTATGTCATATATTTCATTTTTGCAAATTATTTTTAATAACTGCTTTATTGGAATGCACTTTACATATCAGAAAATTCATCCCTAAGTGTACAATTTAATGGTTTTTAGTATTCAGAGATGTACAACTGTCACTGCCCTCTAATTTTAGGATACTTCCATCCACCCTTTTATCCATTAACAGTCACTCCCTAATTCCCTTTAAATACCCTGCCCTGCCTCACCCCCTGCCTTGCCTCCAGGCAACTACCAAAATATTTTCAGTTTCTATGGATTTGCCTGTTCTGGGCATTTCATATAAATGGAAGCATATAGTGTTTGTCCTTTTGTGTCTTGCTGCATTTATTCAAAGGTTCACCCATGTTGTAGCGTGTATCATTTGTTTTTATGGAAAAAACATTCCATTATATACTACATTTTGTGTATCCATTTATCAGTTGATGGGGTGTATCTACTTTTTGGCTATTAGGAATGCTTCTGCAGTGAACATTTTTGTGTAAATTTTTGTGTGGAAGTATGTTTTTCTTTTAGATATATGCTCATAGGGGTGGAATTGCAGGGTAATGTGATACTTCTCTGTTTTACTCTGAGGAACTGTCAAAATGGCTGCACTATTTTCTGATCCCACCAGTAGGATATGTGGGTTCAAGCTTCTCCACATCTTCATAGATTCTTGTTATTTTTAGGGTTTTTTGTGTTTTAGCTGTCCTAATGTGTGTGAAGTAGTATTTTATTGTGGTTTTGATTTTCATTTCTGTAATGACTGAGGATGAACATTATTTCACGTACCTGTTGACCATTTACATATGTTCTTTGGAGAAATGTTCAAATCTTTTGCCCATTTTTTAATTGGGTTACCTTTTGGTTGAATTGTAAGCATTCTTTATATATTCTGAAGACTATTCCCTTATGAGATACATGATTAGTAACTACTTTCTCCCATTCTGTGGATTGTCTATTCACTATTTCTGATGTCTTTTGAAGCAAAAAAGTTCTTAATTTTGATGATATTCAGTCATCTATATTTTTTATTGTTGCTTGTACTTTTGGTGTCATATTGCAAATGTATTTTTAAAAAAGATTTTAGTTATTTATTTGAGAGAGAGAGAAGAGAGAGAGAGCATGAGCAGAGTAAAGGGCAGAGAGAGAAGCAGACTTTCTGCTGTGCAAAGAGCCAGATGTGGGGCTCCATCCTAGGACTTTAGGATCATGACCTGAGCTGAAGGCCTACTGAGCCACCCAGGCACCCTGCAAATGTATTTTTATTTTTTTTATTATATTTTTAAATTTTTAAATTTTTATTTATTTGACAGAGAGAAAGAGATCACAAGTAGGCAGAGAGGCAGGAGCAGAGAAAGAGGGGGAAGCAGGCTCCCCGCTGAGCAGAGACCCCCACCCCCCCACCCCCCGATCAGGGGGCTCCATCCCAGGACCCTGAGACCATGACCTGAGCCGAAGGCAGAGGCTTTCACCCACTGAGCCACCTAGGCGCCCCTACTGCAAATGTATTTTTAAATAAATATTCAATGATAGTGTAAATCTGTGACAAACATTTAATTATCGCAGTACTGTGAAGTATTGGCATTTCTTGTGTTTGACAGCCAAAGCCCAAAGGAAGCAGTTATCTTTGTATTTGTTCTTCAATTCCTTAGCTAGTTATTTTAAGCAAAATGTTATATTTTGATCCCATGGGTTACCATGAAAATGTTAGCTATGTGTGATATATTCATTAATATTAGTCTTGTGAATTCATGTTTAGTTTTTTGGATTGGGTAATACATTAGTTTATCATGGCACTTAATGTGTATTTGATGTCATATGTTTATAAACCATTGCCTTTTAGGTTAACACTATTATCAGAGTTCTTTTTATTTTTTCTGGAAAGAGAGACTAGATTTTGAGAATCTTACTGATTTTAGTCTTATGCAGGATATTTGTAAGCAGTAATATTTTGATCTGTTTATGAACTTACATCCGGAATATGTATATTTTCCCTCTGCTTTACTTAGATATGTGTCTTCTTGATTTTTATGGGACAATTTTAGTTCCTTATTTTTTATCTTTGTGTGGCTTCTATCAATTGAACGCACATTTCAGAATGAATTGGTCTATAATGTGGTCTAATGTAGGTTTTAGAGAAATGGCATTTAACAATGGAATATCACCACTCTTAGCCTTGTTTTCTGTATAAGGGCAAGGAATTGTAATACACTGTAATAAATATATTTATTAGGGAAATTTAGTTTGTATTATTTGTATTTAATACTTTTGTATTAACTTCTAGTGATCTAAAGTCTATTTTTATGAAATTTTATAGAGGTAAGGTAATTGATATTCATCTTTTTAGTTGATTTTATTTTTTATTTTTTTAAAAAAGATTTTTATTTATTTATTTCACAGAGAGAGAGATCACAAGTAGGCATAGAGGCAGGCAGAGAAAGAGGGAGAAGTAGGCTCCCTGCTGAGAAGAGAGCCCGATGCGGGGCTCAATTCCAAGACCCTGAGATCATGACCTGAGCGGAAGGCAGAGGCTTTAACCCACTGAGCCACCCAGGCGCCCCTTTTTAGTTGATTTTAAATTATCGTATCCATTGGTTAACAATCAAGTTTCCATTGGATGGGTAATATTCTTCACTTTGATAAATTTTTATGGTTTTTGTTATACCATCCATGGACATTTTGCAATGGACAAGGAAATAAAAACTGACATATCTCATTCATGATGGTTTTACGTTTTCTGTTGTAATAAAAAATGAAAAGATTTGGTTGAGAGTTACTTCCTTCTATTGTGTATGTTGAATGTGGTGATTAAGAGGATTTTGATAACCTATTTATGGCCGAATTAAGGTAAAATGGTTTTTGTGCAGTATATTTTCCTTCTCTTGTTCTATATGCTTACTAACGTAAAAGAATATATGTTCTCTAAGTATTATATTTGCAATGGGGATTTAATATTAGTAGAGACCCTTTTTTCTTACAAGAGTAAGAAGGGTTACCCTTTAGTTAAATCCCTATTTTGTCACTAAAGTCAGGGCTGCTTTATATTATACGTAGCAGATTCTCAACCCATGTCTTAGACTTTGCTGTTCTACTGATGTGATTCATAATACACCTTGGCCAGGGTTATATGGATAGGACAATTAAACTATTCTTTATCGGAAGGGTCTTGCACTACTTACTGATCCTACCAAGGAAAGCTCAAATGGACTTGGATTATTCTAAATGGCAGATTATTTTTGTACAAAGGTCTGAAAACCATTACTCAGTAGTATTTGACTCTCTTTTCTCCTAGTACAATTTATGTAGTAATGTTATACAAGGAAATTTTCCTAAAAGCTTTTTCCTTTGGAACTTACCTCTTTTTAAATGAACTTGATCCAGAGTAACCCACCTTTAATCTAATCGTCATCTCAATTTTATTCTTATGAATATTCAAGGTTTCCATCCTCCTGATCTTTCTTCACAAATTTCCCAGTCTATTAATTGAAATAATCACAACTGTTCATGTCTTTTGTCTTGTTCCCTGTTCATGGACTACCTAGATTTGGTAGAGTTCTACCTATTACTGTTTTTGGGGCTTTCTAGTATAAATCAACACTTTTCCCCTAGCTGTAGCCTCAGTGCTTCCTGGTAATCCTTATCTCATTTTGATCTTCTGTTTCATTTTACATATTAGTTATTTGGAACCTTTCCACTGTCCTCAAAAGATGAGTCCTATTTCTATTTTCCTCATATTTTCCTCAGTCTGTCTTTATTCAAAGAACACGATGTTTTCATTTATTTCAAAAGCTAACTTCTATATTCTTAATCTTATCCCTTCTTCCTTTCACTTGAGACTTGCTTGTTTTCTGTTGTTCTTATTATGCTCCATGCTGGGTTCTCTCTCTTTTACTCTTTCCCTGTCCTTTCCATTATCACTGAGCTTGTTTGATTTATATTGACTCTAGGTCAATTTTATCAATTTATCAGTTTATCAATTCTTTTTCAACTACCTTCTGCAACTTGACTGATGTTTCTACAAGCGTTCTATTTCCTCAAGTGAAAGTAAACTTCTTTTCTTACGTAACCAGGTAGATAGATGTTAGTTAGGCTGATGTTAAAATGCTTTCTATTTGGGCGCCTGGGTGGCTCTCTGTCTGTTAAGCATCTGCCTTTGGCTTAGGTCCTGATCCCAGCATCCGGGGATCAAGTTCTGCATCATCAGGTTCCCTGCTCAGTGGGGAGCCTGCTTCTCCCTTTTCTCCCTGCTTCTACTCTCTGTTGCTCTCTCTCTCAAATAAATAAATAAAATCTTTTAAAAAATGCTTCGTATTATCCCCAAGTTAAGGCAGTTCCAGTTGCTAAATCTGTGTGTTTTCATTTCTTATTCTATCCTACCCCTTTTCAGCATTTGGTATTTTGCTTCCTTTTAACATTCACTTCTCCTTTGTCTTCTGTAATACTGTACTTTATGGTTTCTCTGTGTTGTCTCCGACTACATGTGTTTTTTTTTTTTTTTTGTTATTTTTTTCTTTTATATACCTCTTAAGTATAAACTGGGTTGAAGCTTTACTCTTGCTCTTCTGTATTACATATCTTTGCTAGGAGGTGGTCTGTTTTGATTATATAAATTATCACAGATTTGTAATGGCTCACAAATGCCATGTATTTCATCATTACCCATTTTACCCTAGTTATTATGTCCTCAGCACCTGAAAATTATTATTTCTCATGCTGAAAAATTTGCCTTGAAAATGTTTGATATATGGTTGGAACTTAGTAAATGCTTTTTGAATTAGTGAATGAACTCATTATCCAAGTGTCCCAGTCTGTTCTTTTTTTTATATAATGATTTTAACGATTCACCTGTTCTCATGTCACAAAGCCATAACACTTTTGACCAATTCTTGTCTACACTTGTTAATATTAATTATTATATTTTAATCCTGAGCTTAACTAATGAGGCAGATGATATTCTCATTTGTAGATGGTAGAAGTAGGGATCACAGAGGTTGTGATTTGCTTATAGTTTCACAGGTAGTGGTGGAGTTGAAAATTATACTAAAGTTTCTGATTATGTGTTTACTGGTTTTCATAGAAAGCATTGTTTTTAATGATAAAAGCAGTATGATAGATAAGAAATTACTGTCTGTGTACTATGTGAGTTAAGGGAAAAAAGACTAGAAGAAGGTAGGAGTACTTTAAATTCTTAATGTGATGAGATGAAGGTCCTAATTCGGAGGAAGGAAAAGAAATCAGGGATGTGAGAAGTTTTTCACTAAACATTGATAGAATTTTGAGATTCTGACATCTGGTAGTGATGCAGTCATACCAGTGAAGTAGTTGAGTGAATCATCCTTCAGATAACAGTTATAAAATCTGGGTAAAATATTGAAAGAAAAACTTCCATCTGTTTGAAAGCAGCAGAAAATGACCAAACTGAGGCAGAAGCCAGAGAAGCCTGCAACTGCAATGTGTAGCTTTCTTGGCTTTGGGTGATGCCAGCCTCCTCAGTTCAGTGGCAGAGGATAGAAGAAGTTAGGGCTAGCTAAGCTATATACTGGGAGTATACGGAGGGAAATTCTAGAAGCAGGAGAACCGTCGAAGAGGTAAACAAAAACTGATGGAATTTTTCACCAGTCCACTGGCATTGCAAGCAGTTCTAAAGGAAGTTCCTTAGTCTGAAGGGAAATGGCACCGGATTACAAGTGCCATCTACAGTAAGGAATCAACACAGAACAAGGTGAATATGTGGATAGTTATAAAAACTATACACACTTTTGTTAATTACAAAAATTACCTGTGATTAAAGCAAAAACTATGTATTGTTCAGTTTAAAATGTATATGAAAATAATAGCCCAAAGTTGGGGTATTTCTGGCTTAATTTATATTTCTCTGATGTTAATACTGAGCATCTTTTTGTGTGTTGTCGATTTGAGAGTCTTCTTTGGTGAAGTATCTGATCTCACAATTTTGAGAATTATAGAACATGTCATAATAAGACATTTGACAAATTGATATTAATATTTAATATTCAGGCTTATAAATATGGTTTATCTTTTATTTAGGTTATCTTTTAATTGCTTTTGGTAATGTATGGCAGTTTTTTTTTTTTTTTTTTAAGGTGATAAGTGCTGAACTCTATACCAATTAAGCAATAATTCCTCATTTGCCCCTCTCCCAGGCCCTGGTAATATCTAATCTACTTTCTGCCTGTATGAATTGGCCTATTCTAGACATTTCATGTAAGTGGAATCATCCACTATTTGTTCTTTCGTGTCTGGCTTTTCACTCGGCATAAAGTTTTCAAAGTTCATCTATGTTGTAGCATGTATCAGAATTTCATGTCTTTTTATGGCTGGATAATATTCCACATTTTGTTTATTTAAACAAAATGTTTAAATGGTTATTTCCCCCTTTTGGCTTCTGTGAATACGCTGCAGTGAACATTGATGTACACTTATCCGAGTCCTCTTTTCCGTTCTCCTGGGTATGTAGCTAGAAATGGAATGCTGGATCATGTGGTAGAATTCTATGTTTAGCTTTTTGAGAAACTGCCAGACTATTCTCCACAGTGGCTTCACCATTGTGTTTTACTACCACCAGTTTGTAGGGGTTTCAGTTTCTCTTCCTCACCGATGCTTGTTATTTCCTGTTTATAGTACCTTTTGGGGTTAATTTTCTTGGGATTTTCTACATAAACAATCGGATGGACAGAGACAGTTTTACCTTTTTTTTGATCTTTTTGTTTTTCTTTCTTTTACCTTTTTATGTTAGATTTCTGCAGTATAATTATGAGTATAAATAATGAGAGCAGACATTATTGCCATGTTCCCAAACTTAGGGAGACTATATTTATTTCACTTTTATTACCATAGGACTTTCATAGATACCCTTATCTGGTTGAGGAAGTTCTTCACTGAGTGGTTTTGTTTGTCTGTTCTTAATCATTAATGGCATTTGATTTTGTCACTGGCTGCTCCACATTTATTGCCATGAACATTTAGTTTTTTCTTTTAAGCTATTGCTGTGAATTACACTAAGTATTTTTCATGTTAACTCTACATTCTTGGGTAAACTCTGCTTTGTCAAGACACATTATTTTTATCTATCATTGAATTTGATTTGCTAAAATTTTGTCAAAGCTGAAAGTGTCCTCTTTTCCTCTCCTTTGTATATTACTGGCCTATGTAAACTTGGCCTATGGTTTTCTTAAATATTTGGTAGAATTCACTAGTGAAAACTTTCTTGAAGGAAGGTTTTGGATATGCTAATTCAGTTTTTTCCTTTGGTAGTATTGTTATTTTGATTTTTCACAATACTTTTCTGTTTCATTTATTTGTTGAATTTCTTAGCACAAAGTTCTTCATAAGATGCTCTATTTTTTAATGCCTGTGGGATCAGTGGTGCTATTGACTCTTTGATTCTTGATGCTAACAATTAATTTTCTTCTTTCTGCTGGGTGCTTATTCATTTTTTATATTTGCAAAGATCCAACTCTTGGAGATAATGTTCTCTCTCATTTGTTTTCTGTTTAATTGATTCTCATTTTTTAATTTCTAACTTTTGATTTAATTATCTTTTCCTTTTAGGTTCTTAAATTGGAAAACTTATTTCACTCTTCTAAGATAAGTGGCTAAAGCCATAGATTTCCCTTTTTGTACCTCTTTAGTTGCATCTCAGGAATGTTGAGATGTTACATTTTCATATCATTTAGTTTTAAAATATATTCTTAATATTCTTATTTTTCTTAGATTTCTTCTTTGACCAGCGAGTTATTTAAAAGTGTGTTGGGGCACCTGGGAGGCTCAGTTGGTTAAGTATCTGACTTTGGCTCAGGTCGTGGTCCCAGAGTTGTGGATCAAGCCCTGCATCTGGCTCCCTGCTCAGCAGGGAGTTTGTTTCTCCCTCTGGCCCTGTCCACTCCCCCCACCCCTGCTCATTTTCTCTCTCTCTCAGATAAATAAGTAAAATCTTAAAAAAAAAAAAAATAAAAGTCTATTGCTTAATATCCAGATATTTTGGGTTTTCTCTATATATTTTATTAATGATTTCTAATTTAAACTTGTAGTCATAGGATAAACTATCATATCAGTTCTTTAAAACTTATAAAGACATTTTATGGACAGTGTTTATTCTGCAATTTTAGGTTATGGGATTTTGTAAATGTTGTCCATTAAGTCATGTTGGATAATAATGTTCAAATCTTTTTTATTCTTCCTGGAATTTTTTTGTTTGCTTATAGTAATTGCTGCTTACATGGTTAACCCGTATTTCTTTTATGTAATCTGGTTATTAGATTGGATTTTTTTTCTCTTTTAAAATAATAGTTTTATTCGGGGCACCTGGGTGGCTCAGTGGGTTAAAGCCTCTGCTTTCGGCTCAGGTCATGATCTCAGGGTTCTGAGATCAAGCCCCGCATCAGGCTCTCTGCTTAGCGGGGAGCCTGCTTCTCCCTCTCTCTCTCTGCCTGCCTCTCTGCCTACTTGAGATCTCTCTCTCTCTGTCAAATAAATAAATAAAATTAAAAACAAACAAACAAATAATAGTTTTATTCTTCATTTAGTTTTCTCGGGTTAGTTATATTAATGAGGAGAGATACATTCTATTTTACAGTGATTAAAAAATGTATATATAAATTAATGTAATAGTCTTCTGTTCACTCATATGTCACCTAGGTTTTGAACTTCTTTTTCTTTCCATTTTTATTATTTTTGTTTGGTTGCTAAATGAATCTGTAGTTTATTATAGTTGTGTACTGTGGGATTCTTAAAATAGCATTTATGTGTGTAGCCCTATGTTATAGGATAGCATTGCCAGGGAAAACTTGGTTTCGTTTGATTTAAGGTCCAGTGGACGCCGTCTTATCCATATAAATTTACTACTACCTCAACACAGCCTTATATATAATAAAAACAAATTCCTGTCCTTAACTGTGGTATCTAATTTTGATCTATTATGGTTTTAACCTAAATCACAGTATAACAGTAGACAAATGTGAAAAATACCCAGGACATTTAAAAAATGATTATTTAATATGTGATCTCAACAGTAAAGTAAGTTTAAAAGTCCAGTTATTGCCTACATACAGTATTTCCATTAAAATAGAAAAAATAGAGAATTAAATTTATTAAAATTTAAAATTTATTAAAAAATAAAATAGAAAAAATCTATATTCATAGAAATTGGATAGTCTGGTTTTTTAAAAGTTTAAATCTTGAAATATATCACTTATTTAAGTCTTTTCTGCATTGGATCATTCTTCTAAGGCCTTTAGTAATAGGAAAGCCAGTCTAGATCACCATTCAGTTTTTGAGACAACCAGTATGATTAGAACTTAAATTTTGATGTTGGGCAGGTTTAGATCCTATTTCTGTTACATACTGTTCTCTTTGTGAATTTAGGTATATTCTGATTATATTGTCTACTTTCTTAGAGCTCCATTTCTAATGTTCTTTTACACTTCCTGAAATTAGTTGGTAATGGTCTTTTTCCCCCTCTTTCTCTTAGTGTTATGTAAGATTTAAATTCCTGGAAAACAATTCTATTTGGTAATAGTGGGCAATTCTTTTAATTTTGCCACTTTTTCTTTTATTCTTTTATGTGATTATTGCCAGGCAAATGTCTGAAGATGTTTTAACACAGATTTGAAGGTTTTCTAAGTATAATTAGCAGGTAATTTGTTTGTTTCTGGCTAAAACAAGCTAATTAGGAATATATTTCACTTAATTTGGGTATAGTGGTATACATTTAGAGATCGATCATTACCATGTATAGTTAAATCATTGTTAGCTGTCCCACTGTAGGGTTGTGTTCTAATAATGGCAAGTGTCCCTAGGAACGTGTAGGACTAGAGGGAGTATTACACTAAATGTGTCTTATAATGGCCATTAGTAGAAGTATGAGGGCACTGCTAGTAGAGGAGGAGAAACTAAGTTTGAAATGTGGAGTCAGAATAAAGTTTGTGGAAACATTTTCAGATGTTTCAAGCTGTAAGATTTAGTTTTCTTCCCACTCATTCGAAAATGTTAATGCTCCTGTATAGAAAATAACTGATGGCATAATGTATATAATTGTGCATGCGCCAAATACTTTTCTGTTTTAATGGAAATACTGTATTTGATAAAATTAAAATATGTAATTTCATCTGCTTATTGGAACACTTTAGTAAAACAAGAAATGATAGATTCTGATTTAGATGTATGTTAAGGACATATTGTGTTACATTTATTATTCAAGAAAAAAATTCAGGGGACGCCTGGGTGGCTCAGTTGTTAAGCCTCTGCCTTTGGCTTGGGTCATGATCCCAGGGTCCTGGGATTGAGCCCCGCATTGGGCTCCCTGCTCAGCAGGAGGCCTGCTTCTCCTGCTACCATTCCCTCTGCTTGTGTTCCCTCTCTCACTGCGTTTCTCTCTGTCAAATAAATAAAATCTTTAAAAAAAAAAAAAAAGAAAAAAAAATTCAGATAAAAACCAGTGGAATGTGAAACAAAAATGATTAAAGAAGTACCATGCATAGTTAGAAATTATTTTGATGTTGTGAAGTGAATTGTGACATAAAATTGTCCCGGTACACAAAAGCAATAATTAATTTTAAGGGCAAATAAATTATAAACAGAAATAAGAATAAACTCTTGGTTTTTTGATAATCCAATTCATGAAAAAGAATGAATCATATAAAAATACTGGAAAGATATCTGAATGACTTACTTATTTGAAACCAAATTCTCTACCAGT
The DNA here is from genome assembly GCA_028646535.1 of Procyon lotor. Taxonomy (NCBI): domain Eukaryota; kingdom Metazoa; phylum Chordata; class Mammalia; order Carnivora; family Procyonidae; genus Procyon; species Procyon lotor. The sequence continues at coordinate 109,290,767 of CM053604.1, read as the reverse complement.
GAAACATAACAAAATCTCATAATACACCAACAATAGCATTGATGATTGATTAATAAATGTCTTAAATTTAAGATATATAAGGTTAGTTACTGCACAAGGAAACTTGAACTCTCAGGTTTCTATATGAAAGATTCCTCACATTTGTCAACTCTTTAGAAAATTTACATGACATTTCTGATAACAGGTTGTGAAGTTCACAGTTTCTACAAATTTTGAACAACTATGCTAAAGACTAAATTATCCTCTTGGTCTCTGTATAGGGAATCTTATAAAATCTTGTCATATGAAAAGCCAAGCAAAGAGTACTCAACCAAAAAATACAGGAAATATATAATGGAAGTATTTCAGACATTTAATTAAAATAAATGTTACTTTTCTAGATCATGTGATATTCATGGTATTAGTATTCTGTTGATTTTTTTTCCATTTCAAATATGTATTCACATTCACTTGCAATTTGTATTCTTTCTTTTAAATCCTCTAAGTTTTAGAAGCTTTAAGCCCCTCAAAACCTAGATTTGCCCCTATTAAGGGGATGGAGCATGGATGCAAGTAGGATATCTGATGGGATTGATGGGGGATGTGTCTTTCTGAAGAGGTGGCACTTGAACAAAGATCTGATTAAAGGCATGGAGAGAACCTTATGAGTGTTTGTGGGAAAGAGCAATTCAAGTAGGATTCCTGGAAATTTAAAGACCCTATTGTGGGAATAAGTCTGGTATGCTTATTAAAAGGAGGCAGTGAGGTTGGGAGCTAGGGATTGGAGATGAGTTTGAAAAGGAAGGCAAGGACCAAATTATGTATGACCTGGGTAGGAATTTAAGGAATTTAGATTTTAGTTCTAGTTGTAATGGGTTACCATTGGAGAGTTTGTCACATTTTCAGACTGTCAGTGAAGCTCTTTGATGTGCTCATGTGGAGACTCAGGCTTCTTTCATCTTTTAGGTCCATCATCCTGTTGTGCTTTATTCTCAAGTTCCTGCTATATCAAGAAGGAGAAATAATCTGCATACTTGCCCTCTTAAAATACCCAACACAGAAGGGAACTCATTACTTATAAAATTCATTTTCCTTTGGTAAAACTTTAGTTACATGTAATTGCAAGGAAGGCACAAGTCTAGCTACAATGCTATTAACTATGGAGGGTGAAAATGAATTTTGGTTAGGAAATATGGTGTCACTGCCACATTAATACTTCTGTATTAAGGCCCAAGATCTGATTTATTCTAACTTAATATTCCATTTTGAGGTTGTACTATGGTTTAATGTTTAACCATTCTCTTATTGCTAGATTAATTTTGAAGTCCTTAGGGTCAGAAGCAAGGTTGTGACAGGCAACCCTGTTACACCTCCTTCAGTGTTAGAGTAGCTAACAAAATGTGTAATTGCTGCATAATAGGGTATAAACATTTAAAAAAAATGGACTGAATACTGCGCGATTGTCCTTCAATTTTACCATCAGTGGATAACTATATTATTAATTTCACTACTCCCTTTATTAATATTTGATGTTTTTGATCACCTTTAACTGACAAATGTATTCTCATTGTTTTGATTTGCATTTCCTTTAGTATTGATGAGGCTGAACATCTTTTTGTAAGTTTTTGACAATTATTTTTATGAATTGTTTATATATATTGCCTTTTTTTCCTTGAAATTGTTTTTTAAAAATATCAGTATTATTTTAATCCTTTGGGTCTTAATGTCTGTTTCAAAAATATTTTCCTAGTTTGTTGCCAGCTAAAAATTTTAATAGTTTTTTTATATTGTGTATGTTCCTTTATTGTTTCAATATAGAAATGAAAAATTGTGATATCCTAACTTTATATTACTGGTTTCCAAACTATTGGGTGGCTCAAATATTACACAAATTTTATAAACTAATTTTTTAAAACATTTGATGTTTATATTTTATTTTCTCCTTTTTGTTTAAAAATTTTTAAATCTACAGTTGAGAAAATAGTATGGTGAACACCTGTGTACTCTTCACTTAGACTCACCAATTGTTGACATTTTGTTACTTTTTTGTGACTTTTTCACCTTATATATCTGTATTTCTTTCAGTTTATATTCATATCTACATTTACATATACAACATAAATTTCTTTCAGTTACACATTAAAAAACTAACATTTATACTTCCTGACACTTTAACTGCTAAATAGTAAGCATAGATGATGTAAGAAGGAGATTTTATTTTTCATATATAAACACAGGACTATTATTATACCTATGGAAAGGTTAGGTTTCTGGGGTGCCTGGGTGGCTCAGTGGGTTAAAGCCTCTGCCTTCGGCTTAGGTCATGATCCCAGGGTCCTGGGGTGGAGCCCCAGCTCAGCAGGGAGCCTCTCTTTCTGCTTGCCTCTCTGCCTACTTGTGATATCTCTCCTCTCTGTCAAATAAATAAATAAAATCTTTAAAAAAGAAAGAAAGAAAGAAAGGAAAGGTTAGGTTTTATTTCTCCCTGATGCAGTATTCTCATTTTTACATTATGTAAATCTTAACTCTCACAGTGGCCTATGCAAGAGTGCAGAGTTTTGAACCCACATTTCCCAAAGAACTTTGGAACATCTGTCAATGGATTTGTGACATTGCTCCAAGAACAAACACCAGAGGCTTTCATAACACAATAGAAAACTCAGTTACAAATATGCATCCTAGTATTTGGAACCTGATACCTCTTTCAATGAAGGAGGAAATTTTAGTAGGAAAAAAAAAGTGTGATGCTGAATGAGGAGATGAATCAACAAGCAAAAAAAAAAGTATAAGGCTATGAGTGAAAGACTTTGAAGTTAAGTGACTGGGTTTGGTCAGTAAAATCAAATCAGTTATTTGTGCTGTATTGCCATGAATTAACACATTGTCAGTTCTAGGTAGTTTTGCCCTGCATCTTTGCGGTATATGGTGGTAAAAATAATGAGGATGGTGTCAATAATGTTAATAGTCATTTGTGTAGTTAATGAATCAGCAAATATATCTCATCTTGAGCATATTGTATTACACATGATATTAGTACTCAAGTTTGGAGTGTTTTTAGTTTTATACATTTATAATAAGTTAACAGTTGTTGGAAACTGTTAGTGATTTAGCTTTGGATTGAAAAGTTCCACTACATCTTTTAGAAATTTCTCATTCAACTACTTATGTTCCTATATCAGGAATTTCTTGATACAGTGTAACCAAAACAATATAGAAATAAGTTGCTGAAACTGAGAAAAACTAAAAAATTACATGTTTTTATATTTATTAGATAGCCTTATTTTGCTTTATTAATTTTCTTTATGTAAATAAATATAACTCATGAACTCTATAACTCATAAAGTTTACACTAATAACATGGTTCATATGTTTGAAATATTTTAAGATTTCATTTGGAAAGGATTCAGGTAGGGGAAAATTGTTGAAGATCTCTCTTAAACTTTTTTTTTTTTTTTTTTAAGATTCTATCTATTTATTAGAGAGAGAGCGATGACAAGCAGGCAGAGAGGCAGACAGAGAGAGGGGGAAGCAGGCTCCCTGCTGAGCAGAGAGCCCAATGCGGGCCTTGATCCCAGGACCCCGAGATCATGACCTGAGCCGAAGGCAGAGGCTCTAACCCACTGACCCATCCAGGTGCCCTTAAACTCTTAATAGTATGAAGTAAACATTTTCTGTTTGTTCAGTATTTGTTACTTGCCATGGATGATTGGCTACTTCTTTAACTCATAGTAAGTGTAATACTTCCTTATTTATACAATAATATTTATTTATGTATAGTACATCCTCTGACATTGCTCCTGAGGGTTTCTGACTTCTCTGAATCCATTTGTTATAGAAATTAGCAATTCTAGCTCCAAAGTGATTAAAAACCTTATAATAAAATATAAATTCCATAGAATATGTTCTGGAGAGTAAAACAATTTAAAATGTTTTTTGATATAACTATTTTAATAACATATACTTTTCTTTTTAAAAGGTAGCATATTGTGACCATAGTTTTATTTTGGGATAATTGAGGGTTTCCAGGTTGAATCTCAATTATTTTAAAGTCATGCTATTAGAGAGAGTTTATAGTTTAACCCATCCCTGACTTTTAGAAATAGGTCAGCATCCTTGGCCATTTTCGTCCAAAATTCCCTTCTTTCCCACACCTTGTATTGCCTGTTGAAACCATTATCCTCCATTTTATAAATAGGGAAGAAGGTTCTGCCTTTCCCCACCTATTCTTATTATTATCCACAAATAGAAGGCATTATTGGGGATGTATAAAGCATTACTTTCTATAGTTTGTAGTACAAAGAAAATTGGTGTATTTGCTGTAGCATTGACTATACTTTTTAAAACCCTGCCCCTCCACCTGGTTTGGAAACACTGCTTTATGACTGTAAGGGCAGTCTACTTTTGATATAACTCCCCATTGATCACCAGGGTTGACTGAGTAAACTGCTCTCTGTAAAAAGAATCTTGGGAATGACTATTGTGTTTGCTCTTTGCATGGTTTGGCTACTCTTGAAGTTAATTTGCTGGGATACTGTAGTACTCCACTCGCATGAAAGAGATGGAGTAATGACACCATCTTGCTTATTAGGCAGAAGCTAGTGTAAAAATGGGCTTTTTGTTTTACCATGGAGTCAGCTTAATTGGAAAAAAGAAGTGCTAATGGTTTTGAAAATGTGATTCTGTGAAGTGTCCCTCTGGCTTGACTGTTTTTCTTACAGCATTACTCTTTCACCTAGTGAAGTTATGTTGTAATCTGAACTGGCTTTCCATTTTGGCTTGTAATTTAGGGAGAATATTACTTTTCTAGACAGAATTCGTCACTTCTCTTTTGAGACCATTTCACTGCACCTTGGAGTAAATATGCAGAGAGGAAGTAACTAGACCCTACTTTCTTTAAGTTAGATCACACCAGTTGGGGAATATTTTAATTGTGGTTTTCTAGCACTGTTAAGACTGTATTGGTTTTGCTTTCAGCTAAGCTACAAAATGGGGAAGATTGACTTGCTTATCTCTCAACACATGCTGAACCTTTTTTTGTGATACACAGAAGCTGACATAACAAACTGAACATAGCTAGGTGGTTCCCTAATTACATCCCCCCCTTTCCCCTTCCTCCACCCATCCTTTCCTTCCTTCTTCTCTTTTCCTTCCCTTCCCTTCCCTTCCCTTCCCTTCCCTTCCCTTTCTTTTCCTTGTCCTTGTCCTTGTCCTTTTCCTTGTCCTCTCCCCTCCCCTCTTCTCCCCCCCTCCCCTCCCCTCCCCTCTCCTCTCCTCTCCTCTCTTTTTTCTTTTCTTTTTCCTTTTTTCCCTCCCTCTCTTCCCTCCCCTTCCCTCCCCTCCCCTCCCCTTTTCTCCTTTTCTTTCTTCCTTCCCTCCCTGTCTCCCTCTCCCATTTTTTACATGGTGAGTGGTTTTCTTCAGTTATAAATAAGTTTATTCTTAATGGAGCTGGTTTGCAAAGAGATGGGACTATGGAAGCAAGTCATCGTGAGATTATTATGCAGCCATTTTTAAAGGAGTAAGTGGATGTTTATGAGATGATGGCATGCTTAAGGTAGTATTGCCTCCTGAGAATTGTCTGACCTAGAGCCCAGATGTGTTGATTTCCTAATAGTGTCTTTGTGCTATGTTGGATCATGCACATCTGGATCATTCTTTTTAGTTGACTAGGTTGATACATTTCTTTTACCTTTTGAGTTAAAATGTCAAAAGGCAAGTCAGTAATTTATTAGATATACTCTTTTAGAAGGTGAAAGTAAATGTGCCTTATCACTAATGAAGTTCATTTTTGACCATTGTGTCAATCTTTTTAGAAAGTTTATTTTAAACATCAGATTATAAAAGTTTCTTGAGCTTTCTCTCTCTCTCTCCTCTCTTTCTGTCTCTCTCTTTTTAATGGGGTTGGGGGGTGACTAGAGTGGTAGAGAAATCCATTGGAAACTTCTTACCACTAACCTTTTCCTTTACCTTCTGACCAGAAAACATCGTAGACTATATATACTTACTTATTTTTAAGATATCATGGTTACTAAAGTCTTTTTGAAGTTACCCTTTGAAGAAATGGATGTGTAAAAGTAATTTGCTGTAAAATCTTTATTTCTGGATTTTCCTTTAAAAAAAACTTTTTGAAAATATATTTTGCACTTAATATTTTGAACTAAAATGGTTATTAAAAACACATATGTTGGTTCTATTTAGATACGCTTTTTACTGAAGAAAATTATTTAGAAAGTGGCAGTGCATTGTTAGAATAATTGAATGGGTAGCTTTGGTTAATGGTTATTTGTTAGTGTGCTAGAACCTAACCATATCTGTGGATTCAGTCTTTACCCTATTTTCCCACATCTTTTTCTTAGGTCCTAGGACTTTTTGTTTGTTTATTGGGAGGAGGATATATAAAATTGTCATCATTACTCTATTTTTAACCATCGTAAACTTGAAATTCAAGGAATAAAGTTAAAACAAAATTTAGTGCTACTTAAGTGTAGAATTTTTAATTGTATAGTTCCCTCTTCTGTCTTTTTAGAGCTATTGCACCATATTAAATTTTTGAAATTAATTTCAACAAATGTTCAAAAATTACCAGTAGACTTAAATTGCTGTTTGATTCTCTGGAGTTTGAAGGACTCCTGTGTCTGCTACCTGTATCTCTGTTGGGGTTGGAATTTGGAATAGGCATTATGAGAAGTTCTTTGTGGGAACTAGGAGAGATTGGTTTACAAAGTAAGTGACATAGGGAAGAAACATACAGACAGTTTCAGAATATAGGACAGCTAATGTGGTTTCTCCACATCAGTGGCATGAAAAAGAGGGACATGGGAGTTACTATCAAGTAAAAGAGATGTAAGAAACATAACAACCACATACAAAGAGTGGTTCTTGTTTGGACTCTTTCTATTTTATTTGTTTGTTTAAAAGATTTTTGTTTATTAGAGAAAGAGAGAGAGAGGGAGAGGGAGAGAGAATGAGCTGGGGGAGGGACAGACTCTGCTGAGTAGGGAGACTGACAATTAGGCTCCATACCCAGGACCCTGGGATCATGACCTAAGCCAAAGGCAGATACTTAAAAGACTGAGCCACCCAGGTGCCCCTGGATTCTTTTTAAATCAAATTACCTAGAAAAGACATTTTTGAGATGATGTTGGACATTTAAATGTTGACTGTTATTAGTTAATACCGTGGAAACTTAATTTGATGAGTATGATATAGTGATTTTGTGATTATATAAAGCAATGGATAAATTATTTAAATATATATGATGTGGGTGAGTGGGAGAGGGGAATGACATTATATCTAAGATTTACTTTAAAATACCCAAAAATAAAAAAGACAAAGGCAGCAATATTGGTAATATCTTGAATAATTGTTGAATATGAGTGATGAGTAAACATATAGGAATTCATGATGCTTTTGTCTCCACTTTTATATACAATTGAAATTTTTCATCAGTGGGTTAAAGCCTCTGCCTTTGGCTTAGGTCATGATCTCTGAGTCCTGGGATCTAGCCCCGCATCTGGCTCTCTGCTCAGCAGGGAGCCTGCTTCCCCACCTCTCTTTGCCTGCCTCTCTGCCTACTTGTGATCTCTCTCCCTCTGTCAAATAAATAAATACAATCTTTAAAAAACAAAAAACTCCCCCCCAAAAAAACTTTCAGTTTTTGTGTCCACTGACCACATATTTTTGTTGCCACTATTCCTCTCCCAACATTTAGAAAATACTCTTAAATCTTTAAAAAATTTGTATTTCTAATAAAAGAATGAGTCTTTCCTTGAATATTTCACCCCCCCAACCCCGCTTCTTCTTTGCAGAAGTGCTCTGATATTTGTTTTGTTTGTTGCCTATTTCTTCCATGATCATCTTTTTATTACTGATGGCAGTCCCTTCTTGAAATGTATTTTATTTCAAGTTTAGATATTGTCAGGAAAAAAATTACTTAAAACTAGTGGTTTTATACAGGCATGATGGATTTTAGAAATTTCTTATGGTTTCTTTTTATATTAAAAATACATAATCTCACATTTCCATTTTCCTAACAACTGATTTTGTCCCTTTTTTATTGTATATATGTTTACTAGATAGATTTTAGTATCTTATTGCATAGACATCATCATTAGTTATCCACTACTTAAAAAAATAGTTTTAACAGTACTGTGAAACACAGCCAATAATAATTATACCTGATAATTAAGATGACTGAAAGTTAAGTATTAAAAGTGACATCAGTGAAAATTCAAAATATTTTATATTTGCTTTCCTAATATGAATGTTTTTAGAAACACTGCTTTTAAAATTACTGAAGTCATTTTTATAACCAAAACCTGCAAGTCTTGATTTAAGGGAAAAATGGAAGCAAAAACTCCAATGAGTCTCATTTTTTTCTGGTCTTGGTACCTATTTACACTCTTAAAAATTATTGAAGTTCTCAAAGGGCTTTGGTTTATTTGGGTTACATATCTTTCAGCATTTACCCTGTGAGAAAGTAAAACTGAAGTTTTGAAACCATTTATTAAATTCACTTAAAAAGTAAGAGCTTAATTACATGTTCACACAATTAACCAGTTTTTTGGGGAAATAGCCATATTTTTTTGAAACAAAAAAGTTAACGGGAAAATGATATTTTACATTACTTTAAATAAAAGTCTTAATGGAAGACAGTTGGATTCTCATATTTGCTTCTGCAGTCATAGTCTTATGGTACTACATGCCATGTGGTCTGAGGAAAACTTCAGTATAAACTCATGAGAGATTGAGAGTGAAAAATACAAATATCGTCTTAGTATTATGAAAATAATTTTAATCCCACAGACTCCATGTAAAGGTCTCAGGGACACCCAGGGTCTATATTTTAAGAACTTCTGGAAACATTTCTCACTAGGATGCTGTATGTGGCAGTGCATTGTAGTAAATGAAGGCGTAGATTTAAATAATGCAATAGTATCAATTTGATAAGTTTCTTTTTGATAAATTTTACTTTAAGGGAACTATTGAAGTTAGCTTGTTAACTTATATAAATTTGAGCATCAAGAAATGATGCCCTGACCTACAGGGCTGTATTTGTGGAGTTTACATCTTTTGGACTACCATGTAATTAGAATGGTCACCTTATTTCTTAGAGAAGTAGAAATTCAGTAGAAAGGTTAAAATCTTTAAAATTAAAGCTTTTGATATTTAGAATTACCTGCCGTTAAGGGGAAAAGCACACTTTAAAATTCAGTTAGTTTGTTAAAAACCATCAAGATGCTTAATTGTCATTAGTGAGCATATACTAATATTTCCACTGCCTTTTATACATATCTATAGCTAGACAATTAAAGATATTGTTTTTCTTTCAATGCTATTGTTTCTCTTTCTGGTAGTTTTTGAAGCTTTATTTATCTTTGTTGATTTGCTTTCTTCCTCCATCTGTATGCAACCTAGGAATCAATAGTACATTAAATCAGCTGACATGGGAGGAAAAATAATAGATAATGAAAACAGCCCTTATTGCTTACATTCTATTTTGGTTATAACTAATATAAGATCCAAAGGGTATTGGGGGGGAATGAAACATTACACCTCAAGTTATTTCACAAGTAAGCTTTACTTTTGGCTCTTTTATTTCATGTTTTTAAGAAAAATAACATTAATGCTGACTAGCTAGTAAAATAACTTACTTTCATTAATAGTATACATTTGGTAGGGATTTTTGTTGATGCTTATCTGTAATCTTAGCCACAATGATTTACTTATAGGCTTTTGTTATAAAGCTGATAAAAATCTCAAGTTATTTTGGGCATGTTATACATTTGTTAACAATGTAAATTGTATGCAGTTTTAGTGCTTGGTACATTGTTTTTATATTAGATTGATGTTTTAATTTTTTTGTGCCTCTCTTAGCTTCCTAGTCTCACATGTTTACTAGGAGGAGTACATCAGCAGCAATAAGACCTTTTTCCCCAACGTGTCTGACGTGCATCTGAAAATGTGATAGAGCAGAGCTGTAGCTAGATTTTACAAGTTCTCTTGTTAAATCACATAGGAAACTTAAAGTGATAGTACTTCACATTTTTCACATAATTTGTTCTTTTGATGAATAGCTGTATAGCAGCAGCACAGGAAAAGCAGAGTTCTTGGCAATACCAGCTCAATTGCATCTGCCGATGAGGATTTAAAATTCTCTGCAGCAGACTGTACCTCTAGCAGGCGAGTAAAAGGTTACTGCATTATTTTGCTTGTTTGTTTCCATAGTCTTTATCTACAAAAGATTTTTAAAAAAATTCAATGTGAAATGCATGCCTGTTTTTAGACATTTTGGAAATGGATTTAAGTATAACATGAATATCAATAGGGCAGTGCAAGGTGAAGGAAGAGGCAATGCAATACTGGCTCTTTTTAGCTCTAAATCAAGAAGGAAATTGAGCATGAGGCATACACAACTAAGGAACCTTTCAATGCCACAGGAAACAGGAAGTTTTAAAAATATACATTTTCATTCAAGGTGTTTCTTATTACATTTAGTTTTTAGGCTATCGTCCTCCAAAGTGCTAAGAGAGACTGATAATCATTGATCCGTGAATGTTCATTTAGTTACGTTATTTGAAATATGATTATTTGGGAAGACTGTAAAGTATTTGTATTAATGTGATCCTTTTTTGTCCTGGAAATTATAATGTGGATTATAATTACATGGTATAAATAAATACCTTTACACATTATTGGCAAAAGAATGCTTAAGTATAAAAGATACTGTAGTGTGGCTGACAGACATACTTAATAGAATTGCTTATGTTATCAGGGTAGTTTGTGGTTTTTGCATTTATTTAATGAGATGCAAATAACCCCATGAGAGGAGATTGAGTATCAAAACAATCAGGTTTTTGATGGATTCCCCCACCCCACATTGTCCATACCTATCTGTAACCACATGCCCTTTACTTCTCATTAAAACTTTTTGAACATTTATGATAGCAGGGGGTCTCCTTGGGTTATCTTGCTTATTTATTCCATCATTACCTACACCCCTATTTTTGCTGTAGAATTTTTTTCCCTGCTCCATTATTTCTCAAGTTTAAGTACAGTATTCAGAGGGAATTTTTTACTTTGCCTATCAACCACCGCCCTGCCCTCTCCCAGCAGTTCTCAAAGATTTTTTTATCAGTTACTGTCTCAATTTTGTTTTTAAAAAAGACATATGCCCATGTTTTTGTATTTTAGATTGAGTAATAAGGTAGAAAATAATTCTGTAAATCTATAGCATAGAAGTAAAATCAGTAGATTATTCTTACTGTGAGTGTTTGGCAGGCTTCTTGACTCGAGGAGTCATAAAAGGTCAGCAGTTCTGATTGGTAAGTTAAAGAATCCGTCCAGTAATTTGCTCCCTGTTGTTTCTCAAAGCAATGCAGCAGCCGTTCTTTTCCAGATATTGAGCGGTTCTTGAACAGTGTGTGTGGGGACAGGGAGGGGTGGGGCTCATTCCAGTTGGTTGTTGAAATAGTGTGCATTTACGGAGGGAACAGGTTGGATAGGCTGAGCTGAAGGAGTAGGCAAACAGATCTAAACTGATGGAGGACAGAAAGAGTGGTTAGTATAATTTTGGGGTATAATATCTCGAGTTTGCTCCTTTGTTAAGTACTTGGGCTTTAATATAAAACAGTTTGAAATATTAAAGCACCTTACCTTATTTCTAAAGAGTAGCCGGGAGACTTCTGTTTTTAGTATCGACTTTTTCTTGGCGATGAGTTTGTGTCTGGTATCTTCTGGAGGGAAGCTGATGTTTTATTCTTTTTTAACAGTGTTTCTTCCAGCCAGAGAGCTACAGAATGAGGCAGTTAGCCAATTTTGAGTATATATGGGACATTACCAGTTCTGATTTTTTAAGTTAAGTTCTCATCTAATGAACAAGTCAATGTGTGGCTGTGGCTGCAGCATTATTTCTTCTTTAATGAAGAGGTTGAGCCGTTCGACCTGCTGCTCCGATCTGTTCTCTTGTAGCCATACCTCAGACCAGTTGCAGAGATTATCCATCGAATGTCCCAGGCAACCAAAGGTAACTACATAGATTTATTTCAAATAAAAATATACAATTAAGTGGATGCCTTATAACTAGGACCAAATGATTAAAAATAAAAGACCAATTAAAGATGTTCTTAGCAGTTTTCTTGACCTTGCAGTAGCTATCCAATATCATTTTGTCATCATCAGATTGTGCAGCAATGGAAATGCACTGCAGTAATTGATTTTGTAATAGGATCAGGTGATTTACTAGCTGCACTGACAACCACTTGCTTGCTTGCTCTGAGCTGTGGAGCACTCTAATGGATGTTGTGATTGCAGCCTGGAGTTGATGTGATGCTGCTGGCCACTTAAAGCAGCAGTGCTTATTTTTTAAATTAGAATAGTAAGTTTTTACAAAAGTTTCCTTGCTTTAAGTTTTGGGTATCCTCAGTAATTTTAAAGTGAATTTGAGTGCCCCCCCATGCTATTTTAGAGATTATATATTACTTCATTCGTCAATTCATAAAAAGTTCATTGGTATTAGTAGTCTTGAGTATAAGGAAATGTAAACTCTCTGCTCCCTATGCCTAGCTCAGCATCACCATATGTATCAACATATTCTGGTATTGATCATGAGAGCATCTCTAAAATATAGCATTTATGTTGACTATCCTGTGTTATCTAAATGAAACAATATTTTTAATGTTTAAAAATTTTCTCAGTTTCAGACTCTAGCTGTAATTACAATAGTGGTATTGTAAATTCTTTCACTAGTGAGTTGTTTTGTATCCTTTTTGGTCTTCTGCTCTTTTAGTGGTTTCATAGGTGTAACAACACTTTTGGAAGTGTGAGTTGAGCAATTTTAAAGGATTGATGAAAACATGTAGTTAGCTATTTTTTTTTTTTAAAGATTTTATTTATTTGACAGAGAGAGAGATCACAAGCAGGCAGAGAGGCAAGCAGAGAGGGGGGGGGGGGAAGCAGGCTCCCTGCCGAGCAGAGAGCCCAATGCGGGGCTCGATCTCAGGACCCTGAGATCATGACCTGAGCCGAAGGCAGAGGCTTTAACCCACTGAGCCACCCAGGCGCCCCTGTAGTTAGCTATTTTAAAGTGATGTTTAAGAATATAGCAAATGTAAAACTTAACACCCAAGATTATGAGTTTTTAGTGATTGCATTTTATTGTTTTCAACTTTTTTCTATACCTTTTAAATACCTCATTAAAAATATAGAAATATAGGACTAAAGCTTAAAGCAGAATAGAACTGCTATTGCAGAAAGATCAGTAAGACTCAGGTACCCAAGACTGCCTACTTTAAAGTTTGGTTTGGAGTTTTGCATAGGAAAGAAAATGATCTCCCCTCTCTCCCTTTCTCACCAACTCCTCTACCTCTCTATATGGTACGTAAAGTGTTTTGTACAGAACATGACATAAAAACACTGAGTTCTCTATTCTTTCCTAATTTATGTTTTTTTATTATTTTTTATTATTTTTATTTTTTTTAAAGATTTTATTTATTTGATAGAAACACAGCGAGAGAGGGAACACAAGCAGAGGGAATGGTAGCGGGAGAAGCAGGCTTCCTGCAGAGCAGAGAGCCCGATGCGGGGCTCAATCCCAGGCCCCTGGGATCATGACCTGAGCCGAAGGCAGACGCTTAACGACTGAGCCACCCAGGCGCCCCCTAATTTATGTTTTTTAACCATGTTTATGTTCTTGCCATGATAGAGATACTTTTTCTTTCAGTCACACCCAAAAACATTTATATCAAGTAATATTAATAATTTGCTATAGAAGGAATTGAGCATAAAGCTGGCATTATGTATGATATTCAAACCATCATGTGAAGAGAGCTTTTCCTTCTCATGTACTTAAATACTTAACCTTAGTGTCTCTTGAAAGATGTAGATATTACCACTACCATTCTGCACTTTATTCTGAGTTCAGATACTTAAAACATTAACTATGGAAGACTGTAATGTAACTCAAAAAACTAGCACTTGTAATCTTTCATTCAATAGGTAATAAGTAAAAAGTTTGTTACAGTAGCACCCCCCCCCCCGGGGGGGGGGGGGCGCAAAGAAAGAAAAACAACCTTCTGTGAACACTGGTAATACGAACATAAGGATGTCCATATCATTTGAGATTTGGTAAAGTGTCTAAATTCATATATATTGAAATGTTAAATGGTGGATTAACAACAAATTAATCATTGATAGAAGTATCACTGGAGCAATGTACATGAAAGCTTTTTTCAGTGTGTTGAGTGAATAGGAAGAAAGCAAGTATCAAAAGTCTTAACCACTTTTTAAAAAAGATTGGTTATAAAAGGTAGAAGATACTGTGATTGTTCTGCATTAGACTTTCTAAAGTTCAAGCCCTGATAGAACTGCCTTTCTTAAGGGCCCTGGATCAGACATTAAAAGGTCTGGATTTAATAAGGCTTTGCCACTAATCTGCTTGATGACCTTGATCAATTTAAGTATGAACATTTTTACTTAAGTTCCTTAAACATACTCCTAAAAATGTCGATTAAAAGGAAATCAATTTACTCATACTAGTGTGAGGTATTATAATACTTGGAGTTAGGAAGAAGTTGGAGTTAGGAAGAAAGATGAAATTTCTGAAAAAATCAGGTTCTAGGTGATAATGAACTGTTTTCATTCACTTTCCATGTCTTTTTTTTTGGTGGGGGTGATGCATATTTTTGCTAAGAAAATGGTTTTATCTTTTTCATATCCAGTATTCTCTAAATGTTTGAAAGAACAAATTTGGGATTAAATTTTGTCACTGTCAATTTTTCCTGTGCTCTCTAACAATGTTGTTAAAGGGTTTATTTCAGTTCTTAGCATGTTTTTTTTAATTAACTTTTTTTAAAGGTAGGGTTTTTTTGTTAGTAGTGATCCTTCTATATATGGCCTATCAGATAAGCTGTATACAGTTCTCTTTTTTGCCTAGGCAAAGTGGTTGGTGGATTGGTTGAATCAGGTGCTTTCAAGCTGATGATCATATCATAATAATTATAACAGACATTTATTGAACTCTTAATTTGGACCATATGTACTTTTATGTTAATTATGTCACTTATGAGATAGGTATTCTTACTATCAATTTTTTAAGATATTTATTTGATAGAGTGAGAGAGCATAAGCTGGGGTAGTAGCAGAGGGAGAGGGAGAGCTGAGTAGGGAGCCAAAACAGGGCTCACTCCCACAACCCCAGGATCAAGACCTGAGCTGAATGCAGATACTTAACCAACTGAGCCACCCAGGTGCCCCTCTTATTGTCATTTTTAAAGGTGAGGAAACTGAGGCTCAGAGAGGTTATATAATTTATCTTAAATCACACAGTTAGGAAGTTAGAGAACCAATGTTAAAACTTGTATTTAAAAATATACATATGGGTGCCTGGGTGCCTTGGTCATTTAAGTGTCTGACTCTTGATTTCAGCTCAGGTCATGATTTCAGGGTCCTGGGATCAAGCCCTGTTTAGTGGGGAGTCTACTTATCTCCTCCCTCTGCTCGCTCTCTGTCTCTCTCTCAAATAAGTATTTAAAAAAAAAAATATATATATATATATATATTATGTATATATTTTGCTACAGAAGAAATGGAGCATAATATATAGATATTTTTTGATTGTGGTAAAATACTACACTTTAATATATTTTTAAAATATTTGCACTTTTAATTAAGCAGTGACTGCAGAAGTGAAGCCAAGTTTTGGTCTGAAGACATTATGTGATCACCTAATATTTGTATCTTGAATAAGAAGTTGTAGTGATTATTCATATAAAACATTTGTATTTTGTTTGCAGGAGCATTTCTCAAAGTATCGTTCAGAGATTACTTTGCATCTGTGTCATTTGTGGTAGTTAAAAGTACAAATTTATATCAGAACCTCTTGACCAAATCACTGGAACAGGATCCAGGGATATTCATTTTTAAACAAGCCTCTTGGATGATTCTTATGCATACCAAATTTTGAGAACCACTGATAACTGAAAAGTGCTCCTGTTTTTACCTTTTCTTATTTGTTGCCTGTCTGCTTTCCTTTCTTTAAGAATTGGTTTACAAACCATAGATGATTTGTAAAATCATCTCTCACACTGTTAAAAAAAAGTTTTGAGATCGTATTAGCAATCTCATATACTGATGGTAAAATGTAAATTGCTAATGCTAATTTTTTTCATGGTAGCATTTTAGGAACATATTTAAGTAGTATTTACTGAGTACTTTGACTCAGTAAACCTATCTTGGGAATTTATCCTAAGGATAAATCAGAGATTTATAGAAAAATTTAGGCACAAGAATGTTCATACCAGCATCATTTATTTGTAAAGGTGAAACACGGGAAATAATTCAGGTATCAGGGAAATGGGTAAATATATCCATTTGTTGGAGCCACCATGCAGTCTTAAAATATCATGTTGGGAAGAATATCGAAGATGTAGAAAAATGCTCATGATAATATAAAGTTTGAAAAGAATATAAAATTGTATTTATATATCTGTACACATAGTACATGTAGTATGAGGTTGAACTTTATGAAATTGCCATTTTTGTAGGTCAACGAGTAGTTGAGTATCAGCATTTTTATGTAGTTTAATCCATTAGTTTTGAAAATATATATTTATTGCACATTGTTGAGAGGGAAACCAGAAGGAAATACAACAAATTTATAAGGTGATTATCTCTGGATGATGAGATTATAAATAACTTAAAGTATTTCTGCTTTATAGGACTATATTTTTCAAATTTTCAATGAGGTTCTAGTTTTGACCTTTATAATAGAGCAAAATAAGTTGCTAACAAAATCAATTATTGGAAATGATTGCTAACCTTCTGTGGAAAGCATCAAGTAAAGTTTTTGTAAGTTTCTTTTAAGCAAGCATAAGGACCTCAGCTATACTGATTCTCTTATGTCTTTCATTTGCTCTTGAGTATTTTTATGCAAATGTGTGTATACACCTGTATCTACCTAACAAATTTTGATTTAAATCTGCAATGGAAAAGTATACTATTTTTAAAAGGAAGAAAAATATCAATTTTACAAGTTTTTCTTTGTCAGTGGGCTTAAAGACCACTGTCTATATGCAGAAGTTGGTTGAGTAGCCAGTTTAAGGAAAAAAAAAAGCTCTGTTTTGGTTTGGTTTTTGGCTTAAGATTTTATTTTATTTTACTTTATTATTATTATTATTATTTTTTAAAGATTTTATTTATTTGACAGAGAGAAACCAGCGAGAGAGGGAACACAAACAGAGGGAATGGTAGCGGGAGAAGCAGGCTTCCTGCCGAGCAGGAAGCCCGATGCGGGGCTTAATCCCAGGATCCTGGGATCATGACCTGAGCCAAAGGCAGGTGCTTAACGACTGAGCCACCCAGGCACCCTGGCTTAAGATTTTAAATTAATCACCAATTTTTTATAATTGAGCTAATTACAAATTAATGTGATTTTAATTAATTGATACAACTGAGTAGATATTTTTAAAGTTAGTAATCTATATATTATCTTTAGTTTTAAAAAGTTTTTTTATTTATCTGAAAGGGAGACACTCCTCTCCACTCTCATTTGTTTAGTGGTTTGCTTTTTTTTTTTTTATTTGAGGGAGGGAGAGAGTGTTCCAAGCAGATTCCACACTGAGCGTGGATTAGAGCCCATCGCAGGGCTCAGTCTCACAACCCTGAGATCATGACCTGAGCAGAAACCGAGTCAGATGCTTAACTGACTCCACCACCGAGGCCCCCCAGTGGTTGCTTTTAAGATTATGGCTTAATAAGAATAATATCTACCATGTTTTGATTTTCAGCAAATGACAAATATTGGATGGTTTACCTTTGTTACCTCTTTTAATTCTTACCTGAAACCTATTCATTAAGTATAAGCTTCATTTTAGAATTGAGACCATTATAAGCTTACCTGAGATTGTGTTAAGTGGCAGGCAGATCTGGGTTTTTACTGTAGTAATTCTTACTTCAAAACCCTTGTTATTTGATATTATCCAGGTCCATCTGAAATGTATGTGTTCATTTATAAAAATGTGTTCATTTATATATATGTGAATATGTGTATGTGTTCATAAATGTGAAGCAAAGAAGCCTGTAGGATAAGCCTTTGTAATTCATACTGTCAAAGAGTGGAGCAAAATAGACAAAGAATAATTATTTATTATTTTTATTCAAATCACTTTTATCCTCTAATCTGGATAGTACATATGTGATTTCCGGCATTTACTAATAGCCTGCTAATAGCTAGTTTCTTGTACAGATCACTGGAAATCCTAAGAAGGAAAAGCCCAAAATTGTTTCCTGGGAGTTTACAGTCCTAATGGGAAAGGCAGACAACAAAAAAATTTAAAAGGTATTTCAGAACATAGGTATGGAATAAAAGCTGTTGGAGCATAAAGTTGTTAATTCTGTTTGAGAGTAGTGGTAAGAGGTACTTGGGAACCTACCTTAGAAGAAGTGAGTTTAAAAGGAGCTGTAAATTTTACTCTTATCAAGGGTCCTAAGAATGTGCATATTAATATTAATAAGCACTTTTGCCCCTTAAGTGTTCTTTAATCACGTTGAAGTTGAGAACCATCACTGTCGGTGGCAGTTGAAGCATTGAGAGTATATATATTAGCTTGAGGAGAGTATGTAGAATGAAAAAGGAGAAGTCAGAAATCTAAAAGCAGTATCATATTAGCAAAGAAAGGATAAGGCCTGAGAGAAGGAGAGTTTCATAGTTAACTAAATTACATATATGAATTAGGCAATGGAAGATGCCAGAAAAGTAGGAATTAGAAGGGGAATGCATCAAAGGAGAAACAGGTTGTAAAAGTGAGTTGAGGCCATAGATTTTATTCCTGGATTTCCTAGAAATTATCTCCATGTTCTTTGCCAGGTAAAATCATTATTCTGAGCTTTACAGTAAATTGTGTCCTGTCTCTGTAATTCAGAACTACAGTGTGTGTACATATTGACATGAGTAATTATGGTCTGGCCCCTATAGGGGTTTATAGAAAGTAGTCTATAATGCAGCATTGTCATTGGATCAGATGCTGTTATATTACTGTAACAGTTATTATTTATATATAATAAGTGGTATCTTTTAGTGTCTAGGGATAGGACTGGGCATGACTTAGATTTTGTGAAAGTAATCAAGAAGATAAATTATTTCAAGCTGAAAGGTTAAAGTGATAGAGAAGTTATGAGTTACGAGTGTATCCTTTCTGTTTCTTTCATGTTTCCACATTTATAAATTTCTTAAATTTATAATTTTTTTTACCAGTATGCTTAATTGTAAACATATAAAATCACAAACTTTGGAGGAAAAGTCTCAGAATTTTGATTGATATCACACTATGTAGGAAGAAAATGTTATTCTTTACCCTGAGATTTAAAATCACAGTGTTAACCTTTTGAAGATAATGTTTAAGAAACAGATTAGTTTAGAGGGTGCTTGAGTGGCTCAGTTGCTTGTGTAGGACTCTATTTTGTCTCAGGTTATGACCTCAGAGTCATGAAATGGAACCCTGTGTTGAGGTCTGCGCTGGGAGATGAGCCTGCTTAAGATTCCCTCTCCCTCTGCCTCTGCCCCTGCTGTGCGTGCATGCGCTTTCCCTCTCTGTCAATAATAATAATAATGATAATAATAATAAACAGATTAGTTTGATTTCTAAATGAAAAACTAAACATAGGTAAGTAAATGGTTTTGCAACATATTCTATGTCTCTATATAGGAAGGAAATTAATTCCTAAATTTTGGAGTTGACTGGTTGTTGAAAGTTGTAGCAGTTCATCTTCTAAAGAGTGCCTTGTTAAAAAAGATTTATTTATTGGGGCACCTGGGTGGCTCAGTGGGTTAAAGCCTCTGCTTTTGGCTCAGGTCATGATGTCAAGGTCCTGGGATTGAGCCTCATGTCGGGCTCTCTGCTCAGCAAAGAGCCTGCTTCCCCTTCTCTCTTTGCCTTCCTCTCTGTCTACTTGTGATCTGTCAAATAAATACATAAAATCTACTTGTGATCTACTTGTGATCTGTCAAATAAATACATAAAATCTAAAAAAAATAATTTGTTTGAGAGAGAGTGCGTGCATGCACAGGGTGGGGGCTAGAGGGACAGAGGGAGAGAATCTCAAGCACATTCCCTGCTGAGCATTGGAGCCCTACACAGGGCTCGACCTCACGACCCTGAGACCATGACCTGAGCCAAAATCAAGAGTCTGACGCTCAGCTGACTGGCCACCCAGGTGCTCCAAGAGTGCCGTTTAAAATTCATTTCTTAGAAAAATATCTGGGGTAATTTTTAGAGACAATTTGGCATCTCCAAGAAATCCTTGGTTATTGACATAAAGGTAAAAAATCGCTGCCATTTACCTTTGCTCATTATATATTTTATGATACTGGCTTTCGTTTCTTCCTTTAGTTTCATTCTATGGCTGGAGCTATTGAAGAGTGAATGGAAAAGAAAACTGAATTTTATTATTTTCTAAATCTATATAGTTGAAGTGACTCCCTTCCTATTTATAAGGCTTCATTTATGTACATTGTTTTGCATCCAAAAGCTAATTGCATATACTTGTGATTGTTCATGAAAGGTGATATTAAAGAAATTGAACCTTTAAGCTGGAGGGGGATGAGTAAGTTTCTGGAGGAAGTATAGGAGTAGACAAAATCAGAAAGACTGTTTGTATTAGTCTTGAAAATGATAGGGATCACTTTTTTTTTCTTCAGAGATGGAAGAGAAGAAAGAGGCAAAGGAACAAAACCTTTGGGTGTAAAAAAAAAAAAACCAAAAACCTTTGGGTGTAAGATGTTGAAAATTGACCAGAGCACAGCTCTGAAAACTTCAGTCCTCTCAATAAGGATAGTAAAATACTCATTTAGCAGCATAAATTCCAGTTGTTTAGTAAACATTTTATGTAGGACAGTTTAGTTTTGAGACCTCTTTTTGATCACAGTGGAAAATGTTCTTGATTGGTATTTTTATTTTACTTCTTTCAGTAGGAAAGATGATTTTGCTACTTATATCTCAAAAATTTTATGTAGAGGAACATGTTCCATAGTGAAAGTTTTTGAAAGCAAATTGTCTAAACTCAGAGCAGTTATTGATCTTTTGATAATCCCTGAGCCTGAATTAGATTCAGAGTGTTACAGAAATAAATATGAAATGGCAGAAAGACTAGAAAGTAGTATGAATGGTCAAGGTCCTACCGACATTTAGTATAGAGTAGATAGGATATGATTTAGAGTGGTGGGGGGATGCTTAGATTGCATTGGTTTACCAGATTGATATACTTGTTCTGTTCAAGATACCATTTTCTTCTGCTTTCCAGCAACTCTTAGACATTTTCCTCCTGTTTTTCAAGTGGTAAACACATCCATTTATTATCACTAGAAATAATCTCCTACTTCTAACTTAAGTGATTTGATGCTTCAGGATGCATCTGTTTCAGAACATCATAAAAAGTACATTGAAATTCCTAATGTACCAAGTGTCTATTGATAGATGAATGGATAAAGGAGATGTGCTATATTTATACAATGGAATATTACTCAGCTGTAAAAAAAGAAATGCAGTTTTGCCATTTGCAAGTGAAATAAATCAGAGAAAGACAAATATTATGTGGTTTCATTCATATGTAGAATTGGAGAAACAAAACAAATGAACAAAATAAAAAGGACAGACGAAAAACTAAACTCTTAAGTATAGAGAACAAATTAGCGGTTATCAGAGAGGAGGTGGTGGGGGGGGATGGGTGAAATAGGTGAAGGGGATTAAGAGTATGCTTATCTTGTTGAGCACTGAGCAATGTATGGAATTGTTGAATCATATTGTATACCTGAAACTAATGTAACACTTTAGTGTTAATTTTATTAACACTATTATTAATTAAAATAAATAATTTTAAAAATATTCTTAATATCAGACAAAACTTCAGGTAAAAAAATTTAAGAGCTTTTAATTTTTAATAACTTTTAATAACTTTTATTACCAGAATTACATTTTGGTTAGCATTTGGCATTCTTAAATTGTTAGAAATGTTGTAGATACATGTTGCAGACAGATATTTAAATGCTAAAGTCAGTTTTTATTGTTGTTCATCTTAGTAAAGAAATGTATTCTCTTTGATAAATGAAGTGAGTAAATATTTTTTCCTGAATACTTTGAAAATTTCATAAAGAAAATAATTCAAGTGTGTGTGCTGTGTTGTAAACTAAAAAGATCACTCCTAAGGGAAAAACCTGTATTATTGTTGTAATGAATGTCATTCTCCTTATGACATTATTATAAGATTGGAAAAACTGACTTAAAATACTATTTTTTTTATGCATAGTATGTACTAGAATTTTAGCATAATTTTTGAGGTCTTCTACATTTGTTAATATTATCTGTATTTTAAAATGTTATTACTAATTTGTATTCATTTCAGATTTTTAACTCCAACTCTTAGTGTTACTTAAGGCAGAAATAAAAATGGGCAATGTTTTGATCTGACAAAGTAATTCTTAAATTGTTTGGTGGCAATAAAGTGTAACCTATCAGTGCAGATTGATTTTAACCCGTAGCAGCAAATACTGAAGAAGTTAGGCTTGCTCTAAATAAAGCAAGTGCTGAAACTGGGATTCTTTTTTTTTTTTTTTAAAGATTTTATTTATTTGACAGAGAGAAACACAGTGAGAAAGGGAACACAAACAGAGGGAATGGCAGTGGGAAAAGCAGGCTTCCCGCAGAGCAAGGAGCCAGATGCAGGGCTCGATCCCAGGACCCTGGGATCATGACCTGAGCTGAAGGCAGGTGCTTAACGACTGAGCCACCCAGGTGTCCCTGAAACTGGGATTCTTTAGGGGCACCTGGGTGGCTCAGTGGGTTAAAGCCTCTGCCTTTGGCTCAGGTCATGATCTCAGGGTCCTGGGATTGAGCCCCACATCGGGCTCTCTGCTCGGCAGGGAGCCTGCTTCTCCCCCCCCCCCCCCCCCCCCCCCCCCCCCCCCCCCCCGCCTGCCTCTCTGCCTACGTGTGATCTCTCTCTCTCTGTCAAATAAAAAAAAAAACCAAAAAAAAACCCCAACAACTGGGATTCTTTAAATACCATAACACAGGCAGTTCTTTTATAAAGCAATATATGTACCTCTGGAAAAAAAAACTAGCCTGGTGCAAAATAAGACCCTAAAAACAGGGACCAGCCTTTCAGAAACTCATGCAACTTTCTAATCTGTGTACTAACAAAACTGGTAACAATTCTGATAAAAATAATAATACAGTTGAAGATTTACCTGACATGAGTTACTCAATTCTCAGTCCTAGAATTTATGCCTTCTCTTTTGGGGTATAGGTCCGTGAAATATAGGTCCATGAGATATAGGTCCAGCGCCACCTAAGATAAATGGTCAAATTTAAAAATTCTGACCCAAGATGTCAGACTTTCTTATTAGTCCTCTTTACTGCCCCGCGTCAACACCCCCCTCCCTTAAGGAAAAAAAAAAAAAAAAAAAAACAAATCTGGGGGAAATACTTTGATGGCTTCTGTATCTGTACTCCTATTTGAGCATTGTGGAAAGCCTTGCAGTTCTTGAAGCTATTAACCAGCATCTACTTGCCCTCTTCTACAGAAGTTTAGTTTTTGTTTTGTTTCATTTCTTTCCTAAGGTCATCATATATTGCTAAAGTTCTCTCTGTGAGAGGGCTCGTCCCTAATGACTTGAAAACATTCCCGTATTGGAGAAAATTCTTTGTGGGCAAATATGACTTTCATATTATACTGACCTCATCCCTTAATGATGAACAAATGGATGAATTTCCGCCACAGGAATGTGTTTTGTAGAAAAGTAGACTGTAGTCTCTTGCCCCATTGTTTTGTCATTAATGCTTCATATATTGAACTTATACTTGTGTACATTTATGTTTATATTTTTTTCCCCTGTGCTATTAGTAAATGCAAAGCATTGCTCCCATGTGGGGAGGGAGTAATGTGATGGCATAGCTTTATCAATAGAGTACTGTTTGTCCCTTACACTTGTATAGCTTTTTGTTTTAAAATAGCCCATGTAGATTATGTCATCTTTTTGTCAGAATTGTTCTATATTCTGATTAGTTTAGGTATTAATTTAGGCATTATCATTCCATGTAGTAAAGGAAGGGAACTTCAGCATGAAGTGGACTTGTGGTTGAATCAAATTTAGGGGACTGAGTTTTGGTTATGTGAGACTAATACTAATTATCTGGTAGGATTCTTTTGAAGATTAAGAGATGTATATACAACATCTAGTGCAGTGATTGGCATATAACTGATACTCAGCAAATATTACTTCCTTTATTAGTAATGAAACTTGAGACTGCAAGATTAAGTGACTTACCCACGGTTACCTCTGTATGTAGTAAAAGTCAGATTCACTGAATACCATAATTCCAATCTCAGTTTTATATGGAGAAAAGCAAAAGTAAAACAACACCCATTTATAGGTTCAGAAATAGAGCTATAAAGATAATACACATACTCATGGGTACACACACATGCAGATTCTCCTTTAAAGGTTTATTCAAGGTTTATTCAAGGTTTATTCTTTCCTTAATTGATTAATATGTTTCACTTGTTCATTTTCTTTTCTGTTTAGATATTGATAATAGTGATGATAAAACATTGGTAGGGAAGCTCTTTACTTGATGTAAGTTTTTGCTCTAATTAGAGTCGTGCTGCTTTCGAGTGAAGGGTGCTTTGCTTAAGGTTGTGTTAGCAGTTTAATTCATGCCAGTTTGCACTTTTCTAGTGATGATAAAATGTTCCCCCAGCTAAGTGATGGTACTTAGGCATTGGCAAATTCATTGTTTATTTTATAAAAAAAACATGGCATCTCCTTCAGTCAAAATAAAATATACCAGGTTGCCTGTTTTATACTACTGCATTATGTTGACTGTAGTAGTTTTCTTTAGTGTAGCTTATAAAGAAATATGAAATTAACTTGGTTAATACAAAAATAACCCCTTTCTATTTGTTTTTCAATAAAATTTCTAATTTTTCAGTGGTTATTATATTCTCCTACTTATAGATAAAAATTCAACAGATTACTTTCTTTTTCCCAGCTTGCTACCTCTTTGTGTAAGAAATGAGGACTATCTTCAATATTTCTGTATCTGAGATTTATTACCTTCTATTTTTTACCTCACACTAAATTTTACAGTAATGTTGGAGACTGCATAGGATTTTATGGAAGATGTGTTGTATGAGTTTGTAGTGGGTTGTAATTAGGTTCTTTTATGTTTTGAAAAAAATTTGTTAAAGATTTTATTTATTTATTTGACAGAGATCACAAGCAGGCAGAGAGGGGAGAGAGAGGGTAAAGCAGGCTCCCTGCTAAGCATAGAGCCCGATGTGGGGCTCGATCCCAGCACCCTGGGATCATGACCTGAGCCGAAGGCAGAGGATTTAACCCACTGAGCCACCCAGTTGCCCCTGTGTTTCGAAATTTTAAGAACCAGAAGTCAAGATTTGACATTGCAAGGTGTCTGGCTTCCATTAAGTTTTTGAACTGTTACTTATAAAAATTGAGATTAGATATCCAAATTTGCATGTAATAAGTGATTACTTTTGGAATCATATACTAAGACATATTTCTGTTTAGAATAGTAGATATGTTTGATGATATCTGAGAAACTTAGGTTACATAATTCTTTTAACTATGAGAAAAAAAATACTGCTTTTAAGTAATAGCATGCCATCAATTTCTGAGAAGCTAAAATATGAAGAAAATGTGTGCCTGTTAGAATATATGAAATATTTTAGGTGTGTATTCAGAATTTAGGACTCTTCTTTTGGCAGGGAGCAAATTTTGTGTTGCTAGTTGTTGAGGACCCTACTTAAATTCTGCACCAGTTGTCTTTGTTCATTCGTTTGTTCCTTCCATTAGTATTTATTGAATGTCTTTCCTGTGCAGAGCTGTGTTCTGTTTCTGTTTTATGTAACCTTCTTCCTTCTTGGGATTTCTATCGTATATCCAGAGCATAACATAAAATAATTTTTTGTTATTACAAAATACTAACTTGTATCCAACTGGATTTCAAGCTTTCTCAAGGGTATGATTGTTGTTTTTGTACATGTGATGCATCTGCTTCATTGCCTAGCATATAGGTGGTAATTCATTATAATTTCTTGATTAAACTTTGTTTAGAATGTTAGGAGAAAGAATTAGAAAGAAGACACTTAAAAGAGTGTCTATATAACTATGTTTTAATGTAATCAGGAGTTTCAAATTTCAGAAAAATGTGATTGGACTTTTTAACTCTAAAATGAGACACTAAAAATTTCTTCAAATTGTTAATTGAAATTGAGGTGACTTTTTAAGAAATAAGGTGATTATGGCTTAGTATTTTTTCACACACACATAATTTTTTTTTTAAAGATTTTATTTATTTATTTGACAGAGAGAGATCACAAGTAGGCAGAGAGGTAGGCAGTGAGATGGGGGAAGCAGGCTCCCCGCTGAGCAGAGAGTCCAATGCGGGGCTCCATCCCAGGACTCTGAGATCAAGACCTGAGCTGAAGGCAGAGGCTTTAACCCACTCAGCCACCCAGGCGTCCCCCTCCACAATTTTTAAAGAGAAATTAAAGTCTTATATAGTAAAAGTGATATCCTGGCACCTTATAGTTTGATTTTTTATGGCCTCTTTGACATTAGAAGAAGTCCAGAAAAGCCAAGTGATCTGGCAGCTGTGGCTTGTTTCTCAATTGCAGAAGTGAATTACTGTTTAACACGCTGCTTGTGGAGTAGTGGAGTGGAGAGGTGTCTTAAATTAATTGGGTTCAAACTATGTGTTGCAGTCCCACATTTGTTGAATTTGTGAAATTTGGAAGCTATTACGTTGCAGCAGCCTGAATATTGTCCTGAATAGTTTCTATTAGAATTATCAAGACAGACATCGGTGTTTTAAGATTGTCAAATTCTGTATCTCCTTCTGTTTTATGTTGAGATTCTACTTACTGTGACAATATGGATGAAAATGATTGTTCGAAATCATCCTGGTGACACCTGCCCATTCCTGATGATTCTGTAGGGGAGTTCTTACTGGATTAGCAGATTGTATCTATAATCTCAACTTTTTAAGATTGTAAAATACAGGTATAAGAAAACTATAAAATAAACATAAACCTTAATGTATTAAGATAATACATTCTTGTAACTATCACATAGCTCTCAATGGATAGAAGTTTGCCAGCTATGCCAGATGCTTCTCTGTGTACCTTGAGGCAATAATATTCCTTCTTTAAGGAACTCCTTTCCTCTAAATTACTCTTAACAGTAATCATTTCCTTGTGTTTGTAATTCTCTCACCCAATTATGTCTCCCTAGATACTATTGTTTAGTCTTGACCATTTTAAAAACAGTTGCTGTTTCTTTTAAGTTCTTTTTAATCTACAGATTTATTTTCCTTACTTTCTTTCTCTTAAAATTTATGTTTGACTTGTTTTTCATAGTCTAGATTTGACTGATTATATACATATACCGTAGTTCAACACATACATCTGTCCTTATTTCCTCAGGCGGGCAGCTGGATCTAGAGGCTTTATTAGACTTCATTTGACCTCTCAGTCTACTGGGTAATATGTTATTTCATTAGATGTCACCTAGCGTCTGGCATCCCTCCTTTTGCGATGTTAGCAGCTTCTGATATTAGTGCTTCCATCCATTCACTTACTGACAGTTGCAAAATGATGTAGTTCTGATTCTCTTGTTTCTTTTTCATTTACTAACAATTTTATAAAGAAATGCTTCCCTTTGTCATTTGATTTCTTAGTGCTGTAGTTCATTTAGGAAAGGGAATAATGTAATGCTCTATTACTCCAGCGTACTCTAATTGAATTTTTAGGACTGTATTTGAAAGCTGAAACCCTGTAAATTGTCAGTGGTAATTAAGCGACGGTAAGTTTTGAAATTTTAGATTGAAAAAACAAAACTTGCCAAATATATCAAGGGTATAGACCTTCCTTCTGGCTTGCCTGCCTGCCTGCCTTCCTTCCTTTTAAAAAGATTTTATTTATTTATTTAAGAGGGAGAGAGGCCGAGTAAGGAGGAGGGGCAGAGGGAGAGGGAGAAGCAGACTTCCCACTGAGCGTGGAGCCCGACAACATGGGCCTTGATCCCAGGACTGCAGGATCATAACCTGAGCCTAAAGCAGACGCTTAACCAACTGAGCCACCGAGGCGCTCTGATTTTTCAAATTAATGTATAATAGCATTATGGTTTACATACAAATATGATGGTATACAAATGCCCATCAGAGGTAGAGCATATAAATGGTATTTTTTACTCTTGGTATTTTAGAAACTATACAGGAATGAGGATGAAAATGAATCAGAGGTAAAAAATGTAAATAAAGATACAATGCTGAGCAAACAGACTCCAAATAGAGCATAAACTCATTATTTCTTTTATATAGAGTTCAGAAGCAGGCAAAATTGATCCATGATGTTAAAAGTTATGGTGGTTAGTGTTGTGGGTGAATAGCTAGTTTCTGGACGTAGTCACTAGAGGGGGTGCTGGGGTATCAGAATGTTCTTTTTTTTTTTGATTTCAGCTTTATTAAGGTAAAATCAACAAACAAAATTGTAGGATATTTAAAGTTTACATTGTGGTGATTTTATATATGTGTACATTGTGAAAGGTGATTTTCCATATGTATACATTGTGAAAGATAATTAACGCATCCATAACCCCACGTACTTATCTTCTTTTGTATGTGTCTGAAAGAGAACACCTGTGTGTGCTCGCATGTATGTGTGCCTGCACATACAAGTCTGTGTTCATCCATTGATGGACACTACATTGTTTTTATATCTTGGCTATTGTGAATAATGCTGCAATGAATATGGGAGTGCACATATCTTTTTGATACCATGTTTTCATTTCCTTTGGTTATATACCCACAAGTGGGATTGCTGAGACATATGGTAATTCTATTTTTAATATTTTGAGGAACCTCCACAGTTTTCCATAGTGGCTGTGCCAGTTTGCATTTCTACCAATAGTATACGATGGTTTCTTTTTTTCCACATCCTCCTAAACAGTTGTTGTCACTTGTCTTTTGATGATGGCCATTCTGACAGGTGTGAGGTGATATCTCATTGTGGTTGTGGTTTGCATTGCCCATAATGATGATTATGATGTAGAGTGTCTTTTCACCTACCTGTTGGCCATTTGTCTTCTTTTGAAGTTCTGTTACTCTTCCCATATTCTGACCAGATTTTTTTTTTTGCTATTGTGTTGTATGACTTCTTTATATATTTTAAATATTATTATAACTCCTTATCAGATATAAGTTATAATATATATATAATTTGCAAATATTTTCTCTCATAAGTTGCCTTTTCCTTTGTTGATGATTTCCTTTGCTGTGCAGAAGTTTTTCAGTTTGATGCTCTCCCACTTGTTTATTTTTTATTTTGTTGCCTTTGCTTTTGTTGTCAAGTCTAAAAAAATAATTGTCAAGACCTATGTCAGAGAGCTTACTCTCTGTGTTTTCTTCTAGGAGTTTTATGGTTTCAGATTTACATTTAAGTCTTTAATCCATTTGAATTGATTTTTGTGTATAGGTAAGATAGGGTTCTAGTTTCATTTTTTTGCATATGGCTATTCAGTTTTCCCAGAACCATTTAAGTGAAGAGAGTGTCCTTTCCTCATTGTATATTCTAATTTCTAGAATAGAAGGCTAGTTTCTAGAGTCACTAGAGGGGTTCTAGGATTATCAGAATGTTCTATTTTTTGATCTGGTGCTCGCTGTTTTAGTATAAGTCATATATTCAAATAAAAAGGTCAATGAATGAAGAATTATGGTTCCCAGATTTAGGAAAAAATAACTTGTATGCCCACAGAATCACTGAGAAGCTGCTTATTAAAAATGCAAACTGGGTGGGGCACCTGGGTGGCTCAGTGGGTTAAAGCCTCTGCCTTCGGCTCAGGTCATGATCTCAGGGTCCTGGGATTGAGCCCCGCATCGGGCTCTCTGCTCAGTGGGGAGCCTGCTTTCCCTCCTCTCTCTGTCTTCCTCTCTACTTGTGATCTCTCTCTCTCTCTCTGTCAATAAATAAATAAAAAATCTAAAAAAAAAATGCAAACTGGAATTCAATGGATCTAGATGAGGTCTCAAGTTTCTGCATTTAAGCCCCCTGCACCCAGTGATTTTGATGCAGGTTACCTTGAGAATAAGACTTTTTTTAAAAAAAGCATTCTTCTAAAATTTGAACTAGTATGATATTTATTAAATTTAATAAAGTGGTTCAGATATATTATGCACTTGACATTAAATAGGAATATAGCTAGAGACGTTAAATGAAACATCCAAAATGCAGAATAACTTTATAGCTTAGAACTCTCTCCATTTCTTATGATAATTTTTTAATTAAAAGCATCAGATTCTTAGACCTTTGTTTTTTTTTTTCTTCTGTCACTAAACAGAAGGGTTCTCCCCACTCCCTCTACTTTTTAAAAAAAAAAAAATTCTAGTGGGGCACCTGGGTGGCTCAGTGGGTTAACCTCTGCTCAGGTCATGATCTCGGGGTCCTGGGATCGAGTCCCGCATCTGGCCCTCTGCTCAGCGGGAAGCCTGCTTCCCCCTATCTCTCTGCCTGCCTCTCTGCCTACTTGTGGTCTCTCTCTGTCAAATAAATAAATAAAATCTTAAAAAAAAATTCTCCTAGAGAGTTACCACATGTGTAACAATGAGTGGAAAAATAAAAAGCCACTTTGATTCTGAATAGTCTGCTGCTGTTCACTAAATGTTTTGTTCTTAGACAGCAACATGTTAATGGGGTCAAATTTATGTCACAACTAAATAACTAATCACTACATAAAAGTCTGTAGTGTCAAAACCTCAAATTTAAACCTAACAAATTTAAACCTATGAAGGATCTATGATATTAATAGCTTGTTATTAGGCAAAGAAAGCAACATTGAACATCAAATGAATGTCACGTACTCCAGAATAATTAAGACCTTTTTTTCTTGAAATTTAAAATCAAGCTTATGTTCACTGGCTTCGTAGATCATTGTTTTGACATCAGTTGACTTTATAGATGTATCGCTAGGGTTCTTGTTAAAAATGTAGATTCTAATTAGGTGGATCTGGAGTGGGGCATGAGATTTTACATTTCTAACAAGCTCTCAGGTGATGACAGTACACTGCTGGTGGAAGACCAGATTTTAAATAGCAAAGCTCTACTTTGTCTCTTACAATTGCTCTCTTTCATTTCTGTCAGAATAATCTTTTTGTTGCATAGATATGACAGTGTTAGCTCTCTGCCTATAGCCCTTTGGTGACTGCTAGTCTCAAGTTTATCTTCCTTATCATGGCATCAGAAATTCTCAGGAATTGGATCCTGTGTGTCTTGAGCCTCATCTTCTCATCCATCACTTTCATTTCTAGTAATTCTGTACCCTGCAATTCGGTTTTAAGCCCAGCAAAACCAAACATCTCACACATCTTTATTTAGCTACTTTTGTAGTATGTTTTTCCTTCTCCACCCCAGAGTGCACCTAATAGTACTTTAGTACTCACTTTAAATATTATATTCTTTGTAAAATCATATAAGGTCTCCCTGCCAGGAATTGATTATGATTTCTGGCAATAATGTGGAATACCACCAAATAGGTATTGTGAAAAGTGTCTCAAATGAAGTAACCAAAATGCCAGATAATGATATAGATAGCTAGATAAATTTACTGATTCAACCATAGTGGTTACATGACAAGAAAGAAATCCACAGTGGCTAAAACAAGAGACCCTGGGAGCTAAGAGTAGGCTAAAGCCAGTTTTTGCCTTGGGAGTTTTTTGGAAGGTAGAGACCTTGGGCTTCTAATTTAAGGGCTGCCTTAAGTGCTAGGCAAGGAGGCAGATATAGAAGTCCACATGAGATGGCTATCTAATATGAGACCCACATGTAAAGTGGAAGCCCAAAAGGTTCTATAAGGACAAACAGAAAATACCACACAAAAATGTACAGTGAGGGACCTTTCAGTGTCAGTTTTAGTTTTGGGTAAGGGAGAGGCAGGATCCTCCCCCACCTCCTGAATTTGTAACCATAAGTAGCTGGTCACATAGAGCTTCGTGTAGCTCTGAAATCCTCAAGCAGTAAACTTAAAGTGGTAATCAGAGGTGGTAGTGTTTCTGAGCAGCTAGCTAAAAGAAATGTAAATTTAACCCGAGGCTCAGAGAATTCTACTGATAAAGTTCCAAGAAAGAATGCAGCTTGAGAGGCAAGTAGATGAATTAAAAAAACAAAGGTTGAGATGTGGAAAACAGCATGTAAAAGTCTAGCCATTTAATTGGAGTTTCACAAAGATGATAAAAAGAATGGAGAATAAATGTTTCAAGAGATAATGGCTATGAATTTTCTAGAACCATTGAAGCTCATCCAGGACACTTAATGAATCTCAAACAGGAGAAATAAAAATGAATTCACAGGTAGATGCATCATAGTGTAGAACACATAGAACAGTCAGGGTAAAGAAAATATTTTAAAAACAACTATAGAGAAAGAAAAAAAAAAAAAGAAAACTACAGAGGAAAGATAGTTCCCTTAAAAAGGAACAGCAGTTTGGCATTTGGCTGAATTTTGATAGCAACAGTGGAAGCCAGAAGACAGTGGAGTAATAGCTTCAGTTTGCTGAAAGAAAACTGTCAGTCATATATCCATGCCCAGTGAAGCAGTCTTTCGAGAAGGAGGGAAAAGCAGAAACCTTTTCAGGAAAAAAAAATTGTGATAGTAATCTGTTATTCCCAGGATGATCTGTATTTGCTCTTAATGTAACAGTCTGGATCATTGACAGGCCCTTTAAGTAATTACTGCCTTTCATACCAGAGGGAAGGATCCAACCTTCATGCTGGGTTACCAGGGCCGAAGAATGATAATACCTGCATAATTAACAGAAATTTTCTCTGTGGAAGGCACTTCCTTTTATATTGCTAAATTTGCCATTAATGGGAGACTTAGATTTTCAATATTTGACTTTCAAAAAGCTTAAAAAGTATCTTTGTATACATGAAGAACTGTGGTTTCCTTTATCAAACATTATCTCTATATAATAGTAACATTACTATATTATTCAAAACTTTTAAATATTACTTCCTGTTTTATGAGATAGCTGCTTAAAACGTTAGCTTAAAACTTTAACCAGAAAAATCTGGGAAGAAAACAGCAATCCAGTTTTTGTGTCTTTCTGACTTTACATATAAGTAGATAAACAAAGTACCAAAACGAAGAACCTGTGGGCAACATTTACCCATGACATTGTATTCCCTGAATCCTAAGATACAACTGGGTAAGGGCAAAATACCAATAGCTACAAGACTTGAATATATCAATCAGTGTTATTAGTAGGAAAAAGCAATAGGGAAACAATAGGGGTCAAACTTGGCAACAGGAGACCCCTCAACTAGTTAACTGGAAAAGCCAGCTGGCCAGTTAACAGATGAAAGTGGTAGGTCTTTTGCTTACTCCAACAATGAACGAGTGCAGTGGGCCCTCAGTGAGGACTGTAAGGCCCAGGATAATTTAACCCCTGTGAACTCTCAAAACTAATGTACCAGGGCTGTCTTTCAAAGTAGGGCCTCCTCACCCGAAAGGAGAAACTGTGGGAATGGTATCGAAATTGCATGGAATTAGGGACAAAGGAAAGAGAAGTGCCAAAGGAAAGTTGGGGAGAATAGAGCTAAGACATCTCAGAAAGCAAGCTGCATGTGTTTTTTATTAAACACTGTGTACAGTAGAACAGGGAGCTCTGTAAAATTAGAAAGATCATTTACTTTATTAGACGAAGAGTATCCAGAGGAAGGAAAACTAGAGATCTAAAGTATGCCGAGACCACACATGGAAGACTGTTCAGTTTTGAGCATTACACTTTGAGAGTAGTTGTTAACTACTAAATTTAATTTCATTATTCAAATTTATGCAGCTGTTTCGTTGTCAAGTTGGCTTTGACATTGTGCTGAAATGACCTATTAATGTTCTTCGTTGATATTAATATTATTCCTTATACTTACCTCAAATGAAAAACTCTGTTGGAGTCAGGAATGGTTTATCTTTGATCACAGGACTATGTGATTTCCACTGCCCTGGGAGTGTGCTCGGAGTGTTCAGAGAAATTATGTATCAGATGGGTAGTGCATAAGAGGCAGCGTAGCATGGTTTCTGAACCTCATTTCTTCATCTTTAAAATAGAATCTACATCATAATTTTTTTTTACAATGAAATCAGGTTTCATATGTAAAACATATCGCAAGGTCTGGCACAAAGTAAGATTCAGTAGTAGGTAATACTTATTTTGCAGTTGTGTTGAGAATTGATAAAGAAATGAGGTTACAAAGTTGGATAGCAACTTTGGGTTATAGTCTAGAATTTGATTTCATTGTTTTGCTTAAAATCTTATCAATTTAAACTGTCAAAGTACTTGTAATCATATGTAACTATAGAGCTACATTTACAGATTCAAGTGTAGCTTTAAGAGCACTTCGTAACCAGTGGGCAAAAGCAATTAGAGTGTGTGCATGAGTTTTGGGGTGTGGGGAGATATGGGGTGCCATCTTTTTCCTAAAAGGGGCCTAGGAAAAAAATCTCGTATGATTTATTTTACTTTGCTGGGGGCAGTCTAAAAGCCTCTTTTTTCTTTTTTTGGACAGGGCCTAGACCTATGGTCCATGGCCCTGATTGGGAAGGAAGGTGGTGTTTAGGTATCTGAGGAAGAAGAGTGGTCTCTGTCTAAAGAAGGTGCTTTTATGTCAAAGAGATAGTTGTAATGGTGTCCTGTTACTGTCACGTGTGCCTTTTGTTTCTCTTGCTGCTGTAAGATCCTTAATTATGCCTTATGGGAAGAAGACAAGTTGGCCTAATGAGAATGAACATATAAGCCTTGGTAGGCATTGGTTCACAGTTTTAAACATGTTTGCTAAATCTTACTAACTGTAAATCTTTGGGCAAGTGACCTCAATCTGAGCTTGTTTCCTATTTTGTAAAATGGGAATAATGATCGCAGGGTTCTCGATTAGATGAATAAGTTATATCTAACACAGTGTTAGTTCATAGTGGGCTCTCTGTAAATGTTTGCTGATTACATGAATGCAGTGGAAGCACCTTTACTAACCTGAATATAAAACAGACTTCTCAGCTTATAGGATTTCCTCCTAATATTTTTTTTTTTTTTTTAAAGATTTTTTTTTTATTTATTTGACAGCGAGAAACACAGCGTGAGAGAGGACACAAGCAGAGGGAATGGTAGCGGGAGAAGCAGGCTTCCTGCGGAGCAGGGAGCCCGATGTGGGGCTCGATCCCAAGACTCTGGGATCTGACCTGGGCCGAAGGCAGACGCTTAACGACTGAGCCACCCAGGCGCCCCAACCTCCTAATATTTTTGTTTCTCTATCTGGAGTAGGTGAATTGCTGCAGTAGAAAAAACTGTAGAGCCATATTTTTGCGACTTTCAATTATTAATCATTCTTTTGAGTTAGTGACCTAATTTTGTCTAGGTGGGAAGAATGACTTCAGAGTGGAAGAATCCTATAAGAAACTGGAAGTTCTAAGAAATATTATTCCTAAAAAATCTGAAAATCACTAGTTTTGAAGAGCAGTGACCTAGAGAGAGAATCTTCCTAGTTTTTTGACTGGCTGAGTTTAGTGGTAAAATCCTAAGGCAGTCCTCATTGTAATAAGGAATTTGAGTTGTGACCAACCCACAATGCTTTCTCTTAGTTTTAGATTGAGTATACAACACAGCATTGTACTGAGATTGAGGGTGTTTGGAAATTTGAGAATGTTTTACAACTACTGCCTTGTTAGGTTTGTTCAGAAATACTGTTCTATAACCTGAAAAATTTTAAAAATTTCTTGTCTGAAAATTACAGATCATTATGTAAGAGATCTAGTTTACTAATTTAATCATTATGACAGTATTGCTTTATTTCTACATAGATAGAGAAGATCTTTGTAGGAAAATAATGATACTTCTTACCATTTAGAAAATAATAGCTCTCAGTCTTTACTAAAAAGGAAGGAAAAAAGAATAGTTTTAAGTGGATTATAAATGTTTCTTGTTATTAGAGTTAATTTTTTAGATGTTTTAGATTTTTTTATTTTCTTGGTGGTGGTGATGGTTTTTACTTTTTTTGCTTTTTCAATTACCGTAGTATTGACAGATAAGGACATTGTTGGGCAGTGATGGAGTCAGGCTAGAATGAAGTTTATTTTATTTGGTTTCATTGTAATTATGTAACTTTTAGAAATTTTTCTTGTCCTTTTGTCTTACAAAGGTCTACCTTGGGTAGATTCTTTTTTCATAATTTTTTAAAAACAGTATTTTCATAGGTATAACACTTTTTTTTTGATTTAGAGTTTTATGTCCTTGGTCAGCATTTATCACCAGGACCTAGCTCATGTTAGAGGTTAAATACTTCTGTTTTCCAATTCAAATACACATTTTCTGAAACCACACTGTGTGCAGTGCGGTCAGGCAGTGTTTTCCCCCAATATACCTACTCGAGCTTCTTGACAAGAATTTGAAGAAGATGGAATGATGTTTCTTACAGTCTGCCTGTGAATAGTGATTCTCTGACATATTCATCTGAATGGGGTAATTGTTTTTCCTCAGTGAGCAAGAAAAGAAATCCAGGCAGTAGTTACCTGAGTTCTGACATACCTACTAAAACCCCTCAAAAACCCAGGCAAAGGGGCATCAAGCAGTAGCAAATCAAAATAGAATTCCTAAATTTAAAAAGCAGGTAACAAGACATATTTTCCTTTGTGGTCCACATTAGTTGTTGTGCTAAAACTATGCTAAGATGGAAACTCTATTAAAAAAAACAAACAAACTCATTAGTTTTCTGTAGACAATAAATTTTCTATATTATAGTGGTGTGCTTTTTCTGAAGTTTAAAACCTTATTGTAAAATGATAGTGAGGCAGAATAGAGGCCACAGCTAAAAGGAGTTGAGTCAGTGTTTGCTCCTTGTGGTAGTGTTGTTTTCCTTAAAGATGCTGAGTTATTTCTGAAATTTAGCAGATTCTTTTTCTCTTTGTCCTGTGGCCATTGGCTCCTTAGGGTAGTGGCTTCAAGATTGGTTTTC
This sequence comes from Procyon lotor, assembly GCA_028646535.1. NCBI lineage: Eukaryota > Metazoa > Chordata > Mammalia > Carnivora > Procyonidae > Procyon > Procyon lotor. The sequence goes on along the minus strand of CM053604.1, from coordinate 109,253,727 downwards.
CTTCTAGTACAGTTGCTGTTTTAGCTCTTCCACGTTCTTCATTCAGAGTTCTCTCTACCTGCTGTAGAATGCTGCACAGTGAATGATGTGCTGACTCCTCAATGCTAGGAGTTGTGGGCACTGGGAAAAGTGCCACCCTGTCTGTTGAAGTGGAAAAATCTGGGCTTTTATCCTCTCCCTCTGATGTTATTATAACAACATCGTATCTGGTGTTACCAGACCTCATACGTGATCGTATCTGGTATTAGTGTAGAGAAAACCCAGCTAATGGGCTCAGAGCCAAGAAGTCCAAAGCCTTTTTCAACATTTAACAGGCTCACAATGGGAGAGTCAAAGAAGGCAGAGAAATTTTTTGCCTTGTCCTCAATTAATATATACATTTTTAATTGAAGTGCTTTTTATATTAAGTGCAATCCATAGATGAGTTTTGACAATAAATATACATATGTAACCAACACTTCAGTCAAGATGGAGAATAATTTTTGTCACTTCCCAGGTTTCCTTCATGCTCCATTCCATTCAACCCAAACTTAGACAACAACTATTCTGATTACTATTACTGTAGATTAGAATTCTTAAACATCACATAAATGGGATCATATAATGTTGCCTTTTTTTTTTTCCTGGCTTTTTCACTCAACACACTGTTTTTGATAACCATTTTGGTTCATGTATCAGGAGCATATTCTCATTTTTGTGTACCCATTCCACTGTATGACTATATCTCAATTCATTTATACATTCTTCGGTTGATGAATATTTGAGTTGGGTTCAGTTTTGGCTATTCTGAATAAAGCTGTTATAAGCATTCTCATACCAGCCTATATGTAGACATTTCTGTTGGGTAGGAGTACGTAGGCGCATATGTGCTAGCTCACAGGATGTGTGTTTTTATAAGTAACTGCCAAATGGTTTTCTACAGTGTTAGTAACATTTTACATTCCCACTAATGATGTATGAGAGTTTTAGTTTCCTATTTTTACCAACATTTGGTGGTGGTTGGTGTCTTTTAATTTAGCAATTCTTATGGATGGGAAGTTGTATTTCATGGTGGTTTTAATTTGCATCTACTTGATGGCTAGTTTTACAGAGTACCTTTTCATATGTTTATCAATCCTTTTGTATCTTCTTTAGTCAACTATTTGTGTCTCACCCATTTTTTCATTTAATATTTGAATGATACATGACTAGTCAGTACATGAATGACTTCTGTGATTGTTGACTTTTATCACACAGATTTCAGCATTAATATGCAAACCCAACATCCCTCCTGCTCCCAGTCTTGATGTTAACACCTCTCTACCTAAAAACCCTGTGGGAGGGATCTATTTGTTCAGTGACAGGGTGTGTTTTCAGAAGTAGACTTCAGTCTTGAACTACCACAAATAGAAGTACCTGGTAACAATATAAGATGGGCACTTGCATTTTCATATTTTAAAACCTGTATTCTCCATGCTTTTTATTTTACAATGTTTGAGAAGCTATTGAATATATTCTAGGAAATGGAAAAATTACCCTGTGGGTTTTGTTTGTATTTGTTCATTGTTGGCTAACAGTTTTAGAAATTATAGGAAGTAATACATTATCTGGACTGTAATAAAGTTATTATTATTTTTAAAGATTTTATTTATTTATTTGACAGAGCACAAGTAGGCAGAGAGGCAGGCAGAGAGAGAAGATAAAGCAGGCTCCCTGCTGAGCAGAGAGCCTGATGCGGGGGCTCGATCTCAGGACCCTGAGATCATGACCTGAACTGAAGGCAGAGGCTTTAACCCACTGAGCCACTCAGGTGCCCCTCTTTACCTATTTAATATCTTGCCTTTGTTTGAACAAAGGCTTTAGCATGTAAAAAGTTTGGAAACTGCCACTGAGGTGATGACATTTCATGTTCTGGCAGCAGTATAGAGGGTAGGTGAGAGGCATGACCAAAAAAGATGAGAAGATGATTAGGGATGCTATTCAAATAGTTTGGGCAAGAGGCAGATAGTATCTGCTTATTAAACAGCCCTAGAGGAGTGGAAGCCATTGTAGATCTACTGAAGAGGTACACTTAGGACTTAGTGATAATGTGAGTGGGTGACAAAAGTGTTATGGCAAGGCAAAGGTAGTTTATAGCAGATAACAGGAACCAGATTGATGTCCAGATACCCCCCACACACCTTTTTTTAACTTTCAGAATAGTCTCAATTTAGTATGAAGAGCTTACTTAGCCCCAGAACCATTTGATAATTTGCCAACAGGATGCACTATCTCCTCAAACTCTTGAGTATGCATTTCTTATAAACAAGGACATTCTCCAACGTAATCACAATAAAACCAAGATAAAATCAGGATGTTGGCATCAATATTTTAGATTTTCTGTTCCTCAGGCTCCATTTGAGTTTTACTAGTTGTTCAGATAATTATCTCATATAACATATTCTGTTCAAAATCATGGACTACATTTAGTTATCCTGTATCTGGAACAATGCCTTGATCTTTACTTCCATTCCTTTAACACTTTTTAAGTTTATAGGACAGTAATTTTGAACAAGGACCCTTAATTTGGATTTGTCTAGTGTTTCCTTGTTAATGGATTCAGGTTATGAGTCGTTGAGAATTTCAAAAAATTGATACTGTGTTACTCTCATTACTTATTAGGTAACACAGTATCAGTTTGTCCCATTACTGATGTTCACTTCAGCCTTTCTCAATCTTTTTACATTGGGGAAACACTTAAAATAATCTTACCTTAGGAATCACATGAAGATGATTATATCTCTAACTCACAGTACATCAGCTTGATCAGTAAGTTGTAGATGTAATTATTTATTGGTAAATGTCAGTGCTCTTTTGAGTTGAGAATGTTCTTTTTCTGTGGATTTGTTTATACTGGCAAATTCATTAGTCCCCTCTTTTTGTGTGGTTCTTTCTTCCACAAAGTATTCTCAAAGTTTTTACTTCTTTTACTGTGAATTTACCTCTTTAATGCAAAAATTATATTTACGTCGTGTGCGTGTGTTATGCTCCACAAATCAATTCAGGGTCAAACATGAGCTAAGCAGATGTGCTAACACAGGTTAGTGTTAGAGTAGATTCTTTTTCTTTTATATTACTGCTTTATCTTTTTTACCTTATTCAAGTAGGCCTTACCATTAATTTCTATATGAGATCCAAATTAGATATGCTATGTGTAAGATATGTGTAGGAGTTGTTTTCCCTTCATATTTACAGCTAAAAAATGACATTTTGGCCAACTTGGGGGGAAATACGCCCCCCTGCTAATTAAGCTTAGCTTACTTTCCTTGGGATAAATCTTGTTTATCTTTGTGTACAATTTGCAAACTCATTAAGGAAATGTAATAAATTTCACATAACTAGCTTAAGCTGAAATAGGACTTAATTTTTCTTAATGTAGGCTCAGCAGATTTAATTTAAATAAAGGTTGTAAATTGACTTTAATATTACTTATAACATGAAATTTTTTTGACAGTGTTGAATAGTAAAGCTACTAAAACCATAAACCAAAACAATATAAATAAAAATATTGCCTAGACACTCTTTTATATAAGACTTAGAGATAACATTTCCTTACTCGGTGATAGGATCATGTTCAAATGTCGGCCTACCCTCTAGAAAAGTAATTCCTTCATGAGGCTCATCTATGCATAAAATGTGATTTTTGAATCTAAAAAAATTATTTTGGCTTCTTTACTGTGAATTTACTTCTTTAATGTAATAATTATATTTACTTTGTGTATTTGGCTCCACAAATACCAATTCAGGGTTAAAAAGAAATAAGCCAAAACCTACAGATTTTCTTTTCAGCTCAAATGAGACTATTTCTAAGCTTACTTTTGATGTTCATTGAGTAAGAAAAAGGTTGGTCGAATGCATAATGAAAACTGAAGCATAATGTTCATTGGTTTCTTATGAATAGCAGGATATTTTTTTTTTTCCACAGAAACCCAGAACACGTCTGGGGCAGATCAGTAAAACTCATCTTGTATAAGACTGCAGCTCTTCCTTTTTCTCAAGGCAAATTGTCGTTATCAGAAAATGCAGAAAAAGAGTTCTGCCCAGTGATCATTTGTGTTGAAAGGGAAGAAAATCAACTCACTTTTGTTCTGTAGCTTCTCCAGGTGGTTTCCAGTAAAACTTGAGACTTGATGATATCCTTCTTTAGTTAAGCCCAAGCAGCAGTGGGAACATTTCACAGTCTCCTTTTTATAATATGTTGTTTTCCAAAAGTGCATTTTCCTTTTAAATCCAAGAATCTTGTCTCTTGAAGTCAAAGCTTTTTTTCATGTCTTAAAGAGACCAAGGAGTTAGTGCTACATTGGCTAGTTTCTGCAGCTTTTCTTCATGTTCAGAGTATTCAATGAAATCTAGCCTTCTGTCATCTTAAAAGGACCCGTTTTAGCTCAGATACCCTGTTGAGAATTTTTCCTCTGCTGGGCCACTGGATTTCTTTATGTAGTAGAAAATGTTCTTCAATATTCTGGAGTGAGATGACCTTTGTTTAATGAAGTTAGCCATTTTGTATGTCTTCCACACTTTTTTATTTTGTCTCAAGAGTTTTTGACACCAATACATACATGTCTTCTGGACTAATGCAGGTCCCCAGAGAAACAGCTATTAAGACAAAATATGATGGGCAGGTAGCCCCCCATCAGAATTGGCTATTGGAGCATTCCCACCATGCACAGTCATTTGCTGGGAGAAGCACAGACGCAGTATGGCCAAGTGTAAATGTTGTAGTGGATAAGGGAGCGGGTTCTGTTGAAAGGATATCTGAGCAGGTCACCATTGTGGCCACTGTACCCTCCTTAACTTATTTGGGCTTTGACACCATCCTGCCATGTGGACACCTTTCTTACCCTGCTCATGTTTGCTGCCCTCACCCAAACAGATGTTCTCATTTTGCCCTGCCTTTGACCTGCTGGGCTTTTCTACTATTGAATCATTTCTCACCCTTCTTATTCAGACTTTCAAACCCGTGTTAGTCAACTTTCTTTCCTCCTACCGTCCCTCACATAGAAGGGGGCCTTCCTCACTCTGCTTAAATTGACCCCCCCTTGCTATACTGCTACCCTGCCTCCTGCATATATACCTTACTTGTTTGGCTTCACCAAATGGCTTTAGGACTAAATTGTTGAGGGAAGGAATAGTAGAAGGAAGAGGAAGAACCACCAGGTTTATTAAATAGGCAGTTGGCTAGAATATGGTTCTGTTCACTGAGATAGAGAAAATAGTAGGAGCATCTAAGAACTAATTTGGGCCTCAAGTGTGTGTGTGTGTGTGTGTGTGTGTGTGTGTGTGTGTGAACGAGAGAGAGAGAGAGAGAGAGAGAACAGGAGTTTGGATTTTAAGATAATGTATTTGGGATGATTGTGAGACAGTATAGTAAAACCAGTAGGCTCAATAGAGGAGTTTGGCTGGAGATAGTAGAATTGGTTGTCATTAGCTTCTGTGTGATAGTTAAAACCCTAGGGTTCAGATAAGTTGCCAGGCAGGAAGGAGATAGCAATAGAGAACAACAGTGCCACCTGAGGAGTGATACCAAGAAAAGGATGATACCAAGGGAAACTGAGGGACAAGAGAGTTGTAAAGAAAAAGGAGTATATGTTCAAGAATGTAAAAAGCTATAGAAATGGTGAAAGAACCAGTGGGATTTAGCAATCATTTTTTTTTTTTTTTAATTTTTAAGATTATTTGAGAGAAAATGAGAGCTAGCACAAGTTAGGGGGGGGGGAGGGGAGAGGGAGAAGCAGAAGCAGACTCCCTGCTAAGCAGGGAGCCTGATATGGGGCTTCATCATGGAACCCTGAGATCATTACTTGAGCTGAAGGCAGGCGCTTAACCAACTGAGCCACCTGGATGGGTGCTCCTAGCAGCCAATTTAAAATTTAGGATTTTTTTTTTTTTTTAAGATTCTTATTTATTTATTTGACAGAGAGAGAGAGAGAGAGAGAGAGAGAGAGAGAGAGAGATCACAAGTAGGCAGAGAGCCAGGCAGAGAGAGGGGGGGAAGTAGGCTTCTTGCCAAGCAGAGAACTCGATGTGAGCCTGAGATCATTACCCCAGGACCCTGAGATCACGACCCCAGGACCCTGAGATCCCAGGACCCTGGGATCATGACCCGAGCTGAAGGCAGAGGCTTTAACCCACTGCCTCTAAAATTTAGTTTTAATGGAGTAAACTTAGATTGTAGAGGTAGTAGAGTTAAATGGGAATGAGGAATTAAATTTGGCCCAAACAAAAATAATCAGTTAAAAAACACAAAAAATAGGTATTGTCATGTGAACTGAGAAATAGTGTTCTATATCATTTCTAGTAAAGATATATATGATTGACGAACTGTGTGGATTTAAAATGTTCAGAACCGTAAACCTTAATGAATATTTGGTGCTTACATGAATACTTGCATCATGTTCCCCATACTCATTTTGTATTGCTTATGTTAATCTCCATTATTAAGGACCTATTCAGCTAGTTTTGTAGTCCCTGGAAGATTTTCACCTTAAGTTACATCTGTGGTTTCCCAGTTAACCACAGTATAAGCGATGTGGAAGTCGAAGTATTCAACAAGCTATGTGCTTTTGAAGTATCAATCTTTTTAGTCACATATTTGTTTTTTTATAGCTTGTGTTAAAGTAACAAGAAATTTGACGAAAGGAAAAAATGATAAATAAATATTAAGGCTAGATTTATACTCAGTTTAAAAAATAATACACAGAATGTGTTCAGTATAACTTCTAAAAATGTGGTTAAAGTTATTGATACTGTGTTTGTGATGTGGCTTGAAGTTCTTTGGTTAAAAAAAGTGCATAATTGGCTTTAAAAAGATTTAATAAATTTTTACTCACTAAAGAGTGTTTTGAGGAATAAGTTGAGCATTTTTAGCTTTGGGTAGGTGCTGAAGATAACCGTGATGAAAAAGGGAATTCTTTTTCCTTAGGGAGCTTAAATTCTAGTGGGAAGATAACGCAGATAACAAATGAATAGGTGAGTACATAGATAGATAGATAGGCATTTACTGCATTGCAGACACTAGTCTAGTGCTTTTACACATTGCTATAGAGAAGAGTAAAACAGGGCAAGGGAGTTATTATTTTAAATAGGATGATTGGGGAAAGTGTCACTGCTCGGGGGACAGTTGAACTGAATCCTGAAGAAAGTAATGGGAGGAACCATGTGGATATATGAGGAAAGTATTCAGGCACAGGGAATGGCCGGTGCAAAGGCTCTGAGATAGAGCATATTTTCTTCTTCAAGAAAGAACAGCATTAGAAAGAGTGAAGCAAAGTTAAAAAAAGAATAGAATATAAACTCAGAGTGGTGAGGGTATGTGTAGATTATTATACAGAGACCAGCAGGCAACCATAAAAATTGACTTTCATTCTGAGCGAAATGGGAAGCCCTTGCGGGATTTTGAGTCACTGAGTGATACGATGTGACTTTATCATGTATTCCAGATACTGTTAATCAGTTTGGCTGTAATAATTAATAAATAAATAACTTGGAGTATAGAAAGTTTGTAATATGAACTTGGAGTGTTAGTAGGTGGTGGTGCCACAAGAGGGCTCCTGGTGGTTAGGGAGCTTCTTTTAGCATTCAGGGAAAATCCTAAACTGCTTGCAGAAAGGTGATTCTAAGCTTTGCGTTATCCTTCCCAGTGATCAGTACAGTTTGGTTAATTTTCCCGTCATCTACATCTTAAAGCTTCTTAAATGACTTTGTTGCTCATGTCCAATGGATCATACCCTGCCATGTAATTCTAAAAATGTCTAAAAACTGCAAAGTCATTTGGAGGCTTTGGACATTTGCTTAAGTCCCCCTTTGTTTTATTAGTGTAACTAGTGTTCCCCATTACTTAGATCTCAAGGTCATTTCAAAGTTAGTGTTTGCTGTGGAAACAGCTCTGGTTCACCCTGAGACAGGCTTTCAGAGCTCAGTTTTTTAAACATGTGTACTTGCCCACACGGATTCCTTTAAACATCCTAAAAAAGTTCAGATGGTTTTGAGTAATCAGAGATCTTTTGAAAAGCAAGGTTCATAAGAAACTAGTTAAAAAGTTTCTGAGAAGCTAGTTTTAAAAAAGCACTGAAATTAGGTCTGAGGTGTCACTAAATCAACAAGGTATAATGACTAAACATTACCCAGTATTTTCTGGGACTGGGTAAAGTCCTGGGGTAATTCTCTTCTATCACAGTAACCTTGTTTCTGAATCTTTTTGAAGAGCAAAATTATTATAATACTTCTTAATCCTAGGATGGAGGTGACTTGTAGGCATCTCTTCTAGGCATCCCTAGGTTCAGAACTGTCACTATAATGAACGACGCTGCCAGAACCCTGTTCTGCCCACTTACAAAGGGAAAAGTGATGCCTTTCTCTCCCCTTTTCTTTCTAGCGGTTACTTTATACAAAGTATAACTTTATTTAATATGGGCTATCTGAACTTCTGATTTATTTGAAAAATTTAGTGATGAATTTTTATTAGAGCTCTCAATTTCTTTGATCCATTTATCCTTTGTTATATTTCCAGGAGCAGCCAATTGGTAATGCTGTGGCTTCTTTGTTGATATCTCAAAATACTATGTGAATCTTGCATTTCAAGTAGGTGCTCTGTCTGGAGGATTTAGATAAAGTACATACCATCCACCCTTATTATTTTTAGGTTGTATGTTTGCGAATTTGCCTACACTACAGTTTATTTGTGACACCAAAAATCAATATTCATGATGCTTTCACAGTCATTTGTGGACATGAGCATGCACAGAGTGGCAAAAAATCATTTGGCATGCACATTCCCATCTGAGGTCAAACAGTGACACTCTGACTTCCGGTTTCAGCTCTCCTACTGTAAACAAATGTCCTGTCATCGTCTGTTTAGTGAAATATTTGTCTGTTGAAAATGACCCCCAAGGGGAGCCTGAGTGGCTCAGTCCTTAAGCGTCTGCCTTCGGCTCAGGTCATAATCCCAGGGTCTTGGGATCGAGCCCCGCATCAGGTTCCCTGCTCTGCGGGAAGCCTGCTTCTCCCGCTACCACTCCCTCTGCTTGTGTTCCCTCTCTCGCTGTGTTTCTCTCTGTCAAATAAATAGTCTTTAAAAAAAAAAAAAAAGATTCTTGGCTTCCCTTCATTTAAAAAAAAAAAAATGACCCTCAAGCATAGTGGCGAGATGCTGTCTAGTGTTGTAATGTGCCTTATGGAGAGCATAGAGGTGTTAGATAAGTTCTGTGCAGGGATGGGTTTATAGTGCTGTTGGCTGTGAGTTCAGTGTTAATGAATCAGCAGTATGTATTAAGTACATGTCTTTAAATAGACATATACACATGAAAAGATTATATATTAATCAGTTGGCCAAAATGTTGTGACTAAAGCTTTCAGGGAGTTAACCATATGTTTCCCCTAGGGACAGTAGTTCAGCATTTGTGATAACTTTATAGAACACAATTACTACGAATAATGAGAATAGACTATGTTTAGTTAAGGGTGGTGATTTATAGAGACTTTAGGTATCTGAAATATTTCATAATTCCTTCTCTCTAAACCATTGTTTTAGGTTTATTTAAATACATCCAGAGTTATTTATAATGTAAAATCTTATTTTACCATGGGTTCTGGTCAGGTTAAAAGTCATTGATTAACTTGTAAAGAAACATTTCTAGACATTATCCTCCAGAAAATTAAAATGTGCCTGATCACATTGAGTGTTCAATAAATCTTTGTTTTATAGTAATAATCTTTGAGCATTGTAGTGATTCTGGTTTTGGAAAAGAAGTCATAATCTGCCCCTCACCCTGCTCATGCATATTTGCACATGCTTTCTCCCTCTCAAATAAATAAAATCTTAAAAAAAAAAAAAGAAGTGTGCATTTTTGGGGTTAATATTTTTTTAACTTTTTCTGTATGACAGTTTCAAGTTTTAGATCAATTTTTTTTTTAATGCAGGGCTTTATAAACTATTTTTAAAAAGGTTCTCCCCTCCCCGCTCCCCTTTACAAGACAAAACCAGAGAGGGAGACAAACCATAAGAGACTCTTAATCTCAGGAAACAAACCGAGGGTTACTGGAGTGGAGGGGGTAGGGGGGAAGGGTGGCTGGGGAATGGACACTCAGGGTATTGCTCCGGTGAGCGCTGTGAATTGTGTAAGACTGATGAATGACAGACCTATACCCTGAAACAAATAATACATTTTAGGTTAATTAATAAAAAAAAAGGTTCCCTCCCTTATAGGAGTATTAGTTGATTCTGATTTCCTATTACTTGTTGGATAAATGTTTATTATTTTAATTAGGTCATTAGCTTACTTAATAGATAATTATTAGAAAAAACTAATTTCCAAAAAATGCTGGGTTTTTTTTTTTTGCTTGTTTAAATTTGAGTTTATGAATACCAATGGAATATGAAATTTTCTTTTCCATTTTCCATTCTCAAAATGGGTCAGAGAGATCCAATCCAATATATATTCTGCTTGGACAAATTTTTATGTAAGTCTGTCAGCCTCTTCAAATATTCTGGGATTCCTAGAATCTGACTTTTAGCTTTGTCATTGTATATTTTATATTGGCTGTGCTTTAAATCTGATTCTTCTACTTGAATTTACCATTTTTGATCAGACCTGTCTGTAAGAATCTATTTATATGCCATGGTTATAAATGAGTCAATTAACTTTATTGCCTTAAATTAAAGACACTTTCTTCTCTGTTCCTCCCAACATAACACTGAAGTTACACAATGATAGTGATTTGACTTTTTATTATTCCTAATTAGTAACACAAGTCTTCACTGATGAGCATACAAGTACTCTTTTAGAAATGCCAGTCATAAACTTTCTATTTGTTGATAGGCTATTTACCAACAGTCTCCTCCCTACTTTACACATATTCTTTATGATTAATTTTATGACCTTTGTTCTTTCATCTTTTTTACCTTGTAAGTTGTTGTTAATATGTTATTTAACCTGTTTCAGCCTCTTAAAAATATGCTTGTTTTGTTGACACACAAAGGGCAATTTGCTTGGGGTCTGCATTATTCCAGGCAATGACTTGGATTTCATGCTATTCTATGCATAAACATCTAAGTGGAAAATGTTCCTTTTAGTGTTAGGAGAGCTAGACTTTAGATGTAGTTACTAAAGCAAGATTTTAATTCTTTGAAGGAAACCTTTGAATAGTAGATTTATCTTTATATACATTGGAATACTATATATATTCATTTGCATAGGTCAGTGTTTTTCAACATGTTATTTTTAGCCTGCTTTTATGTAGTGTTTTCATAGTTTGTCTTTTACACATATGAGCCAGTAAAATTTTGATGACCTTTATTTTCTGTGGTGTATTATTATTTTATTTTTGGTAGAAAACAATAGGTATATTTAATGTGCTTTTTTTTAAACCCTACTTTCTACCTTCGATAGAAATTTTGTTATTGTGCTTATCTGAATTGTAAAGAACCACTTGACTTTTAAAAGCCACATTTATATATATTACATCATGATTTATTGATTATATTTGGTCGTCAAAATCTCATGCACCTAGGAAAATTTCCTTCCTCTCTCCTCAGAGGATTATTTCAAACCCCTTTCTTCAGATTTCTAACTCCTCTTCTCCCAAGATCACTCTGATGATAATGGCAACATTGCTTCCTACTTTAAAAAGAAAAGGAAAATAATTGAAGGAATGAGTAGGGAATTTCCAAAGACTCCCGCCACTTATAAAAATCCATGTGTTTCTACATTGAGAAATATGGTAAAAAGAAATAGATGTAAAGTGCCTATAATACCACTCTTCTTTCCCATCTTTTACCGTAAATGAAGAATCCATTTTTTTAACTGAAACCTAGTCCTTACAATTTTGAACTCATTCTCATCATCCCCTTTTAATTCCTTACAAACATCACTTCACTATTTCTTCTTTTTCTTGATTACTTTATCAACTTTTTGTTTTGTACTGGATCATTCTTGTCAGTATACCTATATACTGCTAGTTCTCCAATCTTAAAGAACAAAAAATTTTCTCTTGGTTTTGTTTTCCTTACCAATTATCACTCCCTTTTGCTTGTTCTTTTTTTGTAGCAAACTCCTAACTTGTTCAAACCCAGCATCTCTATTCTCTCTTCCTTCTCTCTTAAATCTACTTTAAGCAGATTTCAACGGAAACTGTTACTAGTGACTTCCACGTCATGAATCCAGTGGTCAGTTCTTTCTCTTCATCCTACTTGATCTGTCAACAGTTGTCCTTTTATACTTTCTACTCCCAGGTATGCTTTCTTTGTGTCAGGGCCTCAAGGATGTCACTCATTCCCAGTTCTCCTTATTAGTCATCTGTTCTCTTTCTCTCAGAATGTCGAAGGGTCTCACAGCTCAGTCATCGGAACTCTTCTTCTCTTTCTGTACTTAAATTGTATTTGTAATTAGAATTAAAGAATTTTCCCCCCACCCTACAGCTTTTTTCTTAGAAAGCGTAGATTATAGAAAATAAAATGAAATACTGCTATTTTAAAGCTATCTTTCAGACTTTAAGACCCCATTTCAAAACTTGCAGTGAGAACTGTGGCTCTTCGGGGGATTCACCTCTAGTGTCAAGGGTTTGAAAAAGTAAATAAGGCTGTTTTATCTGAAGACCATTGTGATATAATGTACTTAGTCTTAGGACATGATAGAAGATGGATATTATATTTCTTATATCTCATAAACCTTAAAGATATTTTTAAGGGGAATTTTATATGAGCTTGGGCAGTGTGTTGGCATTATTTTATGTAACCTCAAACATGTCCATATAGATGTCTGCAAAGGATGAAATTTAAGAATGAGCATTATGAAAAGATTCTATATCAGATGAAGTTTTAGAATCTATAAAACATAAAAGCAAATGTGTTTGATACAAAACATTTGAGAAATATGGTTAAAAAGTTCAAGGCACTTATAATACCACTGCCTAAATGTAGTTTATATTTTGAAATATTGTCTTCTAGTCTTTATGCAGTTTAAAAATCATGCTGTGATCCTGTAATTACCTGTATTTTGCCCTTAGCATAATACAAACATCTATGTTCTCACAATTTTTTAAAATGCACATCATGTTTAGGAATTACACTATAGCCCATCTCATGGATTCTTTTGTCTTGAACATTTGGGTTTTGATTATTTTTATTTACATTTATTTTTGTTTTTGCTTTTGTGGATAAAGCTGCAGTGAGCATCCTTTGCATAATTTTTTTTTCTGTTTTAGGATTACTTCCTTAGGATAGATTGCCAGAAGTGGAGTTACTGGGTCAGAGGGTATGAACTTACGAATTTTTTACGAATATTTTTCCTTTAAAAAAAATTTTTTTTTTTTATTTTTGCTCCAGCTGATTTATATTCATTGTGAAAAATGAAAATCATAATGATTATACTTGGTACCTGTCAAAAAAATATGTCTTAAGGCAAGTTTCTATGATTAGAGAAGTTTGGGAAATTCCTACAGTAAATAAGCCTCTTTATCTTGGTTTATCTCAGTATTTCCTGAACTTAACTGATAATTGAACAGCTTTTTTATGATATATTTCATAAAATTTTCTGGAAGTTTTATAAAAGCTGTAGTTTATGAACTGATCTAAAATTGAAAATCATTTTACTGGTTAAATTATGTTTTATTGGTAAAAGCAACTAAATTACAAAGTTTCATTCTAAAATTATTTTTTAAAAGATTAAAGCTGTTTACCTTGTGATTTTTATGTATGTCTTTATAAAATCTCAATTTTAACACTTTCTGCTGATTCCTAAAGAACATCCTAATGTCTCAATAGCATCAAATACTTTCTACAGTCTTTAATGAAATTTGGAATATAGGCGTAGAACATAAAAGTGGGAGATAATGTAGATTGTACAAACCTTTCTTCTCCCCCCCATTTTTCCCCACAGAATGTGAAATCCTTTGCATCTTCTGATAGTCTAGCCAAGGTCCAAGAAGTAGCAAGCTGGCTTTTGGAAATGAATCAGGAACTGCTCTCTGTGGGCAGCAAAAGACGACGAACTGGAGGTTCTCTGAGAGGTAACCCTTCCTCAAGCCAGGCAGATGAGGAACAGATGAACCGTGTGGTTGAGGAGGAACAGCAGCAGCAGCAACAGCTAAGACAACAAGAAGAGGAGCACACTGCAAGGAATGGTGAAGTTGTCGGAGCAGAACCGAGACCTGGAGACCAAAATGATTCCCAGCAAGGACAATTGGAAGAAAACAATAATCGATTCATTTCGGTAGATGAGGACTCCTTAGGGAACCAAGAAGAGCAAGAAGAAGATGAAGAACATGCTGGTGAACAAGATGAGGAGGATGAAGAGGAAGAGGAAATGGACCAGGAGAGTGATGATTTTGATCAATCTGATGACAGCAGCAGGGAAGACGAACATACACATAGTAACAGTGTCACAAACTCCACTAGTATTGTGGACCTGCCTATTCACCAACTCTCCTCCCCATTCTATACAAAGACAACAAAAGTGAGTATATTTAGTCTGCCATTCTGAGACATTTACCTATCCGTGTTAATTGCAATGAAACCTTCCTCACAGTCTTTGTTATTACTACAAAATTTTCAGATGTGTAATAATAAAAAGAACTAAGTTTTGTTTTATGGAAGGTATTAGAAATAGAAGTATTGATAATGGGACAATCTCATTATAGATAGAGGGGAGGTAATTGAATTTATTACTATGAAAAATCATTAATACCGAATTTTATTATAAATTTTGCCCCTTTGGCGGGTTAGTAGTTTGTGTGCAGTGGAGAGGGTTGGAGTGAAATATGATTTATGTAAATCAAGTAGCAAAGAATCTTTTTTTATTTATAAAATGCAGGAGGTTGGGGTGGGCTGTGTATTCACAGGTGTTACTCCAAGGCAAAAGTTACTGTTAAGTTTCTGCCACTACTTCCTGTATTTGCAGTTTTCATTTTCTTTCCCATTCTTAGGAGACAGCTCCGTTGTATATGCCTCCTTATCTCATTCAGCTAGTGGTAGCCCGTGGAGTTAGCCATAGGCATGTTTTTTGTTTTTGTTTTTAGAGAGAGTGCGTGCGTGCACAGCCGGGCATTGGGGACAGGGGCAGAGGGAGAGGGGCAAAGAGAATCTTAAGCAGGTTCCATGCCCAGCGTGGAGCCCAATGCTAGAGCTTGATATCACGACCCTGAGATCATGACCTGAGCTCTATCAAGAGTTGGATGCTTAACTGACTGAGCCACCCAGTTGCCCTTTAGCCGTAGACCTATTTTAAAAGGTGGACAACTAGACTCCTATCTAAACCAGAGACATCTTATCAACTCTAGGACTTGGTGATTGATCTAGTGCTGAGAAAAACAATTCTGTTGGATATAGTCCTTTGAGGCTATACTAGAGAATAAGGCCTGGAATATACTATGACTGCTTCCCAGTATTATCTTTGCTACTAGATAGGCCGGGAGGTCCTGAAACGTTGAAGTCTGAGATGGAAGGAGGAATTTACAGCAACTGCTGTAAATTTGAAATTGCCAGTGCTTTTTCTTTGGGATGGCATGGGAGCTTCTTTCCTCAAAATATTCTTGAATGTTATATCCCTTAAAATTATGGTTATGACAAGAGGCGGGGATTGTAGAGAAAAAGAAGCACCGTTATTTCTCTCACTCCCCAGTCTTTCTATTGTATTCCCTCTTCCCATCAAATTATAGTCAAAATGAAATGATCTAGTACCTGGGCTTTGTTTCAAAATAATCCTGAAGGGGAGAAAAGGAAAGAGGGTGTAGATTAGCTGTGAGTTGCTGGTTGTTGAAGCCGGATTGCAGAGATGGGGTAGTTCATGGGTATTTTTCTGTGTGGTTTTTAAAGTATGTTTAAAATGTCCCATAATTGAAGCATTTCTAAGTTGTAAAGAATATGAATATACACATACGGTCCCCAGAAAATGATAAGGTTGAAAATAGGAGTTTTCTTTATATACCTTGGTCTTGTTGACTAGCTCCTAATTAAGTCAAGTAAGTGCTGACTTCTCTACATTGAATTTTATTTTCTCTGTATTTTGGTGCCATTGAAATTACAGGAAATTCAATAAAACATCATGTACTTTTCGCTGGAGTTAGAATTTATTTTAATCAATATTTTAGGCAGTGTTGCTATCCATTGGTCTATTTAAAGAGGAGAAAAAGTAGAAAGAATTATACTCAGAATGAATGAGGTATGTAGCTCAACTTCTGTCCTTTCTTTACCCCCCTCAGGATTCTATGATCATAGAGCTTTATGTTTGCATGCTTTTTGGTTCTTTATCATTTTAAAATTAGATAAAAATCATGAATATCCTTGTAAAGTAGACTTATAAGTTAAACAGTTCTTTGGAATGGAACATTTTAATTCATATAATAGCTTATTTTGTAGACACTAAGATAATGTCCATAGTAGTTTGTCCTCTTATTTGCTTATTTTAAAATTTTACAGTGAATTATCAATTTAGCCCATAAACAATATACAAACAGATGTAATATCATCTCCTTTAATGTAACCAGACCTGGAATAAAAAATCTTAGATGCTAGGTTTAATATTTGAATTGCTATATCATTTTTGCTTAAGGTTGTGAAACTTAAAACTCTTTCTAAAACATGTTTATCCCTAATTTCCCTAGCCTTTCTGCAAGTTTAAATTTTATTTAGTTGGTTTGATCTAAGAAGCAGCTAGCTTCCATAGTGGTTTATATCCATTCTACCATCTCAGTCTCAAGGTGTTGAAGTAGTGCTTTGAGTTTCAGCCAGATGGCTCTACCACTAACTAATAGTTATGGCCCTGCTTTGTTGGTAAGGCTAAGACCTTTTATAATGCAGTCCACCTAGCTTTTATCCACCAGATCTCTTGATCTCTCTCCCTCAAGGTTACTACATCAAAAGAGGGGGTTTATGTCTCTCTTTTTTCTGAGGGTTCAGATTGGGGAATGGGGTTTAGTATTTTATTGCATTGTCTTATTTAAGAAAGAAGTTTTATCAAAACTAAGCCTGTTGAGCAATGCAAAGCTATCAGTGAGTTCTGCTGTGTTTTAAATTAAAAACAAGAAAGCCACCTAGACAAAGCACATCTTTTTCTAAAAGGAGAAGTCATCAGATTGTTCTGTAGGAAAACTACGAGTACACAGGTTTGACATATGCTTTATCTTTTTTTTTCCCTTCAAGATGAAACTGTAAACAGAACTTTTAGATATGTCTTATACAGTTATCTGGCCACCTCCTTAAAAACAAAGTAACAATTTTAAGTCATTTTTTTCTCATGTCTCTTGAGTCATGAATGCAAATTATCGTGCTGTACATAGAAGGCCAAAGAAATAGACTGAGTTACCAGTGACAGGGAGAGATGTATATATGTGTTTAAGTGTTTATGTGTGTATGTATACATATGTATGCTTGTGCACACACTTGATATATTGTTTAGCTTGAGGTCATTTTCCTGCACGAATACAGTGCCCTTCTACAAAGTAGTATTTCAGGTTGAAATTGGCCCATTTTCCCTTTTCTCTATTCCTGGGCGCTTCTTTAAGATTATTCCCAGTGTACTTTTGTTTTTTCACCAACACTTTAAAGATGTCATCTATTACTTCATTGCTTATAAAGAAAATGTCAGTCACCCATGTATATAAATCTTTTAAATATGGTAAATAAGGAAGAGCTCTCATTATTTCAAAGATTTTATTTTGGAGCAGCTTTAAATTCTTGATCACTATAAACATAAAACAGTTCTACAGACATTACCCTAGGTCACGGTTTCTTTTAATTCTTCTTAAACTGTGACTTGATGTGTAAGAATCATTTAAAAATACCCCTTTTTTTCCATGTTAATATGGGACTAGCCATAATTTTACCAGCTTTCAAGTTTTGTTTTGTTTTGTTTTTGCAGTTTCTTAAACATTCCCTTTGGACAGTTATACCTACTTATTGGTCATTCCTGAACATGCTGTTTCTCAAATACGGTATTAATGAGAAAAAGCATTTTTGGTTCTTTCTTGCATTGATCTTTTCTTTGAAAGCATACTGAAATTATAAAAATTCTTTGGACAATCTTTTTTTCCCTCTAGTCACCAAAGATTTGTTCATATGAGAGACTGTACAATAATATGCATTAGAAATTTCAGACCATCTTAATGTTAAAAGTCAAGGGTACTGCCAGTCAAGTCAAGTCAAACTTACTTATTAAGCCCATACTCTTTGCAAGTCTCTATGATAAGTCAGTAGAAGTTACAGAGAGGCCAAATGATTCACCCAAAAATCATACTGTAAGTGCCAGAGATTTTAATCCAGATCTGCCTAATTTCCAAAAAAAGCCCCCTTTCTTTCCATGTGCTATGCTGCCCCCTATGGTAGAATTTGGGAAACATTACCACATAAGATTTTCTGCAGAACTGTGTCTATTTAGGTTCTAGACTGTGGAGTGTGATGGCTTTCTAATACTATGTCACATTTTAAATCATCAGAGCTACCCTTTGGAAAGGATATAGAGGCCTCAGTTAAGTGCTTTTCTGTGTGGTATCTAACAAAGATTATTGAAGATATGAAGGCTCAAAGCTAAAATTGTAACAAGAAGAAATGACAGTGAAGTTTGAGATTGGAGAACAGATAGCACCTTTTCGAGAGTACATCAAACATGCTTCTTAACCAGGAGTTGTGTGCTGGCTATTTCTGTAAATTTGACTAGTCTGCCTACAAATTATAAAGTCCACTTGATTCCTCAGATAGGAATGCCCATCTTTTCAGTCTTAATTCCCTCTCTACAGCCTTATGATATTAAAAAAGACCTTGTTTTCTAAAGATATGTCCAGCCCATACTTAAGACTACTTTTATTTTTAATGTGGAGTGGTAACTCATTTTCTGCTAAAATGAAAAGCAGGTAAAATTACTATTAGGCCAAGTCTTGTATCTTTCTGAAATTTTCATGAAAAGAACTATGTTTGAGCACCAATTTCTGATTTTTCCATGCCTCTCTTGTTGCCTTCCATCTTTCTCACATAGTTTCAATCCTTACCTCAAGTCAGTCAAATTATTTTTTCCCATCCCAATTGTTCGATTTCCCCTGGCAACTAAACAGCTTTTTAAAAAATCTTTTGAGTCAAATAAAAAATAAATTTCTATTAAAATAGACAAAAGTCTGAAGCTTTTTCTTGTTTCTGGGTTCTAAACAATAGAGAAATTAGGCACAAGGATCACTAGCTGATCAGGGGATCAGAATAATAGTTGTATTTCAACTATTATTGAATTGAACTATTCATTCAGTAATTCAGTTGAACTGTTATTGAATTATTTCCCCTAGTCCACCACCCTCCAACCACTCCTTTGAACCAGAGCCCCTGGGAAGCTTTGTAGGACAATGTGGCTAACATCTGAAATCTAACAGGCTCTAAATTCTACTCTGTTGTAGGTAGAGTTTTAGAGAGTGGTGGCTGTTTCAGCAATCCCTCACCTTGTCTTGTTCTTGTTAAGACAAAGAACTTAAATTCAAATTCTCTTAGGTGTAGACACATCCAGAGAGCAAGTGCTACGTAAGGCAGTTATTTCTATGGAGCTAAAACATTCGTTTTAAAAAAATTCATCCAATCATTCATACTGTTTTACTCATTGTCAAGCACATGACATTATTGCCTGATATGAACAGAAACCTAAGCAAAGATGCTGTTAACATTTTTAAACATTCCCACCCCTAATCTCACAGAATACACTTCATTCCTCACAACAGATAATACAATCTGTGTATTTTTTTAATGATCTTTAGAGTGCAGTCACCATATCACCCTCTAGTGGAAAAAGATAGAAATAGAGAAATATTTTAAAGAGTACACTTGAGGATTGGGAACATACTGAATAAGCTGAGCCCATCTCTAATCAAACTAAAACTAAAACTAAAGATATTACATAAGTTTCCAAGGGGATGCTATTCACAGATCTTCCCAGTTGATAGCTATATACCATTTCCTTTAAATAGAATTTGTCAAGTTTCTCTAAACTTTGTTCTTTTAAAACATCTGTATATTTAAATGCTTTGTGAATCTTCTAATTGGATGCTAAAGTGAATTTTAGTTTATTATCAATTTCTAATTAATTCCTGTTAGTGCAGTTTTAAAAATATGTGTTAACATTATTTTAAACCATAATAGGTCTAAATTAGGTTAGTCATGTTTAAAACTGTATCTGCACTGCCAAGTAATTTAAGATTATTTTAATTAATGGATTTTCTTTCTGCACCAAAAAATCAGTCTTCCCATAGAATGGAGAATTAAAAAGTTTTTTAATAGTGTTCTATTGTTTTTTTGCCTTATGCAGATGATAAACTTCTCTCAAGTCTCCACAAATAGTTATCCTCAAAATATTCTTGATGTAAATTGTTTCCTATCTGTATAATTATGATGACTGGATCTATGTTAATATTGTGTTGTTGGTGATAGGGAAGATGGTATGAAGAGGATAAAAGTATAATGGATTCTGTTTTCACTTTGGTAATTAACTCCAAAATTATGTCTTGAGCTCTCATCCTTCACCCAAGCCTCAGCCCTGCATTTCCAGCTGTCTCTTAGGCATTGTCATCTCAGTGATCCACTGAAAGCTAAAATTACTATTGTTTCTTCCTACCAATTTTTTATGTTCCTCCCTGGAATTTCTAGTCGCTGTTAATATCCTGTTCTTCTAGTCATTTGGTAGAAAAAGGGTTTGACTTTTTCTTATCATCTGAGCCTATTGGTCTGCCGAAGAGTTTAACAGAGTTGAATACTTGATCTTCCTTTTACTTAACACCAGGTGCTTATAAGATCCAAATTGAAGAATAAATGTTTAAAGATGTTAACAGCATCTTTGTTTAGGTTTATGTTTGTGCCACCCTATAATGTCATGTGCTTGACAATGAGTAAAGCAGTATGAATGATTGGATGAATTTTTTTTTAAATGGATTTTTTTAGCTCCACAGAAATAAGTAGACTCAATGTAAATATCTGGTGGCCAGTTTCCCACTGATGAAGTTAAATCTGTACGTGGACATTTGAAGTCTTTCATAGTCTTACCATGGTGTTTTTCTACCTGATTTCATTTCCATGCCTCCACTTGCTTTTTAATGATCCCTGTTTCTCTCCAGCTAACCAGATCCTTCAAAACCCAGGTCAGATTGTATCTCTATTTTTATAGCTTTTTAAAATTAGAAAAGTCATTAAACCAATTGTTGGTTCTTTACGTTGCACAGTTTAATTGTTACTGCTTTGTGACTTTCTGGGTAGGTTTTGTCTTGAATTGGCATTTATTTCTTTTCTTTTTTTTTTTTTTTTGAACAGTAGAAATTTGATGTATTTGTCTCCAGTGCTGATTGATTGAATGATTTTAAAGATTTTATTTATTCATTTGACAGAGAGAAAGAGAGCGAGCGAGCGAGCGTACAGCAGGGGGAGCAGCAGGCAGAGGGAGAGGGAGAAGCAGGCTCACCTGGAGCAGGGAGCCCGATGTGGCTCAATTCCAGGACCCTGGGGTTCTGACCTGAGCAGACATAACGACTGAGCCGCCCGGGCATACCTCCAGGGCTGAGATTTAGATTGAGAGTTACAATTAACAAATTTTAATGTGAATAATTCTCATTTCACCTCTTAAGATGTATCCAGGCTAGAGTATAACTGATAAATAGGCATGCCATTTAAGTTTAGATTCAAATTCAAATATTCAATATAAAGATAATTACACTGAGGAATGTTAATAATACAAGTAGCCATTCTAGAGTAAGACTCTCCTGAGAAGTTAAAATCCCAATTTAAGAGCCATGTTGCTAAGATGCAGAAATTAATCTATAACCATTAACAGTTATCTTTTTGAAGAAAATTTAATAGCAGGAAAATGCCTAAAAATAAAATGTTGACTAAAAATGTAGAACTCAAAACTGTGTATACAGTATGATCCTGATTATGAAAGAAATATACATTATACTGTGTATGCATGGAAGAAAAGAGAGAAACCAAATGTTAGGAATTCTCTCTGAATATGGTTGAGTGATTTCTATTATATACTATATACTTTTCAGAATTTCCTAAGCCTGCTGCAACAAGCATATATTACTATGATTTCTTAAGGAAAAAATTCTGTCACCTGGAAGCCAATTCTTATTTTATTTAGTCTTTTTGGAAAACTTCCATAATGATGATGCTCCAATGTAGGATTGGACAGAAAGCATCCCTTATAAGGAAGGGCATTATATAATGATCTCCTTATGAAAATGCAACTGAATATAGTGGAAAAGGCAGTGAACTCTTTAAGAAGAGTTGTGTAACCAATTCTTCATGTCTCTGGAACTCAGGTGTCACCCTGGCGATTTTCTAAGGTCAACTTCCCACATTTTTATAAGAGTAACAATTAGTATGATGGTATCTTTTCTTGTTTTTAAGACATTTATTTAATATGTAGCTTCTTTATAGAGTTACTTAGAGTAGCCTTGAAAGCACTTTTGGCTATCTATGAAACATGAAAATCATTCATTTCAAAATCTTTGTGTGAGCAGTTTCAGTCTTTTAAAACATACTTCCAAAGTGCTTTACCAGGAAGTAAGCAGTGCTTTTCCTCCCCTCCACTGTTCCCAACCACTGTTTCTTCAAACTAAGTAATGTATATAAACTGCTTAGATTTTCCATCCTAACTTTAAGTCTCCTGAAATAGAATCTGAATTGGAGGGAACCTTTGAGATCACCAAGTTCAAACCTGTGCCAGTGGCTTTACCAATAGTCTCGGGCTTAAAAATGAAGTCATCATGAAGAAAAACTACAGTGTAAATTAATATATTTTTAGACAGTTTTTTATGTTGACATCTATTACTCTTCTTTGGTCCTTGTTCTATCGAGAGCAGTGACAGCCCTTCTTATAAAGAAGAATGCCATCATATTCATCCATAATCTTTTCCCACATTGAATCCCTTCAATGAGTTTTCTAGGGTCACCATCCTTGTTGCTCTTGTCTGGACAAGTTACTCTTGAACTGCACTGTGCCATAGTCAGTGTGGTGCCGCTGACATGCTGTACAGCCAGACTGTCAGCTCTTCTTATTCTGAACCTCATCAGTTGATAATGATATTAATAATAATGATAATAAACCACTTATTAGACACTATTTACTATGCGCTAGGACACTGTGCTAAATTCTTTCCATACATAATCCCATTTAATCTTAACAGTCCTGATGTGTAAGGTCTAATTTTTATCCCCATATCAGAGATGAGAAACAAGTGAATAGAGAGGTAAAGTAATTCATCAGTGGTCTGTCAGCTGATTAGTAGTACTGGAGCTAGGGTTTGGACCCACATTTCATTCTGGGTCCAGGTGGCACTTCCTTTAAAATTTGAAAGTTCAGTGAAACAGTAATTTTGGGAGGAGGTGGGCTAGCGAATAACCCAAAAAGCGACCACTCTAACATCTGTTTTCATTCTACCAAAAGTTAACTTAATTTCTGCTTCCATGGCATATTTATTGTGACTCATATCACATTGTATTAAAATTGCGGTGCCTTTCTTCTATGCAAGTCCTTTGATTTCTTATTTATCTTGCCTAATAATATCTGTCGTGTGTAAGATGCCCCAATACCTAATAATTTGTCAGTAAATAATTAGTGAATAAATTTTTACATATTACTCACCTTGCCCACATGGATACATATTTTGCATAACAATGGTCATTGTGTACACTGTTTTGTATTCCTGCTTCTTGCAACATTTATGTGCAGGTTTTTGTGTAGGCACAAGTTTCAGCTCCTTTGGGTAAATACCAACAAGCGTGATTGCTGGATCATATGGTAAGAGTATATATAATTTTGTTAGAAACTGCCGAACTGTCTTTCAGAGTGGCTATACCATTTTTGTGCTTCTACCAGCAATAAGTGAGAGCTTCTGTTGCCAGCTTTTGTTATCAGTGTTTTGGATTGTGGCCATTCTAATAGGTGTGTAATGATATATCTCACTGTAGTTTTAATTTGAGATTTTGTAATGATGTATGATGTTCGATATTTTTTCATGTGCTTTTGCCATCTTCTTTGAGGTGTCTGTTTAGATCATTTTGCCCATCTTTTAATTGGGTTGTCCATTTATTTATTGTTGAGTTTTAAGAGTTCCTCATATATTTTGGTTAACAGGCCTCTATCATATTGTTTCTTGCAAATATTTTCTCCCAGTCAGTGGCTTGTGCTCTCATTCTCTTGACATTATCTTTCACAGAACAGAAATTTTTAACTTTAACGAAGTCCAGGTTATCAGTGATTTCTTTCATAGATTGTGCATTTATTTGGTGTTGTATCTAAAACGTTCTCACTGTACCCACTAAGACCCCATCTACATTTTCTTTTATGTTATCTTCTGTGAGTTTTCTGGTTTGTGTTTTACCTTTAAAGGTGTCTGATCCATTTTCAGTTAATTTTTACATGTGTATGTCCAGTTGTAATAGCACCATTTGTTGAACAGACAATCTTTGCCCCATTGTATTGCCTTTGTTTCTGTGTCGAAGATTAAGTTGAGTATATTTATGTAGGTCTGTTTTGGGGCTCTCTATTATGTTCCTTTTTTGTTTGTTTGTTTCTTATATCCATAACATTTTTCCTGGGTGACTTGTGGAAGTCATCTTTGGGTAGCTCTTCTCTGTTGAATCACAACCTTAGTGTATAGTTGGGTAGGTGATATTAAGCAGAATTGTGTGCTGAAAAGAACAGGAGGTAAGAAAAGTTGTCTATCTGCTCTTTTTCTCTCACTTACTTATCCACTATCCTCTTTGAGCCTCAGTTTCTTCACCATTAAACAGGAATAGAGTAGCTTTCCTTACTGGAAAGTGTTGTATGGAAGTTTAAATGAGGTGATGAAAGTGATAGATATGCTTTGTAGATTTTAAAAAGCTATGCAAACATATATGATTTTTATTGTCCTTGTTATCCTTATTATCCTTTTATTGTCCTTATTATCTCCATGTTATGTGACATGACGATAATCAAGGTGGGGATTTATCCAGTGTTGTTCTTTGTATGTTTTTTCTTATTCATTTATTGATAGGGTTTCTTTTTTTCCAGTCAAGACATGCATCTTTGTCCTTGTGATCAGTGAGAGACTCCTTCCAAAATGATAAGAGGTGAACCAAGTGCCCATAAGTACATTATTGCAAGTTTCAAGATCTACTTGTCATGGAGCAATGCTTTAGAAAGCAAGTTTGGAAAGGAAAATGAGGATATTTTGTTCCTTTGATCTGTCTGTTCTCTTACCAGTACCACATTGTCTTGCTTACTGTAGCTTTTAGTAATCTTGAAATTGGGTGGTATCATTCTTCTTACTTTCTTCTTCCCCTTTAATATTGAGTTGGCCCTCCTGGGTCTTTTGCCTCTCCACATAAATTTTAGAATCAGCTTGTCAACATCCACAAAATAACTTGCTGGAATTTTGATTGGAATTGTATTGAATCTGTAGATCAGATCAACCTGATCTGATCAACCTGATCAGATTAAATTCAGATCAACCTGATCTGATCTACAGATTGGGAAGAACTGACATCTGGACAATATTAAGTCTTCCTATCCAAGAACATGGACTGTCTCTTTATGTAGTTGGCTCTTCTTTGATATCTTTTATTAGAATTTTGTAGTTTTCTTCATACAGATTTTGTACATATTTTGTTTAAAAGTATTTCATTTTGAGAGGGTTCTAATGTGAAAAGTAAAGTATTTTTCATTTCAAATTTGCTGGTTCATTGCTTTTGTATAGGAAAGTGATTGACTTTTGTATGTTAACTCTCTGTCCTCTATCCTTACTGTAATTGCTTATTAGTTCCAAGAGTTTATTTCTTGATTCTTTCTGATTTTCAACATAGATGGTCATGTCATATATGAATAAAAGCAGTTTTATTTATTCCTTCATAATCTGCATATCCTTTATTTCCTTTTCTTGTTTTACTGCAGTAACTAGGACTTCCAGTATGATATTGGAAGGTAGTAGTAAGAAAGAACAACCTTGCCTTATTCCTGATCTTAGTAGGAAAGTTTCTTACCATTAAGTGTGATACTAGCTGTCAAGTTTTTGTAGATGTTTGTCCAGCTAGGGAATTTTCCCTCAGTTCCCAGTTTGGTGAGAGCCCTCCTTTTATTCTTTTAAAGATAATTATTTTATGTATAATACATACAAAATTCAAAAACTTTCTTATTTCTTTCATCTTATTTCGACCCTACTCTCTACCTCAGCAACAGAGGCTTATTTGATATTTCTGAGCATATAGGAATTTAGTTTACTTTAATACCTTTGCTTAAGGTTTTTCTTCATTTTTTATTTGCATTTATTTATTTTTACTTGAATTCAATTAATTAACGTATAGTGTATTATAAGTTTCAGAGGTAAAGTTCAGTATTCATCAGTCTTTATATAATACTCAGTACTCATCATGCGCCCTCTTTAATGTCCATCACCCAGTTACCCCATCCCCCACCCCTCTCCCCTCCAGCAACCCTCAATTTTTTCCTATGATTTTTATTCTTATTTTCTTCATCTTTTAAATGTCTTTTTCATTCTATAGCCTCTTGCAAATTTCTGTCCTCCTTAGGATACATTTCAAAGCTCACCTACATTAAGAATATTTCACAGAACTCTGAGCAAAATCTTTGTTCCTAACTTATATTGTGGGAATTATAGTCAGCTTTTTTTCCTAAAACTTACATATATTTAGATTGTTGATAGACATGATTCTCTAAGTTTCTCTTCTGTCTTACAGGACCACATACTTTGCATATAGAAAATGCTTAAAAAATCGAATTGAACTTTCAGAAAACAAAATCTTTATGTATTTTACAAACACTAGTTTAATCCTGTTGCACCTACTGTGAACATTTACAGGTTTTCGAACCTAAGTATACTTTAAATTTGTCCCTTTTAGATTTTCTAGCTTGCTATTTTCATTGTGCCTCCATTCTCACCCAGTTTCCATTTTGGCTCCTTCTTTCCAAGGTTCTTCCTTACCAAGATTATTTTGTATTAAGATTCTCTCTTCTGGCATTTTCATTGTCCCTCCCAGGTTTGTACTTCTCAATGTATTTGTATCTACATCCAAATAATTAAACCATTAATATCTTCAGTGAGGAAATGAAGGCTAGGTTGAGACTGAAGGGGTAGGTAGGCATTAGACAGTCTTTTGGGAGGCTGTAAAGAAATGAAAATAAGGAGTCATAACTTTGAATAGTGGCAGAATTTTTTTTTTCTTTCAAAATTCAAGTTAGTTTACATATAGTATAGTAATAGTTTCAGGGGTAGAATTTAATGATTCATCAGTTGCATATAACACCCAGTGCTCATTAGTGGTAGCAGAATTTTTAGAAATAAGTATATTGAGTCATGCAAGGTGACTATTTGAATATTTTGCAGGTATCTATGTGGGCTTATATTGAGCAAGTTTATTTACATTTTCTTTGTTTATATTTTGTTTCTTAATGGTTTACCAATAGCTGATTCATACTTTAGAGGTTTATTTCCAGAGTTTCCATGCCATAGGCAACTTAACCTTTCCTTGCCAGTTAGAGGATTGATTTTGATGCCAAGTACAGGAACTTCACAATAACTTCCTATAGTTTGTGGAGTTTTAACTTGGAAATATTATTTGCTTAATGTTACATGAAGTAAGTGACAGAGCAAGGAGTTTAATTTAGATTTTGCTCATATACCATTTGTCTCCCCCCTTCATTTCTTCCCCCAAACTCCAATATATAGGACAATATAGATTTTAAAAATATTTTAAAAATCTATAATAAACAGGTCCATTTTGAAATTAGTGTTTCACCAACTTTAATTTAGACAGTAATACCAATTTTAAAGCCTTTTCATCAGTGATTACAATCCTTTTTCTTTTTTTTTTTAAAGATTTTATTTATTTATTTGACAGAGAGAGAGACAGGGAGAGAGGGAAACACAAGCAGGGGGAGTAGGAGAGGGAGAAACAGACTTCCCTGCAGAGCAGGGAGTGGACTCCATTCAGGGACCCTGGCATTATGACCTGAGCCAAAGACAGATCCTTAAAGATTGAGCCACCCAGGTGCCTCAGTGACTACAGTCCTAAGAATCTTACTAACAAGTTTTTTTTCTTCTTTTAAGTCTACATTTTACTTTGACTCTTATCCTAAAATTTCAGTCCCATCTTTGACCTCTCTTCTGCTCAACCCAGTTTTCACATTATTTCTTTGCTTTGGTTATCTTATCTATAAATATAGATTTATATATTATATATAAAATAAAGATTGCTAAAATTAAGATTAAAGATTTCTCTTTATGATAAAGAGAAAAGCCAGGTTGATTGAATTACAGAAGTAGAACATAGGGAAAAGAAAATATGGTTAGAGGATATAAATTAGGTGTGTTTTAAATACCTAATTTGTAGTCATGACACTATTTTTTTTTGGTTTCTTCTTTGAAAATTGCTGTAAATTCAATACTGTTAAGTTGGAATTTTTTTTTTTTAATGAGAAAATGTTCAAAAGCATTTCAGAATTCTTTCAGTGAATACTTTATAAAGTGGGTAGTAGTTCAAAAGAAGGCACAGAGAAGTAAAGCCGCAAGAAATACCACTTATTTAGGTTTTTGTAGAAGTCATACATGAGTATGTTTAGCATATTTAGTAAATCAGAGAAAGTATTATTTTTTACTATGACATAAAAGAATTAATTAAGAATTCATCTGTTTCTTCATTGAACACTAGAGGGCCATATAGTACCTTATTGTTATTGATAGAACTGCTTTTAACATTTTTAAATATATTTAGTAATTGCTTGTCTCTCTTCTACTTTGTGTTCTGGTATACTGTTTCTTGCTCAGAATTTGAAACTAATATTTAGAGTGGTTATGTCTGCATTGATATGTGAGATACCTTTTTTTTTTTTTTTAAGATTTTATTTATTTGACAGAGAGAGAGAGAGAGATCACAAGTAGGCAGAGAGGGGGGGGGGGGGGGGGGGGGGGGAAGCAGTCTCCCCATTGAGCAGAGAGAGCCAGATGTGGGGCTGGATCCTAGGACCCTGAGATCATGACCTGAGCTGAAGGCAGAGGCTTTAACCCACTGAGGCTTTAACCCTCTGTTTTTTTTTAACCAGCAACTAGTATACTTATAAGATACACTTTTCTTCATTTTGCTATTGTAAAAAAAAAACAAAAAACAAAAAAACAATGACAACAAAAAGTGGAGAAAGAGTGAATGTTGGGATAAATGTATATATGTACACAAATTTACTGAGCTTTGAGAATATAAGAATGCTTTTAGGAAACTTCCTAAGTATCTGCATATAAATACAATAAAAACCAAAGTCTTGTCATTGTTAACTGCTCATGGCCTTCTCAGCATATATGTGAGGAAAGAATGATCCCTCCACGCTGTCTTGTCCAAATTTCCTATTGTGTGAGCATTGAAGGTAATTTTACATAGTGTAACCACCATGTAAAGCATCCTTTAGTTCAGCATCCTGAACTAAAAGAATATTTGACCAGATGATTGTTCTTCCTCAATTTCTTTTGGTTGCTTAGAGTGAGGAAATGAAAAATGTAATCTACAGGGTTCAAATAGATTGGGTGAATGAGTGTGAAGAAAGTCATGGTTGAGCCAATAAGATTATTTAGGTTCTTATAAACTGCAGGATGTGTATGTATGTGTGTATGTACGCATGTGCATCTTCCCAAAAAAGTGTTAATATTCATTTAAAAAAGGAAAAACTTTGTGCAGGCTCCAAAAAACTGGCTTTGAGCTACATTTAACATATAGACTACCACTGATTTTTTTTGTCTTTTTTTAATTCAAGTATAATTGACATACTGATCTTTGATGCCTTATAAAGAAGTTTTATGTTTTAAGTAGAACCTTCATTAAATTTTTGTTTCTCCCCTACATACACTCTAGAGAGAATTTGTCATTAATAAGTTTTATATTATGCTTCAGGGTGGAAAATAAGAATATTTTTACTGTTTTTACTTTTCTTTTTGTGAAGAAGGATTAGGTTGAACTCAGGGGAAACATTGTTTATACCTAGAGAAGAGCCTGTAAGTGGATCATTTGACAGACAGGGCAATACTGCATTTAAAGACTTAAAAGAACCTTATCTTTTGAGTCTCTCTTTCTTAGATTTGCTAATTTTAATATCTTAAATCATTGCCTCAAATTAGTACTATAATGAAGTGATGGAACCGAGGTCTTTAGCTCTGACTTTTGCTGCAGAGGTAGTCCTGTTGAATAGTGATGACTTTCTTTTCAGCTTAAAAGTCATTGCTATGTAGATGGTATTCTTTAACTGTGATAAAATTATATTTTCTTTGTGTTTGCTGTTTTTTCTATCTGTCTAGTTTTCTGAAAAGGTTTATTTCTGAATTTTGACAGATTGACGTAAGCTTAAGTGATTAAAGACTAAGCTTGAATTCTGATCTTTTTGTTCAGGTAATGAAATTAGCTATTCATAGCATAATCTGCTTGGCAAATGTTATGTGGTCAAGAATATAAAACAAGTAAAAAAAGAAATCAGTATCTGGTTATGGTGAGAGAAACCTGAACTGCTTCTTCCTTGAGAAGAAGAAATATTAGGTGCTATTGATGAAGACATTAATATACTGTCTTTTTAACATGTATCTGGAGAAAACATTGTTTTACTAGTTAAAATTTGGTTCAGTTTAGCAATTATGATTGCACCAAAAGAACTGCCATTTTCCTTCTAAGATGTACCACAATTTAATACTTTTATGGGAATGGAAGGGAGGAAGGTGTTGCATGTAACATTGCTATGCTAGATACCTACATTCACTGTAAGGGTATTTCATTTCTAAAAGGTTAATGTGGGAGGGGCAAGTACAGAATTAAGCATATGTGGTATTTTACAAAGGTAAAAGATCACTTTTGATTCCCTCAGAAGGTTTGGGAAATTCAGGTTAGTGTGAATACTAGAAACATTTCTAGAGTAACATTTACCTGCATTAAAACTAGTTTCCACCAGTGACTCCTTGACCATACTGAAATGATTTTCAACCAGAAAACTTTCTCAGGCTCACTTCCCCATATCACAGTTTATGGGACACATAAGAGTCAGAAAAGTAATTTAAATGAATGTAATTGACTAAACATAAGACCCAGGGATCCAGAGCATCTCTAAAGGAGATTATTTTGGAAATTGCAATCCTGAAATTGCCATATTTTCCAATTTCTGAAAAGTCACTGGAATTCTGAAATTTTTCAGTTTTTTTGTACATTGGTGTCCACGTTTTTCAAAAGCATTTCTGTAGGCTGGTTTGACCTGTGAACAATTCATTTTCATTAGACATGATACAAGGAAGAAGAGTGTGCTGTTCATCACTCATTGCATAATTAAAATAGTTTGCATCCAGTGCAGATCCATTAAGGGCATGGAGTTGTTTGGAGTAAAAGTGTAACATTTACATAGAACATTAATGCCTTTAATCGGTCACCTCAGGACTTTTTTCTTTACAAATTTAATATATTGGTTTTGTTGTGCCCAGATTTCAAATTTGAGAGACCGCCAAGGAGCTGATACCGATGCAAACGCATGAGGATTTATTTGCAAGCTCAAGCTTGGGCCCAAGTATATCTGACACAGCGGGGTCTGGGCTTGGACCCCTAGGTTAAAGCGCGTAATAGTTTTATAGGGGCCAGTGGCCACACAGAAAGTTGCATAGTCATGTCGGTCCACACACAGGTGGCCAATGAGATTGTAACACACAGAAAGTTGCATAGTCATGTCAGTCCACATGCAGGTGGCCAATTGAATTACAATTTACCCTATAGTAACCGTTTGAACTAGCTTATTACTGTAGTCTGAATTGGTGTGCAAGTTTGGCGGGTAAGGTAACTGTTTGAACTAGCCTATTACTCTGGTTGCAAATTTGGCGGGCAAAAGGCAGGGTTTACATCCTGTGTCAGGATATAGCAGGTCATGTAGGGGTTATACACAAGATGGCGGGCATAGCACAAAATGGAGTTAATCTTGTTCGGCTTGTCCATGGGTAGGGGATTTTTGTTAAATTCCCTGGGTCCCACATTTTTAGGTGTTAAACTGCCAAATGAATTGGCCTCATTATAAAGAAATGCGTGTCCTAACTTCCACAAGGAATTTGAGGTGGCCCATATGTAGCAGAAACAGATAGAATAAAATGATTAAATGTACATGAAAATTAGTACCAGGGAAAATACTGGAGTAGACTATGAAGACAAAGCCAGGAGAAAAGATAAGGAATGAATTATGTTAAGTTGGAGTAAGCTTGTAGTAGGATATAGGTCAACCACTCATTCGGGCCTATACCAGTATTCAAAGTGTGACCTTAGACTAGATGTGTTAGAAACATCTGGAGTGCTTATTAGCAATGCAAGTTGCTGGGTTATATTTCAGAACTTCTTAACCAAATCACTAGGTTGGGATGTGTATTTGTAATAAACTCCTATGTGATTCTAATGTAGATTAAAGTTTGCAAAACATTGACCTATTACTTTGTTTCTCCGTTTCCTTGTGATAAAATTAAGAGGATGTGCTGAGTCCTCTCTTGGGAAGAGAAAACGTCAGACACACACACACACACACACACTCTTTTCCTAATATTAAATAAAGGGAATTTCTCACATGAGGCTTCACGAATGATTGAATAGTCAATAAGTGTAACAAATGCAAATACTTATGAATAGCAGTAAGTAGTGACTGTGATCTCTGTAGTCAGACTGTGAAGTTTCCGAATGTTAGCTCTGTTACTTCACGGCAACTTAACCTTGGGCAAACTGTTAACCTCTCTCAATCTTAAGAATGATATTAGTATCATCAATAATATAGTGTTTTTGAGAAGGTTCAATGAGATATCTGTAAAGTAGTTAGAAAAATGACAGTAAGTCCTTAATAAGTATTAGTTGTTATTTTTTGTAAGATTTATTATCGTAATGTTGTAAGATTATGCTAAAACTAGCTTACCTAATTTATTCCAGGCTACATAATATGCTATGCAAAATGTCTTTAGTTCTAAAGATACCTCCTGTGTTAGGTTGAAGCTATTACACTGATTTTTGTCTAAAACACTGTAACCTTTAACATAGAGTCCAGCTGTTTGGTATTGTGAGTTTTGTCCCTGCCAACCGTGGGGTACTTTCATATTCTGACAGGTTTTTTTTTCCTTCTAATTGTTGTTAGTGCTAACCCTAGAAGGAATATGAAAGAGAACCTAAAGTAAATTTTGGTAGGGTTGGGGCTTTGAGTCCTCATGTGAAAATGTACAGAAGAGATGGGAATGTTAGTTTGTGATGATAACGTGCCCTTGAACTGAGTAGCTGACACTAGAATAAATGCGAGGGAAGAATTCTCTTTAGTGCTTCTATAGCAATCCTAGAATTATTGCATAATACTATGGGAATACCTAAGTTTCTCACAGTTAAGAGAGGATTATAAACTAATGAAAGTAGTCATCGTGAATGAAAGAAAAGGATGCATTTCAGAGAACACATTTTGTAAAATATTGGTATCACTACTAGCTGTATCTGATACAGAAGGTAACTTGATTCCTCTTAGTAGTAAGAATCGCCAGGGTAGCATCTTGCATGTGAACTTTAACTTCTAATTATGTAAAATGTAAATAGAAGAATAATAATTGTTTTCGTAGGTCACCAGGGCTAAAAACAATGTATAAGATTTTTTTGGTATTTTTTTCATAAAAGGATTTACTTAGTTCAAATGTACCATGTCCTTCTTTTTGTTCATTTGGTCTCTGCTGATGTTCTTATTAAAAGTAGCTTCTCTGCTTAATATTGCTTGTAGAGGCTGCTTTACTTCCAAAGTGAAAAGGCTTTAATTTTCTGTTTTTGGTTGGTCTTAAGTGAAAATTTGTGGTTATTGAAATTAGATGCAAATGAGGAATGAAGTACAAAGAAAGTACTTGGGAATTTGGGAAGTGCCGGAAGTTATTCATTTGCTTAGCTACAGATGTTGGTTTTATATGTCTACATTATAAATTTGCTTTTCAAGAATGAATTGTTCGTTACTTTACCAATATGCTGCCATCTGTGTTATGGTCTGATGAGTGAAAATTTTGCTGAGGTACATCTGTAATGTTTATCACTTACAGTTTCAGTTTTCAGGTATATTTCTTATTACTCTTTCACTCTGTTAACTGGTATAGAAAAGAAGATGAAAATTTTAAGAGGGAGTCGTTATTGTATATCACTTAGATATCAGTGATCTTATATGTAATTTTTATGCTTTTTCACTCCATAACAGAGATTGCAAACTGGTATCTTATATAGTATCTTTTTTTTTTTCCCAATGTATAGTATCTTTTTAAACACATTAAATTTGTTGCCAATATTTCAAAATCTGGAGAAGAGTTCCCATAAAAATACTGACTTTTTTCTTTTACAAGTGTGTTGTATCTGGCTTTACTTGTCTCGTGTACTTACAAAACAACAATCATTTGCTTTCCAGGTCTTAAACCTGCCCTGTTACCTTCATCATCCCAGCCTGCTTCTCTAGTCATTTGAGTTTGCTAGGAAAGACAGGCATGTCTGTAGGAAATCTAAAATTATGTTGAGTTTTCCTTTGTCACATGTCAAACTAGTTTGGATATAAATTCACATCAGCATAATATTTAACAGCTTATCAAGTTTATTATTTAAACAGCCAGAAATTTGTTTAATACCTCACTTCAAATGGATATTACCAAGGTGAGAATTTGTCTCCAAAACTTTTCCCACCCCCAGGTCCCCCCAGATTTTCATTCTGGATTTCCTATTGTCTTTTCCATTCTTACTAAGTTTTGAAGTTTACACTCTACGTAGAATGACCATTTATCATATCACAAAAGTAAACCAGTGTTCTTAGAGCTCCTTATCTTGTAAGATATTTCAGTTATCTATTGCCACCTTAACCAGTCTTTCCAAAGGTTTATAGATTATAACAAATAAATATTTTATTATTTCTCATTGTTATTGTAGGTTATGAATTTAGGAGGGGCTCACTTGGGCATTGCTAATTCAGGGTTTCAGTCAGATGGTGGCTACAGAGGTGAAATAACAGGGTTTTTGAACAGTTGGGGACTGGCCAAGAATCTTTTTCTCTTCTTATAGTCTCAGGATTTCTACATATATGATCTTTTTACTTGGGCTAGTTTGAGTTTCTTCACAACATAGTGGCCTCAGGGCAATTGGACTACTTAAAACAGGGCTACCATGTAAATATATCAGTTAGTAAGGTGAAAGCTGAATCTCCTTTTTATGACCTATCCTAGGAAGTCACATAATGTAACATATTCATTCTTTTTTGTTTGAAACAGATTCCACTTGTCAGTGGAAGGAGTATCAGAGTACTTTGTAAGAAGAGCATATAAGCTGGGGGCTATTGCTATGACCATTTTTGAAAAACACAGGAGGTTATAGTATCTTTGCTCTCACAACTCTTTTCTTTTTATTTGGACTTCATAAAATTCAGGCTCATTAAAATCAATTCCATATATAATATATGTGTCTTACAGAATACTGTATTTCTGTTATCTAGAACTCAGTTATCTGGCAAACGTACATACCTGAAACATATATAATAAAAAGTAAATCTCCAAAGGAGATTAGAAAGTAACACCACCAAGTTAGGCTTAATTTATAGAATAGAACTTACAGAATGGAATAGATGTTCTAATACAAAGCATGAGTTTAGGAATTAGATATCCTAGGGTAAAAATCTCAACTTCACTCCTCACAACTCTTGCCTTGAGCAATTTTTAAAACCCTTTGGAACCTCAATTTCCTTGTCTGTAAAATGTAGGATATTGATACCTCCCAGTCTCTTCATGATATTTAAGTAAAATAAAGCATGATCTACTAGGAACTTTGTCAGTGTTTAATCCTCTCCCCATATCCCTGAACTAGTCTGAAGTAATGCATCGTTTTTTTCTAAGTCCTAGAGCTGCAAACTTGCTTTTCATCTCCTGTTGGTCTCTGATATTCTCTTGGCATCTCTGGAGTTCCTGCTTCCATCCTGAGATCTTTCTGTTTCAGGCATAATCAGGAATTCAGGAATTGAGTTTTATTTTCTTAATAACAGTCAGTATCTTGTTTAACTTCTGCTATAAAGTTAATGTTGATGTTTACTGGTGTATTTTGTTGAATGTGTTATTTCGACAATGTAAAAGGCCAGTGGTATCAACTGTCAGCCCATGCAAGAACGAAACCCTATATGGGTCTTTTTGATAGCTTAATTCTAAAAGTATTTGCTGTGCTTAATGAATAATTTCTTGCTTAAATATGATGCTGAGGTAAATATTGATAAATTTTGTTTATCAAAATTTATATTGAGAATATCAATATATTGGTATTATTCTCAGTATATTATTCAATATATTGGAATATATTCTCCAATATATTGAGAATCTCAAAAATTGATATTGAGAATATCAATGAATAATTTATCAATATTTGCAGAAAATTGTGATTTATGATATATGATATTTATGATATCAATATTCAATGAATATTGATAAATCTCACATGTTCTCTTAGCATGTTAATGAGAATTATGTAAGTGAAGTTGTGGAACTGTGTTCATTTCACTCAAAATAATTGTTTTTTATTTATGATTGTGTCAAAACTGAACAGCGTAGTAAACATAATTATCGCCCCCATTTTACTTTTTAAATTGTCAACAATTGCCAACACTGTCAAATATTTTATATTTTATAAATATTTTATATTTTAGATTTCCATAGTTTCAGCTTTTTTTTTTTTCCATAGGATAAGTTCCTATAATGTGTTAAAACATCAAATTGGTGAACTTGCTATATTGTAGTTCAGTTTAATTTTTTTAAACTGTTTTGAAAAACCACCTTCATGACATTATTATCATTATTGTTAAAAGACTTTTTAGTATTATGTCCTTATTTATGACTCCCCAGCTCACATTTAGAATTTTTGTAGGAGAAATAAATGATTGATAAGCAATACTGACTTTAACTGAAAGGTTAATGAGCCTTGAATGCTTAAGCTTGTTCATAAAAGTAACTTAAATGATGGACCTTAAAAAACCAATATAAATTATAAGCTAATATAATCCTTTCTTACACCTAATTTTATTTTGAGGATTGTGAAAAATTAAGTTGCTTCAAATCCTTATTCTGTTATCAGATGAGGTTTTTGCATGACTGAAATACCTGTAATTACTGGGTAATTTTTGTCATAGTTGACTTCAAGGTATAACTATAATAATCTTCAACTAAATTCTTGGTGAGCAGCTGTGTAAGACCAGTTTAACAGCTGGGGTTAACTCAACACAGACTATAAGAGTTAAACTTAATCATGAGAAAAGGCATGTTAAAGTCATTAAGGACTTCATACTGGGCATTTCTGAAATACTTAAAAAATTCAATCCAATAGTTGGATTTTTTTTTTTTTTTTTGACCTCAGATATTTCTTTGTTTAATGAGAGAATGAGGGGAAGTGTCATTTTAATATAACAAAGTTCTAAGACACAAATATGGGAGTAAAATCCAAAGTTTACTCATTAAAAAAATTATCAAATATATTCTGATGTCACTGTTTAGGCCACTATGGTAAGTAGGAATGAAAAAATATATACAAATCATTATGGTACAGTATGGAATCAGAGAAATCCCGAGATCATTTTTCTTGAATTTCTTCTTAAATCATCTTAAAAAATAATTTATGCCTGAAACTTTTTTCCAATGAAAATATTTTCTTACGTATTTTTTAAAACTGTAACTATACTATTCACCAAACTATAATAAAGGAAGGCTCACCGCATTGACAGTCCAACACTGTTGCCAGAAGGCTCTATACTTGGTACTATTGGAGCTGGAATATATTCTTAAAGCTGCAGGGGACTTGATTCTCAGTCATCTAGTTCAGTCTCCTCATTCTAGAAATCTGAAATCTGAGACAAGTTAAGAGACTTATTTAGGAAAAAAAAAAGAGACTTATTTAGGGTCACTGGTTAGTGGTGAGCTGAACCTAGAACTTAAAATTCACCCAAGATTTTTTATATGCTGATAAATTTACCTGGAGTATGAACTCCAGGTAACTTGCTGAGAATTGATTGAGGCAACAGTTTAGTCAAGAATAATTTAGCTGTAAATAAATTTAGTTGTAAATAAGTTATTAAGTAGTTGGGATTTTTGGATCATAAAGTTTATAGTGTACCATGGGGTAGTTCTGTCATCATTTTGAAGGACTTATTTGGTTGGATTTTTTTCTGTTTTAGTTTTTATAACTTTATTTTTAGCCAATTTTTTAGAAATAACTGGAAAATTCCGGCAGAATTCAGAAACAACCTAGCTGTCCTGCAGTTAGACCATGGTTATATAAATCAAAGCAGTTATAGTACCTTATGTAACCTGCTATTGTAGCATTTTTACTTTTGACAATGTAAAAGTGTATACATTGGTATTTATACATAATGTGTTTATTTTGCAAATGTCCGATCACCAGGTCACATTTTTATAACACTTGTATAAAGTATGTGCTATTTCAGAACCCAAGCTAATTTCTCTTACGTACTAAGGGGCTGCCCTTGGTGCCCAGATAAAGAAAACTAGCAGTCTCCCTTTATCCATGAAGGAGATACGTTCTGTTCCGAGACCCCCCAGTGGATGCCTGAAATCCTGGATAGTACGAACCCTATAAATACTACTTTTTTTCCTATACATACATCCATATGATACAGTTTGATTTATAAATTAGGTACAGTAAGAAATTACCAACAATAGTAAAATAGAATGATTAAAACAGTATACTGTAACCAAAGTTATGTGAAAATGGTCTCTCTCTCAAAATATCTTACTGTACTATACTCACCCTTCTTGTGATGATGTGAGAAGATAAAACACCTATGTGATGAGATGAAGTGAGGTGAATGATGTAAGCACTATGATGGGACATTAGGTACTCTTGACCTTCTGGCAATATGTCCAGATCATCTGCCTCCTCACTTGACCCTGGTTAACTGAAGTGGTGGGTAAGGAAGGGACTACCTACTGTACAATAATATGTTATGACATGTTAAATGTATATATGAATATAATACCTCATGTACATTATAGTTGGAAGTTGTAATCTTTCTTAGTGAACGCTTTGAGTATTTATCTTTTAGAAGGGCATCTGGGTGGCTCAGTTGGTTAAGTGTCCGACTTGATTTTGGCTCAGGTGGTGACCTCAGCCAGGTTGTGAGGTCAGCCCAGCATGGAGCTTGCTTAAGATTCTCTCTCTCCATCTCCTTGTATCCCTAACCCTCTGTCTCTCTAAAAAAAATAAATACCCTTGAGAACTTAAGGATTATCATTTTTAATCATTTTGAATGTTTTTAATTTTAATAAAACATTTCTGTTCATTTGATCTATGCCTCTTATGGATAATAACATTTTAAAAGCAATGCCATATATTTATATTTGTCTTTCTTACTAAATCTGATGGTGTTTTTGTTTCTACAGTTGACCTAACAATCTTGTTTGGAATTATTATATATTTTTTGCAGTTTTAACTAATATAAGCTTGACCATTCATTTATTATTAAACCAAGAAACTTAATTTCTTGATTTGTCATTGTTTTTCTCTGTTTAAATTGCTCTGTCTTTGTACATGGATTGCTTAGACCAGGAAGATCTTTAATACTCTGGTATCTAAGATGTTAGGAAAGATGGAAAAGAATGACTGAGAAACAGAATAATCTGTCTCACTCTGTATTCCTGAATAAACGAGTGTATACTTTATAATACCGAATTCTTGTCTCAAAAGGATATTGATTTTGACTTTTTTTTTGCTTTAGTAATGGTATAATTTTAAACATCTGGAATTTTTTTTGTTTCTACTTAAGAATAAGTCAAGTCACTTGTTTGCTTAAATTCATAGAAATAGTGAATAATACTGCATTTAAAATGACATAGGCTGATATTCTCTGTCAGAAGTATTTGGTATGAGACTTTGAAAACTCTTGGTATAAAATCATTCATACTTGTAGGTAAACTCATCTTCCAAGTGAGTTGTTTCAGCTGAATCAGGAGAAGTTTATGAAAATGGAAAATCTTCACGCTGCTTATATGCTGTGGCCTTTGGTCAAGAGCAGTTAAATAGTAGCCTTCTCTGTAATAATGAATGGAAGAAAAAGGTAGAAATCAGGAATATACAGCTGTAAATCTTTTTATTGTTATAAGAGAATTGAAATGTGTGGGACTATAATATGTTTAGAAATGTCAAATTGGGGGTATTTGGTGCATTAGCATTTATAATCATCTTTGACTAATACAAACTTTTAGAAGAAAGAAAATCAGAAAGTGGTTAGTGGGCAAAATGCCTTATAGAGATCTTCTCTTTACCACAAGTTCTCTAATGTTCAGTTGTTGGGTGGATAGTCAGTGACATCTGGAATCTTAAAAGACTACAGTTAAGATATTACAAATTAATTTTTAGGTAGAATTTTGGCAAATTATGGAAGCCTTTATAAAAATTATAGATGATTCTATTTTAAATATTTAAAGTTATTACAGATAGGTTTTAGAATCTCTGCTCACTTTCCCAGTGACTTTTAAAACTGATACATATTACAAAGCTGTATGTGATTTTTGATCCTAATGTAGCAGCAGCAGCCGCAGCAGCAGCAGCAGCAGCCGCAGCAGCAGCAGCAGTAGTAGTAAGGGCAACTAACATTCCTGAACACTTACTAGATCTGAAGCATTATTCTGTGCGTTTCACTTGCATTAATTCATTTAACACTCATAAAAGCCCTGTGAGGAGGTTTGTATAGATGAAATTGAAGTGTGGAGGCACTAATTTAAGGTCGTACTGCAAATAAGTAGTAGAACCACGCTTTGAACAAAGGCGGTTTGGTAGTAGCATTGATACTGCTTCCAACTTATATTACACTTCATTAATACTGGTCGGTGTCATCTTGAAAGGAGTTTGTTTTGCAGAGTTGCAGCTTGAGAGAGGGGGTTAATAAGAGTATCTTAAATGTTTTTAAAAATATGATTAAGACTAAGACTTTATCTTTTCTTGAGACTTGGAGCTAGGTGCATTTTAAAGTTAACAAGGTTCTGTGCATTGTCTATGATTTCATTTCCCTCATTGACTGGGATTTTCTTCTGTATTTGAAATTTTGGCATTTTAAATGTTTTCATGATGATTGAGAACATTGCTTTAGAAGTACTTTTAACTTAAATCCTCCAAAATGATGAAACTTGGTAATACACACTTGGAAATTAGTACCCATTTTACCCAATCACTGGTAATGTCTCTTTTTTATAGAAATATAGTGTTGTAGGCACATAATCAGATTTAGTGTTAGGTTTGCTGGAGTTGCAATGCTCTGTACTATCCAGTTGAGGGCAGCTATTTACTGATTAAAAAAATGAGTTGAATTAGAATGTCACTATGTGTTCACCAGAACTTGGTTATCTACAAATAGCCCTAGTTGTTACTCCTGTTATCATCATAAATAATTTCTTGAAAACTAAAAACTAATTCTACTTTGTAATATTTTATGCCCTTTTATAATAAGCAGGGGAAAGAACATTGTTCATTTTAGTTTTAATTTTCTCAGTCCAAATACATTTTAGTCCCAAATCTTTTTTTTTCCCCCTCGAGATCAGACTCCAAGTTGATTAGAGAGCTTCATATCTTCCTCATCTTTATACTATGTACATGTAAATACATGTAACTATAAAGTTCTTTGAGGGCTTTAAAATATAGTTATAATTTTCAGTATGTTATCCTTATTATTGGATTAAATGAAAGTTAAGTTTGGAATTGATCTGTTTCATTTATTTTTCTGTGCAGAATGTATATGTTAAACTTGTGAAATATAGTATGTTCTTCTAATTTTTCTGCATTGAGACAGCACATAGTTTAAATTATATCTTCTTTGTGGTTCAGAGAAAGGAATTTTGAAGGTTTAATTAACTAATTTCAAAGATACCACTGAGAATTTTTTTGAGAATAAAGAATGTCAGTCTACATAAAACTATATGTAATATTAACAAAGTAGATACTAATCGTTAATTGGAGAAGGGGCATTCCAGAGCTACTATAACAAAGGGATTTTTCTAATAAGGAGTAAAGACACAATGTGATTTGAGAAAAGTGTTAGGAAATAAAGTGAGCATCAGAAGAGGTGCAGAGACTGGAATGAGGCTGGAGACATTCACCCACCCCCACCTCTAGTGGGGCTGCACACACAATGACCTTAGATAACATCCTCACCTTTCTTTTTTTTTTCGCCATATCAAAGATTTCCAGTATACTTACTCTTCTATCCCTGGATCTCTGTTGTGGTTTTTTTATTTTGTTTTGTTTTATTTTGTTTTTTTGGTGTTTATGGTTTATAATTGTCTACTTTTTTATTAAAATAATTTTTGTGGTTAAATATCCATAGTATAAAATTTATCATTTTAACTGTGTTTAAGTGTACAATTCAGTGGCTTTAAATACATTCACAGTGTTGTGCAACCTTCACCACTGTCCATCTCCAGGACATTTTGATCTTTTCCAGCTAAGACTCTGATATCCATCAAACACTAACTTTCTAGTCCTTTCTCCTGCTGGCAACCACCAGTCTAGTTTCTGTCTCCATGAATTTAACTACGCTAGGTATGTTACGTAGGCGGGATCATACAACATTTGTCCTTTTTGGACTGACTTATTTCACATAACCATTTTGTCTTCAAGTTTCATCCATGTAGTAGCATGTGGCAGAATTTCCTTTTTAAGGCTAAATAGTATGCTATTAGATGGATATATCACATTTTGTTTGCCCATTCATCTGTCAGTGGTTACTTGGGTTGCTTCCATCTCTTGGCTATTGTGAATATGTTGTTGCGAACATGGATGTATGAATATCTGTTTGAATCCCTGCTTTCAGTTCTTTTTTGGGAAGTGTATGCCCCAAAGTGGAATTGCTGGATTTTGTGGTAATTTTTTGAGGAACCACCATACTATTTTCTACAGTAGCTCCCTATATTTTACATTCCTACCAGCGATGCACAAGTGTTCCAATTTTTCCACATCGTTGCTAATACTTGTTATTGTGTGTATTTGTGTGTGCATGTTTGTTTTATTGTTTTGTTTTAAAATAATAGCTATCCTAATAGGTGTGCATTGTTGGTTCATTCTGGGTTTGATTTGCAGTTCCCTAATGGTTAGTGATATTGAGCATCTTGACATGTTCTTATTGGTCATTTGTATATTTTCCTTGACCAATTTGGTTGTTTACTTTTGTGTAATTAAAATGTCACCTCTGATAATGATTTTGCTTTTTTTATTTTTAAGTGGCTTGAACTCAACAGGGCTTGAACTCACAACCCTGAGATTAACACTTGAGCTGAGACCAAGAGTCAAATGCTTAACCGACCAAGCCACCCAGGCACCCCAATGATTTTGAATTTTTAGCTACATTTTAAATTATGATATAAAAGGAAAGTAGCATCTTGGTGGGACTGGGACTATTTCTGGTATATGGATTGGCTTCCCCAGTAGCCCACTTTATATTTAGTAAGACAGATCTTTCCAAAGTTAAAAAAGAAATCACTCATTTCTGACATTCTCCTTTCTTATTCTCTCCATATCAAATTCTAAGTTCCCCTTATAGAGATCAATAAAAGCTACTGGAAGGAGAGGTAAGCAAGCTGGCTTTTGGAAGAGGACAATAGAATAGAGGGAGAGAACAAACTTGTTAATCAGGCATTGTGAACGGATGGATGGATCATGTCCATTACTTACCATCCATCAAAACTACTCTCTATTAATTCTTTTTTTTTTTTTT